>OX063271.1:15941164-16607209 GCA_944039245.1 Nebria salina
TCGCACAAATGACATTTAAACGGTAAATCTGAGTTAGAACTCCCTAATTCCGAATTCGGTATTATTTGTTTGGATTGCGAAATCTGGGATTCCCAATCACTTTTATTTTCGGATTTGCGTTCGTCTTCTGAGCTAGCAAAGCTTTCACGACTTGGCGGTCTTGCGTCGTCCATTTTATCTGTATGTTTGCAGCTCATGTGTTTCTTTAAATTACTCAATGTCGAAAATGTCGAACTGGGACAGCTCGAACACTTATAAGGTCGCTCAGGGACATTTCGCATCATATAGTTCTGACTGCTACTATTGTTGTTGTTATTGTTATTCGTTGTAGTTTCTGGGTTAGTTGCGTTTCCATGTTTGCGCAATAAGTGTCGATCGCAGTTTGATTTTGTTGTAAAAAGCAGGGGGCATTGAGAGCATTTGAAAGGTTTTTGACCAGTGTGTGTTAAGATGTGACGACGCAGGGATGATGTCCAAGGGAATTTGCGATGGCAATATGAGCAACTTACACGATTAGGCGCCAGGGAATACGCAGACTTTTTCTTCCCGGATTCGGTGTTCGGCGTGTCATTTTCAGATCTGGAAATTCACAAGAAAAAAAAATGCGTATTAATTTTCTACAGTTCTGAACTGGAATATTATTGTTAGAAATGTAACGATTAGACATTTTTATTATTTAAAAATTTATTATTAATTTATTTTTCTGAAGAACTAAATCAACCAAATTTTGTTTGTTAAACTGTGTGAGAAAAAAGAACAATTATACTTGGCACAATACAAATATATTATATAATAATTTGATGTTACTGCGTATGTCAGAGAAATGAACGAAAAAAAAATATATTAAAAAAGTAACAAAGATAAAACATAAATCATTTCAATATTATTTGAAAGTAATTTTATTTAAGAAACATCCTTTCATATTACCATTTTTATATAAATATTAAAGAAACTTACTTATTTTCATCGCTTCCAGATCCATTTCCTTCACTAGTACTGCCACTAGCCACTAATCCTTCCTCATCTTCTTCACTGACACCTTCCACTTCATTTTCCTCACCGTCCCTACGAAAGTACTCGCGAAACGGAAGTTGAGAGCTGACAGCGTTATCCAGCAATCTAGACACCGGAACTAGATCTTGATTACCGACTTCTTCAGGCTTATGGTGTAAAGTAGCCAATCGTTGATCTTCATTGAGTTTCAATTCCTTTTCACGAATCTGCCGCAACTGAAGCATCTTTTCTTCCAAAGACCTAGGCTTGTGTTCATTGGAAAAGTCCATCGGATGCACTTCAGATCTTGAATGTTCTTCATCGATAATCAAAGCGTCTTCATCCTCGTCTTTGCTTGGTATGGTTAAGTTCGAGTCGCCACTATGCGCCTTTAATTTCTGCGCTAAAATAGCGTATTTGACTTGTTGCGAAATTGGCAACATTTCTTTGGTTTCATTGACTAAAGAGTCGTTTAACTTTGGTATGCTTAAATCGTAGTTGGGTACGTTCAATTCGTAAAACGGAGGTTTTGTCGAAGTCTGGGTCGGGGTAGGTTTACGCCCTGTTGGTGTGATACCAGATCGTTGACGTTGTGACCAAAATTGTGGATGTTGCTGCTTTATATGTCGTTCCATATTCGACCGTAGTGTAAAACGAGCTGAACAATGCTCGCATGAAAATGGTCGTTCTGTTCTGTATCGTCGTTGTTTTTGTTTGGGCATTAAAACACCATTTTTGATGACCATTTTAACTGAATTCGGACTATGGATCATATCAGGGGTTTTCGGTTTTGGGGATTGTAATTTAACACTATCTCCTAATTGGGTATTGATGTGTAAAGGGGGTTTGATTTCGTCATCTTTTTGGTAGTTCATATCTTGCATTTTGGACATTGCTTGTTGGTGTAACGCTTGGAAACCATTCGACATTGGTGAATATTGATCATTAATAATATTACCACCACTCAGTTGTAGACTTAGCATTCTTTCTTTTATATCTTGGGTGTTCATGAACGATTGAGGAAACAACAACTGATAAGGATAAGAAGGCAGTAAAGTTGGGTGTTGGTAAAGTGATAATGGATTTGGATAGAATCGGCTTTTAAACAATTGTTGAGCCAGCAACAATTGAGCAGCATTGGTCGGATGAAGGGGAGCTGATTCCAAAGTGCGTTTGGTAAAATCTTGAGGTTCATCTTCGACTTCTTTAGGCGGTTCTTTCTTCTTGCTGAGATCCAAAACATCCATGCTCAAATCAATTGGATGATCAACTTTTGGATGGTCGTCGTAATGGTTGGATTCGTCATCGTCCGATTGTGTATCGTAATCCGGAATTTGTTTCAAATTATCAAAACATTTAACTTGAATTTTTGGTTCGTCCAGCTTCTCAGGTAACTCGGATTTGTAGGAGAAACTCGGCGGTTTGGGGAATGGAAACGGTAATTTTTCTTCTTTGGGTATTAGTCGAAGAGGCATCAAATCTTTTTTTATTGCCAGAATTGGTGAGTGAGAATTCGGTAAAAGATCTTTTGGAATTAAAGGTGGTATTGTTATACCCAAAGCTTGAGGTAGGATCAAATTACGAATTTCTGGCGTCATTCGCTCTTTGACAATTGGCGTTGAATTAATTAGTTTTTCGGGTAATTCATCTTCGGTAGAGCTGTTCAAGAAATTATGCTTCATATCGCGCGATGCATTCAACTTGTTTATCTCATCATTCGTAGGATCTTCAGACGGGTGGTAGATGATGTTTTTCTTAACTTCCTCTCTAGTAGTTTTAGCATGTCGATTCCGTAAATGACGTTCACAATTAGCTTTAGTTGTAAAAGCATAATTACATAATGCACACTCATATGGACGATCGCCATTATGAGTTCGCATATGCCGGATCAAAGCTGCTTTGTCAATAGAACTATGCGGACACATATTACACCGATATGGACCTGTATTTCCATTCCCATTTAAATGGGCTCGATTATGACCTTTAAGAGCCCTCAAATTTGGAAAAACAGCCGTGCATAATCGACATGGAAACTCACCACGAAGTTTCATCTTGCGAAACTCAGCAGCGAAAATATCCTGCGACTCTTCTTCAGGATGTTGTTCAGGTGTTCGAATAGTTTCTTGTGGTAACGGTATAAGTTCAGTTTGTGGTTTGGTTCGTAAATGTTGTAGCAAACTGCCGTTAGAAGTCATGGATAAAATAGATTGAATATCAGCCAGATCTTTGGAGTCTATCACCGGTTTAATGTCTGGTCGATTTTCTTGGACTTCATCAGAGACTGGACTTGTCGGAGGTGATTTATTCTGCAGGTCTAAATGTGCAAAAAAGTTGTCGCGACGTATTTCCTCATCGGAGGTCTTTCTAGAAAGATCAGTCGGATATTCTAGATTAGAAACCAAATGGTTTCGACCTTTCAAGCATTCGTCTTGATGCATTTGCAAAGCGCTCGAACACGGAAATGCCAAGACGCATTTGTCGCAGACAAATTTTTGAGTGGTTACAGGTTTATGCAAAGATTTTTCGCACGCGTAGCGTGCGATATGAGGGAACTTATCGCTGGAAAAGTCGACGAAAGTTAAGTCCTTGAAACCCAAATGAGCGTTTTTGGCTTTATTGTTAATATTATTGACCTGCTCAGAGTTATGACTCATATGACGATGTAGATTTAAAGCTCTGTGGTTTTTGAAACTCAAGTTACAAGTAATGCAACTCACTTCATACTCAGGATGGTTATCTTCTAAATGTGTTTCAAAAACGTTCAAAGAAGCAAAATCCTCGCGGTCGCAGACAGGACAATGATACTTCTGGAGTTCATTTATATTGTTGTTGTTAAAATTCTTTTTACGACGATTTGCATTATCGTCATCTTCAAAACAATCTGATTTACGTTTATTGCTATTGTCTACCAGTTTATTGTTGTTGAATTCGATGCGTCGTTTACGGGTTTTCCCAGAATTTCCACTAGTGTTACTATCCGTACTCCCATCAGATTCGTAGTTCTCTCCAGGTTTTTGGGTATGCGTGCGCATGTGTCTATGCATGTTGCCATTCGTGGTAAAGGTCACCGCGCATAGTTTACACTTAAAAGGTCTTTCCCCACTGTGGACCAGTACGTGCCGGTCCAGACTCGAACTGGAACTCAGAACTTTTGAGCAAATACGACATGTGAAACCTTTCTCGGTAATGATCTCGTTGTCGTTGTTGTGGGATCGAATGTGTAGGGTGAATTCGTGTTGAGATATGAGTGTTATGTCGCAGATGGGACAGAAGTATTTTTTGTAATCGTTGCTAGGCGAGCTGCAGTCACTTTGCGCGTCGCTAGTATCGATTGCAGTGGTTTTACTGATATCCATTGGTTCCAGGTCGGAATCGCCATTGTGAGTCGATTCTAACGATATTGCTGAGCTGGTTTCCAACATACTTTCATCGGTGGTTGAGTCGGATTTTCTTTGGAGTTCTTTGGTGTTGTTAAGGCTGTCATCCATGTTGACAACTATAACAATAACAAATTGCAAATTAAGAATTTTAATATTCAATAAATCATTCGTAATCAGTGATTTTATCACTAATTTAAGATTGTAAACCATTCGACTTACAGGTAAGGGTTGCTCAAATAAATAGGGAAATATTTACGTAATTTAAGCATTAATTTATTGCTAAAATATATGGGTTTTTTTTCAAATATAAATAATTACCGTATTTTTAAATAAATATAATAATAAATTAATAAACGTTTCAAAATAAATTTTCGTAAATAATCTCAAAATGCCACATCTGATTCAGATAAAAAGTGTATATTGTTTGGGATTATTTTTTTATGATGTCAAAAATTCAACAATGACTCATTTTCTTATCTCGCCGAGAAGAAATGTCATAGTATAAAATATGGTAAATAATTTAATAAATTTAAATATATGAGTATAACTCACTGTGTCTTCAAAATCAGTTCAATTAGCAATTCAAAATAGTTTCGCAATATACATTAAATGCACATATTTCGCTTGATTTTCTCCGGTGATGGATGACACAAAATGATTTGTTTGAGATAACTATGGTTACAAGTTTAAGATACACAGATCGTAGGTATCATTACACTAATGATACGATTAGCTGACGCAACATTTTCAAATTCCATGAATGAAAATGACGACTTTTAATGAGTTGTTACTTACGCGTTTAGCTTTAGAAATAATTTTAATTTGGAATCACACACAAAACTAATGAATTTTATAATTACGACTTTTATTCGTCTTAATTGACGCGAATGAGCATATAATTATTATATAATTTGAGCAAATCTGTACAATTATAATTGCATTTAATAAAATGCTTTTTAAAATATATTTATCAACAATTAGACATTTCACACAATTATTTCAACGTAATAATTACAAATTGTCAAATTATTTACATGTTTACACCGTTTATATTTTTTTAATTTCGTAAATTACCTTTGATTTTGACAAAATCTTAAAGCTAAACACATCACTTTTAGTTTAAACACCACAAATAAATATTGTTCAAAGATTACTTCATTTGAATGAAGGTGTAGTTTAGTTGTAATTTTAAGACGAATGAGTCAAACTTGGTATTGGTACAGTGTGACGGGAGATAAACGATGTCATCAGCGTGAGCTGACAAACACAATAATACTAATAAACGTATACAGTTTCACGAAAAAAAAAACCCATATCGTATATGTAAAAAGTATGTCACCTAAGATAACAACGACAAAGAAATTGATTTAGGATAATTATTATATGATGTCAAATACTCGCATTTACATTTATTGACTATTTTGAATTTAAATTGTTTCAATGCGATTCTTTTATAATCCCATAAACATTAAAATTACGTTTATATTTTAATCAAATATACTAATTAATCAAGAAACGTACCTAACATTGAATATTAAACAAAATATGACTAAATTATTAAAAAAAAGTACATCGATTGAATCTAAACATTTTATCAATATTTTCTTAATTATTTCATCATAATTAATAGCGAACGAACAGGAAATTGATAAGAAGATAAAATACTTATATTATGATAATCAGCACATAAGCGAATGCGCTCATTACGAAACTATTATTTCCAACTTAAACCTTTTAAGTACTAGGAGTCACATTTGGAAAATATGTCCCCATTTTACTACACATATTATTAATTTTCGCAATCATATTACTTTATTATTGAATCAAATACACAAACAATAAATTGTTTTGTGGTTGGAATATTTATAAAATGCCCATCCATAAATAACTCTTTACAATGCAATGAAATAAGAATCGTATTTAATTTATAATTTTGTATCAGGCTACGTGTTAATTGGAGAAATGATTTATTTGTGTAATAAGACGTAAGGGAATTTGAGGTAAATTTCCCACGGTGCAAAACTGAGAATTATAAACAAAAATCGGAAGCTGAACGAAGATAATGGACCACAGCAGCCGAGTTTGTGGTTTCCGGCTTCTGTGTGTGTCGCTGACCGGTTTAATCAAGTCGATGGAGCGATGGACACGCTTTCACACAAACGAAATCATCATCAGAAAATACAGCACTTTTATCTTACGCTAGCCATGTTTTTTTTTTGTGCAACAAGAGGTAATTGGCGAAGCTTGCAAAAAAATGGACATCTTTCTCTTCCATCAAAAACATAGAAAACGTTTCTGTTATATAAACAGATATTTTAATTTACATAACTAGTACATATATCTCGAAATTATTTATTATTACCGCTTATTAATTAAACGTGTTATTTACGCACCAAGAAAAGACATACATATGCACTTAATGTCTAAGAAAAGAAATAAGATATTTAGACACAATAAAAATGCTTATCTATAAATCATTCGTAGATAAATACTATTTTTATTGAGTTTAATCTGTATATCTGTTTCATTTGTTGTAGACATTTTAATGAATTTCCCAACAAATAAACATACGACAAGATTATATTATAATTTAGCAACCAAACTCACCAGTGGGAGAAGCAGGTTGAAGAAGTCGATTCACTAGAGGCACATGAGGACCGGGCAGTGGCGTACTTGGTGCAGTGTCGCGCATCTCGCCAAGCGCACGATTTAAGGGCTGGACCACGGAAGTCTGTGACCCTTAAAGACACCTATAACAAACAGAATGAAAATAATTACACATCCAAAAAAAAAAAAAAAAAACATGTTTACACACCCGATTAGATTATATAAAGATTATATAAAAAATATATAATATTTAGACGTAATATGAAACTTTTCAGATACTTGATAACAGATTATCAAGTATTATTTCCTGATTGCGAAATTTTCTATTTATAACAAATGCATTTATATTTAAATAAATTGCAATATTTGTCAATTTTTTTCAAAAAATATACGTATACATATACATTTTTAAAACTGCAATTCTCTTATCTAAAAATCCAAAGATGAATTACTAAAAGATTAAGCAGCAAATAGATGTATGAGATAAAAATATTCTCGTTTATGATTACTTTTGATCCCAAGGATCAATGATCTATTTCAATCTGTATTTTTACACAAATTGTTTGTTCAGTTTCCAGAAAGAAATATAAAAAAAATCTTAAATGTTACATCAAGGTTATTTCAAATATTTATGAACACATTGTATCTCAAAGTAAAGGAAACCAAATAAAGAGATATATTTACCGCAGATAGTACATTTTTTATTTTTTGTTTTCTGGTTGTCTTATCTAGAACAATAGATCACGCTATAGAAGTCTTTGATCTAAAAATCCACAGTGCCTTGAAGATTTGTCAATTATTTAAAACAATTTTTAATTAAAATTAAAAAGTTGATAATTGTTATAAATTTCGGGTGACAAATTAACGCTTCGTAAATAATTGCGTGAAATAATTACGTAAATACCGTCAAACAAAAAAATCGTAACAATTTTCTAAATAAACAATTAAATATTTTGTGACTGCTCAGTTTCTTGCCACTTTGGTGTGCAATAGCGTGACGATGTATATAATACATAAATAGATTATAGTAAAGTTTAAATTTTTTTTTTTTAGATATTTTGCATAAATTTCGAGTGTTTATGATGCGTGTTTGGTAACTATTAAAAAAAAAATCGTTCTAATTTTTACAGGTTTACGAAATCTGCCAGTACGCTTTTCTAATAAGCCTTCTTGATCATAGAAAGTGTAACAATCAAGGTCTTCCATAAATTGTTCTAATTTCAAAATTTTAAATATTAAAAAATTAATTAAATATGTAAGCTTGTATACAAAATCTGTATTACGCTCTTCTTAGCCTTCTCGATATATAACATAAATTAAATATTTATCACTACTTGTTTCATTTTTCGAGAAAGCTGTTTTCACAATTTAATATAAGTAATTATAAGAATATGTTATATGTATTGATTTTACTTATAATTAACATAATTTATTCATTAACACATATGTATTTTTAGTATATAATTATAACTTAGAGGCGCTAATAACTACAATCGCTAAATAACACTACCGGTGAAAAAAAATTTGAAATACTTTACAAATTTAATTAGAATGTCTACACTTGTGAAGGCAAGATAATAAAATCGAAACTTACCACTTATAAATATTTATCTTAAATGCTCAGTGGTCAAAAACATAAAACCAAACTCCATTTTGAAATTACTCAATTAATTAATCTATAAAACACTTTTAAATATGATAGATGAGTAAGGACGCCATTTTATCTAACCTAACCTGACTTTAACGATAACTGGAGCTCTGATTAATTATGAAGCGACGGTCAATTTTCTGTATTAATTATTGCTGGTGGGTAGATAAAAAGAAAATTGTAAATGTCATGCGTCACTGATAAAACACTGTGCACATACGCGGAAAAAATTATTTCATATTTGAGGATATTTCGAATGAATGGTGCATATATCGTAATGTATTTTCCTTAAATAGACCGAAATTGCGAATTTCGTTTAATATTTGATATGACCGCGTACAAAATTCATTTCTGAGAAATGGCGCACCTTTATTGAAGCCTGTCTCAAGCAAACCATATCTTTTCAATGTTATCAGTTCTCTCATATTGACTTGTTCTGTCATCATATCTATATTTGAGCGAGAACAGATATATTTACATTGGTCTCGCATTGCAAAACACTACAGGATCACTTTTCTTTACTGAATGAGATCACATAAGATCATATTTTAGTGATAGAAATTAAGATACGTGCTACAAAACATGTATCTAATCTTTTTTTTTTCAAAAACTACGCACTCCTACTAACGCTAAACGCTTTTATATCCTCACAATTAATTTAAAATTTAACAAATAAATAAGCTCCCCGAAAATCATCGCAATTTTAGTTATATATATTATTTCAATTAATATATCACTGGTATGAAACATATGATTTTAGAGTATTTAAAAAATGAAGGAAAATTAATTGTTACGATACGCAAATGAGTTTACTATATAAGAAAACAATTGATTCGTGGAAATATACAACGATTGACGCTAAAATGAATGATGTGTAAACATATTTACGTCAGTCCATAAGATTATCTGTTGCTACAGGTATTTACCTATATATTATTATTATCGCGAAAATTTTACAAAATTACCCGAATGACCCTGATCCAAATAGGATGACATCGCGTTTTAACAATAGAATAGTATACGTTGTTCGTAAATAAATTTATAGATTTGCTTCAATAAACAGATAGGAAATTAAAACGCAATTATTTTAAACTAACGTAATATTTTGATTTAAACTTTTTACAACTGCAAATTGAACAAATCATATAACTTAATACTCATAAAAATAAGCGTCAGAGGACGAAATATAATAAAAATCATGACAATTGAAATAAACAGTATATAAATTCAATATAGGAATAATCATGTGAACTATAAATAATATGAAAATTGAAGTAACAATACAATCAACAGAGACTTTATAGAAAATTGCATTATTAATAAAAAAAAAAAATATATTTATGCGCCGAAAGTTCATGAGAAATATTTAAAATAAAATACAAATTGACTAGGGGTTACCTTTTATCTAAATTCAATATGTATATGTACAAAGGGAACAATTGTGTTATATCTCCCACAATTTACCATTAAAAATGTGTGTTGTCATAGCAACGCCACCCACGCCACTATTATCTGATAAAAAAAGGCACAATTCAACGGATTTTTCATCTGCTCCAAATACTATCTGTCTTCGTCACACTTAATAATGGTTTTGTGAAATATTGTGATTGGCACAGGGGTTATTTAAAACGGAAATGACATTTTTTATATTCTACTACGTCATCACGCTATATATATGGGGTGCATAAAAAAGACGGAAAAAAAACACTCGCTATTTATAGCATTAAATCTGTATAAAATCAGAATTTAATTAATTGATATCAAATGATATTATACTTTTTGATATTTAGTAATGTAGCATTTTTAAATTTATGAATGTAGATTTGAATAAAAATATTTTGCGTAGAGAAATAAATATTATACCTGTTCCATTATAATATAATAAATTATTAATATTACAAATCTGTCTAGTATTTGGTCGTAAAATAAGTGTGTATACCGCGATAATATTTTAGATAAACGAGATTGATAAGTATAGTCAATTCATAAATATATATAGAATAAAATAACCGTTTCTAATCAAAATATTACTGAGTATGATTATCACATAAAAATGCAATAAATTTGTATGATTATCATATTCTCACATACCAAAAAAATAATAATATTCAAAGAACTCAATAATAATAAACATTTTTCATCCATTCTTTTAAGAAATAAATATGAACGACGCGAAATATTTTTATTTTGCTTCCTATACCCAAAAAATTCTATATTTGCTTATAATATGCAGATTTAATTTGTACCAATTTATAAAATAAACTAGTACGCCTATGGCTGGACAGGTGATATCAAAACATACGGGGCAGGTGAACCGAAAACGGTTATATTCCGGGCACGCTTTACGATAAACCACTTTAACTTCTGTATTATATCATTTTCAATAATATTAAAAGTAAAGAGTAAACATACATTTTTTGATCCAAATTTCGAAATAAAACTAGACGATATTTTAAATAATTTTGATAGGATGTAATTTGAATTATATATATATTCGGTTTATTTTAGAAATCACTTTCGAATAGTTATTATCATGGTAATTATAAAATCGATCCAATATTCTGCTTGCATTTATTGAAAACTATAACGTGGCGTGCCGCGCATATGAAATGACGGTGATTATAGAAGAAAATGATTAGAAAAATCAACGTATAGAACAATATTCTCGACTTTCACTCTCAAATTATGCGCCAAGAAAAATTGTATGTTATTTTTGAAATATATTAAATATTCTTCAGATAAGACAAATATCGGATTTATTTGAAATAAATGTCACATTCTAAACTTAATATATGCATGTACATTTTTGTTCTACATATATATGTGAATATAAAAAAAGTGAAAATAAAACCACAGACGTATTAAGTTAGAGTAGACAATCATACATACATACAGACTGCTAATTTGATGATGACTGAGAGAATACCTACGTCCTTGCGTTCCCACATCACATTGTGTTTTCATTCAACATATTTGTCGTCGACTTTTCGTTTATAATAAACTGGCGCATGTTATGATGACAGATGACATCCACAGCACAGAAACATTTCATTATTTTTCTCTTGTTGACACGAATTATAGAATATTGAAACATTTCGAAATATATACTTATATACTTTCCATTATTATTATTATTTGACATAATTAGTATTGACAACTGAAATGTAGCAATCTCCAGCAGACAATTGTTTTATTGTGTATAAACTCTTTCGGAGATGTAATTCGCTTAAAACTAATTAAATCATTAATTTTGTATATAATACGTCATTATTTATAAAATAATTTATTTGGGTGCGAATGTATGAAATATCGTAAGATAGGATTGTTTAAACTGACATAAGATAATTATATCTCAAAGATATGTAACGTTTTTTTTTTATAATATCAATAAAATTTTATGTATATGACGCATTTTCTATATATGTATATGTGTAGTAATTGCAATGGTATGTTCTATCTAATACGTATTTAAGTAATATGATGAAAAGAAAAAAACATAGATGTGTGTTAATTGTAAAGTAACATATTCTGTTGAAGCCGATAACTTAATACCAAACACCGATGATTAAACTAGCTGTTTTATCTTTTCACTAGAAAAACTTAGTTATATATACGTTACGTATGTATATCTATTTCATACATATGGATGTATTGCTTAGATAAAAACATAATGTATATTAGACTTTTAAGAATTGAATAAATATTGATTTTCGGCACTTGGGAACTTTACGAGATAAGTACACACAAAATTTCAAAAAAAAAATAAAAAAATACATCTTGTTCTATTATTATTTAACCATAACGATTAATAACTCTCCTACTCATAAATATTTCATTCAAATAATACACAATTACTGCGAAAATTGATTGCGCCCGCACAATTTTCTACTTCGCAGAAAAAAAAAAATGCAAAAATACATTTCCTCTTAAATCGTTTCGTGCTTACCATTTCATTCATCGCATTCATTCATCACGAAACTATCGACCGACCACTGACGTCATCAATCTACATAAAGACTCCAAGGAATCAAAGGATGTGGTCACATGACCAAAATATTATCAAACACATGAAATATTCTTCGAAATACAATTAAACACTTATTACACATTGAAATCAATGCGCCTAAGTGATATTAGCACATCAAAAAATGGTTTAATTAAGAAAATATTAGGAAGCAATTGTAGTTTGCGAATTTTGTGGTGTAATTGCAAAAGCGAAAACAGCATCGGCATTTTATTTACGGTTATGCCCATTAGTCATTGCGCTACTCGACAATCCGGGTATCTCCCAAACGAGTTGGGGGTGTAGACATCGTGGTTGCGGTTATGACAAGTGCGATATATGATTTTTAAACAATACGATATAGATTAATATGATTAAATAAATTATGCATATATGATTCATATCTGAACGTGATGGAATAATTTATTATTTGATTTGACCAAATATCGTATTTAATATTCTATTTATTTATTACTGATTGATGTAAATTCAAGCGCTATTATATAAATCGAACTTACCCGAGTTTATTCGATTGGGTCGTTTCTAGGTATGTTTTGTACGCATGCGTATTGTTAATATATAATACCACGAATATATAATAGCTAATATAATTGAAATATTATCTATTAGTATATATCGCAAATCGTATTCGATATATGATAAACATTACAGTATAGTTCATGGTAAAACAATGACTATTCATATTTGTATTTTATTATTATGAAAGTGTCGTAGGATCATATAGACAATAGACAGATATGACTTGTGATTTATGTGAGTATATGTATGCGAAATAAATACATATATACTTACTACATCTTGATGTCACAGATGACATCTCTTGTGAGATTATTAAAAAATATATATATAGTTCTTCCGGGATTCTACTTAACTACTCGACCGACAACTGTTGAAATTATTACGTTTTTAGGCGAAATTTCAAAAAATGTATACCGTTGCTCAAAATTTAATATTAGCATCGACAGATGTTTAATATAATGCATATATTTTATCTTATCAAACAAATATAATATCTATAGACGCCGGTTTTGATTTAAAAGTTTCGTCTCATATGCGGTTGAAATATTTTAATTGAAACCTAGGATGGATGCACACAATAGGAGATAAATATGAGAGTTAATTATTGTATATTTGTTGGTGTTGTATAAACTTGTGAAATTAATTGTGTTGAAGAGAGCTTGGCAGTTGGCAAGCAGTGTAAACGGACCGCGAACGGAGTTGAGAATTGCGCCCATATAATAATAATATTATAACAAAGATGGATTTTTATCTGCGCCTAGGATCGGTTCTGGTCTGATGCCAGACCTAGCTTAGCGCAATGTTACCATTTCTGTTCAATCTCGGATGCGATCGTCAAAAAGCGCGTTGCTTCTTATGCGATATATAATTTTGTTATTATTTCTATACGTGCTATTAATTTACTTAGGGGTTTATGTTGCGCTACCATCATTCATAACTAATAAGCTATTATAATTAATGAATTATAATAAAATTTATTAGTCGCTAATTAGAAGAAAATATGATTTGGTTATATTCAATCGAAGGAATTTTATTTTTGAATGAAAGAAGTGGATTGGTAATCATATATGTTGGAGTAAATACTGGGAAACCCATAATAATATAATTTCACCCTAATTTCTCCAGTAGTAATAATTCCCAGGGACTTGTAACGGCTTAATTAATAGGTTTATTTGGTATTTTTTATTATTCTGCTCTGCAGCTGGGATTACTGCAGCGGAACCAAGTTTAACCATTGTTTCACATTGTCAACAGTAAAACCCAAATGCAACACGAAAATGAATCACGACATTAAAAATAAATCAAATGCTCCAATAAGAGTTATCATATTAAAGTTGAGAAATTATTAATTATAAATTGATTAGAATATGTTTTAAAATAATTAGAAATAAAATTTAGTTATTTACTTAATTTAACGTGATATACATATATAACGGTAATTTTAAAATATACCGAATTTCTTACATATATTATTTAGAAAATATACTTGCTCAACATATGTATATTTAATTTAGAAAAAATAATATAAATTAGAATAAGTTTTATACACGCACATCAAATGTTACGGTTCACTTAGAGGTGTTTAGGGAAAGCTGCCGAGTTGTTACAGTTAAACATCGTATGTAGTTTACAGTAAAAGAAGATCAATCTGAACACACAAATAGAATTCGATTATCCACCATTTTATCTGCAGCGCCTGCGTGATCGAAAGCGACGAAGAGATTTCTCTGCTTGTCGTGCAGAAGATGTGATTACGTGTTTTCCTGCCGCACACACGCGTCTAGTGCTCTGAGAAAGATGGAAGATGATTTAAACAGGCCCATTTGGCTCATGTTGAAATGAGAGAGAGTGAAATACTTATGTGTGTGTGTGTGTGTGTGTATTAAGTGAGCGAATGTGCTCAGTCGTGTGTGGCTTACGCTATAACACACCATCACAGATTTCATTATATTTCATATTTTTAGAGTTCCCTCATCCGCTAGCTACGGTCACGCGATTTCTTCTTTACCGCGGCCCTCAACTCAGAAATGAAACTCAATTCTCTTTGTTCACTCCCGAGTTACTCCACATTATTAGTGACATTCGGATGTTTGAATTATGTAAATAATTTGTAATCGTGGGTCATCTGCTCTAGGTAGTGATGATTTCAAAAAGTAAATAAAAGATAACAATTTGTGGTCAAGATGCGTATTTTAATCGACTTGTGTATTGATTTATCTATTGTAAACAAGACTTTCGTTTTATTTGTTCATGTTTTTACCCTTTACACCAGTCACACATTTGATCGAATCTTCCGCATGCATAAAATGGAAAGAATTGTTTAAAATATGATTAATGCATTTCCTGCTTTGAAATTTATCGACTCAATGAAGGTTAAGACTAGGTTTAAACCTAATCTTGTTGCAATAACTGTGTATTATAAAGAGTTTCATGGACATGTATCATTGCGATAATATTTTTTTTTTTTGAGGAATACAATAATTTTCAGTTATCAATAAACCTGTTTTGCAGAAATAGGAAGGTTTCTTTATCTCGCGATTTGAGAAAAATGTCCAATACAAATAAATATATATATATATTATGTCAACCTTGTGGGTATCATTATATGTTATCTAAATTTTTTTTATTTTACTGCAATTTATTTTCCTGCAATTTATATATAAAAGTACAAAATTGGTTTGTGACGCTTTTAGTTTCAGGTTCTAGGAGTGAGATTTGTGGTGTGAACGAAAATCGGCCATTGCTACTGAAGCCTCAAAATGTAGACAAGGACGACATGAAGTGTTTGGGAGGGGCGGCACCTGAGCTATCGATTAGAGGGACAAGGATAGATAATGCGCAAGTTGGGTGCTCTCTGCTAGGAGGCTCTGGTGGTTGGCACGGCAACTGGCATCTACACAAACTCCCTTCTCCGACGTCTATGGCCGTTGTCTGGCCCCCTCCTAACATGATTGATTCGGGGCGCCGCTGCCTAATAAGTACCTTTACCGTTTACATTTATATATTTTTTTTGAGAGAATTATGAACTTGCGCGTGCGAAATTTAGGGTCAATGGTAAAGAAAACTATATACGTTTTCCACAAATAGAACTTCAAGTTTACTCAAATTAAAAATGTCTAATGATTATAGAGTTGATTTTAATTTATAAATTATATACTTAATTTTACTACATTTTTTCTTATTTACTATATGTAATAAGTAATATATACGTTTTTTTTTTAAACTTCCGAGAAGTCTCTCTCTCTCACACACATAGATACATACACAGACATTTCGTATAAGGTAAAAAATGCGTTTGAGTTAAATTAGGTATAAATTTGTATTGAGTATATTGTGTAATTATCTGAGAAATAATTCTGACACGAAAATTGACACTTGTATAGATAAATAATATCTATTTCCCGACATAATAGCCATCAATAATCGAGCACATCATTTATGAAATTCAATAATACATCAAATCAAATCTAGTGCAGACGGGAACGAGAAACCTATTACGACAGAGGCGTTCGTTATGTATGGGGTACAATGAGTGCCAAGACACCGCGTTTTCGCCTTTTTATCTCGCAAAATGTTTTACAACAAAAGACTTGATATATGCACGGTATCTAAGGCAAGGATAAAGTAGTATAATGGAAGCAGCAGGTGGAAATTATTAAATGAATAATAGCGTGAATTTGGAACACTTTAATGGTTGTTCGAAATTTATATCTAAAATTAATAAATAAAAATTCTCTTTTCAACCAAATTGAATACTCTATCACAGTGATATTAAGGCGTACTTTAATAATTAGTCAAATGTGGAAAGTTGAGGATAATATCAAATTTGAAGTTGTATAATATACATATATTTATAATAAATAAACATATATTACTAAGTTATATATTACCTATAACTAACTTTCTATATGTCATATAATTGTTAATTTCGAAGAGAATGAACATATTTTGCAACAAAGATGAAGAATATTTAGATTCTAAAGTAAACCCCCAACTTATGTAACTTAAAGTGAAAAATTATACTTGTTTAAAACGAATAGATTAGAGACAATTGTGAATCATATTTTTTCGCAAAAACTATCAACTATTGATAAATTATAATGTTCTAAAAAAGAAAAACACATAAATTCTAAACGCGCCCCAGTGGCGTACGACGAACTGTTTGGTTTTAAATTGCAAAATATTTTCGAAATTTAGTCATATCTGATAATAAACACTTTTTCGACATTTCGAACAAAAGAAATGTGTTGCAACAGATATGGTCTTTTATAAACAGTCATTAATTAAACATATTTTTATGTGGAAAAAGTAAAAAAAAATAAAAAATTGAACAATACCTTTCGAATTTCGATGGGTAATTTAATAACTGTATAATATGGTCTCATATATCTCGGTAGAATGTGAAAGCTCCGAAAAAAAAAATAATTCATAAATTTCAACATATTTTCCAGACGATAAAATACATCTAAATACAGTCCAATAATACAATCTCTCATATCAGACACATATTAAAACGTAAATATGTTCCATTTTTATTTTTTTAAAGTACCATTCAAAAGTGAATTCATCATTAATTTAATTATATTCGTACACGAAGTTTGACTACTCATAAAACAAGATATTAATACGAATCAATAATATGAAGCTGCAATTATCAATTTAGTAACACGCAAGCAATCAGTGTAGGACTCAATTGAAAATAGTCACTTTGGAATAGAAAAAAAAAAGAAAAAAAGATGAAAGACACGACAATGCTATTAAGCACCGAATGATAAAGTGAGTTTGTGATGGATTTGCAACGAACGTCATTTCACTAGTGTTGTATAGATCTAGTTACCATAGAAACATACACAGTAAACACATACACACACTAACAATAAATCCCGTGAGGAAATTCACCGTTATTTGATCAAATATTAAGGGTGATTCTCCACTGAATAGATAACAAATCTAATATACACGCCCAGCGCTAAATTGACAGCTGCCTCATAATTTCATTATTCAAACATCCTTTAATTTTATCTCAAACTTTCAATATTCTATATATTAAAATTCTCTAATTAATAAATAATTTTAAAGCATAAAAAACCATATTTATTTAAAAAAAAACACAGATACACATCTTTCAACTCGATCAGTGTTCACGTTTGGTAATCATTGTTTAAAATAGTCAAAAATTGATAAAAAAAATTTTTCGGCGGATGTCCTGTGGTTAAAATTTAGTATATTCTAGGGAATGTGGTTTTTAAAGAGAAAATCTCTAACTAAACGGAAAACTATCCTAAAATCATTTCATGATGATTTACATTTTGACGCTCTAAGCGTCTAAATGATTTATTAAATAAAATTGAATAAAATGTTGTTTAAAAGTGGTAAGTTTGAAGGAAATACGATTTGTTGGAGAGATAGGTAATTAGAAGAGCCAGGTGGTCAAGCCGTTATAACAAGCAAGATGAATTTTAAGATGCACACGTTACGGCTGGCTTGTGCCATCATTTTCAAAATAAGAACACATTGTTTGTGTGTGTGTGTGTTATAATTTATGTAGGCATGTGTGCGAGTATCAATAGTATACCAACAATTTTAATTAATAATAAACACGAATACTATGCAGATCACGATGTAAAATTATTTATAATAAAATTAATTAAAATTACGTTACGGTGAACAAAGTCGCCTTTAGTGAAATTTTATGCGGAAGATGTTATTAAATTGTAATTATTATCGCGAGAGAGAAGCGTGCGCGGCTTTTTGAGCTAAGATTAAAAAAAAGCTTTTATATAAATACATATAAAAGGATTGTTTAAGAAAAGCGCGCGAGTTTATAGTCCTTAATAATTTATATCGTGCAGGTAATTTTAATAGTATGAGTTACTAAAAACATATTCGACGTCATTTATTATCGCGTATGCGTATGAATTTCTTACAGGTACAAAGTAAACCGTTATTTTCAATACACATTTATATTTAATTATTTATATGATACTAAACCGTAATTATAGATTATTTTCATAAAAAACTATATTGCGAAACTTTAACGTTTCATATCATCTACAAAGTAAAATAACTTAAAAACAGCCAAAACGTAAAAATAAACACTAACAATAAACAGAAATATATTTAGTATTTAAACGGCAAACGTCTTTGAGATAAAAAAATTACTACATTTTATTCATAAGATATACATTGTAACAAAAGCGCATCTTAGAAAATAGATATTTTTTTAAAAAAACACATTGATAATAATAACAGTAACAAATTACTATTTGAGCCTAGCCAGTTTTTAAAAACAATTAAATAGAATAATAAGACTAAAAACTATGAGAGGAATTTTCGGATTTCGAAACTCTTTTCGAGATTTTAAAATCAAATATTAATATATGTTATATTATCATCAAGAATCATTAAGCTCAAGGTTACACCAAGTACATAATAAAACGCTAGAGTAGCATAAATAATACTTATTTACTATGACGATAAACTGTTTTAAATTCATGACAAATTTGATCATTGAATTTCACTTAAAATTAATCACGCCTATTATAGATATAAGTATATAAATATAAAAAAAATAATAAATGAAGATGTTCTATTGATAATTTAAAGAAACATACCATAAACAGACGAAGATTTCATAATCCATCTTCGCGAATCTTGCACACAATATATATACACACAGTCCAATTTGCGTAATGGAAACAATTCACAAAATACTGGTCCGCACACTTCTCGACGAATGATCTATATAGAAATCGACGGTGATCTATCTGTCTATATCTTTCTTTCAACGAAACACAAAAACGTCTAGATGTACACGTCTCAGAGTACGACCACCGAATGATCAATCTGCCAGCGAGCAGTGCAGGAGATAAGTTCAACACAGGTTTGGATTTGGACAGGCGAAAGAGACGAGAGAAAAAAAGTTATCAACGGTGTCGGTGTGTGCGGTGTTCACCGAACGGACGTGTGGAAGGGATGTGAGATCACAGAGTAGTGGGAGAGGGGCTGGCGCATATTTCTCCTCTCTTTCCATGATCATAATATGCACATAGTACAGGTGAGTCACGTGGACGCAGGTTAGAGAGAGAGATCGATTTTAGATAGACGCGCGCATTCTCTCGCTATGTCCAGGGGTTTTCAGAATTCTACCAATTTTCATTTTCTAATTTATTCATCCCTTCTGAAATTCATCTTCAGTTAAGTAATAATGCATGCCGTGTAATTGATTTTAATCAAATGCTTTCCAGGCACCACTATTATTTTAATATCTCTTATTTGTAATTTTTATATTGAATTAAATATTTTTGAATATGTGGTACATTGGTGCCTTTTATTAAATAAATAATTAAGATAAATAAAAAAATGCTTATGCACGCACTGGTGCCTTGTACAACGGATGCAAAAGTAATATTTCGCAATTTAAAATTGTAACGATGTGTATGTGAAATGGTCAGCATAAGTAAGCAAGAATTCTGTTTTCTATAAAGATGGTGATGTGTACGCATTTTGAAATACGCATACACCGCGTCTATTTGCCAATAAATTTCTAATTTAACGCTGATCCAATTGGATTTTGTGTTCTTATTTTATTTCACTTCCTTTGCATTTTAATTCCATCTCTCTTCGAATCCGAACGTCTCGTTTTAAAATTTACTCACATCACGATAATATTCAAGTATTCGCATATTTTTATTATTCGAATAATCATAAAACGCGCTTTTGGAAAATAATCCCAAAGTAAGATTGAAAATGAATCACTCCCTGTTGATGATGATTAGATGGGACGGAATGGAACGAATTGCATGTAAAACCATACTATAATGTTTAAAGGGGGTGCAAATTGACTCTTGCCAATGAATAGATCTGTTACCACACTTAAGGGTGAGTAGGAGGACCACCCTTAGTGGGAACACCAGTAATTGACCTCGATAATGTCAACACCATCAATACTGGTGTAGGGAAGCTGCGGAACACAGGGGACCGAATATACAATGAAAAGAGCGTTGATCCGCAAATAATCTAATTTAGAATGTAATCTCTTCATCCCCTTGTGAAATAGGCGAGAGGATTTTAAAATAAAATACTTATATTTGGTTTTTAAAAAAATTGTGTGTTTCGTTCGTTTTGGTTGGGTGATTGATTGAAAATTAAGAAATACTAATAAGTATCGCATTTAGATAAGCACTGATAAGAGATAAGTCGAACATGATGCACATTCTCTTATGCTCGAAGGTCTTTTTGGTAAATTAAGCAAATGTCGTTTGACTTTGGGTATTTCCATGGCACTCCAGCCTAGGTAATAACGCATCTTTCTTTTAAATCTCTAACTTAACATCTTGTTTGTGCAGTGTAAAGTGTGAGGTATTTTTGACAAATTAGAAAGTAATATGGTAGTTTCGTTTAGTAAAAGATATTTCATATTTAATGACGTGTGCGGACGTCAGAGCCTGCAGGCTCGAAGATTGACGAAAGATTGGACCAATACACATTCCCATATACTTATACAAAATAGCTCTAATTTTATTTCTAATTTTCATTCGTACCTAAATACAAAAACGCATCTTCAACATTTGAAAAAGTATCACATATTTAGTAATTTGTTCAGTCCAGTACTGGTATATTGCAGTCTTGGTATTCGATAAGATGTCTACACAGTCCATATAGCTCCTGATCTACCACAACACAATACACCGGAGACAAGACATATTATTTAGTGATGGAATTCAGAGAATAAGAGAATGCACTATCCACCTTGCTGTGCCTAAATGGGTACCGATTAGGCACTGGCGACAAAACTGATGATGCGACCGTCAAAAATGCGTTGCTTCTAACATTTCTCTAATTGCACCTTGTACATATCTTTTTACAAACTCAAACACTCAGATATACTCTCAATAACATCACAACACACTAATCATTTTAACCAATATAGTATAGATTTTTTTTAAATAAATATATATTTTTACCTTCAAATTCCTATTTTAAATTTAATTATAAGAGTCCTTTAATATCAAAATATTAAAAAACACTAATCTACATTTAATATTTTTTATATGCTCTAAAAGAAAAAGTTGTGTAAAGTAATTTATATTTGAAAATTAGTAAACTTTGATGAAACATTTTTATTGGCTTATGTTATGAATAAAGTAACTCAATAAAGAGGTTCTTATTGACCTAGTTCACCCGGCGATAAATCTTGAATATTGTTACACTAGTTGTTAAAATAATAACGAAAATGTTTTCGTCTTAGTTCTAGTTCTAAGAAAGATTCAAATCTTTGTTAACTATGTGACATATATGAAGCAATATGTCCTTGCATATTTTCAGAAACTGTAACTAGTGTTTTTGAGAAGATCAAACGGTACCTGAAGACCAAAGATCATTCTTACGTTGTTAAAAGCTAAAACATATGTGTTGTACACACGTCTAAGAACATGTTACGATTTTATTTGTCATTACTGATGACCTATGACTTTGTTTTTACTGTGGGATACTTTATTATATACATATGCTTCGTAACTTATCGTTACTTAATTTTGAGTTATTTATAGCGGTAATCTTACCGGTTCGGAAATTTTATTATATGTAAAAACACCAAAAATTATTGATTACTAATTTATAGCAAGTTATGTAACATCGTCATGGTTTTCTTATAAATTTAGAAGGTTTGTCTGTTAATTTGAAAGCCCCAATGACAATTGAGGTTTAAGAGAATTAAATTACAATTTAAAAGAATTTTAATGACAAAAATGTTCAAATTTCTAATTTTCTTCTAAGTCATTAACTAAAGAATCCATTTACTTATGATTTTATTATATACAACAACACATCTTAACGTTTATGTATATAGACAACCGAATCATATTATTAAATTGACAAAATAATAAACATCCGGTGAAAATAAATCACTTACCCCTTTCGCAAAAATACGTTAGGCATTAGAGCCTCGTTATCCCTTATGTACTACAATAAATCTTAGTTTTAATAACAATTATATACAGTAGGGCCAGTTTTATCTCAATAACACAGCGCGCCACAGGGGTCAAAGGGTCAAACGATGTGTTTATGGGTACAGGTAATTATTCACACTTTTACAATGCATGGCCTGAAGGGTCAGTTGTCATTGACCACCGGCCAGTAAAGGGTTCAACGCGTGCAACACGTGTTTTACAAAGGATATCAAACCCTTGTAACCGACTTTGAGATTACAATTTAATATTGCGTGTAATTTTTGTCTGGTAAAGGGTTTGACATAACTGACCTCTGGTCATAATACCCTATATGAAGGGTCAAGTTTTTGATTTATTAGGTAGGTTTAAGGATGTAATTCAATTGGGTGTATGATTTTAATAAAGATGCTACTTATGGATTTATTTTGTTGATATATGGATTTTTGGTACAAATGTCTATTTAATAATTACGTCATCAGTTGCTCCAAGCTGGAAGCTTGCAATATATGAAGTTAACTAAGGATGTCTTATAACGCAATAGAAATTTACATACATAAGATTATATCCATATTGTTATGTATTATTTTATAAGATGAAAGTGTTAAAATTACGAAAGTAACTTCATATAATAACGAAATCAGTGTAAAAATATGTACATTGCATCTTAGAAAATACATAAATTTACATTTTAGAAAAAATTATTCACTATTTATTTTTAAGGTCGTAACTACTGGTAATCTGGTGAAGGGACCTAACTTCTTACCGTAGCCACAAGGTAAAAAAACAAAATGTTAAACATAACAACTTAATTTTATAAATACGTAATTAAGTTTGTGGTTTAGAAATTTATATTATTTTAACAGCAACAGAGTCCAAATAAATTTGTTAAGATAATTGCATATATGTATGTATAAATTTGATCAAAAACATAAACGGAAATTTATGATTATGCAAATGTGTATACATATGTAACTAAGGTACCGAAACGTGATATTTATCTGTGAAACGAATTAGACAAACGAGTCTATTCTGTTTAACAAATCAGTTTTCATGACTTGTTCACGTCAGATAAACGCGAATCAATTTTGCATTTTAATTTACATCCTTGACCTCAGATTAAAAACAAATCAATTTTCGATAAAATGTGTTTTGAATACCTTGAAAAAAAATTATAATTCGCGATGTTTGTATGTTAAGAACGCATTACTAGTACGCGCAAATTGTCACGTTGTTCATGATAGTTTATTTATATATATATATATCTTTTGTTGATGAGTGCGAGATGATCTCCAGTTACATTACATACATATAACTTTGTTATGCGAGTCGTGTGCTCGCTAATGAGCTATTGTAAAGGAAAAATAACTATATGTTTATGGGACACGCGCGTGCACTTAATAAAAATGTATTAAAATCGCGTCTTATAAGAAGAATTGATGAATTTCACAGAAATTGATACTTTTGAACGGGGAAAAAAATGTATGCGTGAGTATATAATAGAACCGGAAGAAATACCCACGGTATAACAGGTAGCTGTAACATCACTTGACCCCTGGTCCAGTTCAGATGAGAGGTGCCTACAGGGTCAGAGGTCGCACGAGACCGGTCTTCTATTCTACATTTCATACACAACACACTGTGTAGGCTTATTGATGGGTGTATGAGAATCTTAACATTTTCTCAACATATTTTTGCAAGCATCACAGTTTTAGATTAAGTAAATAAAACTATTTGAAAGATGTTTGTAATTGTTATATAATTAGTATTCTAATGGTGTTCAGTCATTATTTTTGATTTAAGATTGATCTGACATCATCGAATATTTATAAGTAAGTAATACTTAAATATTTTTAGTGTGCACCTTAATTGAGTAATTAACAACATCTCTAGCAATAAATAAATTTATATTATATTAATAACATACACATCAAAGCGAACACAAGTCATAAAAATATATATAAATGTACGCATCCGTCTTAATGGAAAATATCTTTATGTTTAACACTGTAAAAAAATTAAAATAATTTAAATTAAAAATTAATGATTTTTTAAGCCGGCAGTTTTAATCCAATTATACTGGTATTAGAGTCTTTTTATAAAATTATAATGAGAATATATGTAAATAAACCTACTCACCCTTAGATAAACCGAAGTTGACCACTGGACCACGAACATACACTGGACGATGGTCACGAGACCCACTTCGCGCTAAGATAAAAAATAATATAACATTAAACTTAAAATTAAAGCAAATATTAACTATAGAATCATGCATTAAATAAGTAAACTTATTAAAAACAAAAATAATTTTTATAAAAATTTATAAAAAAACAACGAAATTTAAAAATATGCAAAAAAGTTTAATATTAATTTAAATATATATAGTATATGTAAATAAATAGAATATGATTTTAAATATGTAATAACACAATATTTAAAATATAAATGTTAGTTCTGTTCGTGTGAAACGTTAGCAGAGTACTGATCTAAGCTTCCAAAGATAAGGTCCAACTACCCTTAAGATTATTAAAAAAAAATCTTATAACAAAGATAGAATCATTCGCTTTTCTTTGCAAAAGAAAAAGACACAAAATATGCAAAATTAGACCAAGATGTAAAATACAAACTATAAGTAGTAAGATAGAGATGAAATATCGACTTAAAATAAAAAGAGAGGGTTAAATGAATTGTAATTTGATAAATAAGGATGCATGGCCCAGTGGTGGGGTCAATATAAAGGGTTAAGGTTGAAAAAGGGGTGGTGACACGTCAGGTAATTTTATGTGTGCATATTTTAAAAAATCCTCCAAATAATTAATATTTATAAGCATTTTTTTATAGATGGGTCAAAATTATTTATTTTATAAGATAATAGTTGAATATATTTTCAGTTAATATTAATGAGAGAGAAATTATGATTTGAAAATAAAATTTCAATGATATCACTCTTAAAACATCTCATCATTTAATAAATAAATAAACAATGTTATGTATGTTGAAGATGTTTTAGATATTAGAATAATAACAGGAAAATGATTCTTATTTTCTAAGTTTATAAACATCCTTCGTGATTCTAATACTAATGGATAGATTCTGTAGCTTGCAGATCTTTATAATTTGTAATAGTTGCAGTAAAAAGGAAAATGTAGCTATAGATTTACGTGTGTATGTATGTGTGTGTGTTTGTGAAGACAGAAATCTTATATTTGTCCGTTATCCCAAAAATTAGCATATAGGCCTCTGTCCATTGGCAAACGGTCAACTTCGGGTACTACATGTACACAATATATATAGATCACCATGCGACCATGGGAATATGGAGCAGAATATATTGGGCCATATTAGTTTTAAGACCAGGCTTAAATAACCCATTTTTTCAATGGTCCATTTTAAATAATACCTGCGGAATACGCATGACCACCGTCTTTAAACCGTTTCCTTTTTAACCCAACAAGGAACTAAACATTTGACCAGCGGCCTATAAAAACCCTTACAATCAGGTCACATTTCAAACAGGGTCAAGGGTTATCAACGTGTAGGCAGGTACCTAGTCACTTATTAAGGGTTACTTTGGTCTAGTTTGACCATTCGGTGATATTGGTCGTAAAGT
Source organism: Nebria salina (assembly GCA_944039245.1). NCBI lineage: Eukaryota > Metazoa > Arthropoda > Insecta > Coleoptera > Carabidae > Nebria > Nebria salina. The sequence continues at coordinate 15,967,896 of OX063271.1, forward strand.
ATAATGTATCAAATCGGTAGTTTTTTACCTGTATCCAGGTAATATATATAAGTGACCATTCGGAAGGATATGTGAACTAATTTTTTTAAATCGGTCATGTCATAAAGACCGTTGCGTTTGGTCTAGATTTTATTTTTATAAACCTTTTGTATATTGCTCAGTGGCCAGTCTTACCGTGAGAATTTTATACTACCTACATATATGTGTGTAGGTATACGAATTAAATATTTCAATTAAACATGTAAAATGTCCTTTTATTTCCATAAAAACAATTGGTGCTTTCGATATCAAATGATATATATTATATTAAATAAGGGAACGTTTTTATGACGATTGATGGATCTAAATATAAATAAAATAATTCATTTGTTGAAAAGTAAACATCATAAAAAGGGTTGAACCAATAGAAATATATAAATAATTAGAAATTGTTGTTATAATTACGAAACACTGAGTTAATTATAATTAATATTAACATGAAATGTATATGGTTATGAAAATTGAATTCCTTTTATTATAATTTGACTTTAATTCGTTCCATTCTACATTGATACTAATTATTATTATTATTCACGCTAAATTCTTTCAATTATATGCATTTCCAATATTGTAGAAATCGGAATGGTTTACAGATATGTATTAGAATTTTTTATTTTATATTACAAAATAATAACTATATCAGTTAGGTAAAATTTGATTTAGTTTACTTTTAACTTCGTATAAGAAAGTAAAAAGTGAGTGGTTTTTTTTTTGAAAATTATCGTAAACAAATAAAGACTAGGCTATAAGTAATTATCCAAAACCTATCATAAACAACAATAATTTAAAAAGAACTTAGATAAGCGTAAGACGCCAACATTAAAAAAGTGAACCAATTATTCACGGAAAGTATTAGAATTGCGCGCCGGCCTATATCTTAGCAAAGTCAAACGTTTATATTTTTTCATAATTATACTCATATTTTCTACAGATAAAACACCATTTATTTCTATAATGAATGGCCTTCGATGATATGAAGAATTGTTTCGTTTTCTCGTTATTTTTTTTGCTCGGGTAATAACAGCGAACTGTTACTCCATATCGCTTACAAAAATTGATAAATCTAAATTGACTTCTATACATCAATGCACTATAATTTAGGGCGAAATGAATAATACGAAAATAAAGAATTATTGCTCTTCAGCGTATTCATTACAAATGACTAAAGTTGATGGACAATTTCGCATGATTAGTCCATACAGTTATGTTTGTATGTATGTACTATTATGTGACTATCTTTTGCACTGAAATAGCGACGCTCACATGACAATATTCTGATAAGAATAAACCTGTTAGTTATCATTGCCAAGCGAATAAAACAGCCGGTAAACCGAAGTTACCTGTTTTATATTTTATTTTTGTTGTGTAGACTTATCGTTTTAAACGTTTTTATTATTATTGTATGTATCCGGCGTTTCAATATTAACATATTATAGATATGTTAAGAAAACCGTATTCTTTTTATCTTTTACTCGTATTTGCGTAGATAAACAATGATTTTTACAGAACGGAAATGTATTTGGTTTACTAATTTCACAGATATATTAACCGACTAACAATGCTAATGGTTCAACGACTACAATTTATTTAAAACATTTATGTTTATGTCCAATTTAGTTCTTGTAGTAAATTGTTTTTAATTTAGTATTAAAAATTATTAAATTGATTAAAGTAAATTAAAAATCAGTTGTTATATTTTCAAAGCATTATTATTGGATATGTTATGTAATACAGTTGTTTATTTTAAATAATATATTATGCGTTACGCACTTTATTGTTAATTTCAACACAAAATTGTTTTAAGTTCGAACAATGTGCATTGCTTGCATTTTATCGGTATACATACATATATGATTATAGACATGGACAAAACAACAAATATTATAAATGTATGTTTATGTAGAAAAGCCTTATCAATGATACAGTTTTAAACATGACACCTGATACACATTATCCTTAACTTCAAGCTGTTTCCTCTTATTGTCATGAATCATCTTCTAGTGATAAAAAATAATATAATATCAATTTTTTAAATATAATTATTTTAGAGTTGAATAAGTTCCCAGTTCTAATGTTTACAAAGGCTAACGGCTTATTATGTACCAGTGGTCATAAATCAAAGATTATCTCACCGCTGCAGCATCCCTTACGCGTCCCTTAACATGACCAGCAACGGACAACGAGTACCCTTTCACCCTTTTCCCAGTGCGGCTATTAATAACTAAATAGGCGACCGGGTCATTTCTCTTTGTATATGTTTAACCCTTACCAGAATTTGTTCAAATGTCGTATATTTTCGTTTTTTATTGTTTACCCAAAAATAGTATGTTTATCTAAAGAAATCTAAACACGGGAGACATGAATATACATTTTTAATATAAGTAAATAATTTCGAATTAAAATTCTTAGAATCATCTTATAGATTAGATTTAAAATATATACGTTTACGAAATGTATTTTGTGTTAAACTGCAATCGTCTAATCGTAAGTAGTGTTATTTATTTTTCGAGATATTTCATCAATGTCACAAAAATATACATTATCTTATATTTGTGTTTACCTTACATATATTCTATATTGACACTCGCATTTATCATTTGCTAAAATTTTGTCTCATACTTTTTTGTTGATTAATACGTACAACAACAAAAAAATACCAACATTTATATGATTGACTTATAGTTACGTAAAAGTTTATTCCTAATGATTTAAACTTAAAAAAAAACCGCTTTGTAGCATATGACAAAAGGCTTTATATTTATTCCGCTCAATTTGAAAGTTCCAAAACATCTGTATCATTTCGTAGCTAATGACCAGCCAAACAAAGACTGGTCCTTAAGGCTGAAGAGACGAGAAGACACATCACTTAACGGTATCATCTGTGCAGAATGTCACACCATTGTTCATCAAAGAAGAGAAATTACGTTCTGGTTACAGACAGAAACAATATATCTGGTTGGGGTTGCTTGGAAAGTAAAACGGAGACCTTACATTCAATGTCACCCCCCGATGGTTTACGGAAGTATTGGTGCCTGTATCATTTCCTGTCTGAAAAAAACTCGGTACTGATATATACACAGGTATATTGTTGATGACCAACAGGGGTTAGTGCAGAATGACTCTAGCGAGAAGGGTTGTTTGTCGTCGAAGGTTGTAGAAAACTGGTTTATTGGTGTTGAAATATATTTGGCGTATATACGTTTACGTATAGTTTAATTTTTAGTTTATTACTCGTGTATATGTTCAAGTGTAGTTTGTAATAAAATAATTAGAATTTATTTGAAGAAAAATTGTAATAGGTTTCTTTATTAAGTATTTAAATACATGGTAATTTAATTCTCTTGAATGTTTAAATAAATAAAAAATTACTTTTGTGTTAAATCTATGAGATTTATTTAATTTGTAATAAATAACAAATCATTATTTAAATGAGTGTATATGGGATTCAATAATTGATTTAATTTCAATGAATTTAGTAATCTTTTGTATTCTGAGATACTGAAAAATATGTTTACAATATTCTCGGAAAAAAGCTTTGATGACAATTATATCTAATTTCTTTAGAAAAAGAACGATTAGTCAATGTTGATTTAAAAGTATATGATGTGCAATATTTGAATGTAGTCGCCCAATTACGAAGTGAAACAAGCGAATCCACAACATGTAGGTATGTATATAAAATTTAGAATTCCAAAAGAACCACAGAACAATATAAGGTCATAATGATCGACCTAGTTCACCCCTGGTCACACCTTAGCAACGCCAGAGAGACACAGCACACGCATTTGCTATGTAGCAGCACCGTGGCCGGGACAGACGAGAGAGATCCACGATTGACGGCACCTTCCGACACCTGACCGCCGCGTCGCCGGGAAAGAGGAGCGAGCGCCCGAGCCTGGCAAGCCAGCCAGCCAGCTGCGATCAATATTTCGGCCCCGAGCGAGCGTTTTTATTCGGACGCCGCGACGCGCTCTCAGAGCAGTGACGGTGTCCCCGGGAAAAGCATCGTCCCCATCGCCATGGTTACAGATGACGGTGACACGCCTATTTCGCCCAACGCCGCACCGCAGCGGTTTCCACATTTTTAAAATGCTGCAGTCTCGAAATATATGCTATCAACAGCTTTCAGAAATATTTCCGATGAAAGTTTCATTCAAAGGAAATATTTGTGAAAATCTTCCGATAGTTATCGGTGGTTTGCATGTAGAAAAAAAAAAACAAAAAACTATCGCTATTTGCGTATTTATGTATTTCCCAAAATTATTGTTGGCTCTGAAGTTCTTTGAACTAATTCGCTGATACGAACAACACGCGATCCAATATATGTATACTGGGTACTTATACCGAGCTGATCTTTTATTCAAAACACACAACGTCGCGGTGGTCATTCTCTCTTGTATATTGCGTTACAGGAATTGTCTTTTTTCTCGGTATTCCATCGTAAAATTTACAAACATCACTTTGTAGAATTACATTGCGTCAATTTACCATGTAACTCTATCAAGTTTTCAATAAGTTTCTACTTGGAGAATTATTTTGTAATTTTATCGTCTAAAGTAACTGAAGCGCAATAAGTTAGAGACGGGCACACAGAAATGACTATAATCATGATTTTAATCGCAAATATGCAATATGTATGTTTTGGTTAAGATTATTTCAGGGTAGGCTAGAGAAAATGGTAAGAGAGAGAGATGTCCCGGTTCGCGTGTGTGACTACGCCGGTTTCCACGGTAACGTACTTTGGCCGTGCGCGCTCTGGCGGCCGCGTCTCGGCAAGCAAGAGACGCTCGTCTGCCATTGGCCCATCTCGCCTGCTGGCGCCACACCAGGAATTGATCTTGCTACTGCGGCAACCGAAACGCGTGTTCTCGCTTCCACTTTCAGGGGTCGTGCATCATTTGCTCTCCATCTAGTGTGTGTTCATCTCTGTTCTGCAGGAGAATTCATTCTATTGTGCAGCCGTAATATGGCCACTGCAGATATTCGCCTGGAAATGTCACCAGTATATATTAAAATCACCAATTAAATCAGAATCATTTACCAAAAAAAAAAAAAACATTTTAATACTCATATATATTTTAACAATTAAACTCGGCTAAAACAACATTTACATGTCCAGATTATTTATATTTTCCTTTCCCTGATATTTTTAGTTACATATATAAATAAGTGAGAAAACTTGTTGACTTTCGCATAATTGTTCACTTAGTGAATGTTATATTTTTTGTTTCTCACGACGTAAAGCCGTGTGTCTAATGTCCCCGGGGGTGTCTGGGCAGGGTGAGCGCACACGTGGCTATAGGTGAGCTGTTCGAGCCCCAGGCCAACACAGACCGTTGCCGTGGATACGATCGTTAGTGATCAACCATCAACAAAGCCGCTACAGCTAGCCAAAGCTCTCTACCATAGTGTGGGTGGGTTAAAGCCGCCATATTGTTGCGTGAGCTTTGTGTACAATACACACCATCAACTATAGAACGCAAAAGGGTGATCTTGTCGCCGGACATCGAAAACCAACCGGAAGTTAAATACGCGGGAACCGGGAAGGCGCTTTAATATTTTAACAGAATCGAATCATCACTACGAGATTCGCTGATTATAGGCTGCGACACCCTATATACATAATAAATTATTCTAGATATTTGAATTTTTTATTTATTACTAATAAATAAATAATATATTTTTAATAGTTTTATCAAATATGAAAAAAATTTACATAAATACTTTAGACCTTATTGAAATTTCTCTTTTTACTCAGCATTGATTAAATCTACAGATTTAATTACATGTGTTTTGATACATATTTAATAAATAAATAAATATTTATAGCACTAAGTACGTCAGTGGTATTTCATAGTATTAGGTGTATTTATAAGTATGTTTGAAAACGCAATCAACCTGTTGTATGTACAATGACTGAATTACAGGTTAAATACATACATACTCGCTTCGGTATCTGTATTTTTAATTCATTATAATTTATACTAACGCGATAATATCTATAGAGAAATCATAAACTGTGATAGATATGTATTTATGTAATTTGATTAATAAGAATTTGGATAGAATTAATATTAGTTTGGGAAAAATATGGCAAGACAAAAAATCACTAGAATCATTTATATTTATCAATGTTAATAAATAATTGTATAAATTATCAAAAAACAAACATTGATTATGTCTGTGGCATAGTTTTATTATTGTAAATATGAACAATCTCGGAAAGATACAAATTTATTTTTTATATAGTTTAAATGAAAATGATTCGGAAAAGATTTGAAATAAAATTGTGTATTACAGCAAAATGATGCAAGACAATATTGACCAAAGTCTGAAGATTTTTGATGACATGAATAAAATATTTTTTTAATATGCTGATTGATAATTATGATAATGCATCTGCACACGCATTTGCTTTTCATAAAATTGTACACTTTGACGTATATTAAGATTAGGTCGATGTACGATTATTTAAATCGGACGCTCGTTACTGCATAGACTAGACAAAAATTATGCTTACTTCGTTTTAAGGTAACACAGACAATTTGGCGTTTTATTACAATTTATTGACTCGTAGACATATATGTATGTGTGTATATTTTATTTACTAATACTAATAGGTGTTTTTGGAAGCCATTGTAAGAAGATTAGATGAAATTTGTTAAGTTTGATACACACCATTGTTTCATTTATACAAAAATTAAAAAAAAATTACAATACATTTAGTTTGAAAAATAAAATAGACATAAATATTTTTAAGTGTGTTCGTCATTATTATCTGGCTATTGTGCAAAATCTCTGGAGAGGAAACAGAAGACTATATAAGCATCACTTGTTTTTCAAGACATACCTGACAGATATAAAACTTATACTCAGGACCGTAATCTGCGTTTCTATAAGAGTGGGAATTTTTCAAATTTAATTAACGTGAAAATAGAACTTTTTTAATATAATTTTTTTTTAATCTTTATTATAATCGATAAATAATAAAATTTTACAACTTTACGATGTATTAAATATAATTTTCCAAGCCTACTTGTTATGACAAAATAAATTAGATATTTAATAATTTTGTATACAATTTTTTTTTGGTACAAATGTTTATTGAAATATAAATATATTTCATTTTCAATTGTGTTTATTGCTGAATGCGAGCCTGATAAAATAACGCACAGTGTTCAGCGTTCACGCAATGTGCGTGTGATTCCGCCTGAAGATAGTTGTCAATTATCATACATCCCAGTTTTGTTTCCTTCGTACGTAGGTTCGTTTTAACGCAAATAAGTGCAAGAAATTATGAGATGGTGGGAATCACTGTATGTCACATTCGTTCATTGTACATACATACATACATACATACATAGAAAATACAGCCGCCGTTGGTTGTCTTTGTTTGAAAATTCAAACTAATTTCCAAAGTCGTCTCTGATGTTATACAACACATGCGCACGCGAAGAACGTCCTCGTCAAGAATTTTTGGTCGTCAACACGTCTTGTGCAAGCACGACAGTGCGTAACATAAAATAAGTGTTATATTTCGTAAGATTCAGCATAAGTGATCAAGTCGCATCATCAGACTTGGCGGTCACAAAATTGCATGATTGATAAATTTCATCGAGTCACCTCCAAACGCTAAGACGTACGTCCCTGCAAGAGTAATCAATCAAATAGGCGTTGTACGACTCGTTTTCCCCCAAAACCTATAATGATAACAATGATGCGATGATAATTTATATCGATGCGTGCAGGTGTAATGATCTACTCTCCCCCACATATATAAATACAATGTGAATATTGCATCTGTCCCAATCCGATCAGGGCTACCAAGTATGTGTGTGTGTGTGAGATAATTACGAGCCCGTATTACACCTTTGATATACATACATATACTGGTATCGCCAGTGAGTGAAGGGATAAAAATTGTTAATTAAAAATTGATTTTTTGTTTATTCTAACAATCAAGCTTTTATTAGATCTCTGAATTGGATTTCATTATAGTGTTTATGGGATGTCTATAAGTTTGATACATTGCTGTAGAAAATGAAGTCATAACTCTTCGAAAGTTAATTTTAATATATAATGAATTTTTTAATATATGATCGTGAGATAAGAATTTTTGGAAAATTCTAAATAATATAATATTTAATATATATTTTATCGGTTTTTTAACCGCCAATGCGACTTTTAGAAGAGATGTATTTTGAACGTTTGGCCGGAAGGAAGTTGTACCTATGTGATGTGTGCAGGTGTCCAAGGACCCGCATGCCCATGTTCCCACCGACCCAACCAACCAACCAAAACCAATACATATATACCTACCTATCTACATTAACGTAAAACATGCACCCATCCATTATCGAACAAATTGATACGCACTCTATAATATAATATTACTCTATTGAGATACGCACATCATTTATTATTATAATTTCACAAAATTAAAAGCAAATTCAATAGTGTCAATTCTGAATTTCCAAATAGCTATATGACGTCATCATTTGATATTTGGCAAGCAATCTCGAAATGTGCAAAGCCTAATATGCAGTTCCGTGATTGATTGATTGATTGTCTAGACGAAATCTGCCTGAACTTAATTCCAACTAGAAAGTGTGCACCGACAAAGAAATATATATATATTTTCGAATGATAAGTTCGCGCAATAGTTGGAGGCCATGCCAAATATTATGACAGATTCTAAAGGTGACTGACTTGGGAGACAATAGCATTGAATAAACAACACGTACGCTATTAATGTATTCATTAATTAATAAGATATGAGATATGATTCAAACAGACGACTTGTGACCATTTAAGAAATCCAACAACAATCGAACATTTACATCCAATTTGAGATTTTCATCCGAAATACAAAATGAATTTCCCTTCGTAAGTTAATAAATTCTAATTGCTGTGAAAATAAGTGGATCCCCTGATGGTGCTCCCTACCAGCAGTTGTTCCAACAAGCTTTTTATCTTATTCGCTGATGATTACCTATATAAATTGCAGAACATACGTCCATAGCACGTGCGTCAGATGCTATAAAATAAATCACTGTTTGATTGACCGTCAAATAGTGTCTAAGATATAGATTCTGTTTACGAGCATGTTGTCGCAATTCTATTGTCTACGATAGCGTTCGTTTGGCCACTGCTACTGGTTGGTTAGTGCTAATAGCATCGAAGTAAGAAGTCTCAGGCGTGACAGAAAAAACTGGTGACTAGAAACATCAATTTACGTTTGAAAGATAACGCACGAAGCCATTAGTTCATCCCGTAAGAGGGAGAACATACTATCGTACATACACGGCGTAATGATATGTTTAGAACGAGATGGATAATACGCCTTTGACCGGATAAGACATGTGACGGTGTTGTTTTAATTTCCGGTTCGACTTGATCCTCCCTCTCATTGTTACCACTTAGTTTCCTAACACAAAGATACTTTTCTTATACTACTTTGTACAAATATAAATTTCATTGGTAAAGTTGTTGAGATATTTTCCATAAATATGCAATAACTAGTCATGTAAAAAATGATGCTGTAGATCTATTGGTATGCTGGATGGAACTTAGCAGCATCCGTTCTCGTCAAAGACACACATACAAACGGAGAGATAACCTTCTGTTATTGCTGTATGAGGATAACAACTGTTTCCACAACGCAGCACACACCAGACCAGACCACGACCACGACCACGACTAGAGAACACAGAGATCATATCTGTAACTGTGTGAACGTCTGCCGAATGTTTAACACATTTTGGATTTCTATAAGGCTTATCTTTTAAAAAGATACTACTTTTATATTTCCAACACATATGGGATGCAATTTGTGATACATACATATATACAGTTTATTCTATCTTAAAGATACATTTTATAATACACACACTCTCATTCTCATACATACACACACACACACACACATAAAATAATATATGTTTATTTTGTATGATTTTGATAATAAAATTGTTTAGATTGCGCGGGAGTAGTATATCGATAAATGCACGTGTGTATAGTTTAAGCGTGTGCCAAGTTATTATACATACGGGCCGCAGTATGTGAACATCTGCAGGTATCAGCGGTAGTCGCCGCATGGATTGGAACCGTTAGGGCACGCGCTACGAGAAACCAGTACACCGAACACACCTAGCGGCACATTTTCAATTTCCATTAATTGCTCAATAAAAAAAAATTAAAAAAAAAACGCTATACAGCAGGAGAGCAGAGAATAAATTGAATGGAAAAAGTAATCATTGAAACGTGTCTGTTTGATGTAAGCATACGCCTCTGCACACACACACCGAACTATACGTAGTAGGTATCAATTTTCAATGCAAACCAGCATTCCGCGTGTTGATGTGCGCCTGCGTTGATTGCTTTCGGGTTCGGTGATATTTACGTATCCCACGGGATCACATGACTGGATTCGTGGCGCCTCTCTTTACTCACTGGGTGTCGGTGATGGTCCAGCGGTCACCCTCCCATGACATTCACATACTATATGTAGTAGTTTCATCACGATTATGACATTCAACCATTCCATTTTTTTTATTTGCAGTCCTTCTGAAACTAAATTGTATTAATGTCCATTTATTAATCATAAATCACTAAAAAATCTAGTTTAAGAAATTAAGAATAAGTTTCACTTATTTACAGTAAAATTATTCATATTATCGTATTTACAATTACAAATTAGTTTTAAAGAAGCATCTATTATACCTTTAAAAGGAATTACACTTTTAGACAATTGAGCATCGGTAATAGACGAGCTAAACCGATGCTATCCGAGTGTGTTCACTCAATGTATGTAACACGCGCATGCGTCCGACAATATTTAAACGCCTGTGTTTAATTGTATTAAATAGAATGTTAACATCTTATATTTTATATGTATGCAAGTCCATTGCCCTCCTGCTGACAATATGCGTATAATAGACGTGCAGTAGTGATAAAATACACACATACATACGTTCTCCTCTATCTACCTAGGACACACACACACACACACACACACACATACATACACACACGTATCGTATAATATGTTCGCGTGCCCATCACGACAGATGATGCTGGCTACCGCCGTCTGAACACGGCAGATGGAAAGCGGCGGCGGCTGATGAAATGATCATTGTTTATCTGCAGGGGCGTCCTCTGTATCACCTGCCTTTACTTCACCTACAAGAACACCAGGAAAATTCATAGAGTATAATGATTATATTAAATAACGCAAGTTCAAATACTCATTTATGCGTAAGTGTGTGTGTGTGTGTGTGAACGCTTTAAATCTAATAAATAAACCATACGGTTTGAAATGTACAAAGTAAGGTAATTTAAGAGTTTCTTTTAAGGAAAAATTACAATTCTTGGCTAATCAAATAAAAATATTAAGGTCACTTTTACTCTGTTATAAAACTAGGCTAAGTTAGGCAAAATCTTTCAAATGAGATAGACAAAGAAATCCTACATATTCTGGTATATATATTATGTATGTATGTATGTATATTTTTAAAAATATGTGTATATAGAGACAATCAGTTTTTAAGAAACCACACATTCAAATAAATATTATTTCGTCCTGTCACCTGCGTCTGATGACGTCACCATTAAGCAGCTTTGTAAGCGAAATTCGTGTGTCCTCGGTTTGAAATTGCCCATAAAAATCGCATCAACCCGTATAAGTTAGCTGGCTACCAGACATCAGGTATCCAGGTAATTAAGAAGAATGATCCATTTTGACTGCTATCTGTTTAACAATCGAAAATTATTATTTATAAAAAAATTTAAATTTTTATTTTAGATTTCTAAACCAAACATCTAACACATTATTGTATATTATAACATATCTGATCAATAAAAACGAAACATAACAAAATTTGAATTGAAATGGTGTGGTGTATAAGTAGATTGTAGATATATCCTGAACTAGCTCTGCGTGTGTGAGTGAGTACGCTTTTGTAAAGACACACACCCTTTTATTGCCGAAACAAAAGATCGTTCTGACCGTTACACTGAATAATAATGATGATCTTGTGCGACTGTTGTTACTATAAGAGTATACATATACAGATGCTCTTGTCGGGCTCGTGCCCAAAACCAGCCACCAGTCCAGACTACGTAGTATACCGCCAGACGTAAGAAACAGTGCTATGGGCTTGGTTGTGGCGTGTGCCTTCTGTTACACCTGAAAACATCTGTCTTCTACAGTAGGTACACACGCCTGTAATCTTCCTAATACATCGCACTCATCATCAACTCTCCACCGTTACTTATATTATAGAAACCACCAACTTACAACACGTTCAATAATCTAAATGCCAACTAATCAATCATTTCATATATTATGTATTTATAGCTAAATATAATCTAGTTTAATTTATTTATCAAATTCGAAATTTCATACAATACATTACGAAAATAATACTCAATTCTACTTCAGTACGCTTCAGATTTCAATATAAACCCTAATAAATATACAAAGACCAAAAATTCCAGAATGCAGCAAACAGTTGAAGAATGTCGACACAAAAAAAAATCAAATCTACTTTTAACAATGATTTACAAGGCTAGCCCCTGTAATCATCTTAACTGCACGTAGTACTGGACCAAAATGACAAAAAAGTGTCCGCGCACTTTACGGTATCTAAAATGTATCTTAAAAGTGAAAACGAACGGTATCATATATACCCACTGGCTACTCAAAAATGTTGTTTTTGTTAACCTTTTACAAGTTACAGACACTAATAAACACGCGTTACCCTTTTCCAACTCTTATCCACTATATACTATAGTACTTAACCTTGTGCGTTATGGTGTTATGGTGTTATTGGTTTAAGAGCCTTGTAGGATCTTTTAAAATATTTTATAAGATGTCATATAATTGTTAATTGAATAATAAAATAATATATTTTGTAATTATAATGTAAAATATATTCTTTAGTGAAATGTGATCTTTAACCCAACACTAGCAATTTTGATGTGATTTTTAATAAAATATTCCCCATTGAAGGAACATCTGCCTCGAAAACAATTCCTGGTCGCAGGTCATTCCAAACAAAGCAGATGACCCAGCGAATTTGCATATTATAAGACGTATCGGCTTGTAATTCTAATTTAAATAATGCACACTATATTATATATATATATCAGGTACATCACTATATATTATCGAACAATAACTTGCATTTTTAAATCGTATATATGCTTGCTTTTCACTGAATAAAGATTTTTAAACGATTATGTGCAGAGTTCATTTGATTTGAAATCGGTGTTTAATGGTAATTTTTCTTAATTTGAATATTGTTTTTGTGTTTGTCAACTTTCGGCCCGAGTGCACCGGACAGCTGAACGAACATATTTTTTGTTGAATTTTGCTAATTTCAAAATAGTTCTTTGCCAAAATATATATTTTACAAAAACATATTTCATTTAATGTACAGGCAGATGGTATCGCATTATGTTTATTTTATTTAAATTAAACATTATAATAAAAATAGATTTAATTCCTTAAAAAATTAAAAGACTTCTTGAACCTCTCCAATACAATCTGAAATAATATAAAAACATTTATTTATCATACGTATAGATTTTCATAATCAGGGAGGTGTGAAATATAAATACGTATTTATTACATTACTAAAATGTAAAATGTGTTGCTTTTATTTTGAATTTTGTACTTGTACAACTTAGATGGTAATAGAATAATGATGGTTTGGTACTAAGGTCGATAAACAATAAATGTAATTTATGCATACCTCTGTGAACTTAAGAGAATTATATTCACAAATCAATATTAATTTGTGTAGCTATTATTTGTAGATAACAAAGATGGTTGCAGATCTCAGAGGGTCAGGGCATGGGAAAACAATTGGTATTCATATTGTTGAATTTTAATCTATGTCCCATTGTCCTGACTACTATAGTGACGCAGATAAAAACGTCCTTTAATCGTAAACGCGTCCATTTATTGAAATAATTTGGTTCTTTCATTTTGAGTTATTTGACCGTATATTAAGAATTAAATGAGTCGCTTAGACTGTGTAATTAAAATATATTTCTAATAAATCCGAAGGTCCGAACTATTTAGAAATATCTGTGTTGAAATGAATGTTTTACATTCTTGACTAGAATTGAGATATCTTTGTGTCTGTAATGGCAATTGTATACATATGGACAGACAGACAGACAGACCATTGGATCGCCCGCATATGTGGCTGGCGTGGACACCCAGACAAGGACATGCAATACAGGTGATACACACACATTGAGATAATAATGCCCCCGCCACACACGTACGCCCTAATGAGATGAAAACGACGGTTACAAGGGAGACAGGTGATCCTCCATAACATCCACTCCAGGTGTTGCAAACAGCACGAGCCACAGAGATATTGCCTTAAAAAACAAATAACTTCACGGTGGCACACAAAATGTTATTACATGTATTCCTAATAAACTGATTGTCAATCAGGGGGGGGGGGGGGGGTTAGAGAGACTAGAATCTATTTTATAGACGGTGTTAAAATTCAGAACGAATTATATTTTATAAATGCTATATATATAAGAAATGTTAGTAAAAAAATGTCTTGAGAGAAAAATCCGTTAAAAGAGAAACAAATTAGTATCATGAAATGGTCGCGCGATGATTGTTTGTTCGCGGATGTAGCTGAAGGGAAAGACAAAAGCTGTCGACTGAGTAAAAAGTTCGGTCGGCTTCCGTCTGAGTGATACCGCTTGCCAGTGCCGGCAGCTCCAAAGACTCATTTTCCAGTTGAATGTTGATAGGTAGGTACATGGATGTGCAGAAGGACGCCACTGTTTCGTGGTTAGTATCGGACATGGTACGTTAGCCCCAACGGTCGCCTACTGACGCAAGGTGCACACACATATACATTATCATGTTATTCATGTGTGTATGTTTGTATGGTGCACCCTTTTCTTACTTTTTTTTCCATCCGAGTGGGAACACTTGCATTTTCACTCAACTTAAATTGCTCTTTTGTCTATTTACATACATACATACATACATACATACATGCAACTCATATTATTGTCTTTGGCGACACCACAATCGCCAATAGCTTTTGTAATTATTGAAAAAAAAATCGCATTTACAATTTATTTGATATATACTATGTATGTATGAATATATTTTAATTGCTCTATGTAACATTATTTATAGAGAATAATTGACAATATTTGAAATAATCCTTAACGCAAAATGTGTGTATCAATTAGGTAGATGCGAGTATATATACTAAGAGGAAACCCCTTACATATCCGCGAGTGTGGTATCGGATAGCTTGGTTGGTTAGATGATGTGACGGAAGCGGGTCCGTGTACCGGAAACGCCCCGGTCTGGTCTGGACACGACACATGTGACTTTTATTCACTCGCTCACACACATACACTTACACACACATACACTTACACACACTCATGGATGCACCTAATGGCTAACGTCTTGGCATTATTATCTTTCCGCCGGCCGCGCCGCCTTATAATACGAACACTCGCGTCTAACCGCAACTGACCACCGCAGTTTCGATTACTTTTCCTGTTTTTTAGATATGTACCTACTTACACGTGTTATGTTGACACACACTTGTATTTATTTATTTAAATTACACTTCAATTTTTAAATCAACAACAATATCATCAAAGATAATAAAAATATGGCGATATTTTTCAACAAAATAATATTTTATAACAATAGTACCAAAACATTATTGTAAGATTAATACTGTAAACATAGAGTGATATTACCAATTTCTATTGGTATCTAATGTTAGTTTAAAATCAATGTTACAATAAACAAAATCTAAAATATATATGTAAGTACATAAAGTGAAATCATGTCATAAAAGATTAGACTTTTCTTTTAGTGAAAATAAAGATGTACATACATATATTCAGTGATTTAATGAATCCCGTGAACGTACAGACGGAATCTGTATATGTAATTCGGGGATGATAGCTATAGGTTGGCCGTCACCCTACAGGCGTATCGATTAGAGAATAGTTTCCGAGAAACGAACTGGATAGACTGACAACGAGAGTACAGTCTGACCTTGGAGTTTACCTGTACGTACAAAACACCCTCTGCTGTTCTACCAGCCAGAGCCAAGTCAAGCCAAGCCATGCCAAGCCAAGCCAGGGCACGGGTCGATGGCGCATATACATACATACATACATACATACATATCGTATACCGGTGGTTGACTTGATAGTTGCTGCCGAGAGCGACGAGGACACTGTCTGCTGTGGCCTGCCGTGTCTGCGTCTCCCGCAACTCACATTTCGATCTTTCGGTCGCCACATCCATTTGCGATGATTCATGTGTTTATGATGATTCAGAGACTCCGAATGTACTGTTACGCATACACACGTATTCTTTACCTTTTTTTCCTTTTTTTTTTACAGGGCTGGATTTTATTACTATTTTTTTTAAAAACAAACTAATTGCATAAACCACAATTTATAGCAAGATTTATTTACAAACCCAGATATGCTAATTGAACATAAAAATACTACGAAAAAAATTTTCAAACAAATATAAATTATACAATCGAACACTCAAGCTCTTTATATGTATGTACACGATAAAGAAATTAATTAAAAAAGTAAAAGGCAGACTGATCTTGATATGCATCACAATATTAACACGTAATTCAACGACACATCATTGAATCATACGCCAAACATCTTCTTTGTTTATTAAATCTATATGTATGTATGTATGTATATCTCTTGTCCAGTTATACAATAAAAATTTTAAATAACACACACACACATCCAGAAACAGATTGATTTTAAAATGACGTGTCTTTTAATAACCACACAATTACCATAACACAAATTGATTAACAGATCATGTTTTCTATTCTCGTCTTATAAAAAAAATGCTATTACTCATCGTTTTAGTAGACGATAAAGCGTCATTTAATTTAAAAATAAAATTTAATTTAGACTTATTATCCTAAAAATAGAAATTTCTAAAAAAAACAAACAAATGATTGTTTATTTTAATCTTTTTCCCATCTTGAAAATATACCTTGCCCTAAAAATCTTCCTTGATAATTTGCATAATAAGTTAACGACTTTTTATTTCCTAAACACACATAAATCTCACCAGGTCACAGAGTGTTTCAAAATATAATCATTTTGACAGCAAAGTTATCATTGCATCTAATAGTTCCCGTATTTAAATAAACTCATTCATTTTAAATATTCAAAACAGTATTACACGTCGTTTTTTATTTTTTTTTTTTGTCTAAGTTTTATTATAATATTTAATTTTTAAACAATATATTCCATCTCATACTAATTCCTAATTTTATGGTATCTCATGTGAGTAATCTTCTTATTTCGTAAATACGTAAGGTTAGATTATTTATATAGTTAAAAAATGATGAAATTTTGATACTAAAGATAGCTACATAAAATTTTGTGAAAAATATTATTTCTTAGGCATACTTTTAATATTTCGCATTTATTTTATAGTTGTAGTTAATAATTGAATACATTCCTTTTTTTTATCTTTTTAATACGTAATTATGAAATTGATATACCAAATTTTATGTGCGACACCAAAAACTGTTGGTTCCGCTTTTCTGATTATTATTGAAGCAGAATTGTGTTGAAAGACGTTTTACAATGTTTAATTTATATATTTGAGATATTTAATTAAAAATGTTGTAGTATCAATAAAATTAGTAGGCTATATCGTGTCTCTGTATCATAAGTTATATTTTCATAAGCGAAAATTGACTTTTATATACTAAGAATTTTAATTGATGCAAGAAGCAATGTGATAGCGTGTATTAAATATATTTTTTCATAAATATGTTTATGTAATCGGAAAGCAAATTTAGTTGCGGAATTAAAAAATTTTCTTTGACGATTATAGTGGGTGTTCGTGAGACGAGAAGAGAATCCTTGTCGGGATTTAATCTTGTAATGTAGCAAATAATATATTATGAACCGGTATAGGCCAGTAGGCTGTTCTGGGTATAATCGGATGTATAACTATACGGATCTCGGAACATCTCATCCGTAGTCAGGTTTCCTGCATTGTGCAGGCTTCAGGTCGCCCATGCAGGCCCGTATTTAATGCAATACCATTAAAACAAACATCGAAAATAGCACAGATAATAATTAGGAATAAATAATTCTTAATTGGTTAGTTCTTATGATTTTTTTTTTTAATAAGTAGGCTGTTGAACTGTATATATTTTATTTCTTTTCATATGTATATACGTATTTCTCTCAATAAAAAAATAAAAAATAATTAAATGATCTTAATTAGTGTAAAAATGATGATCCAGCTGGCTGTGGAGAAATGAACGTTTTCGTTTATGATTTAAGCGAGAATTGTGAATTGAACGCTGAAATTTTAATGAAATTCAGATGCGGAACAAATTAACAGTAAAAAACGAAAATATTTTGGGAATTATACGTCAGCAGGATTTATGATATACGATATATATATAGATTACCCGTATCCGAATGTTTATAACATCATTAATTTTAATGAAAATACTGTTTTAATATATTTCGTCAAATAATATTAAAAAAAAAAACGATTCGTTTTTTACTGCTACGAATACAAAGTAGAAAAGTGATAGTGTCCCTAAAAGGAACTTTTTCGGAAATATACAACAGACGTATTGGGTTTATTAGGTAATTGTAATTGAGTTTGTGGCGCATTTCACGACCACTTTACGCGTACAAAAATTAGTTTACCACAAAGAACAAATTCTTGATGAAATCGAAACCAGTTCATTACATGCTAAGTTAGGTTTGTGTGGTGTAGACTACGTCATGCAGGTATTTAAAAAAATAAGAAAAGTACGCACAGGAAGGAAGCCACGGTAAAGCAGGATGAATAAATGAAAAATTTATAGCAAAACAGTCACAAAGAGACAAAAATTAAGTTTTATTTATAGTTATGAACAAAACCTTTTTAATGTATTAAAATAATAATTATAATAGTTGCGACCATAAGCATATAACGAATGTCAGTGTACATCACACCTGTATTTTATATAAACGCATTAATTACACTACCTTCTAAGCATTTAATGTTTTAATTAACAACAATATATAATTGCATATATGTATGTACCAATTTCATATCGTTAAACCGCATCTTGATATGTACGTGCAAATCAGACAACCAAACTTTTAATATAGAATTAGTATTAAAACACAAATGAATATCGCAATTAAAAAAAAAAAAATCTAATAAAGAACAAACAAATAAAGTGTTTGTTATATGAACAACAAAATATATTTTCAGTTAGTGTTGTGTTGTTAGTGTTGGTAAATAAAAAATGATTATATTCCATTCAACGAAAATGAATTATTTTGTAGTATGTAGATGTATGTGTACACTGTTATGCAAATTAGATTTGTAGTTTTCGTAATAAATTTTGGAAGCGGTGTTGTTTACCACACATTGAAAATATAACGACTTTTCTTGGGTGTTTCCATATATTATTTTAATTTATTTTTGATCAGTTTACCAATCAAGATTGAAGCAAACCACGAAAACAAACTTTTTGCGCACTAATGTACACAAAAAAAAATTTGTTTACAATTTCCATTACTTTTAAAGAAAAAAATTATAGAAAATTCGTTAGTTTTTAGCTATGAATAAACATTAATTGTAACGTATTTTGATTAATAATCATTTCTAAACTGGGGCTGTTCAATGCTTTTGCATTATTAAAACAGTGATTGAAGATAAAAAAAAAAATTCAATTTTTTTCTTGTCAAGATACTTGTCTATATTCTGCAGAACGAATCTAACATCATGAAACATGATACAGAAATCTAAATATGCTAATTTCAATATTGCTATTTTTTTTTTAATTTGCTGTGATGTCCAACGTAACAAATGTAAGATGAAATCTTGTATCTGCGAAATTACATTTTATGCGTGGCTAAATATTCATAATATGCATATTTTTTTTTATTCTATACTCACACACACACACACAGATGTTGAGAATTTATTTGAATATTAAAATACAATTTGTGTAAATTTTTATGCAAGTGAACTGTGGCTAAAAAATATATATTCACCTAAGAAATGTTTCAAGATATATTTCTTACATCTGTAAATATATTAATTGTTAATATATGTATGGTGCCTTAAGCGTACTTGTATAACTATCTTAAAATAATGCTTATTCGGTGTAAAATTCATAAATTAAAATAATTTTTAAAGTGTCGTAAATAAGTGTAACACTATTTATAATTTCGCACGTCTCTATAAAAAACTTTCTTTAGTATATTCATAATTTTGGCTTATTGTTAACCTTAATTCGATAGCGTATAAATATTTATTCATTTGCAAATATATTTAACCTAATTTTTTATTTTCTTCGAAAGAATAACTCAAATATAAAAAATATAAAATAAATTTTTCTTAGAATCTTCTTACATTATTTATATAAAGCATAAAGATCGTAAAGTATTTTATATATAATATTTCGTATTAGAATTTCAAAAAATATAAGTAAATATATATATTTTAAATAATTCATCATATATATTGAAATTCAATTAGTTATAAATTGCAAAAATAAGAAATATCGTACGAGACATGCACGTATGTAGATGCATAAAAATATGTTTTCCCTCAGCGGGAGATTTGTTAATTGAATAATAAATATAATACACATATAAATTTCAATGTTTATTTAGCAAGTGATTGTATATTCTGTTACACACGAGTACAGTTTTTAATTGGAGCATAATTGTTATGCAGAAGGACCACCCAATTATACGCCGTGTGCATCACATTTGCAAAGAGAGAGAGAGAGAGAGAAAGAAACAGATCGACGGTCATTCGAAAGTTATTATATACCCAACTATATAAATCTATAACCATTTTATTCTGCAAGACACTAATAATTTAAATAAATGCAATTTCTCAAAAATTTATAACGGAATTCAATTGCCATACGTATTACGCCACTCAAGGACTCAACTTACATTAAACCTGTAAGAAGAATTGTGAGCCTTTATAATCTTAATAATAACATTTATTGCTAAACGATATGTTAAGAAAATATATTTTTGAGTGACGTAAATTATACATTGCATTTTGTTCATCATTGTTTTAGCGATTGAGTGAATAATTTACGAATTCACAAGAATCGATTGTAAAAATCTCATATTTTTTGTTGAGACTTTCGCGTTTCTCTATAGAAAGTTTAAAATTCTCTACTTAATATTTCAACAGACAATACTTCACATATGGACATAACCATCAATAATAACAGTACATTGTCCACTGTGTACAGCTATTTTATCAAATACAGTTCGTTTCACTAACACAACCACACCGAAATTCGTAAATCGCACATTGGCATTTCAAAAAAAAAAGTATATCCTAAAGGGTAGACTTATGAATTACATTGTTATTTTATGTTTGAATGAATTTTAATGGTATTATGTGCTGGGTGTGATAGTTATGTTGAAACGTACTATGCATAGATGAACAAAAGCGCCAGAACGGATATATTGCACACGTATGATCAGTGATTTACCGTTATTTTTATACATTTAGTGGGATGTACGTGCAATTCAGGATACGAGTATGAATGACACAAAACCAATCTAAAATCATCTGAGACATTTTTGTCATTTATTTATTACTCAAATCTAAAATATTGTGTATAAGGTGAACTAAAAATGACGATGTTATACATCGTAAATGTACCATGGATATTATGGTTTTTTTATGAAATAAAATATAGTTTTATAATTCAATCTAGGGCATAGATAAAATAATTTAAAAAAAAAAATCTGTATAGTGAAACGATGTACTGTTCTGCATGAATTAGATAATATATGGATTTTAAATACAGTCTTAATATAATATGTATATATGATGTTTAGATATATCATTAGAATCAGCAGAGACGCGTGCCCGTAAATATAGGTATATATGTATAGATGAGTGCATTTCTTTAGAACGTAAGTATATTAGATTATAGACGTTGGACATTCCGGATCAGTGGACCAGGAAGCTGTTGGTTTCACATGTAAGAGGTTATTGGTACCAATAGGCATAGCTTTTTTTATTTAAAGGTAAGAAATGATGTAAAAAACGTCTTAGTTTTATATCATTCAATTTATTTCAAATGCAAAATCCGAATTATTTTATTTAATCAAATGTAGCTTCTGAAACAATTTATTAATTATGCAAAATATTGGTTTTCAATTCATAAATGAGACTTCTTCTTCTTTAGGGATACCTATAGATAAAAAACGTATTTGTTATATAAAATAACATGGAAAACTACCTAAGATTTCCCTAAATTTATAAACATCTGTAAACTATAAAGAAATATAGAAAAATACTTCTTCTAGATAGAAAATCTGTAAACAGCGATAATTTGACCATATATTAAAATGTTTAAAAAATACTAAGGATCTGTAAGATGCAGACAAGTTTAATAGAGGTCAAAGTAATAGATTTATCAATAAATGCGTGATCAAAATCGACCCAATAGACAATGCGTCTAAAATGTTGTACATGTATTTGTTACAGAATTGTACAATTTTCCATTATTTGGTCTATAGGTATTGTAATTAAAGAATGCGTTTTTAAGGCTGAGTAGCATGTACGTTATAGTCTCGTTTCCTAAGACAAATGAGTAAATAACAATCATAATATATTACAAATAGATTTCTAACGAGTGTGTAGACGTACATAGCTTCCTACTTTTCTATATACCTACACACATTCACTAAACATCGCGTGCATACTATTGCGTACGTATACTTAGAAAATGCACACGTGCTACGTAGCAGCCATCAGGTAGGTGAAGTTACGCGAAAACCCCGCCTTAACTTATGTTACCTGGCACTTTTCTCATTGCAACTACAACAAGAGATGTTGTAAATATTTACGACCAACCAACGCATTACAGGTGTAAAATTCAACTATGCTTTACGCTTCTTTCATAAAATATTGAACGACTACATTTTATTATAATACCTACCTAGAAGTATAATTATTATATTGGTGTTGTGAGTATAATTATTTGCTGCAAATCGTTTATGAGTAGTTTGAACAGTGTGACCATATTTATTCAAATGGAATGTAAATGTGTGTCAGGAAATGAATGTTTAAAAGTGGAACTGTTCGCATTCACATATACGTTAGAGTAGGTGCCGGTATTTTAATACAATTTAAACACATTTTTAAAGAATAATTTATCATTTGAATGCGTTATCTTTTCTTTAAAAGAATGTTTTATTTTATGATTGAATCTAGAGCCGCTAATCTTTCATCTACCAGACACAAGAGTGAGAACAAATTTGCATTCGTTTTCATAGTTTTTTATTCCTAACGAAATATAACTAGACTACTTTTTTATTTTCTTATACGAATTTATACGAGATTTTAACGGAAATACACCTTTAACTATCCCTGACTATTTTTAAAATAACATCTCTTTGTGTGTGTGTGTGTGTGTGTCTTTTATTATTCTTCCTCTAAACTAATATAACTATAACTATAAGATTTGAAGCTGATTGAAACTTGTCGTTTGAAAAATGAAATTCTCAGAAGTAAAAAATAATTTTGAAGGTGAATTCTGGCACAGACTCCGTATAACAGTCTTCAATATTGACAGATTGGCCATAAAATAAGGAACGACCGTCAGGGAAAGTACAAACAGCCGAAATATACACAGAACGGAAACTTTTATGATACGGTAACTATACGGTTAGTCATACCGGTTACTTGATGGGTGCCAATATACAGCGACAACGGAATCACGCATATTACATTGCAGATAACACTATTTGAGTTTTGAAATACGTTATCAAAGAATGTTACTCAAGGAGGATGAATTGTTGAAAATCTCCCAAAAAACATTAAAGAAATACGTGAAACGAATCATTGATCACTTCATATGAATAAGAAACATCTTCGTATACATATATGCAATCAATATGACAGGCACATCGTCGTTCTGTAGAGTTTACAGACCCCAAATGTTATTTAAACACAAACAGCCATCCAAATACTCGATGTTCATTCGACCAACGCGAGAATTAGAAACAATATATTACAATTGAGTTGTTGTACACTGTTTTGTATACAAGTTGCAGAAAGTAATGATTGTTTTATGGGTTTTTTAAGCTATTTTCATCAATTACGATTACATTAAAGTTTTGAATTTAGAAAATAACAGCTTCCGCATTAGATGTCCAATGACCTCTTCAAACGCTTCAAGATATATTAATTCGAAATGCCAATACGTTATATTGTAATAAATTATCATTATCCAACTTTCACATAGAAGATGGACAAGTGTGGTAAAATCTGTAAATTATTTTGTGATTCGTTCAATTTGAGGTTTGTATTGAAACCGCAGGTGCATGGCATCTAAATCTGTCACAAACCGTTCCATCGTGTATCCAAATAGTCTTGGAAAAGTGGGCTAGACTGATCGACCATTCCAAACACACCGGTAAGAGATGGAATGGGCTTCAATTGTTGTCACTGGTATATCTCTTCGTCTTCTATACGGCGTGTCGCTGGCATCAGAACTACAGTTACTTGTTTGTGAGGTGATTATTAAACACTTGCACCAGGAAATACGCGGCACCTCACTCCTCCAAGCCAGAGGGTGAGGTAAATCTCGCGACATCATTGGTTTGTTGGAGTTTTATAGCTTTGTGAAATTATTGATCAGCATCTATATATGTATAATTAACGAACAACGTTATGTTTTTTTCAATTCAACTAGCTTAACAATGTTTCCAAAATACATCCATTATCATCCACAAATGAATGGACATTTATCAAAAATAAAGTCAATGTAGATTAGTTTTATTAATTATTTGTTAGATAGAACAAACAATTTTTACTTTCTTATTCGATCTGGAGGATTTATATCTTTTGACCTTCCCTGAATCGAGCTTAACTATTTATGTGTGTAAAAGAAGTGAGTGATGTGAAAAGGTCGTTAAACGAAAACGAATCAATTACTCAGTGTGTAGCGAGCATTGAATATGGAATGTACATAAATATGCTGCGTGGAAAAGAGATTTGTTTGTAAATTGTATAAATTCGATATAAATTTACAAGAAGCAAGATCACGGTATTATATTCTCGTAACGTATGCAGATATCGAAACGATCGAGTCCGAACAGAATGCGCATTGCATACGGAATTTATGGTAAATTATTTCATTTGAATTCCGAGAATCTGATAATATTATTATAGTATTTGTTCGTTATGTGGATGCTGGTACCCCGGTTTACCATAACGCTCGCCAACCACTTGTTTCGTCATTTTGAAAATTCCATATGAAAAAAATTTCCAAATTGTCGCCTCAATTTACGATTTTCCAAATGAATTAATGTTGCTGAGTTTCTATAGTGAGTGATTCGTCGTCGTTGGGAAGTTATGGTGGCGTAAGAGAATAGAGAACTGATCAATAGCCAATGGGCGTCGTACAGTTGTTCCCGTTGTAGCCTCTCCTTACACCGGCACCGAGACAAGAGAGATCGCAAGACACGTGATGGAATCCTTATATATTTGTGTAGGTGCGCACCACGCCGTGTGTGCTCAATGTCCACGAGCGGTCAACACTCCTACATCACCATATATGTGATCTGATGAACTTACATATGATATATATGTATGTACCTACGAACAAACAATCGGATGTTAGAACTATTTTATTCGTAAGATGGCAATAATGGCTTTAAATATTTATTCAACACCATCAGGGTTTTCCCAAATTTAAAATATCAACATTGATTATTTAATCATTATATCACTTATATCTAACTATTGAAAATTTCCCTTTAGTTTATCATCTTCAACTTTACTTCTTATAGCGTTCCTTTTATTTACTCATCTATATATGAATTAAATATATATTTATAAGCATAAAATGAATAATTAATATAAGCACTATAACAAACATGATACAAGACCGATTACGTAAGCTCTATATAATTTAAGTACTCTTTAAAATAATTAGAAATCTATATTATTTCGTACAAATGTATAAAATATCAAAAAAATGTATAGAAATCCGTGTAGTTCTTTAAAGAAGCCAATGTATGACTTCTTGGCATGTATCCAATATCCTACCACTCCACCTAAATGACAATCCATCAAAAACCCAACAGAAAACAAGTGCACCACGCGTTGAAATGCCATCCAATCTTCTTCCCCTCTCATACAGGCATTTTTTCACAAAGATGGTTTCCAGGTCGCTCAGATAACGGCTTGATTGCCATAGCCAAGCTCGTCCTCATTCTCTCAAACAATATACAGTTGAGTTGTTGTCAAACAGCCATACCACGCCATGCATAATAATCACGCTGACAATGTCTAAATAGTTTCTTTTTTACTCAAAAATATACGCAATATTGTAACAATCAAAAACTCCTTGAGTCTTAAATCTAACGAATCAAAACCGCTCTAACAAACTCCACCCTCGCGCATTTGTAAGCGCCACTCTGATTCGTTGTGAAGATGTTAGAGGCGGAGCTTAGAAGATGAATGCAGCATCCGGGCTGTGAGTGGTCCATGCACAGCCTCCTACATTACTTAGTACATGCGAATTGGTCACGTCCGACGAATCAGGGCAACTCTTATATCCACTGTTTGGAAAGGTGTGGGTGCACCTCGAACGGCTTAGTGTTGGAAAAAATTTTATATCTTTTTTTTATGATATACTATAGTACTTGGAATAAGATAAATCAAGATTATGCAAATCCGGGTTTTTACACTGTATTTTTCAACGTCAAATAATTTTTTTTATATATTTTCCTAGTAATAGTGTAACAATAGATACTGTTTAGATGTTATGAAATGCAGGGCCATTTTTATAAAATTATTCTTAAAGTATTACAAATGGGTTTTAACTATGAGAACTATGTTATTATACTTTAGTACTAAAATTACAATGATACTTCGAATTCAATAAGTATATTATATGAACTTAAATTACATTGATAATCCAAATTCAATAAGAAATAAACTAACTAATAACTTAAGTCCACTTTTTAATTATATTAAGTATAGTAAAAGTGTATCGAGCATTAATCCTAAATTTCGTAAAATAATATTATTAATACTATAATAACAAGTAAAAGAAATATAAAAGTACATCTATTATTTATAGTGTCTGGAAAGTAAAATTACTAAAACGAAATAAACATTACTTTGTGTACCCTAAACTTTCCACCATATACAATTACCTCACTAAACAATATTTAGATGATTTTAAATAAAAATGTATATATTTAGAATAAAAACATCTCAACAATTTTGTTATATAAAAAAAAATTGCAGAACCTTCCTATATTAATATTGTTCTAGATATCAAAAGCAAATTCAATCAAAAGTACTCAACAAATAAAATATATTAATATCGTATGTATTTTGTATCATAATTTAAAATAACAAGTATACATTTTTAAGTGTATCTTTATTTTAGAATGAAAACAACTTTTCTACCATTGATTTATAAATAAATAAAACAAATCTAACGTGTATTATTTTAAACAATAATGGGAATCTAATACGGATTTCAATACAGCAATGCCCATCTAGCGCTAACCAGTCTCACCACTGAGTTAGGAGTACAGTAAGCTGAATCGTAAATAACAACTCCTTGTTCGTTTAGCACGAGAATACGATCAGTTGTTTACTACAAATTCTATTTCCCTTAACGGGATTATTTTGTTATTTTGTAGTAAATATGGATAATACAGCATTAATTAAAAAATTTGCGTTAAAACTAGGTCTAAGAGATAACGATATAATATTGTAGGTACAATAGAGCTTTAACATTAAGCATTTTATTGATATAACCTTAAATATTTACAGACGTGCAGCTGAATGTATGCGATTTTTACGTTCGTGGCAACACATACAGATTAATACAACAATGCAAATCATTGTTTCTTTAGCTATAGCTGCAGAGCAACTTGGCATGGAATTTGATAAGGTTTATTCAACTATATAAAATCATAACCTAAAATCTTACCCATCTTGGAATATTTCATAAAAATAACCTATAATATCATATTTCTAACGAAACATATCTATATTTAATTTAATTCCACTTAAATTTTGTAAACAACTATATATGGTTTCTAAACTTTACAAAAAAAATAATTTATACTAAACCGAACTTTAAACTAAAAATGTATTGAAATTGCGCGTTATAATATTAACTCAAAATAAAAAGACTTGGGTTAAATTTTCGTTTGCTCTAAACCTAATTTTAACTCAAGTGCTTATTTAGGGTTATATTAAAAAATTATATTTTTATTAGACGAGTGCATTAAAAATGTACAATTTCACCAAAATAAAATACAATCGAGCGTTTTTGATAATTAAAAAATTGTTAAATGTCGATAATCCAAAAACAATGCATGAGATTAGCGTACAATTAGGTTGCGAGCCAGCTAGTAAACTAGCGGCAGACTTACTAATTAAATATAAGGAAAATGATACAATTGAACGAGATTTTCAACATCCGATGTACTCAGCCGTTGCTGTTTACACTATTTGCAAGTTCGTATTTTATAGTTGCAAAAATTTGCTTACGCACTAATTTGTGGTGATTTCTAGATTGAAGAAAATAACCGTCAAAAAGCAACACTGTATTAGTTTAAGTAATTTGCAACCGCAACAATGGGGCAAACTAGAAGTTGAATTTAAGAAATTTGCTGAGGAACACGGTTTTGCAAAAGGCGAAGTTAAGAAGGTGCCGAAGAAAAAGCTGAATGGGTTTTTGAGTAGTTTAGAAGAGAGATCGAAAGGTATTCCCATGTAATAAAAATTAATTGAATTTGTATTTATTTATTTTTATTTGAAGAATATGACAAAGAGTCTGTTAAGAAGACACAAGAAGATACTTCTAATGTAGAATCCTATTTATGTTGGAGGACAAGGATTTTAGAGGAAGCTTATGCACATGTTAAACCTAAATAAATATGTAATTTATTATTTTTGTATTTTGCTTTAATAAAATTTTTTTGTATCTAAATATTGATATTATTTCATTTTTTATTGTATCTATATGTTTAAAGAGACTTATAGTTCCTTAAGAATTTAAAACTATAGTACATAGCGTTAAATTAATTTAATTTAATTAAATTTATAAGTGTGGCGTAAATAAAGATATCCAAGATGCAAAAGCTTTCTGCCACCCTATTTGAAAGGTATTACCTCAGAAAAATAAAAAAAATTAACTATTATTATTTTTATAAATATTAACTAAACTTGTATAAATATTTGAGCAATATGTAAAGTGCTTATACAAACAATCTATTAGGACTGTAATTTATATAAAGGAAGTGTTAACTAATTGCTTAATTATATATATGCACATAAAGTCACCCTACTCTACAAATACTCGTACATTCATTTTTTATTGTCTTAATTCACTAGTTTTTGGAACAATTTTGATAAATCGACAATTGTTCATCATTTATCACACACCCACCAAAGTCCTTGGCCCCTGAAGATAATTTTTTTATTTTACGTAAACTAATCTTTATAGATTAAAAAGTAATGCAACTATGTTCATGACCAGTGCCGTATTGAGCAGAAAGCAAAAGATATGCGTATATACCGCATCTACTATTTATAGCAACATATTTCAATTATAATAAGTTAAATAAAATATACATTAAAAACATTACAGTTTTAAAATTCATATTCAATTATTTAACAAACTTATCTTATTTAATTTAATAATATCTATTTCGCGTACTTATCTTCAAATTACTAAAAGACCTCGATATATTAACCGCATTTCTCGCTTATCCGACACACCTACATATATATATATAGTCAAGTGTAATATTTGGTTTATGTATCATATCGAACTATTTGAAATATTTTTGCAAAACTTATAAATATCTATAAATGTTATCATGATTATATCAAATAATTTTATGAGCGTATAGATTTTAATCAATTGATTATTTTTATAAAGAAATTACTATTAAATATATTTTGTTTCTAAACCATCAATATTTTCTTTCTAATAAGATACCCTATAAGTTCGCGAACCAATTTATTAAATCATGACGTATAAGTATTTTTTTCATCTAAATTGGTGTTGCGCTAATGTTTTTCAAAATGTGCAATAAATATTATTATTATTTATATTTCAAAATGATTTCTATGATGGCGAATAAGAAAAACATATTTGTAGTCTTGGAATTTTAAATTAACCCATTTATAGTTAAAAAAAAAATTAATGACTGATAAAACGAGATAAATCTAAAATATGTTGGTTTTTTTCTGAATCAAATCATCTTAAAATCGACAATAACAATGAGATAATTAAAAAAAATAATACAAATTGCGAATAACAGATAATAACACTTTTGCGAAAATATAATTTATAATTTTTCAATTTGTTACACCAAATTAATAAAAATCGTTTTAAGATATATATTCAAGTGTTAGAAAACATATACGACACATTTTGGTAGATTTGATCAGATACTCATAATCTCGTATATTTCTATATTTAACCAATATTGACATTATATATTATTCCATTGCAATTTTCAGATAATATTTGAAGGGTACACTCTCCAGCATAAAAGATAACCACTCTCATTCTAAAATATCAAAACTTTCTTCTACTGAACCAGCAGAGCTAAGTTACAAACTTATATTCTTTTACTCACAATCAGTGTACTGTATAGTAGTGCTAGTATTCTCTCTAGTTTTTATAGTAGACACTCTTCATTCATTGCTCAACATTAATATTTTTCCCGGCAAAAAAAAGTGAGTATTTTATTTGACTATAATTTCGCTTTTTTCAACTGATTTTCGAATGTTTTCTGTTAAATATTTATTATAAGGGCTCATGGAAAGTTTTGAATGTTGCGAAGGTTATCACGTGGTTTGCAATGTACCTGCAGGATAGGTTAGGTTTAAGATAGGTCAAGTATCTTCTTACTTTTTTTGTAATACCTACCTGTCTTAGTTTGAATGAGCACAAAAGGATTTTTATTAGATTTATTAAATAATACATAAATTATCGTTTATAATTATTAATAATAATAATTTAATTTGAAATTACCGCTAACAATAAATAATATTTAGCAGGAAAATACAATTATCAATAATATTTAGCGCACCAAATTTTTTTTTGTCGACGATTTATGTTTTAAAAATTGATTTAGAAATATTTTAATACACCTATGTGAAAGTGGTGATGCCATGTTTATATTTTTCCCTAATTAGAATATAATTAACGTACATAAATTACCTTTTAACGTACTTAAAATTATGTTGACAATAGTGTATCGATAATTTTGACAGGTTAAAAAAAAATATCCCACCTGTTCTAGTAAATGTATTATTTGTTGGTAAGGCAACCTTATCTAAATTTTCGAATTTCAAATTTCAAAAATATGAAACAGTAAATTATTGTAAATTTACAAGAATTGTTTAATTGCTACGTATAAATTATACTAATAAAATAATTGAAGTTTGCACCAGGAGTTATCACTTGTGTGCTCGGGAGCGTTTTTTGAAAATGTATTGGCAGAGTAGGATTAAGTTGATTTTGTTGTCTAATTAAGCAACATATGTTTCGCAAATCGTATTTATATTATCGAAGTAAAATAAATAATAAAACCAGAAGGTCAAAAATCAAATGCCAAGTTTTGAAAATAGAAAAATTATGATTAAATTCCAGTGGTGTATCAGCGATTTTAATGCTTCAGTGGCGTAGAGGTGTTATTTTACAGTTTCATATTACAAGTAAAAAAATGCAATCGTAGTAATAAAACTTTATAAGTGTGTAAAACTTATTGTAAATAATTAGGAAATGAATATAAAAAAAAACAAATTAATATTAATTAAACGAATCTTAAACATATTTTAATGTATGAATAAATATTTTAGTTTAATTACATAAGCAACAAAATAATTTATTTATCTTATTTGTCGTGAATGACGGACGCCACTGGTAAACTATTTCTTTCTTGTTAAAGCAACAAGTGTACGTAATAATAACTGTACACATTCTAAGATTTCAATTTCTTCTTAAATAATTTAAAAAATGATAACAAAAAATATTTAGATTGATTTATTGATGAAAATAATTATAGATAACAAAAGAAAATAAAATCTAGTCTATGAAAAAAAGACTTAAACAAAGGTTTAGACTAACATTTTATAAGCCATAAGCGCCCGTATCATATTTAATTTGGGGGCTAAGTATCAATAAGAAATCCTATAAAGGTGTTTTATTTATAATAATAATATATAATTCATAAATAAGAGTTAATAATAGAGGAATTCCTAAAATTTATAAAGTATACCAGCCAATCAGGTTCAAAGACCTGACAGTTCTGAAAACGTCTGGAACCATTATCTTAAAATTCATCTTCGGTTGTCTGACATCATACGAATTGTCGGTCAAATTTCGCAGAAAAAAAATAGTTAACAGTTACTAGTTTTTGCGCTTGGCAAGATCAAGATCATTGTAATTCTAATTATGTAAGTGTGCAAGTCACATTGGCAAATTTGAATTTGGCATTACATTAGATCGATCGGCCAATTACCTTTCTACAATAGCAACGTTTTCATTTTGAAATCGTACATTTTGTAATAATTAAATGTCTAGTAATTATTCTATATCAAATAATTCAAAAAAGTGCATACCGAAATATTTTCGTATATCAATGAATAAAAAAAGATTTAACAAAATACATTTAATTTGATTGAACACGAACACGTGCGTTAATCGGTCTAAAAGGCCAGTTCACCTTCTTTAAAACAAACAAAAAAAAAAAAAACTTGTATACAACTCCTTTATAGATATAGTAATATAGGTATCACATAATATATCTGGTAAAGAAAGAAAATGTCAACTGGCAACAAAATATATCGCGACTCTACTTCCGTATATTGTAACCTTGACAATATACCGTCCTTCTCCCAAACCATATGTGAATTACTTTCCCGCTCAGAAATACTGCTTCTCTTTACACGTTCCACAAATCGTATATATGTCACGCATAAATTCGATATGTAACTATTCACTTTCACTATCGGATAATGCTCTTTTAGGTACTCTAAAGTATAGGTCGTAATAAGATTTCAAAAACATTTAACAACGTCATCATTAGAAACTTTATCCTAAAGCTGTATACGTATCGAAATATTAATCAATTTATTTTGATATTTTATGGAGGATGTTTAAACACAAATCAGTTTTAATAGCTAAACCAAACTTAAATAGACAATTGAGTTGATTATACAATTTAAATTAATTTAAACCCATGAGACCGAGATTAATAGTAAGCTTAAACACTCATACACTGTAAAAGTTAATTGTATATTGTCCTATTTGTAGATTTATATTTAAAATAAAATTAATTTCTTATTCAAATATTGTATTATTGATATAAATATTTATATTTTCAGATCCCAAACCAAAAAATGGGCGTCTTTATAATATTAGCGAAACGGTAAGTGTGTATTAATTATTTTAAGAAACAATTGTTTGACGAGTTTAAGTGCTAAAGCCGGTTCTGTATTGAATTTATAAGCGCCTTAGTGAACGCAACTTAAATTACAGTACAGTAAATGTAATTGCGGTTGCATATAATAAGGCGCAAGTCTTCGTCATAAATTGTCCTCTTAGGAGGCATGTCTTATGACGTCATATATTGATGTATTCAATTATATTTCAGGTTATCAAACTTTTACGACATTAATACAAGCCCTCCTTTTTTTTTTTTAAATTAATATTTATATAGTGTTAACAGAATGATGAAATATATTTTATTTAAAATCATTGTTTGTTATCAAACCAAAACACATTTCTGAGTCATAAAATGATAACTGAGCTTTTCGATTAAGTTTAATTTCATTTATGCTGACACAGTTCCTTATTTAACTATTTCAGGTGCGGAATTTTAATATAAATTTATTCTAATTACGTTTTTTATATTTAGATTTCGAGCAATAAAAATTATGAGTGTCTCTAGTATTTTATTAAAATTCGACGTTATTCACACATTTAGTAGTGAATAAACGTTAAAAATGATAAAATAATTAGAATAAATGTATTTTTAGTGAATGTGCGATTTATATTTTGTAGAAGTTGTTGTCCTTGATGCTTTAAAATTCGCGTAACATTTAATAATTTTACGCTCGCGTTATTTACCCCTTAGCATATGCAACCCACAATATGTATGATTATAATAATAAAAAAATTTACTTACTTATTATGTTAAGTAATTGTAACTTCTAAAGAAATTAAATGTAGATTTAAAAGCACAATTTTGTGAATTTCTAAAAATGTAATTTTTTATATTAAATTAGGAATGTAATTGCGAACTATAAACCATTGTATGTATATGTAGGAGTAAAGATCGAAAACTGAAATAGCTTTCTAGAAAACGTTGATAAGTAAACGTTATTGAAATGTGTATGTAGACTTTAGAATCGCTGTTCGTAAAATAATTAAAAACATATAGAAGTGACGTAGTGGTTTTGATAAGCGGAATCCCTATGGTTGTTTATGGGAGTATTTCGCAAACCAGTATTTGATATCTTTCGGTTGTCAAGGAAACGAAAATCCTTGGTTGTCAGGCGATCTTTCAATAACAATCAATTGACACTATCACTTATGGAAAATTCTTTATTTAATATTTATCGTAAATAATTCATAATATTATAATTTTTCAGAACATTAATATTCAGATTAGCGTTTTTATTTACAAACTAGTAAATAAATTTGTTTGTTGTTTATATAGAATAATCATGATTGTGTAATTTATTCAATTAGTTCATAAACTCAATAAATTTTTTAATTTTCATTTAAAATTACGAGTAGTTTTCCCATATTCAGAATTTTCGTTATACGTAATGAATATTGGGTATAAATAATTTCTGTTCATAGAATTATTTAGATTTGTTATTTAGCTTTTATGACTTTTACATTTAAAACAAATATATGGGTACTACCTGAAAGAATCTTAAGCTAAAAATAGTAACTGTCACTACTCGTGTGATTTTCAGGGTCAAATAATATTTAACATCCGACTATTTTTGGATGAATTTACATATGAAGTGATAAAAAAGTTCAAAATAGCAATTGGACTAACATAAAATACAAATAAAACTACACTGATCTTCTAGATAAGTGTTAATTATTATTCACATAATTAATAAATTAAATATTATTTCATTTAACTGTGTGATGTCATGAAATACATATATTACTGCTAATTGAAATATTTATCGGATTTATAAAATATTCTACATATTTAAAAAAAACGTGATTCTAGATGATGCACTAAAAATTGTTCTAAATTTATTAATTTCACTTTATAATTTATGACAGTGTAGTTAATTCAACACATATTATTTTAGGGTTTTCCAAATTAATTTGATAATACATAAAAAATGATAATTCTGAAATCTTAATAATATCTAATCAATGTAATCTTATATCCTGCTTTGTATTATGAAATTTAATAAAAAAGTTGATCTAAAGTGTAAATTGATTAGAATTTCATAGAATTCAAACAAAGGTTATTTGTATGAATACACAAATTATTTTTTATAGTCATTTAACTTTGTCCTGATCTAGTAATCTTTGGAGGTGTGTTTTCGAAATATTTATGACTTATGTCCACAAATCAATTGATAAATCAATAACTACTTATATTGACTTTAAAACTAGTTTCAAACTAAAATTTTTTGATTTGAAATAAAATAAATATAAAATACACAAACATTTCATAACTTCTAGAAATTATTTGACTTAAAAAAACCTAATTTAAAAAAAAAACGGTTTTGTAAAGTATAATTTTACTTGAAAGTAATATTTTTTTAAATTTATGAAAAAGAGAATAAAAAAGAAATATATTATTAAAAATGCATATAAATGATTAAGGAAATCCATATGATCAAATTTGCAAAAAAATATATTCGCGATAAAAAGTAGTTGGAACTCCGAAGCAGGCCTTGGCATTACTATCGCTAATAAACAAAGAAAAATATAATACTGTCTTCCTTTCTTTATTTGGCCTTAAACTTTGTATCATATAAACAGATCTCAATACAATCATGAAAATCATAAAATAATCAATTTTTATCATATATTGCATTTCCAACAATACATATTTTTACAAGGATATATTATTATATAGGTGAATATATACAATTGGAAGCTAAATTATCTATAATTGTTATTCAAAAACAAAAATTTATTGGAAAACCTTATCTATATATATATATATTTATTTCGTTTTCCTAGAAATTTTATTTCACTATCCTGCAATACTAATCATAAAAATAGTGTAGTAGTTTGAAAAATAGGGAAAACAACTTTAGATTTATAACCGTTCTTGTAAAATGAAAGGACAGTTACATCAGCAGTAACACACCCGCGTTTTCGACCAATCAGAACGCGCGATACAAGACGAGCCTCTTATGTGTTGCCATACGAACCAGAGGCTCGCCTGTTATCAAGGTTGAAAAAATATTTTATGCCGTCGCAGCGATAAGCTGTTTACCATAGTGTTGGATGACGAAATAAACGTCACAACCATAACATATCTTTGATAAATAAACTGCTACTTGATATTATAAATAGTTTAGGCTTCGAGAAAAACTATTAAATCTACTAAAACATTTTTTCCCCTATAATTTATTGCAATTGTTGAAATTATCGAAACAAAAATACTAGTTTTCAATTTTGTAAGAATTAAATGTAATTGTACACATTTAGGTAAACGCGATCAAAAGCTACTATTTTTTGTGATCTTATTAAAGCGTAATCAAACAGTAATTTTATATTACTAATTATAATAATTGTTGTACCAAATTTGAATGGAGTTTTTAAGAAAATATTCCGCAATTAAATTATTTTGCATAAACAAATTTTATGCGTTCAATTTTATTTAATATTGTTATTTTTTTTACAACAAATAAATCATTTTATAATAAATATTGATTTATATTTACAATAAAAATTGTTGATATTTGTGACTCGGGTGATAAAAGTATTATACAATTTCGAACATAAACATAAATATGTG
This sequence comes from Nebria salina, assembly GCA_944039245.1. NCBI lineage: Eukaryota > Metazoa > Arthropoda > Insecta > Coleoptera > Carabidae > Nebria > Nebria salina. The sequence continues at coordinate 16,005,033 of OX063271.1, forward strand.
CAGTCTTTCTTATACGTATTTTGTTATAAATATTAAATTCGAAATTATTTGTTTTTCTATTAAACAGACATAGTTGACAATTTATGTAAAAATATATAAAACAGGCGCATGCCTAAAATAAAGAGACTCGATTCAGGGAAGGTCAAAATATAGGTTTCCGTTAAAATCTCTTTGTTGATTATAATACAAACGTATTTCTCCGTATAAGGAGGTAAAAATATATATCAAATTCGTAAATAAAATTTGTCATGCAATGCAATATTATACATAAATTTGAAAAAAACTATAATAAATCGTAAATAATAATTTCTATTGAATGCAATATTCGGTCGTTAAATTTATACCAATTCAAAACAATAATAATTAAAATTTGATTAAAAAACTTATGTTTTCCGATAAAAAAATAATAAATTTATGACTATAGATTTTCGTTGCTTACCGTGTTACAATAAATAAATGAAAATAGCATCAACAAAAATTAATAACAAATTTAAACAATTTATTCAAAAAATTATCAAACTAGTTTAAAAATGACGAAACTCATTTATCAGTTTCGCGATGTATCGCTAATAATCTCCCCCCCCCCCCCCCACTCTACGTCTATGGCGGGGCAGAGCTCAATTCTACTCATAATATAAAAGGGGGCTAAGCCTCCAATACTTGCATACTATTCAATACTTCAGAGTACGTAACTCACAAACAGTATTCTCAACATTTGAGTATTCTGCAGTGAATAGATTTGCAGTATTAGTGATTTATGGTTACTATTCATTGTACCATAAAAGATTGAATTGAATAATTATTTGATTTTTTTTTAAATATTAAAAACTTTCATCATGCCTGACATCGCCGAGAAGAAAACGAACGAGTAAGTACATTTGTACATTCATACTTTTCAAAATAGTCTATTTGAGATTTAATATTTCAAATAAATTTAATTTTCTCGAATACATCAACTAAAATTCAAAATATGAGTTTATATCGACGCTGATCACATTTTGAGTGGCGGTGCTCGAAATCGTATAAATATATTGCATCGATAAAAAGTTTGCTTTTTGAATATTTTTTAACACGGAACAAACTTAACAAGGTTATTTTACGACCCAACCCCACTAATTTTAATTATTTATATTATTAATAACGCCTGCGGCAATCATGAGTGGGCTTAAAATATACGTAAATAAATAAAATTTGTTCTTATAAACATTTGTTAATAAGATCTGTTAAACAAAAAAAAATATATATATAAGTTTAGTGCTTAGGTCAATATAGAAATGGAAGTGTGTTACATATTTAGTAATTTAGTTTTTTTTGAGAAAATTATGACGAAAGAATTTTCTAGCATTTTCTGTCGCAAGAATTACGTATACAAAAAATTCTATTAAATATTTTATATACCAATCAAATATTGATTACTAAAACAAATTTCAAATAGGATAATTATAACAATTTGCAGCTGCGCAATTATTCTAGTAATCAGCGAAATATTCGCGCTTTGTTGAAAAACCAATTAAATAAAATGTGACTGTAAATGACATTCGATTTCCTAAAAAGAATATTATATGACCAAATTGGACAATAAATTACGACTATTTTTCTTTTGTTTAGATATGCAGGAGAAGTCGGCCGTTTCGCGAAACATTTCGCGCACCCAAATGTGGGCTTATTCAACCACATTCGAGGTATAAGCGTAGTCCATGGGAACCTGAATGAACTATCACCAAAAGTCCGGAACTATATCGAGGACAATGTAACTCTGTGTCAACCAGAAAAGGTCCATATTTGCGATGGAAGCGACACCGAAAACAGCCACTTGCTCCAGCTATTACAAAAACAAGGAACTATTCAACCATTACCAAAATACCAGAACTGGTAAGTTATTTATTTAAAAGAAAAATCTTAAACAAGATTCTAAATAAATCTGTATAGTTGGTTGGCGCGTACGAATCCAGCTGATGTTGCTAGAATGGAAAGTCGTACTTTCATTTGCACGGATATCCGCGCTGAAACAATCCCAACCACAAAGGATGGGATTAAAGGAACTTTAGGGAACTGGATGTCACCACGCGATATGGACATAGCAGTCCAGGATCGTTTCGCTGGATGCATGCGAGGCCGTACCATGTACGTTGTTCCATTCTCCATGGGACCAATTGGGTCTCCATTATCGAAAATCGGAGTCGAGTTAACTGACTCAGCGTATGTGGTCGCGTCCATGAAAATCATGACGCGTATGGGTCAAAAAGTGTTGGCACAATTGACTGATAATAGCGAGTTCGTTAAATGTTTACATTCGGTTGGAACACCAGCGAATGGTGTTGTGGAAAAAGCTAGTTGGCCATGTGATCCAGAAAGAACTATTATCTTGCACAAGTAAGTTATAATCATACAAATCATTCCCTGAATGTTGTTAAATTTTAATGTTTGTTTTAGGCCACAAAACAATGAAATTGTTTCATATGGTAGTGGTTACGGTGGGAATTCGTTGTTGGGCAAAAAATGCTTTGCTTTACGTATCGGTTCTACGATTGCCAAACGGGAAGGTTGGCTCGCTGAGCACATGCTCATCTTGGGCATCACCAATCCGGCTGGCAAGAAACGTTATATTGCCGCTGCTTTCCCATCAGCCTGTGGCAAAACGAATTTGGCAATGATGACACCTACATTACCCGGTTACAAAATCGAATGCGTTGGGGACGATATTGCCTGGATGCGATTCGATAAAAACGGACAACTTAGAGCCATCAATCCCGAAAATGGATTCTTTGGAGTTGCCCCAGGTAAATATAAGACTTAACCAAATAAACAGATTTAAATTGTTATTAAAAACAAGTAATTGACACATAATTATCTGTTTAGGAACTTCAAATAATACCAACCCAAATGCAATGAAGACAATCTTTAAAGATACATTATTTACCAACGTTGCTGAAACCAGTGACGGTGGTGTCTTTTGGGAGGGAATGGAAGATGATATTGCCTCTGATGTAGAGATCACTGATTGGTTGGGCAGACCCTGGGCCAAAGGATCTAAAACTCCAGCTGCACATCCCAATTCAAGATTCTGTTCACCAGCGGACCAATGCCCTATCATTGATCCCAAGTGGGAAGCTTCGGAAGGTGTGCCAATCGATGCTATTTTATTCGGTGGACGCCGTCCCCAAGGAGTTCCCCTCGTCTATGAAGCCATGAATTGGGAACATGGAGTTTTCATTGGCGCAGCTATGCGAAGTGAAGCTACCGCTGCAGCTGAGCATAAGGTAAGAATTTAATTTTTTATTCAATTTGCAAACACAAACTAATCATTCGTTTTTAGGGTAAAGTAATCATGAATGACCCGTTCGCAATGCGACCATTTTTCGGTTATAACTTCGGCCACTACTTATCCCACTGGTTAAGTATGGAAAACCATTCGATGCAACTCCCAAAAATCTTCCACGTCAACTGGTTCCGGAAAAATAGCAACGGTCAATTTTTATGGCCCGGTTTCGGTGAGAATTCCCGTGTCCTGGACTGGATTTTACGACGAATTGAAAACGAAGACTGTTTCACACAAACACCAGTTGGTTTCGTACCGAAACAAGGCGCACTCAATCTCGAGGGATTGAAAGAAGATGTGAATTTCAACGAATTGTTCGGCTTGAACAAAGACTTCTGGAGCCAAGAGGCCGATGCAATTGAGAAATATTTCGATGCACAAGTTGGATCTGATCTACCTGAAGCGATCCAGAAACAGCTAGATGCGCTTAAAAAGCGAGTGAATCAAATGTGAATTTGTGCTTAAATGTGTCATTGCAATCAATGATTAATTTATTTGTCTTCTTGATTGTAGTATTTTACTACTGATGTATTTACATTTTATTTTATTTAATTAGTTTGTATATATATTTTAAAGAGTTTTAGTTTTATGATGAATGTTGGGGCTTGATGAATCTTTTGATGATGTGATAAACGTATTTTATAAAAATATTAAATAAATGATATTTTTTAGTCAATAACTATTGGTTTTTTATAGCACTTTAGTGCTTATATCCCTAGAGAATGATTGAACTGTTTACCTTACATTTCCAAACTAGACTGTGTTAAATCTTATAAAAAAGGTGAACAAAAAGACTACTCTTCGTTAAGATCTTCCAACATATAAACTGAACACTTAATACCAGTAAAAACACTTGAAATCACAATAAAATAGACTACTGTGCTACAAATCACCATGACACTTGTCACAATGGCGTCACTAACTGTGCGAAGCACCCTTGCGCCTAGTACATGCGCAGTCGAATGACGCCACGGACCAAGCTGGTGTAGGTGTTTTTCTTCTCGAAATTCTAAGATTTAAAGTATTTATATCGGTATTATATATCGATAAGTGATTGATTTGGGTTTTAAGCTAGCTGAAGAATGGATTACAGGTGAGTTTTTGGCTGTTTCTAACTAAATTAGTCCTATTTTGTTTGTTACCATTTTTGCTATTGGGGTATGTAAATGTAATGGTGATGACAACCTAATATTTTCTTTGATTTAACATATTCGATGAGATATCATAAAACTAGTTATTAGTAATGAATCGGCGATTTAATTTTGGATTTTTAGACAAGGTTTTAGTTGGTTTGCTAAAATAGAAAGGCCGATGATTTTAGATATATTTTGTTAAATATATTATATGGCCATATACATAAGTATATCTAAAATTCAAATATGATTGAACAATTTAAAAGTCTAAAATAAAAGTCAGTAAATAAATAATAAATAATATATTTCGAGTCAATTATACATAAAATCATAAAATACTATATTAGTTGGTTTCTTTTGTTGATATTTTCCGCCCCATTGAGAGTTGTGGGAAAGTTGTTTTGCTGGGTGGCGGATTCAATTTGCTGGTAAGATGAACAAACGGTTCATATAACGTTTGTCGGTTCATCGCTGATGCTGTAAAGTGTCGAATTTTTTCTCTACTGCACCAGGACGCTGCTCGACTTGTCGTAGTTTCATAATCAGCACTATTTTCATCCTTAGTTCGATTCCCGATCACAACAATAGTCACCTAATAACGCGTAAACAAAGCTTAGCTCATAAGTATCACCAATAGATGATTATTGGACATTACTTCTTTTTTGTCTTTGTTCCTATCGATATCTTTCTTGATTGTCGTAAGCACATCAATCGAATCGACGTTCTCTGTGTCGTATACTAAAATATAACCATCCGCTATCACTAAATAGTGTCTGGGGAGTTGTTGGTTTGTTGTTCCACTAGAGTTACTAGTTTGCGTTTGATCTATACCGGCAGTGTCATAAAATCTTACTTTTTCTCGCGTTCCACGATCAGATTCGATATTCGCGACATAAATATCCTCAATTGTTGGATATATTTCCTTAACACAACATATTTTTCCATAATATAAAAACAATCATCATGAAATAGCAATCGCAGAATTAATGTATTATTAAAATTTAACTTAAAGCAAAGAGAATATATTCTCTTTGCTTAAAGCTAATTACAAATCAACCACGCCCAAACACCAATCCGCATACAGCAATTCCACGCCCATATGGGCGTGGCCTTATTGAAACATACAGCACATTTATTTAAGCGATTTTAAATATATACTTGATATTTAAAAAAAAATTTACCACAAGCTCTTAAAATTCCTAGTTAATATTATTTCTACATAAGTGCGTCATCGAATTCAAATTAAATGACTTAACCCTATTTGTAAGTTTTAAAATAAAAATACCGTTTTCGATGTTAGTTGTCCGTATATGACCTGTTCTAAAATCGCAGTCTTTCCTACACCTTTCATGCCACAGATCACAACTTTTGCTGTTTTACCCATTGTTTGTTTATAAATTAAAAATTACATTTTGTTATTTGCTTGGTTAAGCAGTTTTGACATAACGTCACTCGTCAAACAATGTATAAATAACAACGTACGAACTTGTTAGTTCCTTTTCTACTTCATAAACATAAAGTGTAACGTATGTGTTTTTGTATACATAAAATATATAAATTGACAACTTGGCACGCAGTCGTTTAATATTAAGTAAAATGAATACAACCGATAAATATTCTATATTATTGCCTACGTATAATGAATGTGAAAATTTACCTATTATAATATGGTTAATAGTGAAAAATATGGATGCAAGGTTCGTAAAAGTTAGGTTATAAAATGATATATGAAATATTTTGTAAATTTTGTATTGGATATTAATTTTTTATTAGTGGGCATGACTATGAAATCATAGTGATTGATGACGGCAGTCCAGATGGTACTTTGGATGCAGCTAAACAACTCCAAAAAATTTATGGAGAGTCAAAAATAATTTTGAGGCCCCGTGAAAAGAAATTAGGGCTTGGTACTGCATATGTACACGGTATCAAGCATGCAACTGGTAATTTTATATTGATTATGGATGCTGATTTGAGTCACCATGTAAGTTTGATTTTATGTAGATCTGGTGGCGGTATATTGAACTATATGCGTCTGGGCATTAAATTATAGTTACGGTTATAATGAATATTTATGTTAAACAGCCGAAGTTTATTCCGCAATTTATCGAAAAACAAAAATCAGAAAATTTCGATGTGGTTTCTGGAACTAGATATGTAGGCAGTGGAGGAGTTCACGGTTGGGATTTTAAACGAAAATTAGTTTCTAGGGGTGCTAATTTTTTGACGCAGTTGCTATTAAGACCTGGTGCTTCTGATTTGACTGGGTCTTTTCGATTGTATAAAAAGGATGTTTTGGAGAAATTAATTCAAAGTTGTGTAAGTAAAGGGTATGTCTTTCAAATGGAAATGATTATAAGGGCAAGGCAATTAAAATATACAATTGGTGAAGTTCCTATAACTTTTGTTGATCGAGTTTATGGTGAATCTAAACTAGGAGGTTCGGAAATCTTTCAATTTGCTACGTCATTGTTGTACTTGTTTGCCACTACTTAATTTTATTTTGTAAAAAATTTAATGAAACCTGAAGCGTTTTATATATTCCGAAAATTCTAATTAAATTTTGAGTATATTGTGTTTTAAATTTTAGTTACTCAACCATATTAAAACATTTTTATTTTTTATGATTTTAAGGTTAAGTTAAATAAGTTGCAATAAAAATACTAGAAAATAAATGTTCGTCATAATTTCCTCGAAAACGACTTAAATGATGAAATATTTGATAATAGGAATAGTAAATTTTATACAATTTTTGAATCAAGATGAGTAAATGTCATTTTTGAAAACAATAGTTATTATTGTTCTTATGCAATAATAATCCTTGTTTTAATTATTTTGTATAGTAATAATTGCAATGATTGAAAAATACACAATGGCGACTTTATTACGTAACTTTAGTGAATTATGTAATTATATAAATTTGAATGATGTAATTTAATGCCGTCTACATTCCCACTGTAAATAAAACAAAAAAGTAACTGTGTTTAATACGATTTATTTGTACATGTAATACTACACAAATATATTTTAAATAAAATATGAACAATAGCTAAAAGAAAAAAAAATACATTATTTATTATCAAAATAAATGCAACAATAGAATGTACAGGAGTAATTTTCAACAATATGGAATGTGTCTAAACTATGGTGTCTAACCTTCACCAACAAATGCATAGTCTAATTTAGACACGGTAATTCTTATGAATTTCGGGTTTGATATCGTAGACCAACTTAAGAACCTCGTGGATCACCTATAAAAAAATATATATATTAGGAATTAAATTTATACTTTTAGAATTTTGTTAGTTCACTCAAGTGCCGCTCGGGGAACAAGTAGAGCGCTGTAACTGTCCGAGGACGAACAGGGTTATGTTACTTACGGGTTCTTTATGGGAGACGACCGCCTTGTTCATCTGAGCAATTCGAATTTTGGTATCTTCCTCGATACGAGCAGCCACATCTTCGCGAGATCCCATATGTTTCGCTTCGAATTCGCGGAATTGACGTTCGCGTTCTTTGCGATATTTCTCAATTTCGTCTTGGGCCTCTTCTTTGGCTTGCTTTAGTCGTTTTGCTTTACCTAATTTCGAAAATTAACATACATAATAGATCATTTCATAAAAAATAGAAATATTTACATTTACCAACACATTGGTAAATGTTAAATTGATACGGCTACATCGCCTCTCCGTGCTTCTAAGAAATTATTGATTTTTTTAAATAAATTGACTAAACGATTTGAAGAATCTTAATTACAACTGATTTGAGCGAGATGATATTAAATTTACGATACATTTAGTAGATTAATCAAGTGTTGTTACACCCATTTTTGATAAATAGGTCAAAATTAATTGTAAAACTTACGTTTACGGGCTTCTGATACTTTCTCAGCTGCACGCTTCTCTGCAGCAAGAAGTTGTTGAATTCCATGCGTCTGGCTTGCCATATTTATTAAATTATCGGAGAAAACACTAGTGAATACGACTGCCTTTTTCTCGTTAGACAGTCATATGATCGGTTAACTCCCGTGAACACCACTGCTAGGTCATGTGACGCTAGTTTCGATCTCATGTGACTCGTTACGTCATAATTCGATCGCTAATTTCGATTTAGGAACAACATTATTTATATTTTAAACTCATACAAGATTATAGTATTACTTATTTTAGAATATATTAGAAATATGCATATATTTATAAAATAAATAAATAATTTAGCTATTCGCAATGCGCAAACGCGACGCCTTAGGAAATTTCAAATGATTCAAATGACCTTCCTTTTAAATATAGTTTTTTTTAATAATTACATATATAATTTATACTAAATTTGAACACATATTTTACAAAAATATTACTAAATTGACAAAATATAACACTATTTCACCATTTAATACCTATTGCTAATTTTCTTAAAATAATCGCTGTTCCGAAAATAGTATCCCAGTAAATACTACTAATTCCAAATCCTAAATTAAAAACAAATCATTTCATCTATTTCCTAATTATCATATACAAACAAAAAATATTACCACTTTTAGAATGGGAAAAGTGATGATGGTTATGATATCTTTTCATTGAATACAAATAAGTATTTTCTTTCGGAGCTCCATAATGTAGATAAAAATGAATCATATCATATATAACATAACCTAAAGAACATCTATTTTATTGTTTTACTATTTTTGTATGTATGAATAATAATTACCTGAAATTGAACCAGCTGCGATTAAATCTAATAAATAATCTGGAAAAATATACGAATAAATAAAATATCCACTAGTTGCGATTATAGCTGCTGGAACTGGTGGAAATACTAATCTTCTAGAATCAAATGGGACCTAAAAATTATTTACCAGTTATGTTACCTATTCGACATATATGTTATACGTGGTTGCATTAAATAATTTGTTAGAATGTTTAATAAACCTTATGGTGTAAACCATGTATGGCAAAATGGAAATATATAAATATTTTCCATTCTCCTGAAGGTACTCTATGAAATACCCATCGATGTAATGTATATTCTAATAAAGTCCACAATAACACTCCTAATATAAAACTCAGTATGATTGGTATAGCATGATCTGAAACTAAAAATAATTAAAAATATTTAAAACCCATTCATGTCTAATATTTACCCAATAAGCTCCAATTGTCTGTCGTATACGTTTTGATTCCGGAATATATAAGATAGAAAATAATTGGGGTCCAAACAATCGGCACCACATACCACGGTGTTAGGGTTAGACCTTCTAAGATGTTATTTTCGAATAGCCGGAGTTTTCGGTCAACCGGCGCCGACATCCATTCATTGTATTGAATTCCCAATGCTCCTACTTGGTGTAGAATTGGTTTGGACCAATCTATCAAGGCCTAAAAATAGAAAAATTATCATTCAACATTTTATTTACTGCTAATATTTATTTTAAATTTCAATTGAAAAAAATAAGTTTCTTTCAACTCGCTACCAATTAAAGTGTAAGTAGATTAAATATTAAAAAATTTATATCCGATTATGAAATTGAATATAATTGAATAGGCTTTTACCCTCTCTCTCTTAAACAACAGAGATAAATATATTAATTTTTCATAAAGTAAACACTCGATTAGAATCGAATAATTAATAGAAATGTTTTTTAACTTATAATTAATACTACACCTCCAAGTCTTCTAGATCTTCAAAAACGTCATGATTACGTCCTCCAATTTTGTATTCCCGTAAAAGATACATTGCTGCTTTCGAGTGGTGACTTTCCACCATTTTATTCCTTATTTTTGACCCTTTATAAGATTGAACATAATTGACGCCGCCTGGGTGGTTCTTTAAAAATCCTGACACATCGTACACCTCTTCATTTTGTGTCACTATTCGGTTTCTTGTATTCGATTCCATTTTTATCATTTCTTTCCCTAGTGAATGTTTGTGTAACAACTCGCTAATCAGTTTTCCGCGACGTTTTCAGATATACTCAACCATTTATTTATTATTTCTTACGACTAAACAATATTCATCTATATCACATAATAGTTTATTATATATTTAATAAATAAATAAAGTCAGTTACATCACGTATATTTATGGTGTTTAAAGCAATTTTTTATCAAGGTTCGACCATTTATTGTACAAAACAGTATTTGATAGCTTCTATACTTAAAAGTTAAAATCGATTTATTTTATGATTAAATAAGTAGATCACTTGATTTTGTGTTTGTTAATTACCACACCTGTGTGCTCCTGAATATATATTGTTTTATCTGATTAAAAACTATCGTAAATTATATAAAACGAGATTTTTTAAATAGATATCCTTTTGATTGATGATTCTTAAGGTATTATTAAATAATTTGAAATTCATTGAATTTTTTATGATTTAATTTGTTTAAAATATGAATAGCGGAAATAAATGCGATTTTGTTTTGAAACATATAAATCTTACCTAGTCTAGTGAATGTTTTTAATAAAAATATGGTAAAATGTTAACTTATGTATACTTACAGTTTATTTATCAGCGAAATTGTTTTCGTATTTACCTCAACCTTGTATTTGACTCGATTCGTAAACAAATGCATAAAGTTCGGAAAACCAATTTTAAAAACAATTACAATTTCTGCATGTTCAGTATTATTATTTTGAACGTTTAAGTATTTTCGCAGTGTTTAATTCACATATTTAACGTTAATTTTGCAATAATATATACTAACAGTAAATAATTAGTTTTGACAGTAAACTGATAAAAATTCCTAAACACTTTACAAGTAATTGGTGCGCCTATTATACATAATAAGCGTGCGTACTCGGATATATCCAAGAACTGACTGCGGACTTATTTACAATATTACTAAGGACTGCATAGGACTATTAATATTATCATACAATACAATCTGCTTGAAACAAAACTTAAACTGTCATTTGAAATTCTTGCCTAACTATAAATATTTAATTATTTTCTTCTCATATTCTCTATAAGCTACAATACATATTATTGATTGAAAATCGATTCATGTCATTGAGTGAAGGCTATAATCATTGACGAATATTGACTCTTTAGTGGACACTGGTGATATGCAATATTGCATCAACATTCTAACAAATTAAATACTTAAACAAGCTACAATTATTTTTTGAAGTTTTATTATCCATTTTTGACAACATATACATGTATTTTACAATATGTGTGGACAAATTACGATCGTTAATATATTTAAAATCAAATATTGATTTTCTTATTACATAATAGAAATATTAAATTATTTATTGATGACTGTGATTGCAATATAGGTGATTTAGTAAATCAACCCTGTAAGAAATATTTTATTACTTTTGTTAAAACATTTATTCAAATAACAAAATATTGTTTAGAGTTTAAAGGTGACATATACCACTGTGACATAGTTGTAATAATGTGTGGAAAATGACATGTAATTTTATTAAGTTTCGAGCGAAAATAATTTTTAATAAAATTACATGTGATTTTTAAAATATAAGTGGACATGTCACCTTTAGGTTCCAAAGGGTTGATATACTGTGTGTAGTAGCACAAATGTATCTATCATAATTGAGCTAAGTTATTAAATTACTAGAAAATTACAAAATTTTGATTATTAGAAATAGTAAAATTGAAAATTCTTTCAAATAAACCGATATTATATTTTATAGTCCTGAAAAATGAAATCATTTCGTTTATACGTTATTTTTATACTTATTATTTATTAAAAATATAAATTTACTTACATTTAGTAAGAATGGTGCCCAGAAAATTGAAGATGAACTTTAAAGAAATTGAAATTAAACAAAAAGCGTACGTAACATGCATTCATATTTTCCAAATAACTAAAAAAAAAAAAACTAGTTTTTTGGATTAAATGTATAAATAATTAAATTCGTAGTGAATTTTGTTTTTTTAATTCGGATAATGCGAATGCATGTTACGCGCAAAACGCTTTTAAAATAGATTTGAAAGTACGTTTAGTATTTTTTTTTTTTATTATTATTTCCTATTCGTAAACATATAAAACCGCGTTATTACAGCGTTTTAATACAATGAACCTGTTTCTTTAAAAGTTATACAAATTAGTTTGTTCTAATCTCATGTCATATTATGATTTTTCGTTACTAGAAAATATTTTTCAATTCTGTTGCTAGGACTACACATAAAAAACAATGGATGTAAATTAATGAAAAATTTCATATTGTCATCATATTCTTTATAGGAAAACAGTTTCCTCTTAACTCAAACTTACTAAATGCCCTATAGTTTAATACTGGTTTATATCGCTTTTTAGTAACAGTCTGATTTCTTTAAGATGAACATTCCAATATACGTAATATACATATTTATATTACGTTTTGAAATGTGCTTCCCATAAAACTTCAACTATATAAGTTTTCGAACAAATCGGCAAATATAAATAGATTTATATTTTATAACTACACAACAGGAGCATACAATACAATTATATCTGTTTTTTATTATTATTTTTTGTTTTCTATTTGAAATAATCAATATACCAAAAAATAAAGATTCGTATTCGTTGAACTTTAAGTTCATGAATTAATAACATATTGTGAGCATATTTTCTATTTTTTAAAATCTAGAATAGCGTTTATTAAATTTTCCAAACTGCGATTTCGATTTTGATAGCATCGAAAACATATAACACGTGCTTCGATTTTTCAAATGTGTTATTTGTGAAATGATGCTAGAAAAATCGAAATAAACGTTAATTTCTATCTAACTTTATAGCACCCTTTTAAAAAGGAGTCATATCACGTCATTTTTTTTAACCTAGAACACCTTGGCAGAAAATAACTGGCACATTTTGGAATTTTATACTTCCACAAATTTCTTTCTTTTACTCTTTACTCGGTTAGGCTTTTTATATCTAAAAATAATAGTTATATATATTATATTTTGTTTTGTTTTTTTTTTATATATATATTACGAGGCTATCACAAACATGGGCTTTACATTGCAGCCATATTGTTTACGAATAAGGTAACAGAAACCTTCACAGGCAAAAACAGGTCTTACCTCACTTTTAAGGAACTTTTGATCAACATGAAATTTAATATAGACGCGAAATCTGTTTAGTTGAATTAATTTTATATTTTGTGAAATTAGTAAAATAATTGTATTCTGCTTTGGTTAGTAAGTTACTTTGGGTCCTTATTGGTCATAAAGACTGCTACACAGTTCAAAAGAAAATATATACTTCCGATTTGAATTAATTATAATTGTAGATTTTATTTTGAACAGTGTCTAAATGTTATTTGTTAAAGTGAAGTAAGAACAACGAAAATTCTATTTAAAATAATATTCATTTTTAAAATCACATTTAACATCTAAAAATACACATTTTTTTTTTGTCTACTTAAAAATAATTTCAACTCGAGTGTACTCGTACAATAATTTTTCTAATAAAAAACAATTGTTAATAATAAAACTTAATAATATTAAATCGTACACTCATGATCACAAATCGAGCGAAAATGCTCGAAAATAATATCACTAGGTCTACCAACTTAACAGCTAAAAACCTAAATAATTGAAATCATTGACCCGTAAACAACATGTCAACAATCAATAATAATTCATAGTTTTAGTTTTTGACAATATTTTTTACTTATATAAATAACACATTATTAGCGTTTTCCGTCAGGGATATTTCGTATTTTTAAACAGCGCAGGTTTTTGTTTTTGTTTTTGGGTAACATTTAGGTACTTATTTTATAAAATCGATTTATTGACAATATAATTGATGTGATTTGGCTCTATGAATGGCATTTTTGCATTTGCATCCTAAATAATGATTTTTCAATATTAATAATGCTGCTTCATAAAACCAAAACATGTTTTTCGGTAATATCTCGTAACAGAATCATCGCGGTCCTTTTCATAAACTGTCTATTGCTATCTTAACATTGTGTAGTTATATTCATCATTTTTTGAGTTTTTTTTTTGTTTCACTGTTAATGTATCAAACATTTAACATATTTTTGTACCATGTTTAGGAAAGCTAGGATTTTAAATATAAATAACAAATTTTCACCCATATCACTTAAAAACTGTAACATTTTTAATTAAATCATGCATGATTTTGAAAGCTGGTTTTTTTTTTTGTATAATTTAGATATGACAGTTATTAAATTCGATGATCTATACCCGATTTTCTAGAATAAAGTAAAATAATTATTGTTCCATTTTTACGTTTTGATTTTTTAATATAATTTAATCAACTAACAAATAGTGCTTAAATGACACATAAAGATTTTTTTTTAATAGTGCAATGACATTTTGAGTAATTTGATACGATTCGTGTGAATTAATTTTATCAGTTATTTTTTACTATTAAATTGAACAATAATTATTTTTATAGTATTTTTTTTTTAGTTTTATAATTTCGTAAATAAAATCACAGTCTTATAAGTGATATGGTTACGGCCGAATTTTCGAAAAAATGCGCGTTTTTACACTTACAAAAATAATTTAAATCATTTCTGTAATATTACATAAACAACGTAATCGTCAATATATACTTATACGATATTATTAATATACTATTCAGTATAATACACTATATACACAACAGATCTAGATACCTCAGGTCGAAATTTGAAAAATAATCGTAGTTTTTTTTGTGCTGTAGTTTCGCCTTGTTCAGTTTCTTACAATTAAATATAACACGTACCTGCTGATTTTTTTTTTATATTTAGCTGGGTACGTGTTATGTTTTGAAATTGAAAAAAGTACAAAAGAGCGCTAGAATAGTGGAAATAAAATTTGAAATAAGCGTTATTGAGGATCATTCGTAGCACTTTTAAGTCAAATGGTTTGACCATAAGTTTCGAAAAAGGGGGGCAGACTATAATACACATTTTTATCTATTGAACTATTAATTACTTAATATTTATTATTTATACGTATGTAATTGATCAATCTAGAACTTCCATTCGAAAAGTTCTACCCATTACACTTCTGGATATATGCGGGGCATCATCATCATCGCTGTCATCATCATGGAACGCACCCAAACCCATACGATCATTATCGTCATCTTCATCGTCCTCCTAGTGAAATAAATATGAATTATTATATGTTTATGTCTTTGGTATCGTTTTTTTTTTTTATGAATTGTGTTGAATGCGTTGATTCTGCTACCTCGTACCCATGGTAAATTGCGTGTTTTATATAAAATGGAGTATGTGTGAACTCTATTTATAACTAGAACTAATCTGTAAAATATTGTAAATTTGTGCAATTTTGACGATTATTGTAATTATAATAGTTGACAAACTTTCAAATATATTTACAGATTGTTTGAAAATATTATGAACGTATTATATGTTGGCAATGGATGAATTTATATATCGTTAAATGTTGATAAATAATGAAAATTTCGTGCATTATTAAAATAAATTCATGCATCAAATGAACAATCATTCAAATATAAATTTATTAAAAAGCAATAAAAATAATATATATTTGTTAGGAAATGAGTCAGTCAATTTATAATAAATATATAAATAAACACTGAATAAATAATATATATTTCAAGCAATAATAAATAAATAAATCGATTCTTAAAGATGGCAACGAATAAAAAATAATTAAAACTAACGTAATATTTCATATATAGATTATATAATACATTTATGCAATTTCGAAAAAAACCATTGTAATTTGCTGCAAAATAACCATAAATCGTGCAGAGCTATCGTGCAACCATTGTAACTTTAGAAACATTGCTATAGTTCGTTCCACATAGGCAGGGCAGTCACCGTACTAGAGTTACTTACGTTACACTTCAAAATCTCCAATAGTGAATTTATTTTTGCGTGTGTTGGTAGCGGTTGTAAGACACGGACCATCAGGACTGGTTAATTGTTCCTAACCAAAGCATAACCGGAAAAACGGTTAACGGTTAGTAAAGTTAACCTTCTAGCGAAAGCTTACTCGAAAATGCATCGTTTAATCAAAATTTTAATTGAACACATTTACGATTTTTTAGTAAATACATAATTAATATTCTACCAACAATTATAAACAATATATATATACATTAGTTAATAAACAAATTTATTAGTAATACTTTTAGGAGTTAATTATTAATTTTTGTAAATTATTTACTTGTATTCATATAATTTAAAAATAATTTTAATTCGAAAATTGTATGAATACGTTTGTCTGTTTGTGAAAAAAAAATCTAAAACTTACGTCTTGATCGGCCATCATTTCTTTGGTGGAAACTGTTGTATCGATACGTCGAATGGATCCTTGGTGAATATCCAAATCGATCTTAAGACATTGGAACCTTCGCAGAAGGAATACCACCGGTATAGGTAAAACCCCAGCTGTTATCATAGCAATAGCGACTCCCATTACCCATGGTGGGTATTCACATTCAACAACTGCCCCCTAAAAATTAAACAAATACAAATATGTATAATTAAAAATTGATTATTAATTTGTTCTTATTAATTATGGATGCACATTTTAATATATATATATATACTTACAACTTCCGCTTTCCAAGCTTGATATTTCGGGTTATTGATCGCCATGAAAACGACTGATGATACCAGGATCAACAACATGATAATTGGGGCGAGATACCGCCATGTTATTTGCCAATATAATCCAGGACGATACCCAGTCATGTCTTCGATATCTTGAGTGAATCTTTAATATTATACAAAAAAAAAATTTACTTAATAAAGTTTTCTTCTCAAAATCTATGTTATGAGGAACCTAATATTTTATTTAATAAGTCATTAAATTTAATTTGAGGAAATACGCAAAAGAATATTTCTAACGAATAATTATGTTTAATAATTTAATAATATGCGATTATCTTTTATAAATATCGCAATTAATTTCGAACCAAATTAAATTAAGTACAAGGATGAGGCTGTAAGTTTGATTATTTTAATTTTTATATCCGGGATTTTTCGTACGTTAATAATTTTTAATACATATAATACAATAGCGACTTGTAAAAAACCCACAGTCATATTATTAAACCAACCTATTAACAGTCTATTGTATATAATTTATATATTTTTTACCAGTAATTATATATATATATATAAATAGTTTTTTTTTTCTTAGATTTTCGAAATATTATCATAATAACTTACTTCTTATGACCATAAATATAAATGACTGAAATCATTTCTAATAAGGCCACCACGACCAAACCAATGGTACCAGCGAACGAATCAAACATTTTCAACCAATATTCTCCCGCACCAGTGCAGAAAATCAAACCGACGAAGAAGCAGATAATACACACGACACCTATAACCAAAAAAAAAACAAAATTTCACAAAAATACCAAATACAGTTTCAAAACAATCAAAATGCATTTAGAAAAACGGTACCTGTCACATATTGTTTCCGAATCCGTTTGAAAATCTCTATATCAAAAATCGTACATAACATCCCTTCTAAGATACCAATCTGGGAGCCGATTCCTAGTGACAATAACATCATGAAGAAGATGACCGCCCAGAAAGGTGCTCCAGGAAGCTCCACAATTGCTTGAGTGAAGACAATGAATGCTAAACCAGTACCTTCTGCAGCCTAATCACACAAAAATAACTTATAGATTATTTATATTTTTAACTAGAAACATATTAATAAAAATAAGAGAATTATCTAGATATATTTTAGTTTAATGTATAGACTTACAGCTTCAAGTTGTTTGGCCATTGAGCACGCTTCAACACCCATTTGCACCATGGTATCATTCGACATATTATTTAACATATTTTCATACACTTCCATCGTTACGTTAGGAGTTGCTATTAAACCATGCGTGAACATTTTTTCTTTGTTCCTGGAAAACAAAAAAAAATTCTCAATTGACTTACACCAGATATAGTAATTGATTTAGTTTGAAATATCAAAAACTTAAATATACTTACAAGCCTACACATCGGTCAACATTGGTCATGGCTTTGAATCCTAGAATAGCGAAAATGACCACACTGGCATAGATGGCAGTTAAAGCGTTACAGATCGACACAAGGATTACATCTCGCACACAGTTGTTTTTCGGCGTGTTATATGACCCAAACGCGATCAAGGATCCGAATGCTAAGCCAAACGAGTAGAACACTTGAGTTGCTGCGTCCAACCAAACTGTTGGATCTAACAGTTTTTCCACTTTCGGCGTGTACATGTGCACCAAACCAGCGCTGGCTCCTTTTAGCGTAATACCCCGAATAAAGAAGATCGTGAGGACAATATATGGGAACATTGATGTGAAATACACGACCTGGAATTGAAAAAGAGTACGAAATTATATTAAAATTCCAGAACAGTTAATCAATTAATGAGTTTCTTTTTTCTAATCAATATGTTTAAATGATATGGAATAAAATTGTACGAAATTGGATGCAATAAAGGCAATCCAATTTTGTGTGTAACACCGATATAGATTGACGTATTCAGTGAAGTATGACTAGCCAGATTTGGTCAGTCGGTGAATTCATACATATATCAATAGATATTACATGCCAATTTAAATGTAAATGGGTCCGGCGCCTGGCTCTTGTATTTGGTTCAAATCCAATTCTCGCGGGCGTCACAACTTGTAAGAGAAAAAATAAAATACAACAAACACAGTTTAAACTATTCTTATAAAGATGCTGAAAGATACTCATTTATATATATGAAGCAATTAGAATTTCTTGGCCATGGTTATGTATTTTTATTACTAAATTGATATATTTTTTTGAAACACCAAAATATAATAGTACCTTGCCGGAGCTTTGGATTCCTTTGCAAACAATGAAGAAAACGATAATCCAGGAAAGTAACAGGCATAGGACGATCCACCATTTCAAACCGCCTGGTTCGTCGATGGTTGGGGCTGCGTCTAGAGTGGTTCGGTACCAAAAGTAAGCTGTTTCAGATGACTTCGCACATTCTTCCACTGCTGTGCCGTTGATCATTGGACATTGTGACCACGGCAATGGACTCTACAAAAACAAAAATCTATATAATATTACGAAGCCAAAGAGAGTAAGTAATGCAGCTAAATATTGAATTGCGTTAGCAACATTAACCGAAAATCAATTTGTGTCACCATGCAATGTGAACAAGCGTGTATTAATATATAGATTTGATTTTTATTTCAAGGAAAGTTTAGATTTCTTGAAAATTATATTAAAATTACTTCTTAGAAATATTCTAATAAAAATCTTGTAATTTATACATATTTTAAAATAAAATGTGAAATAATAAAATTTACCTGGAAGCTGTTGAATAAATAAAAGAAGCACCAGGTGATGATAACATTATAATATAACGCAACGAAAAAGGTGACGATACATGAAGAGATGCCAATGCCGCCTAACCAGGGATGGATGGTGTTCCAGACGCCCAGAGAGCCCAATCGCATCTTCTGACCGATTCCGAGTTCAATTAAGAACAACGGGATGCCTTCCAGGATTAACATAATCGCGAAAGGAATCAAAAAGGCGCCTGTAACAATATACAAATAACGTAAACAAAAAACTTAACCACATAGAAAGGAAATCTCATATATGTTACTTGAGACAAATCGGAATCGCTACTTACGCCTTCGCCACAGTGACATTGAAATATTATTATTATTATTGTGTCATAAGTATGTGTATAACGACGTGTGGAGCGTGCTTAGTTACGTTTTACACAAAATTAAGCGTGTTGTGCATTGCTAATTTTTTACGCCTCTAGCTGGTCATTAACAAATGAACTCATTCCAACTATTTTTATAAAATAATTTCAAACGCTTTTTAGAATATTTAAACATCGTTGATTTCAAATAAACATAAACAAGCGTTTCTGATTATTTAATTTAAATTTGCTATTCGAAAATAATGCACACGCGGACATAAACTGATTTGGTCTCCCTATCTATATATCTCTTTGGATGACAGTGTTAACTGGACTATAGATGATTAAATCATTATTATATTAGCCTAGGTTCAAATGTGTTACTTACAATTCGTATCATATCTTAGTTTTAGAGGAATTATAGTATATGATTAGGATTTAAATTTGTTAAATTGCGGAATGTAATTTGCTGGTTTTGGTGGTAAATGAGTGCGGTGTTCTTATGGGATTACTAAGTTAACATGTGGTTAAATGTAGGTCAATCGATGACAGATTTTGTGTTGGTGTATATATGTTACGGGAAGGGTTGATATTGCTACTTTACTATTATAATATTTATTCGCCACATCATAACATGTTTGTTATGAAATCGAATCGTATGGAAATTGCTATTTTCCCTCGCTTCCACTTACTCAATTTTAAATTACTATTTTTATTGAACTTGACATTAAATTTATATATATATATTTACATACGCAGTTTCGTGGAATTATTTTTTTTTAATGGGAAACGTGACGTGATTTAGTTTTATTTTATTAACAGTCGCAAGAATTTTGAAATAATCTAATTTTTATATGAATAAGCGCACTATTGTTGTTTAAGTAATTATAGTTTCTTTCCATAAAATTTGATTTTTAATTATGTTAGTGGTCTACTTTTTTATTTCGTTTATGTTGTAGTTTATGTTTCGTTAAGTGAATGTTAATAATGAATGATTGCTTTGTACGCTGTAAGTAAAATGAAAAATAGTTAACTATTTTGTAGAAAGCATTGATGAGATCGATTGAATTGGCGTCAATCTATTGATCTAATCACACCAAGTTTAACAAGGCCATGATTGTTGATGGTCAACAAATACTGACGACATATTTGTAAACATTTGCAGAGCACGAGTTATTATTCCGACTATAAATAATCATTGTTCGCATTCGCAACCAACCACCAATATTGATTCAATTAAGCAATTGCGAGAATACAATATATTGGCCACTAGCTCAAACGTCATTTGATTGATTAATCAAATTGGATAAATATATCAACCATCAAGACCATATTGGTATATCTATCAGTATAAACAACACGTATTCTTATTCTGTATCGTACACAATTTAAAGTTATATTGAGGTCGCCTAACTAAAAATATTACTATTTACTTTCTTATACATATGTATATAATAAAGTATAGTAATCATAAAAATACTCGAATTAAAAATATTATCGGAAATACATCTTTTGACCTTCCCTGAGTCAAGTGTGTATGTGTGTTTTTGTAAGTACTTTACAGTGAACAAGTGAAACTTAATACTTGTATATTCAAACCGGATGTGCATGTTTATTTAGTCATTTTTTGACATTTTCTGCAATAAGTCAAGATTGCGTTTACAGTAAAAACAGTTCTAGATATTTATATATATTTCTTTTTACAGATTTCCATACAATATTTGCTGATGCTGGAATATTAAGATTAGTAAATAAAATACGCGAAGCACAGCTCAATTGGTTTTTGCGCAAAATAAATAAATATATACGAATCGAAAATATGTTTATGAAGAATACCGATTTGGTTTGTCGAAATGGAAAAATACAGTGTTTTTCGAATCGTCGGAAAGCCGTGATACATGAGTCGTGTGGAATTGTCGCTTCTTAAAACAAAACATATTTTTTTTAAAAAATGATTACGATAGCTTTAACAAATATGGCTGGTTTCATATTTATGAATATGTAAATTTCCATTGCCATATTATGTGTAGTATGTGGCTAGCGCCATAGGAAACAAGACACCCACCAAGGTGTTGAACTCAAGTTTGCGTTAGTTGTCCTTGTCGCTCCCTCATGTGCTCGCACTCATATGTTTAGATTCAGTCAAGGTTTATTATGGGTAAATGTTAGTCTAGAGTGTCACACCGGTGTTACAATCGTTAAGGAAATACATTCATTGATAAAACCTACATGAACTTGAAATTGCGATATCATGATTCAATCATTATCCATAACAAACAAACAAAATCAAATGATTTATCATTTCATACTTATATGAGTGCCGAATTTATATTTTAGTTGGGTTGACTAGCGGATGTACGAGTTCATTGTCAAACAATGTTCAAATTTGCCAAAGCAGGAAAACACTGATTTTTATCAAATTCGCAGTAGTGTGCAATTTGTGTGCGCAGAATAATAGTGATTTATTGTATTGTGTAATTATATACCTATGTTTATTGTGAATGATGGAAAATTACCATTATTAATAGATGCAAAAACAAAAATAATTACTTTAATTTCAACTTAAACATATTGTTAAATCAATTAATTTTTTTAAATTTTCCATTAGACTTGACAAAACACAAGCACACGCGCGCACACAACCAAACACAGGTGCACACACACACACATTAAAATTAAATCTCGCAATGGATATGTAATTTTTGTGCCCCAATACATAAATATGTTGCATTTGTTTGGTTTGTAACGTTAAGAAAATATTGCGTTTACGCCAAAATGCTTAAATAATCGAATATGAACGCCAAGAAATGTCTGGCTAGATGCCCTTGATAATGAAATTGTTTTACTGTTAATAATATAACAATATGTCTTGACTAAATACACTGTAAAAACTGCAGGTCTAAATTGAGTTATTGATTTTGGAATCGAAAAATATTGGACACCTCCACCAAATTTTACGTAAATTTAAACATCGATTGGAGTTATGTTACGTTAGTACAAGGTCTCGATGGTGAAATCATAAAAATTTCGTATGTGTTGATGTTGAGTTGCGGATTTGAGTGTACCAGGATCCCATCCCATTTATTGATCCCTTAATATGTAATGACGCACTGTAGTGGATATTTTTGATTCAAAGGTCAATGTCGAAAGTCTCTTCCTAACAATTTCATATAGCATTGGAGCACGCTAGATTGCTAGACGTAGAAGGCGGTTCCGTTGCGCTATTTTAAAATAGCCACCGTCGCTAAATTATTAATATCATGGCTAAATATACTTCGAATAATTGCTATATACATACTCGTCATCCCAAAAGTATGCCATGTCACATTTTTACAAATTCCTATTACTGCGATTTATAAACATTAAATTTGGTTCTCAAAAGTGCGTTTTGAAATTTTATTACTAATTGTAAGTGTATGAAGGGGCATTTCTCACTTTACGGGAATGGTTGATTAAAATTCTAAACATGTTTCGATCAATGTAAATTCGTTTACGTAGTTGATTTTAGTCGAGTTGAAATGCGTGTTTAAAAATGAGTCCTATTACTTAGTATTGAATTATTTTATACCGATTTTATTTAGTAATTGGATCAAGATTTGTTAAAATGATATGATTCAAAGCAATAATGTACAACTAAATAATTAATTACACATAGGGAAATTTTGCGTTTCGTACAAATTGCTTAAATGGCGTGACCATTATATTCAATAATAGAAAAAATTCTATTTATAATATTATAAGTATGGTTTTATCATTTTACACAAAATCAATATACGTTAATATACAATTGTATTGAGAACAAAATTCTTTATAAAAAATATATATTGATACTAAGTGGTAATTAAAGTAAAATAAATTGAAAGTTAGACAACGTAAATTTATAAAAAACGATATATTTTCATGGTGATATTAAAAGCTGTAGAGATTTGCTCCAAATTGAAATTTCGCAGCCTCATCAAAGTAGGCCATGTTGGGCAGGCCCCAACCGCGACATCTGTGCACAAGAGATGAAATCTGTGCGTGAACTTTTGACCTATTTACGAGCTACATTCCCTGTCCCTTCCAGTTATCTCCATCCGCTACCCCTGTCTATATAGTTCTTCTTTTTATGTATATGTGAGAATCAGCGTGTCCTTTCCAGACTTCGTGGAAGCTACACCTATATATTCTAACACTAATGGATTCTGAGTTGGTTCTAATATAAAAAGTTTGTCGAAACTCTTTCGTAAATTGAAAATTTCTGCGTTGTTATACTCCACAAATAAGAACTATTTAATTTTTCATTTCATTCATTATTTGATTTTATTACAAAAAAATGGAAGCAGTCATTCATAGATTGTAAAATGTGTTTATGATAATAGAAAAGTCTATGAATAAAATGTTGGTTACGTAATACTATGGTGTTACGTTATGTTTATTTCTAAACCCAAAAATAGTTTACAAGGTAGGCGTAAATGACCGCCAGTAACAATCTTAGAAGAATTCTATTTTTATTATATTCAACTTATATTCAACTAGCAATATTTTATTTAATTGATGTATTCATAGTTTGATATCCGATTCTTGCAAATTATCGATTTTATTTGAATTGTTAAACGAGATTTTAACACAAATGGTAGATGTGGTACACGTGTACCAATGTCATTTAGGAGCACAAAGGACACGTGTCCTGCTGGCATTGTACCCCATTCCAAAAGCCCTTTGTGGGTACTTAATTGTGTTGATAATACAAAAATAAAAATTTTATAACTGAAAATTGCATAGATGTATGTGTAGTTTTTTTTGTGAATTGTTCGGAAAAATTGCTTTATGAATATTTTACGTATATTTGCATAGTGTAGTTGACTGGCGTATATTTTGGCAGTGACAAATCATTTGGCTCATACGCGATTTGAGTTTGAGTCCTTGACAAAATTCCTTCTGTCACGTCAATGTGTTTTAGTGTGACACGTGGATATGATATGAAATTTTTTTTTTCTTCCACTCAATATCTGTTGTTATAGTTAATAGATTTTTCGAAATAATTGTCAGTACGTACATCCGGTTTTAAATTAGTGTTTGGGCGAATTCGGTTAATAAATCATGTCTAGTTGGTTCGATATTTTCAAGGATGTGCCCTTGACAAGTACATTTGATCCCCATTCAACGGACGTCTATGCTTTTTGGCTAATGTTCATAACACCGACACTAATGTATTCTATATACATAGCGTGATGGATGGGTTAAGTTTTTGGTATAGGCACAAAAACGTTGTTTTTATATTAAATAAAACACTGATTCATATCATCAAAACTAATCGCTATTATTTTGCATTCATTGTTTTTTTATATACATGTTTAATAAATCGTTATTATTTGTAAATTCAGAAGGTTTATTAGTAGTTTTTAGAGCGTAAGAAAATACACTTTTAAACTAAATATTCGATTTTTTTTTTTATTTTTAATCCAGTGTACTTAGAAATTGTAATACAACATTTTTAAACGTTATCGTAAATTAGCAATGATTTTACAAAAAAAAAATAATTTGATAATATATTCATAAATTACTGAAGAGCATTACTAATATTTATACATACTTCGACTATATTTATCATGGATGGTAAAGATAATCACGGTTGAACATGCAATGAGATTTTTCTCAATGCAAATATGTATGTTAAATTTAAAAAGTTGACCTTGGAATACTCCTTCCAATTACATAAATAAAAAACTGCCTATATATCGGAAAACGATATCAATTTATTTCCCTTTGTGTGTGTGTGTTTGTGTGTGTGTGTGTGTGTGGGGTGTGTGTATATATGTGTGGGGTGTGTGTTTGTGTGTGTGAGTAGTTTTGTAGATTTGTATCCTGCCCACAAATTCAATGCTCAACGATGATCGTGTGCATGTATTGTATCGATTGGAGTTAATGTGGCATAGTTCCGCTGTCTGGCGCTAGCATCGTTTGTGCCTCAGTTTCCAGTACAGAATAAACGCTATCAGCGTCTCTCCGTATTTATTGTCACAATGGTGTCCAACTAGTTATATGTTATTAATGACTAGAGATTTAATTAGTTTTCTACGTCATAGGGTTAATTGTCACATACATACGTGATTTGTTGCTCACATTCTTAACGATTCAATATACTATTATTACCGAAACTCTTTAGCTAAAATATGCTTCATAAAAGCCGCGTGATTATGTCCTATTCAAAATCGTAATTTAAATTTTCAAATAAATTAACCTATAAAATAGCTGCTAATTTATCTAATTGCCCTACATATTCACACTAGTTAATTTCCAGAAACATTTTACGTAAGCATACATATATTTAAACATCTTTATCTATACACCAGTTAGTAAGTGTTTACAGTTTTATCTAAATATTTACATTCCCCAACAGGCTCTAGTTAAGTTTCGAATATTACATTCATTGAATAAAGTAACAATGGGAAATTTTGGTAAACAATAATTAATTTTAAAATAAATTTACTAAGAAAATTATTATTATTAATTAAAAAAATATTTAATTAATTATCAACCAAATAATTTCTTAGGAATGAATTAAAATGATATTATCGTGACGTTTATTAGTTTTGAAATTATGTTTCGAAATGTGCAATAAAATAAAATTACCCGACCTTAAAATAACAATGTGAAATCACCAATTGTTTCTATGGAAATTTTTAGGTATTTTTTTTATAAAAATAAAAAAACTTTTAAAAATAGTAAAGAACATTTTTATTTTATATACGTTTTTTATCCGTTGTTCGTGATATACGTTGATCCTCTGAACATTCAAATGCAATTAAAGCAGTAAGCTCTGAAGCTCCTGCGAACGCAGCTTACAACATTTTAGCAGTATCATCAAATGTTTGTTTTGAAATGTAAATGAATATCGGCGCCAGTTAACTTACGTAAAACTTAAGTGCATATTTTCGATAAAACTATTTTCAACCAGTGATTTTTAAAAAAAATTCCAAAAATATTATTTATTCTCTGTACAAGTTACTTAATTTTAACCAGCTTCCGGTTAGTTAATATTCTTTAAATTCATGAATTACCCGAACCAGTTAGGTGAGAAAATATTTCGTTTTCCGAAAAAATTACGTGGTTTTTATTCATAAATTTTATTCATATTTTACGGGTAATTATGTTGGTTTAACAAAGAAATGTTAACTATTTAGACGCCAAAGTAGACCGCAGAAAGATACCACGCTTCTGATAACAATTGTAGACTATTTCTATCAAATGTACTAAACCGTTTGTGTGAAATTCGGCTAGATCACAACTGGATTACTAACGGATATAACGAATAAAAATATCTGTTCTTAATTTATATTTAATGTATATTCTAAAAATAAATATAACATTCTATGTTTTAAGAAATAAACATTTAGGTAAATAATAATCAGGATTGTAGTCAGTTTGATCTTTCAATATCTTTAATCTTCCTTAGAAGGATAATAAATTATTTTGATGGGAAATGTTTTAAAATTGACTAATCTAGATTATTATTTAAATTAATATGAATTGTTTGAGAAACTTTATAGATATTTAAAATGAAACGCCAAAATAGAAATCTTATGAATTATATTTATATTTTATACAATTTAATAATAATGCATTAGTAAGTGCATAAAAATAATTTTCTCTAATGGAACGCGTGGTTTCACACCAATATTTAATAAATAAAACTAGCTTTCTTTTAAATGAAAATATTAGCAACGATTTCATGAATGAATATTATAGTTTGAGAGAGGCTGATAATCAAATGACGTTCTCATTGTTTACAAACACCTCTCAATTCACAAGTCACATTCGCCAACGATTCGTGTAACCTACCTCCGCCGTTTTGCTGGCATAAGTACGGAAACCGCCATATGTTCCCCAAGCCGACTGAGTATCCAATGATTGAGAGGAAAAACTGCATTTTCCCGGACCAGGCGGCTCGGTCGCCGCCTTCGCTGTCCCCCAAGCCGCCACTCGCGCGTGACACTATCGAGCCACGCGCCCCTTGCAGGACAATCGTCACCCCGGGACGGCCCTCCGACCGTGAATTTAACGGGGCCAATTCGTGCCCGTTACGCGTTACCTCTGCCTTAGACATTGCGAATTACACGTGCTTTTCACGTCTCTATTCAAAAGTTTATGGAATTTTTATTTGGAATTTCACTACACAGTTTTTAGTAATTGTTTTAATGTTTGGTTCAAGCACTAAATATTAAATAGAGCGATTATTGATAATAATTACTTTATTTTATTATTAATACAATTCAGTTCAATGCAATATTTACACATTTATTTAAAATTGTCTTATACTCATTCGTAGCTAATAGTAAAATTCACTATTATAAACTTTAATAACTATTATTGCGGTTTAAATAAATATATGATCGTCAACACTATTTCTTATAATGCGAAAACACGCACTAGAATTTTCTGTGAACAAAATTGTTCACGAATGAACCACGCACGTTTCCGAAATATTTGTTGTTAATATTTTCCAATAGTTTCGTTTTGCATTGTCACAACTTTTAACTGAATTTCGTCAACAGGAACATTTTCGGTTGTACGAATGATCACTGAAAATGTGTCGCGATTGTAAGCACTGTTGAACGGTGAACGGTTTTCAGCCTAGTAGGACACATGTGCCCGCTATTGAGTCAAATGCGGTTTTGATAACTCTCAAGTGACGTCAAGTTGCGATGGTTAGGCTACGACTGAGGTACGTTTATGTGTAACACGGTATGATTTCGCGGACGCACACACAAACACACGAACACGACGCAGATCTATACACTCATAGAACTTAAAGCACACACACACACACACACACACACATACATACACTTCCATAACACGTATACGAAGAGACGCCGGGCGTCGCGCGTTTTAGCTATCCCCATACACTACGTTTACATGCTATTTTTGAATGTAGGATCAATACTTGGGTATTGAAAGCAAGTTTTGGCACACCGTTTCTCACCATTCTCTACCACGCATGCGTTCGCATTTATTTTAGGTGTCCCCAAGTCCTTGAAACAAATCTACACTATTTTTTCTATATCTCTAATTTTTTAAATAGATTCATTTAGCAGAAAAAACACATTACACTATTTAAATGCTTTTGTTTCCCCCTCCAATTAAAATTTGGGTCGCTGTTCTCATTAGAGCCCTTTCTCGAAATAGTATTTCAAAAACAAATTTAAGAGCACAACAGTGACATGTTGCACATCATTTTTAAAGCACGTAAAATTATTTAAAAAATATATACAATCAGTGAAAATCGATTATGATTTTTAGTTGAATTATCAAATTCGGTGTTATAACACGCAAATAACGGTTATAACGAACACATTTCTAAACTGATTTCTATTTATATTTTATTTAATTTATGATCTAGATTTGGTTTAATGAATTTTAAACATGGCACTATTGCGCTCTAAAGGGGTTTGTTTTGTAGTTATTTTTGCGTATTAATGCATAGTATCTAACTCGAATATTTAGCGTTAATTATTATATTTCAAGATCAATGTAAATTTACTAAGAATTTTTGTTTAAAAATGGGAAATTCTTTGTTTAGAAAAATAAATTAACACTTCCATGTGCATTGATTTATTTTTAGCATGTCTTATCTCATTGTTTAAAAATAATTTTAAGTATACATCTGCTTATAAAACGCGTTTAATTTCGCGTTATTTCTTAAATCGACTCGCGTTATTTTTATAACAAGAGATCTATTATATATATATTAAGTAGCAACTGTAATGGGTTAGAGTTCGAGGAGAGTAACTATGGTTAGTTGCGCAGCACATGCGCAACTAAGCCAATAGTAAGTGCATGTGAATTGTACTCAAAACTCGGATCCTCCAAGTAGAAACGAATCGATAAACATTTCAAATCGTTTCGCTATACTGTAAACATAGGAGGGTGGATTATTGAATCGGTTGTGTCAACATTCGTGGAAATTCGGCGTATTTCGGAAGAAACGTCTCTCAGATTTTCCTGCTCTTATTCGCACGCATGCGCAATACAACCAACCAGCACGAGACCTCTTGCAGGAATACAAGAGTGGAAATTTCCACAACCATGTTTATGTCGCAGTAGGTTAGTTACGGCACATATTTTTCATACACATTAACTAATTATTTACTACTACGGTTATTAACTTTTATAATTATATGACGATTGACATTTTTACGAAGAAACACTAAATTTTATTTATGAACTGCGAATTCGAAATATATTTAAATATGTTATTATCTCAATTATAATATTTAAATCTGTTAACAATAAAGCGTAGTGCTTTTATGTTCTACTTGATCGAATATAATAATAAAATTTTAATTAAGATTAATTAAATGGGGAAACTCGTTTATTAAAAAATATAACAAATATATGTAGATACATGTGAATCGATTATTTGAGCATATGGTGCCGCATAACAATTACGTAAAATGATAGTTTGTTTTTGCGTAATGTAATATTGTTATCAATCAAAAAGTCTTAAATTTTATTGAGATAATAATACTTATTACGTATTATGGAATTTTGCCAAACGGCTGTTCGGTATTTTGGCACTGAAGTTACGGGACGTCATCTAAAAATTTATTCACAAAATCAGGTGATTCATTATGATACCTAAATATTTGCAATTTTTGAAAATTGCGAAGTTGCCTACGGCAACGAAATTTGGGGAATTTGAACAGATTTAAATGATTATTAATGATATAATTATGTTTGATGAATACACACAGATGTACGTTGTTCGTCTATGATGTAGCGACATTGTATGTCAATCAGTGTTTATCAATTAGCTTGTTAACGAATTAAATTTATTTGTTGAGGCGCATGGCATAGCAAGGCTCGTGTACGAGTGCACTACATACTATATTTGTAGTCGAGTCCGCGTCAGAGATTCTTTAATTTAAAATCTAACGTCCGCCAATTTAACTTTTAAGATTCAAACCAGAGTCCTCTAGTGACACTATATAATAATCATACTCGTGTTCTAAGCTTATTGTGTGCAAAATAGACCAATCACTCTAATTAAATTTAGATGTGTTGGAAGGAATAGGATTATAATTTGGGAATCAAATGTATTTTTAACTGTGTAGAAAAAGCACAGCTTTCAAAACCAGTTTATTGATCCTGGACCAGTGTAGGTATTGCGTCATACTGTCTACAACATTACGTCAGCCGGCCCTAACGTGAAATTTTTGCGTGCACCGAGGGTCAATGCAAAACTACCGGTTTCACTAATGAATGAAAATGGACTTTGTATATTTCTGCACCATTGAACCACAAAGCCTTTGATCTATTGTCCCTAACATCACCTTGGAAATCATTTTAAATGGTTCATTTGTTTAAGCAAAATTCTTTGCGGATCTCCATAGTTCAGGAGCATACAGTGAAATAGGGCAATCAATATCATATAATGCATCTCTTACTTCGGGTGATTTGTTGGAATTGGGTTAAAAAGGTTTGGCCTCATTGTTCTGAATTGGGCCATCAAATCGATACAATATTTACCACTTTGATAAACGACGAAATATCATTGCAACTACTGAATAACTGCTATATTTACACTTTTACACCTTGTAGAAGTTTATTTCCCGCTTCTATGCTTCAATTCTCACATTACTTACAGATAACGCCTAAATGTAAGCAAACCGTGGAGCTTCGAAGATGACTTGATTGCTATAGTTACGCAATTTAATCAGTCAACCCATTTAATCAATCAATCAATAAAAACAATTATTATTTTATTAATAAAGCATTCTTATGTTTTTTAAAAATTTATAAATGTAGGCTAATAAAAAAATGATCAAAAGAAAACTTGTAAGTAAGCGTACTTTGTATACATATGATAAATGAAATGAAATATTTGTTTGTATGAGGGATAAAGGAAATAGAGAAAAATTGTTAAGATAAGAGTGTTATCCGCCACCCTACATGATAATGATTATGTAATGGTCCCCCTTGGAGCTCTTCTTTGCCTGTAGCCGTGCTAATTGTCTCATTCGATAAATTAATCTAGCGACAACCACATCTTATAATAATGTGATCGTGATCCCAGTGGCGACGCATGCGGTAAACAACAACAATGAAGCATGTTTTCATTCAATCAATGATGAATTTGTGACGTCAGACAATCGGTGTATGTCTGTGTGGACAATTTGTACGATGTAACCACGGGCAACGGCAGGCACATCTGGTGTAGGCGGGGTTTCAAATTTAGGTTGGCAACGGGGTGGCCGTGGAGGTAGTTGTGGGCCTATGGAAGTTCCAGGATTTCGAAGGTGGGGGTAAGTTGAAGCGTAGTGCACCGGTTCGGATCCAGGCAGATCAATACTTAGTGACGGAGGCAGACTAACAGGGTAGGTTTTAGGGTATATAGTTCGCAAACTAACAAATTTCACTCATGTTTGCTTCAAATATTTGAGATCCAGCGAAAATTGTTTACTAAATCTATTTGAAGTTTTAATATTTTTATCGGGTTTATTAATAAAAATTTATTATTTTGGGGCATATATGCCCTATACTCGACAGGTGGGGGTGGAAAGCTTCTATTTATTACTTTAGAGTTTGCCAACTCATGTGGGTGGACACCGCCTACGGGTTTCTAAAACGTATCAATATCCTTCCAGATTTAAGTCTTTCATATTTCTCGTAAACTATTCTTAAATAAATTATGAGTTCCAGGAGTATAAAATAATATTGATAAGCTTTATTTATGAATTGCATAATTATTATAAAATACCCCAAATATCACCAATTACATATTTCTTAATACTAAATTGTAAAAATCTTAATATTATAATGAATATTTTTTGTAATCATTCATTGCGTTTTGGTACGTGTATTCAACAGTTGTTGGTCCACCTAAGAAACATAGAAATTTGTATTATTACTTAAATTAGCGTTAGATTTTGGTTTGTGTAAAAATCAATACGTGTTGAAAGATAAAATACTTTGTGAACAATTTGCGTGGGATTGCGATAAACCGTGTGTGAATTGGTATTTCTTAAGGATCTAAAAATAGTCACGAGATAAATCTTACTCATTGCAACAAATTTCGCAGCTTTTGAATCTGCATCCATTCGTGCTGACGCTAAGGCTCTTCTTATAGCTAACGGTATAACGACACTGAGGCATAAAGGCGGCTCAGCAGTTGCTAAAATTACAATAATATCAAATAATAGTTATAATTAAAAATAGAATGAGCTCACCTTTAGAATTGAGGACACCTTGCGCATTATCGCTATTTTGTTTAAATTTAAGTCGGAAATGTTGTGGAATATCTTTAACGCCAGGTACTTTGTACGACCATGTTCTATTCGTGAGCAACTCTCCAGTTGGGCCATAGATAAGTTTCTCGCAAGTGTAATAACCGAGACCCATGACAAAAGCGCCTTCAATCTGCCCGACGTCTACATCAGGACTCATACTTTGACCAACATCTTCCAGTAGATCGACTCTTTTGATGTTATGTTCACCAGTGAGCGTATCTACTTCGACCTCTGCAACACAAACGCCTTGGATCACATATGGAGACACATTTGATGCTGTCGAATACCTAAAAATAATTAATTTTTAAAACACAATCATATTTGGAAGCTGAATTCAAATATCTTACATAGCAGTAGCACATAATTCTACATTTTCTAGAAATCCTTGAAGAACCAATTCTTTCCAAGTAGGATTCTTCATCTTATCCTTAACTGGCTGCAATCGTTTTAGAATTTCATTGCAAGCTTGTATCGTTCCCTAAAACACAAACAAATGATTTACCACGGTGACTGAACTTCTTCTTGTAATTCACTTACATAACAAACAGCTTCACTAGTTATACTTCCTCCAGTCGGCATATTATTGGGAGCGTTCAAAGAATTACTAGCTTTAATACTAATATCTTTAAGAGTAAGGCCTAAAGTATGCGCACAAACTTGTGCCACCTTAAATCATAAGCGTTTAAGTAACGGAATTAATTTGCAAATATGAACATTACCTTCGTATTAATGCCTTGACCAACTTCAATACCTCCATGCGAAATAGCAACAGTTCCATCACCAGAATACACTGCAACGAACACACTATAAGGTCCAAAGACAATGAAAGGATATTCCATCTGTACTAGACCGATTCCTCGTTTCATCCAACGATTTTTCTAAAAAATAAATACACTGTGCAGCTCGTCTTAAAACAAGTTGGCCAACTTACATTGTTGAAATCATCAACATCTTTGCATCTTTGGTCAAAATCAGACCAAGTTATACATTCTTTAATCAAATCTGTCATAGATTGGTTGTTTGAAACGGCGTTAGCTTGTCGAACTTCGATTGGATCTTTGTTTACTACCGCTGAAATATGGTCCATTACAGTCTCGATCATTCCTACACCTTCGCATGATCCTGGAATTAAAAAATTCTATAGCTTTACTTCAGCATCTTTAACCCTTCCTCGTACCTGGAGCTCTAGCGTAAGCATTCCCAGGCATTTCAGTCTGTATCGTGTTTCCATCCAACTTCCAACTTTCAGAAGCGTATCCATTTTTAATGAAATGTTGAATGTGAGGAGCGACTGTTTCATTCTCCCCAGACAAGCCATAGTTTTGATAATAAGTATAGTTCAGGTATTGGATAGCTCCATTATCATCAACGCCAGCTTCGTAATCAGCGGTGGTAGGCACTCGTTTTCCAATCATTTTCATGTTGTCAATCAAAGGCATGATTAAGCGTACAGGTTTATGCATTTTTGCTGCAGCTATTGCACAAGCTGTTGACACCAGTGAAGCCCGAACGATCTTAGACCCGTAGCCACCACCGACTCGTTTCACAAATACGTTGATTCTAAACGAATTAATTGATAATTTGGACTACAATTTAAATATTTCTAGAAAATACTTGTTCATTGGTAGGTTCAACGCTCTAGCTGCTGAGTGTTGTGCGTGGTCCATCCATTGAGTAGCAGCATGCAAATCCATACCTCCATCATCTGTTGGGATGCAAATGCAAGTTTGGGTTTCCATAGTAAAGTGATATTGTCCAGTTATTTTAAATTCTCCTTTAACTACATGCTTAACATTATCTCCTAAAAATTTAATATATAAGTGAAAGTCCAATTTCGTTATCTTGATTTCCACCTTTTTTTGTTGGTTCTACTTTGGTAACGTTCTTTACCCTGGAATCTACCTTTGCGTTAAGCACATCTTCAATGGTGTAATATGGCACATCTTTAGTAGCAATTAATTCAACTTTAACCATTTTTGCAGCTGCTGCTGCTTCCTCATTTGTAGTCGCAATAATCATCCCAATAGGTTGACCATTATACAATAATTTTTCGGTCGCAAACAATTCCTCTACTGTTGGAGATAAATTGGGAGGTGAGAAAGAATTGCTACCAGGTACATCTTTGTGGCTCACAAAGCCTTTTACACCCGGCATTTTCTATAAGAAATATAGCTATATCAACAACTTTTTCCAATTAAAAAGATTTGTATGTTATATATTACAAAAAATTTCGAATTAATTTATATTTACTGAAAGTTTAAAATATTTACCATCGCTTCAGACGTATCTACTTTTCCAATTTTTGACAAAGGTTTTCCTTCAACTAAAACAAACGCTGCGAAAAGTTCTCCAGGAATCGCTGGCATGTCATTAACATATATTGCTTCTCCTAAAATTAAATTAGGAATATAATTTGCATTTCGCAAATAGACATTTCGGGACAGTAATGATTATTACTGCAATGCCACAAAAATAAGTAGTACCTGAACACTGGATTAATGCTTCGAGTTTTGGCATGGGTTCACCTAATGGGAAATTATTCTTATTTACTTCAAATATTTGTTCCCCATGAGATAAATCTCTTTGTAATCTTGTACCACCAGTTTGGAATTTTGGATTAATTTTATCTTTAGGAGCACAAGCTAAAACAAACTATAAATTCCGAATCTCATTATTATGCTAAATATTGTAATTATTTAATATTCTTCATGGATTCATTTACCTTGTAGAATAAGCTCATAGCAAGATCTTTTCTAAATTTAGGATCAGCATCCGGTAAAACAAAATCAGGTTTGAGCTCGTCGTTCAATTTTTCTAAACCGCCTTGCAGCGTAGCGTTATCAATCAGATTCTTTCCGGTTAAATATTCTTGAAGTTTTGTCGCATGGACAAATTTTGGATCTATACCACCAAAAACAACTCTTGCGGATTTAACTTTATTGCTTCCATCATGTTCAATGAGGAATCCAGCGTTAACATACGCATGAGCGTTTTGAATTCTTGGACATATCTAAAAATACTTTAGTATAAATTTATCTGCATAAACATTTTTTTTAATATAAAATTACCTTGTATGATTCAAAGAAATATTTCTCTTTTTTATATGGAGGTATGCTAATAGATTTTAAGATACATTTATGCATATTAAACGTAATATACTCCTCTGGAGTCTTGGTGACTTCTGAACCATCTTCTTGAACTGGAAAAGAAAATAAGTTTATATTTTAAATAACAATTTTGAATTAATTTATTTTACCAATTGTAATTATAGCATTGATTGTTTCCATCAATAGGAAAACATCTGATGGAAATTCATGGTTGTCGTGTTTCAAAGTTAAATTCCCAGCTATTGTACCTGCCTAAATATTTAAAGATATGTTTTTAATTATACATTAAATTTAAATGACGCGAAGGACTTACATTTCGTACTGGTACATTTGCAACGAGATCCAAGTGGTTACGAACTTTCTTTAAATACCAAAAATTTTCATTTTCATCTGCTACTTTCATCATTATTTCCATAGTATCGGACAAAGACACGTTTCCACCAAACACCAAATTTGTATCCAATTTATGCGATATTAATTCAGTCACGGATAAAACATCTATCCAGTAATCAGGTTTTGTTGTCATTGGATAAACACCTATGAAATTAATATTTTGGAAATTTATTATCTAGTCTCCTAATAATTATTCAATTTCCATTTCTAATACATATATTTTAATATGTTCCAAACCTTTCCCAGTATTTCCAGCCACAAGCCTATATGTAGCGTCCCCCATTTCGTGAAACAATTTCAAAATGTCAGCAATAGAATAAAATTTATACCAATTATTCGCATCTGTAAAGCTCAAACAAATAGGTTTTTCAACCAAATTCTGTAAAGTACAGTTGCCAAGACATTGCTTCCCAGTTTTGTTGCACATTTTAATATCTTCAATATCCGGATATTTCTCTTTCAAATCTGCACTTGCGTCCGTAGTCAAAGACTTGAACGCATCCAAAATTGGACGATAGCCAGTACATCTGCACAAGTTACCGCCGAAAGCGTTCTCAACATCTTGCATTGTTAGCATGTCAGAGGACTCGTATAGAGCATACATATTCATAACCATTCCACCTGAACAGATACCGCATTGCGTTCCATTGTATTTCGCTAAAGTTTTTTGAATATGATGGTAGCCGATGGCTCTGTTACCGATTCCTTCAATGGTGTTAATACTCCAACCATGACAAGATAGAATTGGAATCATACACTATCAAAGAGTTTACTCATATATGATGTGGCGGTTTCCGATTTATGTAGAAAATACTTACAGAATTAACAGCAAACGTACGTTCTTTTTTCGTAAGAGGATGTTTGACTGTAACTGCAACGATGCAAGCACCACATCCTGCTTCGTAGCACATTCCTTTGGTACCACGTAGTCCGGCATGGTTCCGGAGGTATGAGTTTAGAGATGTTTCCGGTGTTATATCATTCGATGATTTAACTATATTACCGATTAATTTATTAAAGCTTTAGTAAGAAATTGATTTTTTAATTGAATAAAGTATTCAAAAACTTATAAACATTACTGAATCAAGTCTGGCTATTTTCGCAAAATGATGTATTAAATTATAGAAGTGTGTATATGTATATGTAAAAATCAGAAAGATAGATAGCCTTGGGGACCTTGGAAGCATATTTATTTCATTTGAAATAATATGGTCACAAATTTTCCATTTAAGCAAGTACATATACTTAAAGTTTCGTATTTCTATATCAATTATATATGTATGTTTATGAACAATGTGTCTTATCATTTTTACTAATAAAAATGTCCAATAAATATAAGTCGAATTTGATATATAGTTGTAATAGATCGCTATGACTATTGCTAGTATATTTGCTAAGGTTCGATTACAGCTGATTTAATAGGATCAATAACGATTACATTTACCGGAATCACGGTTAGTTAACCGTGAATTATATAGCAAATTTCTAAATAATATACAATTTATTTCATTATTCCGACACTTATTATAATTATTAATAAAATAATTGGGGTTCATTTCTATAAGAGGAAATCTATTTAAAGAGCATTGGTATTATATCATACCGGTATTTGTACAAGGTGAAAGTAAATTTATAAGTTAGCAGTATGTTTATAAACAACGTATCACAAATAAATAACGCAATCATAAATATACGAACTAAGCACCGACGTACTAATGTTAGATATTTCTAGTTTAAAATTATGTCGATACGTTTTTAGACGAAACTGTTTTAAGATGATAAGTTGATAACCTTGGCAATACTATCCATCTAATTGTTGAAGTTCAATTAGGAGTCTAATATTGATAAATATTGGGATTTAAACAAAAAACGTATTAACAAATTATAAACTTTAAATGTGTTTTATTGTATACATTTTACGCAAAAATGATTTATACAAAATGCTATCCTTCTATTCAATTCTACTAATTTGTAATGCCTTCATAATTTGTTAAAATATATGGACGATAAAAATATATTGTGGTAATAAATTTTCTATTAGTTATTACAAAATGTAACATTTTTATCATAATGTGACTATTTTCTGACAATTGGTATCGGAAAAAATAATTTATTAATAAATATGGTATGGCATACATTAATATGTTTTTGTCTAATATGAAAATAAGATTTTTTAATAAAATTATCATTTACAGTTCTAAACCATTATCGTATTATTCTATAAATAATAATATTTAATCATCTACTGGCTTTTACTTCCTGAGAAATTATTTACTTAATTTGGAAATCCTCGTATACTAATTCCCATATATATAATTTTAGTATTTTTAGTTTGAATATTAAGTAATAAGGAGCGGTAAAAATAGGAACCGGATACGGCAATATTAAAAAAAAGTAGGCCAAATTTTGAAAGTTAAAAACTATAAAATTTTAACTTACCTGAATGTAACTCTCCATGTACAGTAAACTGCACTTCTTTCGCACTAAAAAACCCGAAAAAAATCAACCAATTGTTTGGAAAATGTTTAAATTTCGTACAACTTACATATCTAACTCCGAACTGCTCTGGGCTCCCATTTTGAGTATACTGTATAGATTCTGTTTTCCACTCATGATGGCTCAGATAGAGAACCAGTTTATATTTTGTTCTCTTTTTAATAATCTCACTTTAAGTTATAAATAAAATCGTTAAGTTTCAATTTTCAAAACGGTGAGTTCATGTTTCTTCACCGTGCAAAGTATGTATGTGATGTACAATTGTTTTTAAAATGTAGTTACTAAATTGCAAGCAGGTATAATTACGTGCCTTTAATAATGGACATCCTTGGCATGTCATTTTAAATAAATGATAGTTAAGTGCATTACTAGCATTATCTCAATAGAGTAGCAATATAAGAGCGCTTTTGCTTTTTCAACTAAATAGTATAAAGCACAAAAAAAGCGTAAAAGATTTTTTGATCAAAACTACTTTTAACATTTTGAATTGACCTTGATTATTTTAGATATTAATGAATATTAGTTTTTGTTCTACCAATTTTAAACTAATTTGCGTGTTGAATGCTTAGTCCAATTATTAATAGTGTATCAGATTTGTAATTATTTTTAAAAATAAAACCCTAATTATAATAAGCGAATTAATTTAATAACATTTTATTAGTGTGTGTGTGTGTGTGTGTGTATCGATTTAGTGGTGAAGCCCGGGCACGTCGTAAACATTTGTGGGCGTCCTGACGCTATGACGTCACCAAGTGACGTTTTATTTGTAAGCGTCGCTCGTGTGATGCATAGCATATTTTCATTAAAAATCAACAAATTATCTGATTTTCTGTTCATTCACAACAAATGTAAATGTAATTTCAGATAAATAATACAGGAAATTATATTTTGGTACAGGAGAGAAATATATTTATATTAATAATTATTTTACAATGTCAATAATTTATGATGTGAAACCGGGATCGATTCAAAATCAATATATATATATTACGATCTGTGCTATGTGATTTTTAAAGTTAGCGTTTTTCAAATGTAATTTACTCAACAATTTTATATTTGTTTAAATGTTCAATAA
Source organism: Nebria salina (assembly GCA_944039245.1). Taxonomy (NCBI): domain Eukaryota; kingdom Metazoa; phylum Arthropoda; class Insecta; order Coleoptera; family Carabidae; genus Nebria; species Nebria salina. The sequence goes on from OX063271.1 coordinate 16,045,434, forward strand.
TAGGAGTATATCATTTTAATTGACTAATTAAATAAAATAGGATTTATTAGTTTATATTTATATAATGTGGATAAATGATTTTTGTATCAATTTTTATGCAAAAGAAATAAGTAACTTTAATATGAACTACGTAGAAGAAAGAACTCTACAAGTGGTTGTAGAGTTCTTTCTTCTTTTTATAAATAAAGGTTTGGATCACAGATTTAACTGTTCCTACTGAATAAGAGAGGTCTAACAACTTTGTAAGTAGAAATTTATTAATAATTATTTATTTATTGTTTCTTTCACCACAAGTCTTTTAATATTATCTTAAAAGCGCATATATATTCTAATCCAGGAAGAAAATCTATTTACCAAAAGTGAAAAATCCAAAAGAGTATGCTATATTGATTTAGTGTGAGTACTTTACAGCTCAAGAAAATAATCCTTTTAACAATACCATACGAAGGAAAAGCATTCATTAAATTCTTATCATAGGTAATTACACTCATTTTTACAGCCATTGGAAATTCATATTTATATAATTACTATTCGAAAAGTAATGAAAGAAATATTTTAAACGAAATCACAGGTTTCCTGACTTTAATTTAAACTTAATAAAATGTAAATAAACTAATATCAATTCAATGGAAAAAAAGATAAAAAATGCATATTTTTTTGAAAATTTATTTGAAACACATGTTGGACTTTACAGTTGTTTTGAAAATATAATTATTAAATATAATAAGTATATTATGAACGTCAATATGGAAAATTTAATTACATAATTTACTCATATCTACAATAATTTGCTGGTATCTATTATTGTTGTCTGCATACAGTTGTGCACCTAATATATGCACACATATTATTTGAAAATTTAGATAATGTATACATTTAAGGATATTGCGGTTGTTGTATGGTGAAACATTTTATTGATAGTAATAATAAATAAAAACACTTCGTTAAGTTTCATAAAAATGTTTATCAAAATGAAAAACTATTTTTACGTTTATAAATAATGTTGATAAGTTTCAATTTTCAAATCGCCTAGTTGTCTCATTACGATGCCATTTGATTGTTGTGTTGTCTTTAAAATGTAGTTAGTTCTTTTAATTAACTTTTTAAATAAAATAAAAGTTTGTATGTTTGTATTTATACAATATGGATAAGTGATTTTTGTTTCAAATGGAAATAAATAACTTTAATATGAACTACATATACACTTATAGAGTTCTGTCTTCCTTGTATAAATAAAGATTCGGTAGAAATCTTCGAAGTATAGTATATATTAACACCTTATCACAAATTCATAAACGTACATAGGTAAAAATTACTCTAATTTTACAGCAATTGGAAATTAATAAGTAAATGATAATAGTTATAAATTTAAAAAAAAAAATTTTAAGTATTTTATGATTATATTACAAACTCAAATTAAATAATTATTTCACACAATATTCAGCATCTGAAACAAAAAAATGTACTATATAAATATTTTATGTTAAATATCAAATAAACATTAACCACTAAATTTTCGAAATATTGCAGCAATATGTAAAATTATTTTCTATATATAAGAAAGCTTTTTACTTAAAAAACATATACATCTATTAAATAAAAGAATTGCTTAGTATATACCTAGTGAAACGGACGCGATCCAATTCAAATATGATGTGACACGAGTATTTACGCCTGGTCTATATGTAGCACATCCATATCCAGATGAAACAACACCAACTACATGGATATGAATTTTCGAAACGTCCATCCACAGCACCGGCCCACCAGAATCACTCTAACATTGGTACAAATCAATTATTTCATATATCAAACATCATACTGACCTTATAGAAAAATGTACATACTTGGCAGGAATCATGTCCTTGTTTAAAAGTACACATTTCTGTTGCAATACCCGAGGCTCTTTGATAACAGTCTTCGTATGATAAAACGTTCACATCGGTTTTGAGTAAAATATCCGATTTTGGACCAGTGAACTCCGTTGTGCCCCAACCTAAAACAACATTTTTACTGTCCCAATATTCAAAATAAAATTGATTGTTTTATCAAAAATCACTACTAAATGCTGAATTATTTAATAATACTGAATATAAAATTTATAAAAATATAATCCAGTCAAAAAACTTTATTGGCAATGACGCATTTTTAATTCTAGATTCATCGCTGCGTTCTAGAATGGTTTTATATATTTACCTAAAAGTTCTACGCTGTCACCAGTAAAAGAGTTTTCATAATATCGAAACGGTAAACATGCCGGCCCTACTTGCATATTGAATTCGATTAATTTTTTCGTTTTCATAACTGCTAAATCATTCAGTCCCTGTGGATCATCAGGGTTATATAGAGGATGTGATATAATTTGATCTACTAAATATTTTTTCGCATTTGACTTGTTAGTAAGATCATGCGCTCCGGCTAATATTGCTACTTCGTTAGCATTCCTATTTTTGTAGCAATGCGCTACCGATAATACATATTTATTAGCGATAATTGTGGCACCGCAAAAAACACCGTCTTGACTATTCCTCAAATCTTCCACTCCTACCATCATTGGGAATTCATTTACTTCAGTTTCAATTCCACCAACAATACGTTTCTAGAAATGAAATAATCATTTACTCATATAATGCATTTATTTTATAGTACGTACCGTTCCCTGCCAACCACAATTACAAGATGGGGGCTCTTCTATTTTTGCTTGCAAGGAACATAAAAATCGACCACTAGGACTGTCATCACTAATCGCACTAATCAGTTCTAAGCATTAAAATGATGTCATTATTATTCTAAATGTATATGTACTAAGGACATGTTATTTAGACAAATGATAATCTTACCTATCGTAATATTATTGAACTCTGTGACCAGGGTTGTGTTACCATTTCCACAGTAGGTATGTGCATTTTCCAAATTGGGATTACCAGTTAAATAAATCAATAATCTATCTTGATTGCAGCTTGGCGACTGAAATATTAATTAATTGTAAAAAGTATACAATTGATTTATTTATTAATATATTTACTTGTGGTATTTCGATTTGACAAGTTGCTTCAACAATATACTCTTGTGGCGCAATAGCTACCCAGCGACACTGTTTACCTGGTGCATAATAACCTGGATATTCATAGTTGTACGCATAGTAAGTGACACCAACTTTCATGTCCTGCTTATAGTTACAGTCAGAGTCAACTGCAAAAATTATTGGGAATAAGATCAGGAATAGTTGTGCTATAATAATTATTCTGGTTCCTGGAAACAAAACAATTTCAGCATTCGAGTAGTACAATTAAAGGATAAAATTTCCTTAGTTGGCAGCAGTTTATATTTAATTAATAGAATTTTGAATGGTATCTTTATATAAAGAATTTTTTGGAAATTTTATAGCCATAAATTAAGGATTTACGTTTATTACATTTTACATATATAGTACGAATTATAATTAAATCAAGCAACAAAATCTATTTACCAAAACTAAAAAATCCAAAAGAGTAGGCCATCTTGTTTTATAACGAACACTTTACACCTCAAGCAATCGAAAGAGAATGGTCCTTTTAAACAACACCTTACGAATTTATTTAGTCTACGAAGTAAAAACATACATTAAATCCTTATCATAAGTAATAATTACTCCAATTTTACTGTCATTGGAAATTCATATTTATATAATTACTATTCGAAAAGTAATTATTCGAAACACTGTAAAGATGTGAAAGAATGTAAAGGGTTTTCTACCAACCCATTTGATGGAAATAGGCATGAAGTTTTGTACGTATGTATGTATGTATATTATAATTTATTATTTATATCCATGTTGTCCCAAAAACCAATTAGCATTAAATCAAAAATTATATTTGAACGAATAATTCAAAGTACCAAACATTATTTTGACATTATACAAAGATGTATCTGAAAATACATATATATTTTTAAATTTATTTGTATCAAATATTTGACTTTACAGTTGTTTTGAAAATATAATTATTAACGATAAAAATGTCAAAATAGAAATTTTAATTACGTAATTAACCCATATCTACAATAATTTTCTCGTATCTATTATTGTTGGCTGTTTACAATTGTGCACTTATATACATATATTTATTTGAAAATTTAGATAATTCATAAATATTTAACATTTAAGGATTTTGTGGCTGTTGTATGGTAAACATTTTATTAATGACAATAATGAATAACATCACTTGGTTATGTTTCATAAAAAATTTTATTAAATTGACAAATAATTATGTTTAAGTTATAAATAATATCAATAAGTTTCAATTTGAAGTTTGTCCTTTTAATTATCTATTTAAATAAAAAGTTTATATCTTTATATTTATACGATATGGATGAAAGTTTTCTGTTTGAATTTCTTTCCAGTAGAAATAAGTAACTTTAATATGAACTACATAAGTACTTATAGAGGTCTTTCTTCCTTTTATATATAAAGGTTCTGAACGCAGGTTTTACTACTCCTACTGAATAAGAGAGGTTTGAAAACATCGAAAGTAGCAAATAATTTATAGTTATTTATTAAAAGCTCCTTTTCTTCAAATATTTTATTCTTATCTTACAAGTTTAAATTAAATAATTATTTCACACAATATTCAGCATCTGAAACAAAAGAAAATGTTTAATATAAGCATTTAATTTTAAGTATTTACAACAAATAAACATAAAATACTAAATTTTCGAAATATTGCAATCTGTAAAATTATTATTTTTTATTTAAGAAAGCCTTTAACTTGAAAATATTTAATAAAATAATTGCTTAGTATTTTTCTTAATTGAATAAAAAATCCGAACCTGGTGTAACTGACGCGATCCAATTCAAATATGATGTCACACGAGTATTTACGCCTGGTCTAGATGTAGCACATCCATATCCAGATGAAACAACACCAACCACATGGATACGAATTGTCGGAACGTCCATCCACAGCACCGGTCCACCAGAATCACTCTAATAGTGGTGTAAATAAATTATTTCAAATATCAAACAGCTGACCGACCTTATAGAAAAATGTACATACTTGGCAGGAATCATGTCCTTGTTTAAAAGTACACATTTGTGCAGCCGTACCCATGGCTCTTTGAAAACATTCTTGGTATGATAAAACATTCACATCAGTTTTGAGTAAAACATCCGATTTTGGACCAGTGAACTCCGTTGTGCCCCAACCTAAAACAACATTTTTACTGTCACAATATTCAAAATAAAATTGATTGTTTTATCAAAAATCACTACTAAATGCTGAATTATTTAATAATACTGAATATAAAATTTATAAAAATATAATCCAGTCAAAAAACTCGATTGGCAATGACGCTTTTTTAATTCTAGATTCAGCGCTGCGTTCTAGAATGGTTTTATATATTTACCTAAAAGTTCTACGCTGTTACCAGTAAAAGAGTTTTCATAAAATCGAAACGGTAAACATGCAGGCCCTACTTGCATATTGAATTCGATTAATTGTTGCGTTTTCATAACTGCTAAATCATTCAGTCCCTGTGGATCATCAGGGTTATATAGAGGATGTGATATAATTTGATCTACTAAATATATTTTCGCATTTGATACGTTAGTAAGATCATGCGCTCCGGCTAATATTGCTACTTCGTTAGCATTCCTATTTTTGTAGCAATGAGCTGCCGATAATACATATCTATTAGCGATGATAGTGGCACCGCAAAAAACACCTTCTTGACTATTCCTCAAATTTATCACTCCTACCATCATTGGGTATTCGTTTACTTCAGTTTCAATTCCACCAACAATACGTCTCTAAAATTGAGATATTTATAAATCATTTATCAATATATGAATAAGAATACATTTATTTTATAAGACTTACCGTTCCCTTCCAACCACAATTACAAGATGGGGGCGCTTTTACTTTTGCTTGCAAGGTACATAAAAATCGACCTCCAGAGCTGCTGTACGCACTTACCAGTCCTAAGCATTAAAAAGATCTCATTATGCTAACTAACTAAGGACATATTATTTAGACAAACGAAAACCTTACCTATCGTAATATTATTGAACTCTGTGACCTGGGTTGTGTTACCAAATCCACAGTAGGTATGTGCATTTTCCAAATTGGGATTACCAGTTAAGGAAATCAATAATCTATCTTGATTGCAACTGGGCGACTGAAATATTAATAAATTGTAACAAACATACGATTGATTTATTTATATATTTACTTGTGGTATTTCAATTTGACAAGTGGTTTCAACAATATACCCTTCCGGTGCTATAGCTACCCAGCGACACTGTTTTCCTGGTCCATAATAACCTGGATATTCTCTGTTGTACACATAGTAAGTGACTCCAGCATCCATGCGCTGATAATAATTGCAGTCAGAGTCAACTGCGAAAGTTATTGGGAATAATATTTGGAATAATTGCGTTATAATCATTATTCTGGTTCCTAAAAACAAAACAGTCTCTAATCAGTGCAATAAATGGCTAAAATATATATAATTGGCGACCATTTATATTAAATTTAAATATTTATTTATCAATTTCAAAGTAAATTATATTTATTATCGTGTGGTAAAACAAATGGTTTACAGAGCAATTATTGTAATTTTCGCTTTTCGAAACGATAAACAAATTTACACTACTTATAAGGGTGAAAAATAAAGTATTCAAACAGACCATCTAAATCTTATTTACTTACAATAATAATATATATATATTTATATAGATAATAATAAAATAAGCGGAAGTATCAAAATCTATTTACCAAAATTGAAAAATCCAAAAGAGTAAGCCATCTTGTTTAATATCGAACACTTTACACCTCAAGCAGTCAAAAGAGAATAATTATAATTAAACAATACTTCACAATTTTATCTAGTCTACGATGTAAAAACATACATTAAATCCTTATCACAAGTTCATAAATGTACATAAGTAAAAATAACTCTAATTTCACAGCCATTGAAAATTCATAAATAAATCATTAGTATTCGAAAAGTAATTATTCGAAACACCGTATTATAATTTATTATTTATATTTATATCTATGTCGTCCCAAAAATCAATTATCTTAATATCAAACATGTTATTTTTTACTATAATATATATAATTCAGAGCACTAAACATTATTTCTACATTATACAAAAATCTATTTATTTAGGTATATCTTAAAATGCATAAATTATTTTTTATTTATTTGTAACAAATATTTAACTTCACAGTTGTTTTTTATAAAATACTTCTAACTAATTAAAGATTACCTATCGTAAAAAGTATATTACAAATATTAAAATAGAATTTTTTAATTATATAATTATCTTGTATCTACAATAATTTTCTCGTATCTATTATTGTTGGTCGTATACAATTGGACACTTATAGATATTAATTTGAAAATTAAGATAATAAATGAAAATTTGTTGTTTGAACATTGTATTAGAATTAAAATAAATTTAATCTTAATTAAAAAAAAATCGAACATATTTTTCATTATTTTAATTAAATAGGGAAATTTTATAATTCAAGCCCCTACGTTCTAATTACTCTAACTACAATTCTGTGTTATGGGTTGCGTTTCATTAAATATAACAAACAATGTGCTTTTATTCAAATTTAATCATTGATATATAATTAATTAATTAATTCATCTTATTGCAATTCTTAGTATATTTCTGTAATAATAACGCTTTAACCTTGACGCTATTGCAGCATAGTAAAAGCTTTATTATGCCAGCGCCACCATGACGCTCGGCGTCCGCTCAAACTATCTTTGTTTACAAATGGCGTCATGTTTACATTGACCGGCCAGTAATTTCTTATACATCTACAAGTCTAAAATTCCATCGATTTAACAATAAAATAACGATTCCATGTTCTGTTAAACTTAAAGATAGGTCACTAGGTTGCCAAATTATTGATTAAAATGACGCTAGGTTATGTGTGTTTATTTACAATTTCGCAAGTTGTCGCGGCAGTGAAACAGTGTTGAAAAATGTGTCAAAAATGCAAGAGCCGCATTTTAACAGTTCAAATATGTTACCGTTATTTCAAATTATTTCGCCTTCGTCCAGTAAAGACAGTGGCATTGATTTAAAAGAAAAAAATATGAATCCGGACGCGAAGCGTCGAATATACAAACATTATCGAAACGCACATTCTGCTGAAGAAAATCGGATATCGGAGCACGATGAAGATGAACAACAAAAAACGAAAATTAGTCGAAAAGAAATGATTAAAGAATTACAGAAATTGCGATATGAAAATGAGAAATTGGCGAGCCAATTAAAGCATTTTCAGGAGACGCTTTTTAAGCGAGATACGCAAGTGATTAAAGTTAAGGAGAAATTTCGTAATTTGAAAAGGAACAATAAAGAATTGAAGATTGAAAACGTTAATTTGAAAGCTGATTTCGAGGAGGTTTCTAATAACGTTCAAGAAATGTCGTCGCAGTTAAAAGCAAAATGTGATTCTTGTAGTGAGTTGAAAAGAATTATTAAATCTCAAAATACGGATGTGGAAAATACGAAAAAGTCGAATAAGGATCTTAATTTGGATCTGAATATGTTGAAAAATGTTATATATAGGTAATACATTTTTTTTATTTTGTTTTTATTCCTATTTTATTATTTATTTATATAATAAAATTTTTAAATTTATTTCGATATACAAATTCGTTTAATACAATACTTACATTTTACTTCGTATAAGAAAGTAAAAATCTAAACGTAGACTTATTTTAAATTTGAAAGAGTAATTTGTTATTTTGAATAATTTTCATCTTTTAAAATATACAAGCAACTTTACGTTTATAGACTTAACGTACAGTTACAACGTTACCAAGAAAAGCTTGGAAAAGCTAAACCAATGTCATCGCCATTACCGGAAGATACAGAATTACAATCAAATGAAATAGTATCGCATTCTCCGCGTACAGAAACCCACAGTACCCACTCACATTCCCCCATTTCATGGGGTGATGTTAACAGACACACGTTAGGCCCTTTGTTAGACGCGTACCAAGACAGTATCGCCGATAAAGACGAAATCATCCGCAATTACGAAATAGAATTAACGAACTTTAGTGCTAAATTGAAACAGATCGTCAGAGAGAATGAATGTTTGCATAAAAGACAATCGGATAAAGACGAGTCAATGAAAGAAAATAATATTGAGATTGAGAAGCATCGGAAAGAGGTCAAATCGGTTAGGGAGCAAAATGATTTGTTGATTAAAAAGTGTTCGGTGAAACAGGATAAGTTTCAACAAATATGTTTGATTTATGACAGGAAAAGTAAGTTTGTGTTTTAAAGTCATTCGCATTTCATGCTTAATTTTGTTATTTAGTAAATTCGATGAAAAACGACTTTGAAGTGCTTCAACACGAACATCACAAATCTCGTATAGAATTCAATAGTTACCAAGAAAAATATAATCGATTATTAAATGATTATGAATTTTTAAAAGCTGAACAGAAAACTTGTATTTCTAAAGAAATCCATACGTCTAGGATTAACGAATGCAAAAGGTATTTCTACCTTACTCATTCAATGTCCACAAATTTATAATTAATTTTAGTTTATTCGAGGAATTAAAATCAAAATACGATTCAGAAAAACAAAAACTAGAAATAAAAGTTCAAAACATAGAAGCTGACAAAATTGAATTGACCAATCAAATAACTCAATTCAACGCTCAAATAGTTAAGTTTGAAGAGAAACTTAAATTTAAGAGTCAACAATTCAAGTACTTTTATTGAGCACAAGCTTAAATTAAGATATTAATCTTCACTTAAGCTTGTTTATAATTATATGTATGTATGTTTACAGTTTGTTTTATGTTAGGAAACAAGAATTGAAAATAGCTGAACTTAAACGAATCATAACTCAAACTCAGTTGAGTCGGGATGCGTGTAAGCGTCAACTGCGAAAAGCTGTCGATTTCGGGAGGGAATTGGTAAATGATCAAGATCGCTTAACGCAACAGTTAAGTGAGCAAAGTAAGGAAAATGAAACGTTAGCGCTAAAAGAATCCAAACGATTAGATCAGTTGGAACATTTACGAAATCAATTAAAGGTATTTTAGAATGTTAAGTAAATGTTTAAAGTGGGTTAATTTAAATATACTTTGAAGAGTGTTAAGGATGGAGCAACCGAGCAGCTTTCGTTCGTGGAGGAGCGACTCGATGAAAAAGATTCGAGTATTGAGACAATGCACAGGAAATATGAGGTTGAAATGGAGAAATTGAGGGTGATGTGTAATGAAAAAGATGAATATATAGGGGAGTTGGAGAGTGGTTATTCTCCAACGAATAAAGAACGAAATCGACAAAAACATTAATTAATTATTATTAATTTGACACCACTGCCTTGTCGTCGAGAAAATCGCATGATATCGACGAAGCGAATCTAATAGATTTTATTGTTATTTTATGCAATTGTTAAGTAATAAAAGTATATAATTTACAAATTGGTATTTTTTTTTTTACATATTTCTACACCATATTTACCTTTTACTTTATTATTTTTGAAGCTGCTCCTAATTATTGTTGACAAAGATTACAAATTTGATTATTTGTCTGGCTGTCTAAACAATACCTTTAGAACAACATAAACCAAAAACAATTATATATTATAATATAAAAATAAAAGTTACTTACTTTCGACCTTAGGTCTATTTTAATTAAAATTAAGATTATGGGGTCTAATTGAGTTGTAAAAGAGAAAATAATAATTTGTTATGCAAGAAATTTTGGGAAAATATTGGTACCAGGTTGCACCTAGGCCCCGGGGAGATTCGAACTCCCGATCTCCTGTTTACTAGACAGGCGCTTTAACCAACTAAGCCACGGCGCCGATGTTCTGCGTTACATATACAGGTATAATAAACAGCGAAATTAAGTTGATTGAAAATAAATAAAAAACGGAACTAGCAGAGCGTAGTTTCGATCTACGGACCTCTGGGTTATGGGCCCAGCACGCTTCCACTGCGCCACTCTGCTTTCCATATAAATATATCATTAAATATAGTATATAAACATAACCAAATATCATCATATAAATGTTTTAATTGTTTATATTTTCGAAGAAACTTGACTTAAATTTAATATAAAACTTATTTAGTTTTATATCTAATTCTAGTCTTATATAATTAAATAATAAAATTTTCTAAATAGTTGCAGCTTCTGAGGAAGTCATAAAATTATTTTTATTTTGTTACATCCTTTTCGTAAATTCGTAAAGGAATAATTTTAAGAATGTATATTAAATTAAATAAATTAGAGATATCTCCCACTGTATCCTGTTCTAAATTAATTGAGAGGGTTTTTTGTGATACATTATCACTAATTGTAAGTAAAGTGAATTCTTAAACATTGTTAATAAAATAAGAAATCTAAATTCGGGGTAAAGGAAAATAAGTAAACAATATATGAATTTAATTTTTATTTATTAGTAATATATGACACACAATACAGTGCTGTTACGTAAGTTGCGGAAGTTGGGCGTATGAAAATTTTAAATTACAATGTAAGGACGGTATTGAAAAAATTTCTTGTTTGAATTTATGGTAGGAAAGCAGAGTGGCGCAGTGGAAGCGTGCTGGGCCCATAACCCAGAGGTCCGTAGATCGAAACTACGCTCTGCTATGTTTTTAACGCTATTATTTGATTCGAATTATTAATATTGAAACTCAGACAAATATGTACTGCATTTGGTAAATTTCTCGTCTCAAAAATATTTATTTAATTATTAACGTGACCTAATGAAGTTTTATGTGTTATTTATTCTTTCTCATAATCATATTTAACGAGGTTGCTTTTATTACAGATCTATCTGTGAATCTGACGTAAAAATTATTTTTGACTCAATATAAAATGACTCATTTTTCGATGGAAACCAAAATACCTTGAAAATATTATGGCTACCAAAGATATGAATGGTTATAAAACGAGCGAGTTCGCGATATTTATTTATTGCAATATTTGTTGCAGTAAACTTTATAACTTTGGTTCGACAATTTATGGTAAACAATTATGACGCATGCGTATAAATTATTACAGTGGATAGATCCGGAAGTGCTTTTTCATGACCTATCCATTCTCTATCAGAAATGTAATTTGTATGCTATGTAACCGGCAAAATATTAATATGCAATTATAATCAGTGATTGTAACATTTTTTAACGTCGTTTCTTCATAACTCATAACTATTCTATCGTGAAGAAATTCTCAAATTAATTAAAGTACATTTTTATAAATAATAATTATTAACGAAAATTGGGCAATTTTTTTTTTTTTTTAGGAAGATCAAACATTTGATATGTTATTACATTTATTTGTACACATCTATAAATATTGCGTAAAAAGGATTATGTTAATCTATTAATAGGAAAAGATAAGACTTATGTCCAAAAATCGCAAATAATGATATAAATTTTATAAATATCAAATTGATGAATTGTAATTTTTTGAAATTGTTTTATCTACAATCTAGACTATAGGAGTTAAAATTGCATGTATTTCAAATTTCATATCATTTCATAGATAATAAATAATTATATAAGTTACATATTATTAAAAATAAATAAAAGTTCCGCTGGAAGTGGCTGGAACGCTCTAAAAAACATTAAATCTACCCGCAAGGAAACTATTGGCCAGTCGAACCTTGACAGTGGTTGTATGAGAGAGGAGTATGCGCAAAGTGAACCGTTTTTGTGTGTTCCTCTCTTCGATTACGTTATCGTGAGCACGACTTTACCGGACTGGTCGTGCTAGGTACATCCGTAGCTTGAAGCGATACGCAAACCGCCAGTTCAAATGAAACAGTTCTGTGCCGTTTGTGTATAGTGACGCTATACCGAGTCAGCGTCTAGTTCAGATAATATAAAACAATACGGCTACTAGTGACGACTAATTTATATATATATATGTATCAAAAAAAGTGCCCGTATTCTACAACAATTAAAGCTTAGTTTCGGTAACTGTTAACACCGGTGTTTGTTATTTTGTATTAGAATATTTGGAGGTTATAGTTGTGTGTCAAGTGGAGAAAACAGGGTTGTCTGGTATTGATTTTTAACCATCACCCTCTTAGCATTGTTTAGAATAGAATATAGTAAACGTAGAGAAAAAAAAAAACTAGCACATTAGTTGTGTTTGAAATTTATTAATTTCGGTGTTTCGTGTCGATGTTTTTGTATTTTATGCAGAAAAAAGCTATTAACAACAGGAAATGAAGGTTGTTGTTGTTTAAAAATAAACGTTTGTGCCTATTTCTAGACTGAATTCGTTTAACTGATGATTTTTTTTATGTGAAATTCTAACTATAATATTGTTTGAATCATATGGCAGGCTGTGTGATTTTTGTGAATTTGTGTACCAGTGAACTTGTGATAATATGAGTGACTTTTTCATGCGATTTAAAGGATTTACATCACAACCTAGGTAATTTTTTAATTTTTTTTATATAACTTTAAGACACTTTTTTTACGATATCTAATGAGGTTTTTATTTTATATTTGTTGCTATTTAAAGTGTGATAATTTAAAACATACTATTCAATTGAGGAATTTGTGTCAAATTAATCAAAATATATTAGTTGCGATTATTTTCGTTGTCTGTTTAAGTAAGGTAGAAAAATAATAGATCATAACGTTGTTTTATGTTTCATTTCGTTGATGCAAATTTAATGAGTAATTATTAAGAGATTACTTTAGTTAATTAAAAGATAAATAGTGCGAAAAACAACACTAAATATTTAGGTCGGTACTGTCTGTCAATAATACGTAAAGTTGAAAATGATTTGAAATTTTTTTATTTTTTTTGATTTGTTTCCTTGGCCTTTGTAAATACAGTGCAGTTTTTGTTGGTGAATTTTTATGAAATAGACCTTGATATAATTAAAATTTGGCCTATTGATAAGCATCTCGATAAATATATTATGAAATGTCTATATTGGAAATGATTTCGATTCCGTTTAATTTTCACTGACCTTGCATATTTAAGTTCGATCTCGTTAGTCGTAACAAATAACAATAGAAATAACTGCCCAGTCATTATAAACTATTCCGTGTCAATAATGTATTTTTTGGGTCATCAACATATTTAAATATTTATCAAAATAAAACTCTAAAACTAGAGTGATATATCACTATTGACAAATCCAAAACCGGAACAGTTTTTTGATTTGAATAAAAAGATTTTCTTTGCCAAATATTCCGTATTTTTATCTTCAATAAATAAATTAGTTGTGGACGTCAGATTTTTATTTACCAACGTCATTCGTAGCAATTCCATACTAATTACATTTAATCTTAATTATTCGATGCGGACAGTTTTCAAAAAATTATTTTAATATTTTATAATAATTATTGTTCATCCGGAATTGAATAATGATTTATTTGTCCTCGGTTATTTACGCTATTTTTAGAATTATATTTCCAATATAATACAAAAATAAATTTTTATATGCGTAGAGTGAGACCCTGATATACCGATAAGTACGGAATCTAGCTTTTTTTTTCCGTTCGTTAAAACCATTAATATGTGGATCATGTTTGTTGTTATTTAGAAACCTGTTTTCTCAAACGTTTAAATTCTTTAAATAAGGCAGTTAAAATACTTGTACTAGAAGGTTTTTATTTAACGAATAGAATATATTACAATTTTTTTTATTTAAAATATCTTTTGTGCACGTCACCAAAGCCTCATCACGGTTAATTTTACGTTAATAATACTTTCTTAGTTGGGGTATCAATTTCTTGAGTAATTCAATAAGTACTTTCTTTGTTCCTTTGTGTGAAAGTTAATCCCTAATAATAATCCCTTTTAATCTAGTGCTAAGCACTAAAAGTACACTGTAGTCTACGCCTTGAATGTTTCTTTTTATCTAAAAGTACAAATTGTCGCATTGCAGATTGTTTTCGCAACAATTTGTGCACAATGTATTTTCTACATTTTATTTTGACTATGGAATAAATTTATTGTCTCGGTGATGGTTTTTGATCAATCGTTTTGATTGATGTTAATTTCGTAATTGTGATTCTAAGTCGGCGATTTTTGATTTCTTTATTGCAGGTTGTGGTGAAGTTTTTTAGGCGAGAATGGAGTTCGAAAAAGACTCCAGTTTGAAGGAATGGGCTCGGGAACAACCACTGACCATCCTAGCGTTGGATCCCGCCGACAGGGCCGTACTTCGAATTGCTGGTAAGTTTATTTGCGATTTATTATATCTATGTATTTTTGAACGCGTACGTCAGACACAAAATACAAAAACAATTTGTTTAACATTTATTAACACTTATAACCATTCGATACTCTATGCAATTTTCTATAATTTACGAATATATATATATAAGTAAAGTTACTCAGTGTGAACCTGGCTCAGGTTATAGAGCAAGTATGGCACCGTGTCGGAAAAAAAGATAATTTGTTTACTGTAACACGTGCGTTGATATTTTCGAATGATAATCTCAAGGGCAATGCCCTCATATTCATAATAGTTGCATTATTTTTGACGTACATTTTTTGCCATTTAAATATTTCATTCAAAAATACTCTATGTGAAATAATTTTATTCACGTATTTTTACACACTTACATTTGTTTGATTTGTTTTGTATTCAGGGAATTGTTAAAAATTTTATTTTTTTACGATAATTAATAAATGTTTAGTACGCAATAATAATTATTTAAGCGTCCTTAGCAGGAAATGTCTAACTAATCATTTCTCTAGAAATCTCTTCCGTTTTGTAGTTACAAACCTTATACGTATATCTTTTATGAGTTTCTGTGTGAAAAAATCTCAGATTTAATAGATAATTAAGGAAAGTCTTGTGATTATATTTTTAATTGTTTTATGATAGGTTAACAGTGCTTTGATGGTTTTTAATAAAATAGTTAATATGCAACATAATAATTTTATGTTACATAAGAAATTTCCTAAAAATGAATAGATCATTTTTTTATAGAAATTTCAAACGGATATTACATTGTTGCATGTCGTATTTATTTGTTATTACGGTGACCTAGAGACCGAAAAATTACCCAATTTTGATTTGTTGAAACTGAAAGTACAACTTTCCAGGAAGTTATAAAATCGTCTGCCCACTTGTACTAAATTTAATAATTACCCTAAATTAGTCAAAGACAACCGCGTTTCAGATTTGCGACAATTTTTACAATTACTTTGAATGACGTTTTAATTCATTTTTATTTTCATCATCGTTCTTAATTTAAATGATTACGTCAGGTGCATCACCTGAACGACTCATAATAAAAGCTCACCCACCCTGTTCACTTTTTTATATTTTCATATATGTACATAAATATCTAAACATTTCCGTAAAGTTACAATTAATAAATACTTTTTTTTTTTAACAGTGTACTAATTTTGAATAAGTAATTTAATACAAACCAAAATTTTAAATATATTTGGGAAGCCATAAATCTAGTGTTGGTCTTTCTAAGTATTCTTATTGTCGGATTTGAAAGTTTAGGAAATATAAATAAATGTGTAATTAATTTAAATTTTTATTAGAAATTTTAATAATAATTATATATTTGCTTTATGATTTTATGTATGCTATTTACATCTGTGAGTGCAAGTGACGTTTTAAATATTTCCTGTGCTGTGTTCAGTAAAATTGTGCTCGCTTTGCGTTTTTTTTTTTTGTGAAATGACTAATCCTGGATATGCCCCACATGTGCACGTTCTCCAAAATTCCAGGTGGTGCTGTATATAAAAAGTCTGCAAACTCATCTTGCAGATGTTTTTCTTCGAACCAACATATTTCTGTTTATTAGTCTTTGTGCCTTGATTGTTTTAAAACACGTACATTAACCTTAAATGCGTGTTCTTCTTATTTTAAAAACCCTTACTAAACATCCAGCTTCATTGCATAAACAAATTTTAATTATAAGTCATCCTGACTCATAATTGTATGTGTTCAAAGAATTGACAAAAATGATTTATATTTCTGTTAATTAATGACGACGTATCTATGACTAAATCTATTAATAAACTTGAGTTTGTAGTCCGCATTTTTGTCCACAATTACACCTATATCTTGGCACTGGTCGAACCTAACCTTTGATATTTTAAGATATAATAAGCGTTATATATTATCGTTACCTCATATGTGACATTGTATTTTTTTTTTCGTTGCCATTTATCAGTTATTAATGAATCAGAATTATAAACAATAATCGATGATCTAAGTTTGATCAATTTGAATTGCAGATTAATCTATCGTGATCTGTAATGTTTTTTTTTCCTGAGTAGTATTATAATAGATTTGAGTATCTAAAGTCTTGTATAAATTGATTTTGAGTACGGTTCTGCGTTTCTAGTTTTCGTTCCCACAAATGTAAATTGTAAATTTGCATATTGAAACATGTATCATAAAATACAAGTTTATGAATAATTGCTATCTATATATGACTTAGATTTAACGACCAAAAAAGTCAATCCATTTTAAATTCTACGCGATTATTCAGCTACAGAGAAAGTTGGCTATGCTTGCTGATGACGTAATTCGGTTTGTTTACGTTTACCTGCATAGATACATGCATATATGCATGCAAATTTGTTAGAAAGAAATAGTAAATAATTGATAAATTAATGCTTTTTGTAGAATGAAGTTATAAATAATTATTTAAATGCTAAATAATACCGGGATTTTATTAATAACTTATATGTATAACGTCATTTATTGTTCCGTAAAATGAAATAAATAAAGTAGCTTTGGACATTTTATGCAATTCTAGAAAATTTAGGGATATTTTTTCGTAATTTTTATCAATAAATCCTAATTTAAAATCAAATAAACTTTCGCACATTTCTAAGAAATCAAAATTTCTGATAATATTCGTGAAAAATGAACGAATTTTATGTAGAAACACTCTAGATATTTTGTTCGTTTCTTGTATGTGTGTGTGTGTGTTGACCCGTATATATCATACCTAGTTACATACGGGTATTTCCATTATGATTCATAGAATAAAATCGTGAGAACATTAAATATACAACATATAGTTTCTTTGAAAACCACAGAATAACACTCATTGTCACTCATATCTTACGGCGCTATTTATGGAATATGCAACATATGGATGAAAGGTATACGGGAAACGTATAAAGCACACAGCAATTTTCTGCTATTTACCGATCGATACGATCTAAATTCCCCTAGAAAACACATTTTCAAATACAATGATCTATGGAAATATTTATAAAATTGAGATCGTAAACAGGAATAAATTTGCTTTCGTATTATAAATTAATTCCCATCGAAGTTTAAATTGCCAATTTGCCAATCTTGCTTCAATTTTATGAGTTATATTACATTTTAATTGCTTGGGTATTAGGAAATCGAATGCAGCACGCAATTTGGTGTTGGTTGGTATTCAATTTGCGACAGGTCAAGGGTAAATCATTTTTATTTCTCGTTTATGGTTCATTATGGTGCCCTCATTACGGTTAAATGTGTCGCTTAAAATGCAATCAAATCGCGGTTTCGTTTGATTATTTTGTTTACATTCATATTTTACGTATTTCGAAATATATTTCCGACGAAATGCATGCTTTACTTGGGCATTGAGTGTACCAGTCCAACAACGGTCAGGGTTGGTGACCGTAGATGTCAGGTCTCTTTTGTGATAAATTAAAAAAAATAAAAACGCCAGAGAACGGAAGATACAATACATGCCAGAGCTTCATGCACTCACTTATTGACTTCTATTGTATAAATTAGTAGCACGCTATGAACCATTTTCGCTAAATTATACACCATATTGATCTATGCATTTCTACATTTGACCTTGAATTACATTCATCACTGAATTATAAAAAAAAAATTACAAAATATGTTCTTTACACTAATACGAAATATTCTAATCATAAAAAAACTCCCAACTCTAAATTTCAACAAAATGTGTGTGTGTGTTTATACCTAAAAGCACCTTACAGACAAAACTGGCAAATCTACAATTATAATACTTTAAACTTAAGTTTTATATATAATTCGCGACAAAACCTCCTAAGTTAGAAATTAATATTCGAACCAGAAGTGCATGTTTACTCTTGTCATTTTTATGATATCTGCTTTAAGTTACAATAAAAATTATTATGTTTCAAAAGGATTATAAAGTTTTGTTAGGAAACTTTCTTGAAAGTATAGAAATTTAAATGAATTCAACCATATCACGTATGCTTGTCATTAATTCAACAGGAAAACTGTATAAACATACATTTTCCGACTTATATAACTTTAATGTTTTATCATACCACCAGCCTTGAAATAAACTGCATTTATGCTCTTATCAAGCATTTTATATTGTGTTTCTGTAGTTAAAACCGCAAATATATATTTGATAAAAACTACAAACAAAATGAATTTATTGCCCGGTTAAGGATTTATTGCTGAACTGTCTCAATATATCTTGAACCGTTACGGCTATTTTAATAATTTTTTGTGCCATTTTATAATATATTTATGCAAATAAAATCGTGTAGTAATTATAAATGTTTTGCTTTAAAATACAATTTATTTTATGTAAATGTCCAAGTTAAATGCCCGCTAGTGATACAGAATGTCCAACAGCGAAAAGTGTTGGAATTATTTCGGTAATTTATTCGTTTAAAAAAAAACGTGCTACCTTATTTATGTCTTTGCTTTGGATAGAAGTATAATTTACCAGTCAAGGTTACAAAAAATTCGTTCATAAAAGAATCTGGTTTTTATGGAAACCAAAAAATTATTTTTAAATCTACAAATAATAAGTCTAAGCAAAATTTGATCAATCGAAATGAGTTTAATTCTAAGTGAACATATTTTAGTTAAAAATGATGCCCAAACATGTAGTTGAATGAAATGTTTTTGGTGTAGTGAGGAAGTGAATTTATAAGAATAGTTCCGTGCAGGTGTATCTTGTGCACCTGTATTGTATTCAATGCACACTAAGTGCGCTCTGTTGTTGGTGGGTTGCTTGTTTTGTAGAACGCGCTCATTTAGAACCACTGGTCACGCACGAAAGATCCACATCTGGCTACCAACTAGTTGAGAATTAATCAAATAAATGATATAACAATAGTACAAACATTGATTCGATTGAATCTGAGAAAATCGCAATATATCCAATAAATATATTGACGATAAGTAAAAGTAAAATAATCAACTAAAACAGCTAAACAAAACATACTTTATTGCATATAAATTTAAAATCCAGTGTTATCGATTTATGAACGAAACCAATTTTTAAATAAATTTGCTGACGTTTTGAACAACGTAGTACTAAATAATTGCGCAAACACAGTGCGCATACTGCGCACTACATAAGGGCGCCAAAGCTATTAAAAACGGAGCATAACCTCAAAATTACAGATTACAAGGTCGTTAGATTTTAATTGACTAATATGAACAGTGAGAACGTTTCTCTTCCACGCGAACAAATTATCATAACAATTGCTTAGCACAGGAACTAAACTAACACGACCTTCCTATAGTCATGCAAGAAGATAAAAAATTGTTTTAATCGTAAATATTTTAAATAGAAATAGGCCATCTTATGTAATTATATATAATAATTATCATATGGTTTAAATGAGCTTTTAAATAAAATTAATTTTTAGTTTCATAGAAACAAATACGGATATAGGAAAAGTACCTCAAAGTATTTATGTACTAAAGTTTCTGTCTTCAAGTTATTTTAAGTTTTTAAGGCAGTACTATATATTTATATGTAATTGCTATATCTATGTGAAATTTATGTTTTATAAAAATGATGATTTTATCTTCAATTTCAAGTATATTCTGATAAATATATTTCGTGATTAAACGGTAATTTATCTATTGATTAATGATGTATTGAGGAAATCTCTTGCAATATTATCCGTAATTACTGCTTATAAAATAATAATTCATAGAATATAATTTTTATTATTTACAAGATTATATTAATTGTTCAATTAAATTAAATAAATATAATTACCGTATTTAAAACTGCAGTTTGAAAATACATTAATTTGTCTTACGTGAGAAATGAACAAGCTTTTATTTTCGTTATTATAATTGAAATAAAAAATATATAATATTTAGAAGTCGGGGCCTGTGTCGCTGTAATACCGACACTGTTCAGTATTCTTAAAATAGATAGCGCTGCTCGTTTTAAATTGAACACAAATTTAAAATTGTACTTATGGCCTATTTATTCATAGAAATTAGGTGACAAAATTATTTAATGACAACCTTCCTCTTGTTTCAATTCTTACACACCTCACGCACTTCCAAATTTATTCATCCCTTCATTATATACGTAACCATTTCTATTGAATTGTTTATAATTTTATCTATACACGAAGGTGTAACAGGATATTCGGTATAAAAAAGGGTAACAATAATTTTTTTTATTAAGTAATTAAATATATGTATCATTTTACGAAAATTATTAAATTTCGTAAATTCTACTAATCTGTAAAGTATCAGATTTCGTTTATTCAAAAATTATTAAGTACTAATGAACAAAATTAACAAGTAGCCAGTGTAGCTTCGCCTTTATTTGGTTTACTTATATATATAATTAATCATATTTGCGTAGGATGTATGTACATATATGTACTTGTTACATTACATAAAACGCACCTTATATTTGATTGCATAAGTGTGTCTTATTAACATATTTTGAAGTATTAGGGATTTCATATCAAAATTATATTTTAATTTTGTTTTACACAGTTTTTAATAATTAATGTCTATTAATTTTTATTTTTAAAAGCTGTTTTATATTGTATTGAATTTGTAATGTATTACGAATGTGTTTTAATTTATGCAAAAATATGATAATATTTAAGTAAATGGGGCATAAAATAAGGAGATAATTATTTTAAGAGATAATTTTAATTGAGTAATTAACATGGTTTCGTGAGTTTGCAAAACATGCAGTTTATTTATTTTTATGTATATAACAATTACGTAGTTTATAGTCTGGAAATCTATAAAGAATAATACACCCTCAATTCGTGAATGTTATTTTAAATTTAATATATTTTGTGTAGCAACTGCTTTAACATTCGTGTAAAGCGGGCTTACAGCTACTATAGGCTGTTTTCTATAGTTCTATTATAACTCGAGCGTCTTATAGATTTTAATAAACATCTGATGTTATTTTTGTATTTTATATGGTATGTATTTAAAACACTATACTAATATATTTTATTTTTTCCAGGTGAGTTAATTTGCTCTTCTTAAATACACCCATTACAAAATTGCGTAAGTATAAGTTTTTTTTTTGTGTAATTTTATCATTTTTGAGTTCTACTTTTCTAAGTTATGTACTCTTTTCAAATAAACTTTATATTTTCTGGTTTTACGCTATTTTATTTAGTATACTTAATAAAATTTCATAAAATCATTAAAAACGAAAATGTTCTCCCCCAAACAAAATAAAAATTAATTTAAAGTAGATTCTTTAGTATGATTTTATTACAATTTTAGTGTTTAATACACTAAGAATATTTTATATTTCTGTTGTAAAGATTTTTGGTGACATATTAATAATTTGATTATCATATAAATGGATTAACGTAGGTAGGATTAAGAGATTTCTTTTATATTTTTTGACAAAAAACCACATATTTTAGTGATATCTTGAAGATGTCATTTTATGAAGTGGGTAGGTGCCTCCTAAGTGGGAGTTTAAGTCGTTCTTATTATCAGTTTGGCTTTTTTGGCAATCGTATTTCTGTTCTAAAGACGCTGATGTCATCAACTTTGTTTAGCAATCACGACAACGCCCTAACAACATTTTGATATTTTTTCAATACACAACTGCTAGTCGTTATGCAAATTTGACCTGTTTCAAATCAACTCGATTAACTATACAGCCTCTATTATATTTGCTCATACATTTAGAAATTTAATTCGCTCGTCATTAATATTATTAACCATTTAAATACCACACCGCGTTATTCTAATTGCAACATGTTTAGGGTGTTAAATTGATAAATACATATTTTAATAATATATTCTATTAAACAAAAAATCGTATCTAATTTATATTCTTAAAATGACTTACCTTGTACAACTGGTGAAAAAATGAATCAATGAATATTAGAAATGCGCCTTACACAATCCTGTTTAAAAATTTGAATTCAATGAACCGATATTTCGGTTGGTCGAAGCCACTTTATACCTTGATCTTGACCGTGGTCTTGGGAATACTGATATACGAAATCGCGATTTCTGGTTTAAATTCTGTTATTTTAACTATATAATGGTATGTTAAAGACATACGTTTTTCCTTTTAATATACAGGGCGTTACACAATTCACCACATTTACAGACTTTAGGGGTTCTAAAAATTAGATGTTTCGCGTAAACAATAAGCTTGTATTAATTTGTTTAAATTTCTAAACAAAATAATTTTCTAACGAATTCTAGTTTATTATTTATACTTTTGAGCACATTTACGCAAATGGACATTTTAAAAATATATTTTTTTGATTGTTTCGTAGTGTTTTAATTGCGAAATTTGGTAGTTTAGTTTAATTATATGGTTGGACGTAAGTCTAGACTAGTAACACACGTTGTTTTATCAGTGATATCTGGAGGTATTTCAACTAAATCACAAGTCCCGTTGTAGTTGAACCGATTTGAGCATTATAAATAACTAACACCTCTATGTTCCTTTGGCTATTTGGAATACATTAGAAATATCGAACCAGCTATTAAACTATCATCTGGGCCATTCACCTTTCACCTCTACACTCATATATGCCCATATGTGACCATCATGTATCAGTATACGTTCTATAGTTTACATGCTACATTTTTATTCACACCAAATCGTATTTACGTGCAAAGAATTACGCTTATTTATAATTACAAAGCAAAATTTTAATACTCTTTACGTCTTTATTAAATTATTTTTATTTAAGCATAAGTGTTTTATTACAGTTTTCATACAAAAGCACAATTTAGAATCTAAATAATTTTATTTCGTCAATTTACGTCTAGATATTTTTTTGATCGATTCTCTAAGAGTCTTTTTGCGCTAGTCCGTCTCTGTACACATATATATACTTCGTGCTATACAAGAATGTATCTTATATTGTATTTATTTAAGACGAGCAATTTAATTAAAAATGTTCACAAATTAATTGAAAATGAAGAAACTTATTAGTTTTCCGTTGAATTTGAAACATATTTGATGAATTTAGAATAAGATATATTGAGTGATTGTAAGTAAAAGTAAGAGTTGCATATGTTTTAGAAATAGAAAAGGGCAATAACACTAAGTTCTATATTTGTATATTTAATAGAAGTGTAGTGTTGCGATGACATATTCAAGTGGGCTTGGGAAAGTTGTGACGTATTCCCCATAAAAATATATATAATTTATAATAATATTTATAATTAATATGCACCATGTACGTTTCATAAATAATTTTATGTTTATTTTTATTATTATAAGTACTTCAAGTTGATCATTAAAGATTCTAAACATTTAAAGATTCGTGAATGACATCAATTAAAGCTATTCATTTTATAGTGATTTTCGACGGTCTTAAATGACGTTACTCGGTTTTTATTTTAAATTATTAAGCTCTGAAATTTTTTTTAATGCTTGAGCACAATTTAGTAGAAAATTTTAATTCATCGTGAAAATTATTAATTAATTCAGTGCATGTTGGTTGTAAATGTAAATTGCGGTAAATAATGATTATGTATGTTGAAATTAAATTCTATGGAATTAGTTCCATTGGAAGCGAATTTATTAGATGTGTCTTAAACTTGTTTTTCACATGATGTCATTATTTATCACGTCAGTGCTAATATTCACATATTTGCAATATCGCGAATTCATTCAATAAGAATCGAGTCTTAATATTTTTTAAATAATCTTATAAAGGGCTATGGGAGTGAAAAGTGAATTTAAATTTTATTGGGGGTTGGGGATGAAGACAAGTTTTGTTTTTATAATAGATATAAGTTAGAAATAAGCATAAATATCAACATGAAGTCAAAGACACCACAGAAATAGCAGCCGCTTTCGTATTAGACGCATGCGCAGTGGTTGACTTCGCTAGTTGTCCATCTAGTCGCGTGTGTTTGTATATGTGTCTGAATCCGTTTGTGTATACATACCTTCTAGTGTGCATTGTGCAGGTATGCGTGCGACTAAGTTCGCTTTGCTGTCGGTCTCTCTGTGTGTGCTGTGCTTGAGGTTGTGGTTGTGGCCTGTGCAACACCGTGTCAGTCAGTATATACGTGGGCACCTCTAAGTTGGCGTGGTCGGCCCCGAATACACGCGAAATAATCATGTAGGACGCTGCATATGGGTTGACAGAGTGTTGTTCGTTAATTTTATTATAAACATTATCAGTGCCATGGATACGCTAGTGTTGTAAATAATCGACGTGTGTTTTGTGTTGTGGTTTTTTATCATTTATTATTTCTTATCTTTTATACGTAGATATTAGTCGTGTATACATGTTATATTGTGAGGTTAGTACCTACAAGATTTTCTTGGTCAGTTCGCATTCCAGTTACGTTTCACCTTTATTCTATCGCTGAATAAGGTTTAAAACGTCTTGTTGTCGCGTGAAATGTCTATATTAAGACATTCTATTTTATGAATTATTTATTAGATATTTATGAATATTTAAATTAAAGGGGTTGATATTTTTTATTTAACATTTCATTGATCAGTTGCCTTTAAGTTTAAAATTAGGTGTGATTTCAATACGGAACTGAGATTAGAATAGATGTAATTGCATCAAATTGCTTTTAGTTTAAATATTTTCTTGCAACGGTATATTATATTTTAATAATAATACATCAGCTGATTTGAACAAACAGTCATAAAGTACTTATATAATATGTTCTTGGGAATATATATGATTATTTCATACTAATTATGACAAACAATCCAAAAGTTCTCAGACGAAAATATCATGCTACTAATTGTTATATTTCACTAGCTTAAAAAATCTAGTTACCTTTCTATTACATATATTAATATTGATCGATTTAAGATCATTCTAAGTAAAGCTTCAAATTATTCAGATTATTTTTTATGTTTATGATATCATAGATACCTATACATATTTAGTCATAGATATTTTTGGTAACATTGAGTACGTTTTGAAATTTTTATTACCTTTCGCAGTATTTTTACTTGATTCGTCATAATTATTAAAATAGGTATCTTCAGGTGTGTATGACCCATGCATAGATGTATGGAATGAACTATTATGTTCAAGGTCAACTTTGTTAGATTCTCGTTTTGATTCCTGCATTCTTTCCAAGTGTCTTCATACAAACTCATTTTGTTTATTATTATTTACTTATAGATACACTTATTGTAAATTATATATATTCACATGAGAAATCATCCTTACATTTTTATGTGTATTGCGGTATTTCTTTGTTATTGATATCTAAGCAGGCGACGTCTATCAAAATGTCATTAAAATATATTACACAATTTTTAATTGCGTCTAATAATTACGAAAAATAAAATCCCGACACTCCTATTTAATTATTTTTAGACTAGTGCTGCAAAAAGTATTTTTATAAAAATACATTTGTTATTTTTGGTTCTTGGTTTTTTTGCACTAAACTAGAAGTCCTTCAAATATAGATGAACTTTAACGACTTTTGTTATTCGATCGCAATAAATTGTTTGCGATATGTTTTTTAAAAATTATTTAACGAATTATCCAATAATTGACAATCAAACTCCTACTGTAATAATTCACGTAATTTCGGTTAGTCTGGGAATTATTTAGTCTTACTAAAATCGTTAAACGGGAAACATGTTTCGATTACCGCCGATTCGTAAACCGGTCACCACCAAACGAAGGGTGAAAATTGTTGTATGTAAGTCGAAATATGTATTAGTTTCTTTGACGCATTTTGGTAACTGATTTATAACCGCTGGTTCAATTTTTTTTTTTTTTGGTATAATGTTTGCAATTTAACGTTTGAATGTGTAATACGATATGAAGTCTTTTTATTGTAAACTGGTTCAAAACAAAAGTAACCAGTGTTCTTAGCATTGAAAAAATGATAGCTCAAGTTATATAAATGCGTTTATTATAGAGCAGTGGTTTTAAAAATGTTTAATACGTCGCCCTTAACGATTTTTTGCATTTACATATATTTGGTGTTTAGTTAATTTAAAAGATCTAAAAAACTGAATTACTTTCTATTTTATTGAGTTTGTTGGTGCAATAAGGTTATTTATGAATGAGTTGGCCATTCTATTTCCTTGAAAATGTTTCAACTGTTTAATGTCGGATCAACCACCCACGCAAACCTACAATTAGTTAACGATAAATTCGGTCTTTTACGCAATTGTAATTGTGTGTTTATGATTGCCTTTAGGACTAATTGAGAAGAAAAAAAAAACGTAAATAACATAAATATAGACATTGGAGTACAATAAAATGCCAATAAAATGTTACGTAAGACAATCGTCATTTTGCTTAATCAATATTATTAATTTGCTACGCAAACAAATGATTAAAATAAGAATGCATAATTATTGCATCTGTCAACAAGTGTGGTTATTAACGTTTTTACAATTTTCGAAAATGTATGACATTTATGTTTTCATGTCAAAAAAATACTCGACAATTATTTTGTTCGGCGCAACTTTTTTTTTGTTGTAATTCCCATTAAATTATATATTTATTCACATGTTGAGAATTGCATCAAATTTTTTAAATGGAGTTTTACAAAGTTGAGATTTCAAGCAATTTTATTGCATATATTGTATAATAAAACGTGAAGACAATTTGAAATTTTCGCAATTGTAGAAAACGTACTAGTTCTCTTCTACACGCTTTTATCTGACCTGATCTAATGTACATATACGTTTGAAAAGTATGTATTACACTAGAACAATCATAGACCCATTTAAAACAATTTTAATTGTGCTCTACACACATACGCGACTTTTAATTGTAATTAACATCTTTAGAAACATTAGTAAATAGTTTAATTGTCTCACACAGTTTCAAATACACATATTTGTAGAGTAAAAGATTAAAGATATTTTCATAAATTAATTCCAAATAAAAATCAATAAATTTCCTATTTTCATCTTTGTTTAAATTTAATTACACACATTGGTTACCAAAAACTTTTAGGCATTAGTAACAAAAATTGACCTAATTTTAAAATTGTCAATTTACCTAAAGCAATCAACAATCATTGACCCCACAGTAGATTATTAAATAACTATTTATATGGTTCACTTGTTGCAAACCTAACCAATAGAAACGTACAGGACTGTATTAAGTTTACGTTTTTAATTACACGTAAAATTATAATTGCTTTTTGATATATTTACATAAATATAAACAAATCATTAATGACGTTTGGTTCTAAGGCATGTTATACCAGTTGCATTTAGACACGCTATTATTTATTCTAGAACGAAAAAAAACATTAATGTTCTAATTTCTGAATAAAAATCATATTTATGTCTTGCAACTATATAACGTATGATTACGCTACTCTATTATATAAATTAAAATATTTTCTATAGACGAATATGGCAACATGATGGAGTGTTCTACATAAATAAACTATAAATAATCTATTTGTTATTAATTATTATTAATTTTCCTTATATGTTAAATAAACACTGATACGGAGAATATATATTTTTTACTATTGAAATATATTTTATTTATTTTGAGAAAATAATTATATTTGTGGTCGTACGTCTTGTATTTAAGAGTTATTTAGATAAAATGACTGTTTTGGTATGTTTATGTACGTGTTTAGATTGAAATATGCCAAGTAGGTAAATTCTTGGGAACAATAGAAATTCCAACTTTCACCAGTGATATTAGTGCTCATATAGCACACGTTGATTTGTGTATTAAGCGTAATTTATGTGATATATTTGCGGTACTTTATATGGCAAAGTCAATTAGTTGAGAATGTCGATAAGGTAAATGTGCATTTTTAATTTATTGTAATTTACAACGACTGATCCATATGGGGTATTATTGTTTCTCATATATAATCAATCGATTCATTAATTGGAATCATTTATAGTTTTGATTTATAACTCAACATTTTTTTTTAAAAAAATATTTAAACAACTTATAGAAAATTATTTTTCTTAACCTTCCGATTTCATAAAACAAGTTTCCGAAATATTTAAAAAAAAAATACACGCACCTGTTTGTCGAAAATTCAAAACAATCATTTAAAAAACCGATTAGCACATCTCGTAATTTATTTCAAAAAATACTTTCGCCATCTGTATAAATTTAATTTGAAATTAGTTTAAATGCAAATATTTAAAAAAATATAGCATGGCCTTATAAAGCGTCAACGCCTTTTTTGTTGCGCGCCAAACGAACAATCTTATGACGATTTTAAAACGTCATTGTTGATTTTGCGTGGGTCTACTAGAACAAACTTTCATTTTTGTACAACTCGTATTTGATGAAATCAAACTAAAAAAAAAAAAAATGATTCATTAAACATCTAATTTATGTAGAAAATATAAATGTGAAATTACATTCTTACCACATTACTTAACATTCTTGTCCGATATTCTCTGTAACGCCGAGTTCCTAGAATCATGACGACATTTTTGACCGTAAAACCATAAGGTGCTAAGTTTTAACTTAGAGCTAAATTACTAATTATTATACTCAAATATTTTTCAAAAATCTCAGTGGGTGATCTGTTATTAATTTTCAATAATAATTACAAGGCTAACTTGATTCATTCATAAATAAGCTATCGACAATTTATTAATAACTATTCATTTTATTAATTAATTACATGCGTATGAAATACGTGATCAAAATTTAAAATTCTATAATCCAAAACTAAAAATTCACAAATAATTCTTTCGCCCCAGTGTGTGTTTTATTACTCTTATCCTGCCCTATATACCGGTAATTCTCTATACACTCTTTCTGAATAATAATTATTGTTTGACCGTGAAAAACCCACTAATGTAATACGTTTCTGCACTATAATAACCTACGTTATTATTTATCAAAGCTCATTATATGTACGCTTGTGACGTCAGCGCGCCATAACAATCAATAGTGACGTCGTTATTTAATAAGCAAAAAATTGGTTTAGGTTCGAAATAGTAATTAAAATCGGATACCATGTATGAGAAATTGTGTTCTAGATTTTCTAAATGCAAAATTTCTAGAATGCCAATTAATGTCTATGGTTGACTAATACGATGAGGAATAGACATGGAACTGTATATTAAAATGTATTATGTATGATTATCGTCTTGTTTTGGACGTTAAAGACGTATGTATGTACATATGTTGAGTATTACTCATACTTGACTTGGTGAAAATTTGCGCAAGGATTTCTACTGAATATTTATCTTCGCTTCTTTTGGCAATGCACATGCCAAACGGCATGTCTCTTACACTTGATCGAATACTACATTAAAAATCCGAAACTGTATCAGTTTTTTTTTCCTGTCGTTTTAAAAACAAGTTAGGTTGTTTACCGAAAACGGAATCATTGTTATAAATTCGATAAATGAGATCGTTATTTTACAAATATATTTATTCACACAAAATTACATGTCTAATTGATCAAATATGGTGGTACATTCAATTTAAATTTATTCTAACAATATTCTTCTATCGAATTTATTAAATTCTTTAAGGGTTTGAGTTAGTAGGGTGTTGGATAGTGACGTATTAGTGTTCCAGTTGTGAACACCATATACGTTCACATCAAGTATTCCCAGTTATGTTGAATGGTGGGTGTTTGTGACAGCAAAGACACCTCAGCGTAAATGACGCCCACCTGTCCACTGTCCTCCATCTGCACTATATAAAACATGTGTTGATTTTTATTTTAATAAAAAAAGTACACCAATCAAAAAATATATATACAATTTGTTTTATTTTGTTAAAAACTAGAAATAGGTCAATGCAGTTATACTGCGACTGCAAAACGTAAAAAAATTGAATAAATTCAATGGGGTTTCGTTGGCTCGTTCCAGTATAGTTTTTTTTTATGTTTTATTGGCTGGTTCCCAGACGAAAATCAATGCTGGAATAACATGATGATTCATATTGCAGTTTGTTGGGAGATAATCTCTTTCGTTTATTACCGTTGAGAATTTATGTGACACTATTTTCTTAACTTTTTTGTCGCTACATACATATTTATCCCATTTTTTGTTCGTTTATGCATATTTTTAATGTTATTTTAGGAATGCTCTTTATTTTAAACGAAGAATCTTAAAATTAGTCTACAATTTTAAGTACTTGTTTGTCTTGTAAGTGAAACTCTTGTTTCTGATTTTATTTCGACAGTTAAAACATACTAATTACTTTAACTCAAATGCTTTACTAGCTTATTTTTTGTCAAGAATATTTTAAGTTGCTGTCAAAAAATCTTAAGAAAAATGCAATCTTCGCATGACGTCACGCTATATATTCATTAGTATGACGTTTTATATTAGTTCAAATTTATGTGCACATGCACCATTTCTAGAATAGGACGCCAATAATATACATACATAAATATTCAAAAAATAATAAATTGTGGTGAAGTAATTTCACAAAATTGTACGCCACTGCGTGTTTAATAGAACTACAATAACTACCAGCGACAAGCTGTAGGTAGTAGTTAACCAGGCGCCGTTTCTAATAAATAGCTTTGAATTTAGTGACGGATCTAAAAATATCACTTGTTTTTGAATTGGAAACAGTGATATGGATATCATTGCAAATGTGGGCAAATTGTAATTTACATAAAAACGAAAGTATACACATTTGTAATTACTAGGAAATCTGTGGTAATGGCGTGTGTTTAGGTGTGTGCTTAACATTCTATGTGGTGGATAGTCTAAATATGTTGATTTTCGTTTATTTTTGAAATCAAGAAGTGTTATAGCAATTTTTAACGAATTTTTTTTAGATTTTTAATATATTTATAAACTAAATTAGCATGTGACATTTTAACTAACCGCAGAATTGTCGTCGTTTTTCTACCAGCTTGATGATTTAATATTCCTGTTTTTTTACCGATAAATCAAAGAATTTTAATTATATATATTACTAAGAAATCTTTCGAAATATAATTGACCTATTTCATCGATAAATTTCCATTTAAGGATTTAAAAAATTTACTTCGCTATTCAAGTCTAATCTCTGTAGTTAAATTTCGAGGTGATTTTTTTTAATTTAGAAATAAATTTAGTGTACACCACTGAAAGTGGCGTATCTCAAATTCCAATACATAAAATAACCCACTCTTCAAAGTACACCTATTCAGTTTTATATGAACAACCTACCTAAATAGCGTTACCTATATAACCAGGTGTCACCATAATAGGGCAAATGTTTGGCGGGTGCCCCACTCAATTCTACACCACTGGGGGGCACGGGGTAACCGCGTATGATGCTGCGGCTACCGCGATCGCCTCGACTAGTTCAGTAACCAAACAGTTTTGACATAACCTGGTCGTTGTTTCGGACGAAAAGACTATTTATTTCTAAACCGTTGTGACTTGTGCAATTTTTAAATTTTTTTTTTTTACCATCAAACCAGTGGTTCTTAATTTATACTAGTGATTTATAATTAATATTTACGTTGTGAGTTTATTTGCGTATGTTATATTTAATAAATAACTTTTAACGATAAATGCGATTGAATAGATTTTTATTTTGTGCAACTTTTATAGTAAATTTTCTAATGTGGAAATAGATTTGAAAATTAACTTTTACTTTTCACGCGTTTCATAATCACCTTATACAGATATGTTTATAGTTTAGTAGTAACTAAAACATTATAAAATCATTCGCGCTACGCGGATCACTTTCAATTTCTTTACAAACAGGATTTTCAAATCTTTGCGTATTATGATGTGTTACTTCATTCCACATTCTTTCCATACCCAACACTTTCTATCTTTTATTATTTACTTTCAAACCAAACAACCCATATTTTTATCATTTTTAATTATAAATAACCCAAACAATTTATTATTATTTTACATTTTAAATTACATTTACTTCAACAACAAAACACACTTAGCTTACTTTATTATGGAAAACAAATATGTTTTCGTTCTTAGTTTACGGATTAGGATTATACCTAACCTAAAATTGTTATTCGTTTATTTTGTTGACTAATAAGTACAAAAGTGGCAAAATATTTTCCTCTGAGAACAAATCAATTGGGATTTATTTATCTAATATAATTATTTATTTTTATTTAAAGGTGTCAATTAATTGCAATACATCGAAAGGTATTCAACATTCCGTAATGCTCAAATTTTAAAATATATCCAATACGCTTAAATCTTAAAGCCTCGTACGGATCTGATAACTGGCGAAGTCAGATTATGTGCGTTGGTAAACTTTTAATTAAAAATACGTGAATTGTGTGTGTGTGTGTTTGTGTTTTTCGGCGAGTGAATTTTGCGCAAGTGTACATGTGCGAAAATGAGCACTCAGGCTTATTATAAAGGCAAGTTGGGATTCGATCCGAAAGAAGCGCTATATGACAGTGTTACCGGGGAATTAAAGCGCAATCCGCATGGATACGAGGAGAATCTGACGAAATTTAAAGGTACTACGATTTGGGGCTTCTTTATTGAGGATAAAGGTACGGTGGTGGTTTTACAGGTTTAAGTTGCTGTCGCATGGATTTTTATTGAGTGGTTTTCTTTGTTGTAATATTTGTTTTTAAATGTAATTGTTTTATGTTTTGCTAACAGTGGGTGGGATGACTTATCAATATTTATTTTTAAATCGTGTTGAAAATCTTGTCAATTTGTTTAATATTGTTTATTCAATACATGTGTTTAATCTTTTTTAAAATGCAAGACGAATTTCGTTGATTCTGTTGGTAATGACAAACGTGGTATACATAATAAGTGGTAATTAAATATTTTTCTATTTCATGCAAAATGCTTATGTTTAAATAACTACGATTTCCTGGTATTGTTTATTTTTTTTCATCCTTAGGGAGTGTTCGTATCTATGATTAATTATTAACAATATTGAATTACAATTGTAATTTAATAATTAATAACATCCTATTCTATGTACAATTTACATTTCAGAACATGTTTTTATTATCAATAAATGTCTTTGTTTAATTATTTTATATTTATGCTATTTAACACTTACATATGCACAGATCTACACTGATTGTATCTTGTAACAGGCGCCTTTATTTTATATTATACATAGTTTCGTGTTCTGTTTACAGTTAAAAGTACTTTAATAAAAAAAAAATTACGTATGGTGATCTTATACTCTATTAAAACCTTATAGTATATATTTTTTTAACAAAGTATTTAGTCGTGTGTCTAAATATCTCGGATTGATATATATCTGTAAAAACGGTTGGTCTTTTATCGCTCTGAATCGAAATTTATATATACAACTTCTGTTAATCGTCCTTTTGTCGCTCGTAAGACTAAAATTGTCGCTTCTTCTCCTCTAAAGCCTCTGATCTGATTTGCACCAAATTTGGTATACATACTCAGCTAATTCACAATTCATTCCATTCGTGTTTTAAATCCCCTAGTCTATTTATGTCCAGAGTTTTAGGCCCTTAAACATTTACGCTAAACAGTTAGTCGAAGGCGTGTTTGGAGCATTGGCTTCGCCAATGCTTGTTATTTTCAACATACTATTTCTAAGATACTAAGGAGTATAAATCGTCATGTCCGGTTTAGATATATAGAAACTAAAATATCTTCCGATTTCTATTTGAATTTAAAGGTTTTTCAATGACCTTAAAAGTCTCAATTGCACAAACTAATCGATAAATCGTGTGTAACCGTATAGATTAATCGTTCACATATGTTTCGAATACAACAACGCTTTCGTACATCACAGAACACACTGGTGGTCTTTCACTCGTTTTGAACCATCGTTATCATAATCAGTAACGGCTTTGAGAGTTGTTTAGTATAGGCGTCGTCTGCGTCAGCAAAGAGCCAATGAAGATAGCGGCAATTCGGATTTGAATAGGTCTAACAGTTCGCATATAAATTAAGGGATAACATAAACGTTTTTAAGAGGTTTATTTATGACTGGTTAATTGCTTCTAAAGAGTCTAATCACTTTTAAGAGGTTTCAAAAGCGTAGAGCTTTGTTCAGGATTTCAAATAAATGGGACTGTTTTGTCGCGATTATTAGTTCGTGTTTAAGGCATTAGAAATGTGTACCGCAGTCTTCATGTCCTAGTTATAAATAACGCATGTCTATAAGGCCAAGCATGTATATTTTTGGAATAGAAAACGAATACGTTATACTGTCATGGCCCCTATGAAGTTCGTATATTATTATGTTAGAGGGAGATGGATCTAGTTCCGCGTGTCTGGGTCAAAAACCGCACTTCTCTGTTCAAAATTTCGAATTATATTCATGATTACAATTCATTAATTTAATACTAAAAACAACCCAAACACTCTGAGCCCATCTTCAATCTGAGATACAGATACACGATCGAATACTTAAGCTCTTCATGTCTATCGTTGTAAATTTCTGAACTTATAAATATAATTATAAAGTAAGAATTTTTTTTTTTTTTTGGATATGTCAAAATAATTATTAAATTAAAATGATTTATGGTGAAAATTGAAGGTAATATTATTGCAAAAGACAGTTAAGTGACTTTGTTACGTAAGCTAAGATCAAACGCTGGTCGATTTAATTTTCTAAATACCGGAACTATTTATCAGATTATCGAAAAGTAATCGAAGCCCATTAGTATATTATAAAATCGATAGGTGGCCTATATTTTCCGATAGCAGCTATTAATCAAATTTATGCGTTTAAACGAGTGTAAATCATGCTAACAAGCCTGTATCTTAAATCTTGTTCAGATTACAAATAGAAATCATCATATTAAAGATGTAATTAAATTTTATGAGCCCATTTTACAGCTATAAATATTTTTCTACTTGTATATATTTGAAAACTATTTAAAATATCAACAAACAATTAATTTAACCCTTTGAATATGTCTAAATAAACTTATTCCAATTGTCATAAAAGTGATATTTATAGACAAGAAACTTATTTCTACAATGTTTAATTTATTTCAAATTGAAAATAATTTACGTATACATGCATTAAAAAACTTGGTTGAACTTTAAGTTACTGTTCAGTAGTGTGACATTACTAGTTAAATATAGTAGCAGCTATTTGAGTAAATATTTAAACAATAATAACGAAACAGCCTTGTGCGTCAAGTGGACAGTAAATATTCAATTCTTAATTACATTTTACAAATTTACATTGATACGTCGCGTCGTTGTATTGCCATTACGGTTACACGTCTTACTAATGATATGTGTAATACGCAACGCACAAATTCAACATCTAATTTTAGATTTGTTAACAAGCGCCGCTAGTTTGTTTGACTTTCGTACTACAACTTAATTATTATTGTTCGTTAATGCTACCTTTAGAATCGCCTAATTGAATATCTTTCGTGTTTTTTTTATTCGTCTTTTATGAACGTTTCTTATATATTTTATTGAAAACCAAACACTCTTTGGTATTATTTATAAGTGGAAATAAAATAGTAATTGTTTGTTTTATTTTAAATTTCAGACGAACGAGACGCAATTCAAAAGAAAACATTCACAAAATGGGTCAACAAACACTTAAAAAAGGTAAAAAGAATACACACACACACATCGTATTTTGTTTGCGTTGATTGATGATATTTTTATTTTATGATAGAAGGAGTGTTATGTTTAACTTGACATTCACATTTTGTTCTATTTACTAAACAAATGTTTATTAATTTTTATAGTGGGAACGTAAATATAGTTAATGCATGTTCACTAATATAATAGTTACGTATTTTGTGATTTAGTTTAATTTACAAAATTGTCTTAAAACAAACACAATTCAGAGTATATTTCAATAATTATTTTATTTGATTGGGAAATTAATAGTGCGTATTTGTTAAATAATATTGAACTTACCGTAAGTTGACCGTGAAACTAAATTCCCAAGCAATAAGATTGCTTATCTGCAATTTCGTGACTAAATTAATTCTATGAGAGCATCACGGATGATTCTATTTTCGTAGGAAATAAAACTGATCTGATTACTAAAAGCAACTAATTAGACATGAACTTGTTAAGGCGAACCTTTTCTTCGCTTTTGAATAGAACGATTAGTCATAATTTAAATTTAGAATGACTGCAATGAATAATTTCATTTGCGGTGTGAACAATTCCCAAAATGTTAATAATATGTTCGTTTGTAACGTTAGTTTTCCGCAAAATAGTAAACGTAATGCGGACACATAAAACCGGTTTGTTATGAATGTCGGGCTTCCGCTGTTTTCTTCTTCTTCTTTATTTTCACTCCCTACATGCCATGGGCAAGTGTATATAGGCATTGAACTCTGCCTGCACAACTCGCCAAAGATCGCTGTGGAGGTATTACAAGAACACCGACCACGTGTCCAGCGCCTAGTGCTATAAACAAATGTTCTCTGCGGTTTCTACGTTTGATGTGCATTCGTCTGTGTTTGTGTTCACATACAACCCGACGCATATGGTTTCTGGTGAATGAATGCACTTTTTCGATTTTTATGCCTTTCAAAACAGTCTGCAGACTTAACAATTTTTTTTCCGTCACTGTTTGGATTTTTCTGATTTACCCAACCTATTTTTAAACTACCGAGAATTGTGTGAAAATGTGTTTGGACGTTTTTATTTTTAAACCCTTTCATCATTACTTTTTAGTGTAATACAAATTTAAGAACAATAATTTCCAATTTGAGCAATTTGACTTAAGTAAGGTCGTCATCGAATTGAACCCAATTAGACATTAATCACTCCTAACGTATTAATTAATTAATAAATAATTGTTTTATTGGTGTCCAAACAAAGATGACAACGCGATTTATTGTTAACCATTTGTGTATTTATGTCATTTGATTATTAGTTATGTTTACGAATTACAAAACCGGTTTTTATTTCAAGTTTATTATTTTATCTAACGATTAGATATAAACGATAAACTTTGATTAGTAATCCTAATCCATCAGTTGAGACTTTCGTACTTACAGTTCATGATACAATTGTGACGTAATCGGAACAGATATAAATTGTGGGTATATGGAGATTAATCCGTTAAATATCTTTGTTGATTCATCCACGGTGATGTTATCCGTATATTTGAAGACAATGTGCATCACACGTTCGAAAATATAATAAAAGTCACGTAATAAACATTGTTGCCGGGACAATACGAACATTGTTTGAGAATGTATGATTAATGGAAATGCGTCGTAACTTATTATGTCCTAAAGCAACTATATAAATTCGGCATTGTCCCATATAATTCGCATGCCAATTTGACTAGTGGTCAAATACGAGTGAATTTAACTGCACAGACCCATACCAGTGGTAATATAGCATGCAATTTTGTCGTGCAAGTCTGGAGGACAGAAGGAATGCGTCTTAAGATCGGCGACAGGCATTTTGATTCGGTGCCAAGTTGCGCTATTTTATACTTACCTACTATACACAAGTACAGTTGCACTAAAAATGTTCACACAAGTTCACATACATATTCAGTTCCAAACACATCAAAATATACATTTTTTAGAGGTCATGCAAAAAGTAAATATTGCATAATATTCGCAACCAAATAAAAATTATAAATTTACTAAAAGTATACAAGCTGAATCAAATGCGTCTTTTATAAAAAAAATTATTGAATTACATATTTTATTGACGTATTTATTTGTTCACGCTTTCATTAACAGCATTGGAAATATGTAAAGGTTTGTAAGAATTATATATTTATTAATTTTTATTAACAATTTATGACAACTAAATTAATTTTTATTGGAACAATTTTTTTTTATATAAAATACAGTTAGAAGTTAATTAATAGTTAATGAATTGCGTTCATGATAAAGCACGTATAAAAGTGTTTAAATTCAACAAACTCATGTTTTAGTAGTAAAACACCTCATTTTTCGCAGACATACACGTGCATCCACGTGTGCGTACCCGTAAACAACATTCCGTGTTGCCCTCCTGCCGTAAGTTCTGAGCATGCGCGTGTTTTACTGTGAATTGATTGGTTACATTTAAGCGTTATGTTGTGTGATTGATCGTATTTAGTGCTTGGGTTTTTAATGTTTTATTTCACAACCAAATTAATTTATATGTTCAAACATATGTTTTTCTATCGAAAGCGAAAATTATAAATTGTCGACTTTAATGAGTAACAAAAAAATATATATTGTTAATGAGTAGTAGTTTTTATTAAAAATAAGCTCATTATTACACTAGTTGAACTACATATTATTTTCTATTTTATTATTATTATTAAATAATTTCTAAACATACTTTCTTATATTTTTTTGAAATATGAATTGTCCTAGAAAAATATACCCAAATGTGGTAATAATTACTTATATTTAGTAACAATCACGATAAATCATTTCAAATGAGACAATTAGTATGTTTTGTGTGTTTAAATCGCTTTTTGGGAAACACTGGCTGTTTTTTTTCTTTCTTATTTATATTCAGCACTTTTTATGTGTTTAATTAAAATTGTTTTAATTAATTTTTTATTGATATACATTTTTGTTACAGGCAAGCAGAGAAGTGAAAGACTTGTTCAAAGACTTACAAGACGGTCACAATCTCATTTCGTTGTTGGAGGTGCTCACTGGCGAACATCTCGTAAGTTAATATTTATTTGTAAATCTTAGAGAGGAATTCGATTTTTCTTAGTAAATATGACCGTATTTATTTTGGATGTCTCACGGGTTTTTTTCGTTGTGTATTTAGCAAATATACGCTATGTGTTTCTGATAATTATTTATAGACACTCAACTTGTCAATCAATTGTATATTTGACAAACAGCTGTCGAAAATCGTTAGGATTAAATGTGATAGCTTTATTTGTATTTCAACACTAGTATAGCTGTCTTTTTCATTGTCATGGGATTACAAATTTGACGATACCGTATTTGGTTTCAGTATTTGTAGTCAGGCTATAAAAAGTAGGCGTATGAATTTTTTTTTTGTTAATTTCTTTATTCGGAATAGAATTTTACGAAAACTTTAAAATATTTCGAATGTTGACGATTATGTTTTTTATTTGTGTAGCCTCGCGAACGTGGTTCTATGAGGTTTCATATGTTACATAATATCGATACGGCTCTGCACTTTTTACACTGTAAAAAAATCAAATTGGTCAACATTCGTTCCGAAGACATCGTCGATGGCAACCCGAAACTCACGCTCGGCTTAATCTGGACCATCATTCTACATTTCCAGGTAGGATATTTTATTTAAACCACCCTTAACATACATTGCACTTATATCACGAATTTATTTTAAATTAAAAAAATAAATCAACCTAAATGGTCAATAATAAATAATCTAGCCAGTTCTTTGAGTACGAATTGCCATTTATAATTTTAAGGTAATATAATTTGATTTCTTGTTTTCACCTAACAGGAGAAAAACGCGAAAAGGGTAAGTAATTATCGCTATTGTTCAAATTTAATTGTTGTAACATTTATTTACGTTGAGTTGCCAATTTTTATTTTTACTGCCCAAAGAACTGGCTATTTTATTTTATTTCTCGATGTTCTTTGTTTTCAATTGATGTTTGCATGACGGCTGTTGTAGATATTGATGTTGAACAGGGGCGTATTCAATTATTTTTCGTATTTATTATATCTATATATTTTAAACATTTAGGTTTTATCTGTCATGTTTATTGTATATTTTCGATACTTGAGTATTTAAAATTGAAATTTTAAGTATCTTTTGAATTGAACAAGTGTCACGTCAAAAATTTTTGAGTAGGTTGTCACGTAAGAATACAATCGATTTATTTATTAATTTATTTACAAGTTGACCTGTTTTAAGAGTAAAAAACAGACTCAATCACCCACGTACGTTGTGAATTTGTTTCGTAATCGGTGGACGAGGCCTTAAAAGGCAGGCGTGGTCGATATACACACACACACACACACACACACACACACACACACACATGTATTATGAATTTATTTACCATTGCGAAAAATATTTTTCAAAGAAATACCCGCGCAGCACACAACCCACAATGGTGTGTTGACCATCTGGTCACCGAGTTTTCGGCAATATATTTTTATAAATTTCCATATCCCCCCATGCATTTTATTCATGGTGCTTAACATATCATTGGATATAAATTTAATCACAAATGCACTCAATGACTATTTTTTTATTATCTTCGCAAAAAGAAAACCGCGACAACTTTTAATTAAGTACTTAACAGCAACAGATAAAATAAATGTCAAATGACAACGAAATTGTTTTATACGAATTGAATTGTCTGGTTATGCGATAAAAAACTAGAATCAATACGTACCGCTTTCACATTAATTGCCTTGCCATTGTAATTAACAAAGTTCGTTAATTAATGGTTTAATTGAGTCAAATATATTCTTATATATATCATGATTTATTATATAAATTGATACAAAATTAGCTTAAAGATCTCAGATATAATTGGACTATAGTTACTAAAAAGTTACAGGTTTCATAAGAGCGTTCATTAAATTTCTCGTAAATGAAGCCGTCGCTATAACAGTAACTAAAAGCTGCACAGCAAAGTGTATTTGGTTGCAGGGCAGTTGGAGTTTATTAACTTAGAAATAAAGACTGGTTTACAATGCACAATTCTACATCAGTGAAACAGATATGTAATGCGCAGCGCGTTCGTTTCCGTTTCCTGTATCTTTAGCATTTTAAACTCTTTCCGTTTTATTTTACATACATACTTTTGTTTCATTCTTAAGTTTTTTGTTTATATATAATTTCGAGATTTGTGTTGTTTTAAATGTTTAATAAAACTTGTAAGTAAAATATAAATAAATAGACTCAAATATTTATTAATTAGAATCATATACAGATTTAAGAGACAAAATTCTGAGTGTTTAAAACGAAACAAGGTCGCAGAAACAATTGTGAAATATCATATATAACAAGTATAAAAAAGCCATCAATTAATTAACCTCTTATACAACATCTATTAAATTTAACCTTATTTTTATTAATTACTGCAACCTGCCAGACGTATCTTTCGCGAGGTACTCATGTGCATTATTCTTCGTTTCACATTCAAAGGAATGTACATCTTATTTACTCGACTGATAACGTTGTTAATGCCGTCTGGAAGCGAACAATAGCGTACAGGTAGTGCCATGCATTGGTAGCCATGTGTGAAAGTTTTATTTCATGAATGGGAAATACACGAGACATGCGCGCAGAGAAAAAAAAAACACCCATTTCGTCCCAGTTCAGTTACCAAAAACAACAATTCTTATAAAAGACTTTAAAAATTGTCTAAACCAAGCCTCAAAAATTTTTATATTATTAAATTCAGAGATCGAAATTCTCAGTTAAGCGACGAACTCTTAAGTAGAGCCACGAACCTGACATATTAGCAAAATTGATTTAAAAATGAATGCGCTACACTGTTAAACACATTCACTTTTCTATTCCTTAAATGGCAAATCGACTTTCACCATAGATGCTTATAGGATACTAATTTGAAAGATGATAAAAGAGCATTTAATTGGAAAACGTATTACCCTTTACGACAAACCATGTACTATATAGAGAAATTATTATCTATTTCTAACCATATAAGTAGTTCCTTCTTTCTTCAAACCATGTTTATAATAAAATATTAATAGTTTTATGAATTTTCTCGAGATCTCAATTCGAAATGTCGCTCTCTGAGCTTGTTGAATGTGCAAAAATATTCATTAAATTGTTGTATTTCCTCTAAGGAAATCCAAGTAATTATGTATGTATGCGCCCCCTACGGTAAATCCACCTGTGCCCGCCCATGACTTCCCACACTAGAGTGCGTCCGGAACATACATACAAGGTTGCATTCAATCAGTTCTTTGTCAGCGAATGGGGGAACGTTGGCTCGCTCACCTGTCCCACAAACGGGCACGTTCGCGGTTTCCAGTCGCTAAGTAAACGCTCAATCGTCGCTATATACGCTGAGCTACAAGTTAAGGTTAAGTTAGGGTTAAGCCGGTAAATGACTTACATTTACCCGAAAACCATACGTGCTCTAGAATTTTTATTTGTGTTCAGTGTTACATAAATCCAAGGTGAATTCGTATTGTGTCATCAATTCATGTGTTTACTATTATTCCAAGTGTAACTACGTAATTCTATATAAATATATTAAAAATCGAAATAAGAATTTATTAAAAATTTAAACTAACTTCAAAATTAAATACATAAACATAAAATCAATTAATTATACATTACAAAAAAAATGTCAATGTATCGTTTCGTCAAAGACAACACATCTAATGTCCCAAAACAACGACTTTTCGTGCAAGGAACTAGCGGGTCCCAAGGGGCCCACAGTTCCTTAGGCCCTGCAATAACAACAGATCTCTCAACGCACCGCGACATCCAAAATTTACAAGCCGTATACACCAAACAACGAGTATCTACAGAAGTGCTAGGCAGCTCGTTGGAATCCACGAAAACTAGTCGTAAGGGTGAGAACGGTCATCGCAGAATAACGACTCGAATAGTGCGGAAAATTACCACGCTCACTAGAGGCGAAGAAAAGAGTGTTTCAGATGATTTGTTACGGAAAGGCCATAGTGGGGAAGTCAGGATTCGACAGTATGAAACTAGTGAAACTGCCACTAGGGCTATCAAACCTAAAAGGGTCAAGGTAAATATACCAAATTCCAGTAGGTTGCTCCGCTTCTAGTTGAAAGAATTTTAAAACATGTATATAACACTTATGTGCTCTAAGGAGTTGAAATAAATAAATGACATCATAAATTTTGAATTGCTCACAAATAAACACTTAACTTAATTATTATAAATAAATGAAGTTTCATCATTTGTAAAATACCTTGGGGGCATTTTGCGTTTATATATACTTATGCCTGTATAGATAAGTAATTTATTTCTTTGTAAACATACACTGTTACTGTAAATGGTAAGCGCGATGCGCCTCCTACACTATTAAAAAGAATGCTGATATTATAAGTTGGTGTACGCCTGCAGATTAAATAACAGCTTTTATTATTGAGGTATTTTTATTTTATGAAAATCCTTTCTAAACTAGATAAAGTTCACAGAGTTCATATATTTATTGACTCCCTATTTCTAATTAATACAACCTTGTTTTAAACCTAATTAGAACTGTCAAATATTTGAATTCTAAACATCTCATTAGCAACAAACAAAACATTCTTTGAAACAATACGCTGTATATTTATATGCCGTAAATCTAATACGAGTTTAAATTAG
This sequence comes from Nebria salina, assembly GCA_944039245.1. Taxonomy (NCBI): domain Eukaryota; kingdom Metazoa; phylum Arthropoda; class Insecta; order Coleoptera; family Carabidae; genus Nebria; species Nebria salina. The sequence continues at coordinate 16,089,749 of OX063271.1, forward strand.
ACCCACTAACTAAATTGGCAAATATTTAGACGAAAATTTCTATTGACTTTTGAGGCCAAAATTCCTAGTAAATATGTACATAATTTATTTAATATACAGTTAGAATATGCATATATTTATCTGTCAATGTTTAATTTCAAATACAGTTCCGAAATTGCAATTACTGCTTTTGTCAACATATTCCTCTTAGCGTTTAAAATCGAATAAATAATTTGTTAAAAAAAAAAACTGTTTGACTCATCCATAGCTATTTTAAGAATCAATTGATTAATACGACCAAAAAAAGAATTCTATTAGTATGCAAGTGACTAGAATCTTAAACGACTTCAGTCGTTTTTTTTTTTTTTTTTGTACAAATGTAGTTGCTATGAGATGATTGTGTCTTCAAGTTCGTGAAGAATGTTGACAGTACAGTATATGTAGTTATATTTTAATTGTTAAGCACCAAGACATTGACCTGGTAGCAGGAAATGTGAACGATATCGTTTTATGATACTTTACGAAAACCTGTAGTGTTATATAACGAAATGGCGTATATATATATATATATATTACCGGAAGGAAGTGGATGGGGTCAAACTTCATTATTATAAATTCCCTTACGTATGGTATGTCTCGAATGAATCTAGCCACAACTTAATGAACTTGGCATTGGTTCATAGTGTTATTTATACCTATACTCATTTATAAAAGTGATTGCCAGACCATTGAGTGAGGTCAACAACACTTAAACCTACCTACAGATTTTTATGTTGTGTTTCGAACAGGAACCATACCTCATCGCCATTCCGAACCTGCAATTATTATCAATCTATTTTCTGAACTCTTGAACATTTAAGAACGTAATTTAATCGCGTCAATTATTTTCATTCCGATTCGCCATCAAATGTCTGAATTATTGGGAAATTATAACGTAATGCGTTCGAAGCAAGTCTATAAATACTTGTGGAGAAATCTGTTCGGTTTTTATAGCAAATACTAGGTATAACTGCGAAAAATGCCTTATCTGGTATTATATAATAAAAGCTGTATAATTATGTGAATAACCGTGTGACTAAGCTATTATTGAAGGCACGCGACTTGTGTTCCAGCAACGCGTTAAGGAATTACTACCGTTACATTATTTCATAAAATTAATATCAAAAATTCTGTTTCAAGACACTACCGTTTCGGTACACGTTTTTTTTACCTCAAAATTGTAGTATTCCATAAAAATTAAATTTCCATGTTCTGGGCACAAGATTTTTAAAGTTAATTAAAAGTTGGTTTAACGATTGATGATATTTGGTTTATTTATTTTTTTATCATACATGACTAGTTTATATGTTTTGTAAAAAAGCGATATATTTTATAGTCAACAATAAAAAATATATGTATCTAGGTGGCAATCAATGATTTATATACTTGTTTTAAAAAGTATAAATCATCTTAGCTTTGAAGCATTTAAATGTTTATATCTGATGACATCATGGTACGAGTATGAGAAATATATATATTAATTATTTGAACTATAAGACAGGAAACGGTTCGGTTAAAAAGATCAGGTAATGATCTCACAGTGTGCCATGACATCATGGCACACTGTTATTTTCATGAATAGTTTTATTGCAATAATAATAGTTGTTGCGCCCGTAAATATTAAGATTGAGCTTTTATTTTATTGAGTTACATCATCTCTAAATAGAATATAGGGTCCAATAGCATAATTGTGTAAAATATATGAAAACTACTTTCTAACTAATAAACTTATTATTATTAATTTACATAAGATATTTATAGCACTTAGTTTCATTTGATTCCGTTACATCATGCTGTTTTCTGATAACATACTACAGTTTGTTGTCTTGTCAAATATGGCGTCTTTAAGACACAGTTACGAGTTCAAATCGTGCGACAAGAAAGGTTATTTGTTTGCATATGTTTCCGTAGAAAATTATTGCTTTTAACATTACATAATCACATGTAAATACATGGTATTTAGGTTAACAACACATATACATAGTTACAACTTACATAGATTTTCCCATCAGAATGTCTATAAAAAAACAATTATATTCATGAAACTCATACATAAGCTTTAATTTTAAATATAAGCACGATTCAGAAAATATCAATTTTGTCTTCACTAAAACTATAAAATCGTTACGTTAATAAATTTTCTTTTTAGATTTCTGATATAGTTGTTGGTCAAGAATCGAACATCACAGCCCGTGATGCTCTTCTGCGATGGGCTCGGCGATCAACAGCCAAATACCCTGGAGTCCGAGTGGGCGACTTCACCAGCTCTTGGAGAGATGGATTGGCATTCAACGCGATTATTCATAGGAATCGTCCGGACCTGGTGGACTGGCGTACCATCCGGAGCCGGCATGTTCGCGAACGACTAGAAACCGCCTTCCATATCGCTGAACGCGAATATGGAGTTACCAGGTTACTAGATCCAGAAGGTAAGAACTTTTTAAATGCACAGTAACATTTTCAGTTATATACATTTATAATGTAATTTATGCGTAATTACCTGTAAAAAAAATGATATAGTTTACAGGAAATTGTTTGTTGTTAAAGGAGCGGCACATCCTAAGTTTTAAACAGTGGGAACCTTGTAGCTTTTATAATTTATGTATAAAATCTTACATAATTCCCAATTATTTTCATTCTAAGCGCGTTTAAAGAAAGGATATTGCCTTATTTGTGACGAATTCATTTGTATTAGGCGCCATTGAACGTTTTTGTGTGTCAAATTGATTGCTACAGCCGCATTTATCATTTTTATTGTAGTCTTGATGTGTAGAAATGTTCAAAAACGTTATGATGCCATACCTCATGGTTTTATTTTTAAATTGCTTTTCATATCACGTTTCATTTAAATGTAGTCCGATGGCAGTAAGTGGAGTCATGTTTTTATAGCTAAATGCTTTGTAGTGACTTGATTTGATATTTAAGTTTCCCAAGAATATTTTTTGTTAGCAGATCTTATCTGCCCAACTCGAATTCTATAGAGTGACTTAATTATAAGTTTATTGTTGAATTTTGTATGCAAATCTTTAATTTATATGCATAGAAAAAAAATTATAATTTATAGTTATAGCACCATATATATTTAATTAAAATGTTTTTGTATTATGGTTGACATATATGATAAACAAACCTTATTTACTTATAGATGTGGATACTCACGAACCCGATGAAAAATCTATAATCACTTATATCTCCTCCTTATACGACGTATTCCCTGACCCACCCTCGATTCACCCCCTATACGACCTCGAAGCCCAACAGCGCACGCAAGAATACCGCGAGTTGGCATCATCTCTCCACTTATGGATCCGCGAAAAACAAAGCATAATGCAAGACAGATCATTCCCAAACACCCTGATTGAACTAAAAAAACTCGCAGCGGAATCGTCCCGGTTTCGCACCGACGAAATACCGCCACGGCAACGCGACAAACAACGTCTGTCGCATATATTCCGCGAATTAGACAAATACTTTGAGGCCATCGGTGAGATCGACATTGAGCAAGAATTGCACATTGATTCTTTAGAGAAGAGTTGGGCTAGATTGATGATGGCTTACCAAGAACGTGATCATGCTATTCTAGAAGAATTGAAGCGGCTGGAAAGGCTTCAGAGGCTAGCAGAAAAAGTGCATAGGGAGATGAAACAAACTGATTCGAGATTAGATAGTTTGGAACGGCGAGTGGAGGAAGAAGCGAAGAGGTTGGATAGGATGCATCCGCTAGAAGCGAAACATAATGCTGATATGTTGGAACAGGATATCAGTGCGACGGAGCAAGTTATTGTGGGTTTATTCAGTGATGTTCAATCATTAAGGGATGGAAGATATCCACAAGCGTCTGATCTTCATAAACGGTAATTTTTTTATACTGTATATGCAATTGAAATACAAAGAATTTTACTGTTAACTTTTCCTCAATACATGGCCTAAATTACAGGCGCAAGATGAATAATTTATCTATAGGTTTTTTGTTGTTTGAACATGACTTGAGATTTTATTATTATGAGAAAATAATATATATTACATAACAGTGACATGAATTATTTATATTAATAAATTAAATAATACTTTGCAGAGTAACAAAATTACATCAACGATGGGTGTCGCTTCGCTCCTTATTACATACGAAATTATTAAGCCCGTTGGCCAGTTTATCATTCCCAGTTGAAGAGCGAACGGTTACTAGACAAACGAGAACCGTTCTAGAAACCCGGCATGTGGACACAAACCCACATTTTCGCACTTTGCAAGAAGCGACCGAATGGTGTCGCAGTAAACTGGTAAATGAATTTAAATGAAACGCTTACTACATTTATGTGACACACAATTACTTATTATTTCAGAAACAATTACAAGAAGCCGATTACGGATCGGATCTGCCGTCAGTGCAACACGAACTCGACGTACACCAGCGTGAAAAAATCCAGATTGATCAGTTCCATTCTAAAGTGGAAAGTTGTACGAAAGCCAAACTGAACTTCCACAGCGAAGAATTAACTCTATACACGCAACACTTAAGTCAATTGCAGAAGAGTTATGCAGAACTTTCAGCAGTATCTAACAACAGAATGTCCGACTTGGATAGTTTGGCTGATTTCATCCAATCCGCTAGTAACGAATTGGTGTGGTTAAACGAAAAAGAAGAAACTGAAGTTGCTAGAGATTGGTCAGATAAGAATTTAAATATTGCGGCCATTGAGCAATATTATGAGGTGAGATTTATATTTATATAAATATTTCTAAAATTAGTAATGTTATTTTTTTTTAAATATTTGCTTCTCAAATAATATAATTTAGTAGTTAATAAATTTGCGCATGTACTTAGCGTTCTTATGGATCAGGTGAGGAGGTATAACGTAATCTACAACTTCTATATATGTTTCCGTGAAGTAACATAATTTATTATTTTCAGACTCTAATGAGTGAATTAGAGAAACGAGAGATACAATTCAGCGCTGTTCAAGACAGAGGAGAAGCCTTAGTGCTCCAACATCATCCAGCTACTAAAACGATTGAAGCTTATATGTCTGCCATGCAAGCTCAATGGGCGTGGGTACTTCAATTGACTCTTTGCTTGGAAGTCCATCTAAAGCACGCTACTTATTACCAAAACTTTTATAAAGATATCCGCCAGGCGGAACAATGGCTTAAAGAGTAGGGTTTATTAACATTTCATCAATTTATAGTCATTCTAAATTAAATTGTTTTTTTTAGGCGTGATGAAATTTTAAATACAGAATACAGTCAATGTGATTTTACTTTGGACCAAGGTGAACGTTTGCTACAAGGCATGCAGAGTTTACGCGATGATTTAAACTCATTTGGGGATTCAGTTCAAAATCTAACTGTTCAGGCTCAAGACGTTGTGCCTCTCAAACAACGACGACAACCCGTCACTAGACCATTGCCTGTTCAAGCTATTTGTAACTACAAACAAACAAATGTAAGTGATTAATCGTCTAGTGTGTTTGATTGTGTAAACAAATTTTATTTGAGTCGTTTTAATAAATTTGTAATATTGTTTATAGATTGTAATTGAGAAAAATGAACAGTGCACTCTGAATGACAATTCCGGTCGTATTAAATGGCGTGTGCGAAGCTCTGCCGGGGCAGAATCTCAAGTCCCTGGTGTTTGCTTCGTCATCCCACCCCCAGATAAAGAAGCAATCGACTCTGCTGAGCGTCTGCGACGACAGTACGATCGCTCAATCGCCTTGTGGCAAAAGAAACAAGTACGCATGCGACAAAACATGATATTCGCTACAATTAAAGTCGTGAAAGGCTGGGACTTGCCACAATTCGTTGCAATTGGGGCTGAACAACGGAACGCCATCCGCAAAGCATTGAATGAGGACGCCGATAAATTGTTATCGGAAGGAGATCCATCTGATCCTCAATTGAGACGATTAAGACGCGAGATGGACGAAGTTAATAAATTGTTTGATGAGTTTGAGAAACGTGCACGTGCTGAAGGTAATTACTTAGTTTAGAGTGACATATGATTTATTAATGATCTTAATTACAGAGGATAGCAAAAATGCAACTAGGATCTTTAACGATCAAATCTCTTCGTTGCAACTATCTTTGGATGAGGCCGAACGAATACTTAATCAACGTGTTATGTCACCATTGCCGCGCGATCTCGATACATTAGCGCATCTTGTATTAGAGCATAAAGAATTCGAGTCTAGACTCCAATCTTTAGAGCCAGAAGTCGAACAAGTTAAAGATACATTCCGTAGCATCACGTTGAAGACTCCTGTGATGAAGAAGTCGCTGGAGAAGACTCTGGATAAGTGGAACTCTATTTGGAATACTTCGAATATGTATATCGAGCGATTGAAATGCGTTGAGATTGTGTTGAGTGGTTTTGAAGAAAATCGAAACGTTATTACTGAGTTTGAAATGAAGTTGGCGTCGTATGATGAATTACCGTCTACCGAGCAGGCATTGGAAGCGGTAAGTTATTTATATATAATTTTTATATATTTCAACTTTGTTTTAAATTTGAATTTTTTTTTTTAATCAGGTACATGAAGATTTATTAAATCTCCAATCAGCTGTTGGTCAACAACAAATCGCTATGGATCAACTAAATGATGATTATGATAACGCACGACGTTTGACCGAGAAATCACGTCCAAACCAACGCGGACCGCATTCCGATGTTGAGAGACTTGACCAAGAAGTTACAAGACTCAATACTCGATGGGGCAATGTTTGTGGGCAACTAGCTGATCGGTAACTTAAATTTTATATATTTATAATAAAGTGCAAATCACTAAACCAAATGTATTTTTTTACAGTTTACGTAGTTGTGAACAAGCATACAATTTACTCAAAAATTACCACAAATCTAAAGAAATTGACGACAATTGGCTAGATGAATCTTACGGCAAATTAAGTAATCTTTCACCAATCAAAGAACGAGCGAAGGAACACTTGGAACCAACACGGGTAAATTTACAAATAATAAACGATAAATTGCTAGGATTTTATTTTATTGCATTTTTGGTAAAAAAATATTTTTTTTTTGTGCAGGCTATGTTGAATAACGTCGTCGAACGAGCCCCGAAAATCGAACAAGTTAACGTGAACGGTGGCCGATACATTCGTGAAGGAAAGGTGAGTGTTTTACGAATAATGTGTGTAAACATTTGTGTGCGTTTGGCGTTTGAGTGTGAGCAGTTGTGTTTTCATGTGCGATTGTGTTCATTACATGTCTCAGTCATTGTCTTCAAACATTCGCTTTTGCATGCGTTGCTTTCTTAAATTGTGTTGTTACTAATCGCTGTAGTTTCAACTTTGATGTATAATTTACTAAATAATTAATTAAGCACTCCTTTTTTGTTTATTTGTTGAATTGTTCAAATAAATTTACTTTTGGAGCTTAGATTTGTTGTTTTTTATTTTTTCAAATTGTTACGTTTTGTTCTGGTTTTGCTATTTTATTTGTTGGTTATTTTTGGGCATATTTTATTACCAGTGCGAGTAAAATACTTTGTTTTTTTTTTTGTTAAGCATGGTTTATTGGTCATGGTCTTTTGTTGTTTGGTTTCAAAAAATGTGTGGTCTACGTAAACTGGGTTTAAAGTTAAAAGTATTTAATTTTTGTTTTATACTAAAATAATTTTTTGCAATTATTTCTATGACTTTAAATACTTTAAACAACCCTAAAAAATTCACACATTCAAAAAAAAAGCATGGCTTCTCAATTTTGTGTTTTGTTATTATTATTATTTATATAAGTTATATTTATAATATAAGTACTATATCTCTGAATTTATATTGAAAATAGTAAAAAAAAATCATTTATTTATTTTGTTAAATCCATCATATATTCAATTTTAAAACTACCCAGCTTTCACGCAATTCTCACCGACATTAAAAAAAAAAACGTTTAAAAAACACCCAAAATCCACCGAACTAGCAGACTAACCGTCCGACTAACGACTAACACTAACCAATCCCCAGATTTACGGCTCGCGATTGCAACGCTATCGAGACTGGCTGCTGGAAGTCCATCCATCGTTGGATGCCAGCGGTCCGTTCAATGCGAAATCTCCAGGGGCTCTTCATCGGTCTGGGGCGGAAGTGGTCGCCAGGGAACTGGATGTATTCAACGAGAGGTACCAGCATCTCATCGATTTGCTGTATAGACGATTGCGGGACATTGCTGATCGGTCTCCAGGAGATATCGTCACTTTGGTGAGTTTAATTCATACTATATTATTTTTTTAAATATATATATAAAAAATTTGCGAAAATCAAACAGATTTATTGAGTGTGACACTGTTGTTAATAGTCATAGTTTTACGTTATCTTAAGTAATGACGTCATTTTAGTACATTGCAAATATTAGCCGTTCAAATATTCAATATAGTTAAATTATTTTGCAACTTTAATTTGGGCGTAAATAGTTAATTAATTGTTTATCAATAATTTCAACATGAAATGATTACTTGTGGCTAAATCGAAACCTGATCGCAATAAACGACATTCTCGATGATTGCTTGACCTTTTCTTCAAACAATTACAATTTTCACAACAAATCAGTACTTTCCAATGCGTAATTTCGCAACAAATCGATTTATAACGCGAATGGAACCTGTCGCTCGGTATAGATAAGTGGTGACTAAATAACAATTGAAAAATAGTTCGTGAGATCATGTCAATTATCGTTGAACAAGTGAGATACACTTGCCGTGTGTTTAATATAATAATACGTTCTATATTTAGACATTAAATCATTCAAATTCAGATAACTTTTTAGTCTCGCTTCAATAATTTTTCGTATACATTGGTTAGCATGTGATATATTTATACATATGAACGAGGTGATGTTACGTTTATAATAAAACACAATTGTGCTTGCTTTTACTTCGCAAAGATTGAAACTGTAATTATTACACGTTGATTACATGTGTATCGCCTACAATATGTGGTGGACAACCCACACATGGAAGTCCTTAAATGGTAACACTCAACGTGATTCTTCCAAAGGCATAAAATTATTTTATTTGATGTCCAAGGTTAAACAATCTAGCCTAGCCTTTTCGTCCCACTGATTAGGACTAAACACTGCAGCAAAGTTCTATTTTGCAGCTTTTCTATTCAATTAACTTACACACATGTGACAATTTCCGCTATATATGACATTGCTTTCGCTGATAAATATATAATAATAAATCAGCTTGTTACATTTTAGACTTGAAAGTGATTTAATTCATTTGTCAACATATAATTATCTATGTTTTGGCAATTTAGTCATTTTTACGGTCAAATTTCAAGTAATAAATTAACTATGCTGTGAAAAATATTATCAACAAGTCGAAGTACGTTACAAACGAAGTGATGACATCAGTTTTTTTTTGTCAATCATATATGTGAATGAGAAAAGGAAAAAATATGTTTGCAATATGATGTCATTGTTTTTTCACCAAACAAATCACGTCATTTTACGCAATGGATATATCTAAATGGTCAATGCTATTTTTAAGTGCGATTCCAGTAAACAAAATGACAATAGTGGCTATTTTAGTAAATTTCCTTTTAAGGAATTAATTACTTGCAAAAGATAATTATTTGATTTTATAAGCGTGAATAATGGGATTTGAAATTAATTTTGCAACTAAGCGAGTTTAAATAAATAAGAATTAGCGAGAGGATTTCATAAACAAATAAGTATAGAATGTAAAAATTAACATAAATTAACATTAAAAATTAAATAAACGAAATATTTGTGGTAATATTTATATTTAGAACGACTTTTCAGCGGTGTAAACACATTTATATGACAATTCGTTCGTCTTAAAGGTGTGTTTACGTTTTTATAAAAGGCACTCAATGATGTCATTCAAATGGTAGCTAGTTCGGTTTATCTGGCTTAAATTTGATATTGTTGTAGTTAAAAAGAAATTAATGTTAAGTTTATGATAATTTGAAACCTTGGTATTTGTATCGAAAATTTTGTGGTTTGCATTTTGAAACCGTTTTTGACTTTCATTTATATTGTTTTAGTTGCAATATAGTTTCTTATCTGGCGATCTTATAAAGGAAACATTAATTTTAAGTAAATGGTAATTTTGTAATAAGTCCTTCAGCAAGTATTTGGTCTATTTTGCTACTTTCACACGTATTATGTAGTTACGAAAAAAATTGGATGCTTCTATTGGCACATATTATAGTCACGACCTTTAAAGAATTTGTTCTTTACCAAATATTCGGTGCCGGTTACCCGAAAATCCGGTATTGTTTTCGTGGCCTTGTTAGTAAACATCTAGATGCCAACTTAACTATTTATAAACTATGCTCCTAATTAAGTTGTTGCTAATTTGTTGATTTAAAATTCCATATGGGCCCATTTTTTTAAAATACTTTTTTAAAGAATAATAAATTTGTTTAAAACATTCCCCTCGAAATTCTCCCTGTTACAACGTCTAAAATAAATTTAAATAGATTTTGAGCTCTTCATTATTTAATATATGTTTATATAAATTAGAAACTTTTGAGGTAATTTTTAAATTTAAAGTGTTGCAAAACTTGTAAATTTAAATTGATATAAAACAAAAAAAAACATATTTTTATGTCAGGAAATACGATTTTATTTTTCATGGTTTTAATATTTATGCTACTTAATTTTGATTTAAAATGTTTAAATATTGTAATTAATTATATTAAATGAATCTTAAATTCCGCATTATTTGCACAAAATATATTTCACCCATTCTTGTTTAATTGTGCTAATAATGTTAAAGATAATAAAATTCGTGGTGTTAATCTGACTAATTCACTCAAATAATCTTTATATTTGATAACATTTATATAATCTGGTAGATTAACTATCAAATTTTTAGCAAATCTCGATTTTTGTATAAAACGCGATATAAACTCGTCAATATTATTATTTTATATCATATAAAAAGCGTACCCAATCGCATGCTTTCGGCTAACATCGATTTTGTGCCGTCGCCGGTTGAATTTGTGTACGTAAAATGAATACAGTCACAGGCGCGTCGCGGAATACGACGTATGCCGGTATTTACGTGTTTTTAATAATTATGTAGTTAATAATTAGTTTCGTAATTAATAAATACAAAACAAACAAATAATTAGTTGGATTCTGCAAGCGGAAACACTTCCATATTTGGAACAATTCATATAAAGCTGGTGCACATATAACTAATAAGTGTTATTACCAAAGTGGACTTGTTATTTTGTTTTAATGCACATGAACATTTTTAATTTTCTGGACTAAAATAGCGCAAGCTCTAGTGGTATTGATTGTGTAAAAATTGGAACAGTTTTCAGCTAAAAATACCGGCTTAGTTTATATATTTTGTGTGTTCAACAAGATAACATATAGCTTATTAACTTTCTTATCTCAAAGACTTTGACAATATTGTGTTTAAAAAAAAAAACGTGTGCGTTTACGATAATTAATTTCCGTAACTATGGACCCATACGATTTCCGCTACGAATGCCGGGTTAGTTACAAACGTGATTTTTATTAATCATAGTTATAATCTACAAATCTGGCATAAATACCTATGTTTATGTTATATTTATAACAACCCAATGTTTGCTTCGTTGCCATAGCGACCAAATAAATAGTAATATGGTTGCCAAAATTACACCTGTATATTACGAACGCGGTAGACTCACATTATAAAATTACATCACTTTTAAATTAAAAATTCTACCGAAACCATCATTAAATTTAAATACATATATTTTTTTTTTACAGTGTACCCTTATTTTGATTATGCGTTACCGGTATTGCGTTTTGCGTAATAGGATATTTGCGTATTTTACATTTTGTTAAATTTATATAAAATTGATTAATCATCATTTTTAATATATTTTTATGAATAATAGTTGATTTATACTATTTTTGATGATGTCATAAATAGTTATTTTAATGATTCGTAAAATATGTAATTGTTGTGAAAAATTTGTATTTGCTCTAGTTAGATTATCAAAATATAATTTTTATGAATTAAATAATATAATGCAGGTAGTAGACAAGTGGCGATTTTTTTTCGAAAATAAACAATATTGGGTCAAGACCGAGGTCAATTTGGCTATTCATAGTTCGATGTTAGACCCACACTCGTGACGTTTGAGTTGTATAATTCAAATTTCGTACAGCACAATAACCCATTTACTATTATTATAATTTACTTTCATTTTATTCTTATTAACAAACAATTATTCAAATTGTTATTCATCACCTGATATTACTTAATCTTACATATTTTAACTACTTTAAGAAATAGAAAATTATTTAAATATATATGCGTATTATAGGCAATAATGCAATCTAAAGAGTGAATTATTTTCAGCGCCTCGTCGAGCAAATGCAACCAGAGCCGTTCAAAACATTCAGAACGGAATTTAACATTTCGAGCTTTTCTGAACACACTTCATCGAAAACAACGACCCACTACAACAGCCAATCGCAGTAAGTCATTTTTAACTTAATTTACTTCGAAGGATAAACAATTGTAATTCACGAAACAAGTCCAACAGAATTGATAATATTATTTATTATTATTGATAAACAAATGACAACAATTTATTTTATTTAGTATCAGTCTAGGAATTATTATCACAACAATAATTTATTATTTTATTTAAGTAGCTTCTATATGTTTGATTTTTATTTTAAATGTTTGTTTTACCATTATCACACCGAAGTCGGTGCACGATAAACGAATATGTTAATTCGTAGAAACTTTTGTAATCAACCCTGTAATTACGGGGTTGTTTATAAGCCACTTGCACATCATTTAAGTTTTATATTCCTTGTTACGGGTATTGTTTTAGTTTTACGAATTAAAACTTCTGAAAATAAAATACATATTCAAACAGCAATTTAGGGGTTGAAATGACCTACTATTGTGCTATTTATACGTTTTTCTCGAGGTAAAAGTGGTCATTTTAATCAATACTCATATTAAATTAATTTATATTGCTCCAAACTTAAATGGAAATATATACTTATATAATTCATATATTGGAACAAATTGTATTTTACATTTTTTTGGTATTAAATAATTTTCGCTAGATTATTTTATATGTTGAATAATTTTGTATAAGAAGTCACTACTAAATGGTTAAAGTTGTACATTTGTTTATCACGTATTCTTGAATGAGTGTTACGTAAAATAGCAGGTGATGTTAGCTGCGCTAGCATGATGATCTCATCTATTAATTATCACTAAAAATGTTAATTTTGTCTATGAAATTTCACCATTTCGTAATTTTTATTAATTTATTACACCAGTATACATTAATATTGCTATTAAATGCCCAAGGTGGATTAGTTTGTATTAACAAATCGATTAGTTTATTAGTCTGAGTCGATATTTTATTATTAATTTATGGAACATTTATTATTTATTTTATACTATCTGCGAATTACAATTGTTTATGCGTTCTACATTAGTCAAATTACAAAATTAAAACTGCTTAGTTCGTAAGGAATTTATGAAGCCGTTTAACTTTTATAAGTTAGCAGATTAAATAAATTTCGACATATTATTATTTTAACGACGCACCCTACCAATTATTCTTTATAATCAGGTTCACCCAACATTCAAAATCATCGCAACAAGAAAATGGCAAACATTCTCACACAACGGTTACGATCACCAAAGACGGTGCACCTGTGACGAAACGTTCAAAAATCGACCCTGACTCACCAGACACAGCCATCTCAAATGGCCGACCCGACAAAATATACACAACAACCACACACATCACCCAAAAAGAACCCCAAACCTGGGGCAGCACTATGCAATTCAGTGAAATCAAATCCCTGAAACGAATTCACAAAGTGAACGAAGGCATCGGCACTGATAACGTCATCGAAACGCCCGGCATTATCCATCCAGTTACCGGCGAAATATTAACAATCAGCGATGCAATATCAATGCGCATTTTGGATGTTCGAACCGGTAGAATTGTGGCGTCGCCAGATGGTACTAGTGTTACCATCGAAGAAGCTGTCCAACGACGTCTAATGGATCCGAAATTGGCTGAACGCCTAGCAGGTCCTTGCGGTATAACCGAAGACGGTCGAGACGTTTCTTTATTAGAAGCAATTCAAAGAGAATTGTACGACGCAGAGCATAGCGATTCTTCTGAAAATCGTGTTAAGGTAATAACGAACACTGGAACTAGTATAGCCGATGCAATCGATACTGGAAAAGTTGATCCTCAACAAGGCACATATACATTAGATAACGGTGACGTCATCACCGTTAAAGACGCATATCAAAGAGGTTATTTAACGTATACAGAAGTAAAAATTAGAACTGGTGCTATTACGTTATACGATGCTATGGTTCAGGGTTTGGTTGATGATCGAACTGGTTGGATTATGGATCGGAATTCAGGAACTAGGTTCCAATTAGACGCGGCAATCAAACAAGGTTTGGTTGATGGTTCGGTTAGGGAAATTGTTGATCCTAAACAAGACAATAAAATCACTTTAAATCAGGCGATTGAAAAAGGTATTATTAACGCGAAATTAGGCAAATATATTAATGTTCATGAGAAATTAAACTTCACGGAAGCTAAACGCCGTTTACTTATTATAAAACCAATGACCCTAAAAGACGTTTGTGATAGAGATTTATATGATGAATCCGGTAAAATACAATCTCCTTTGCATTCAACTAAATTAAGCATATTAGAATCAATATCGCGCGGTGTCCTCGACTGTGATAGTATTAAATCGGTTACAAATACGCAAACCAGTGAACTCTTAACTTTATCCGAATCTATGGCGCTTGGAATTGTTCTCCCTGAAGGTACTTTCAAAGACGCCTTAACTGGGGAATGTTGTACGGTTCCCGTAGCAGTTGATCGTGGCCTCATCACTTCAGTGGCTCAAAAATCTATTTTTGATATCGATGGTTTTAAGAATCCCGAAACAGGGGCCTTTGTTAGTTTTAATGCCGCTTCGGCAATGGGTCTCATCAGCAAGAAAGCTGGTGGATCCCTCATCGGCGAACTCAAAACAGGTAAATTAATTCCTTTCGCAGAAGCTGCGCAAGCCGGGGTAATCCAACCACAGATCTTTGAGATGTTAGATCGTAAAATCGGCATTTTCGAAAACGATACAGAATTAACAGTCTTAGAAGCTGTTTTCTACGGTCATATAGATCCGAAATCAGGTAATCTAATCGACCCACGCACTAAAAAGATTTTCCCTGTCAACGAAGCTGTTAAAGCTAACTTTATCACGCCAGACGGTGCTGCATTATTTAATAGCTTATTAACAATTAACATTACATCTCAAACAATATCGAAAATTGTCAAACGTTATTGTACTGTTAGTACTACAGGTGTAACACACCGAGAAATGAAAATGACTTTTGTCGAAGCTTGCCGACGGGGTTTAATCGATGAATTAACTCAAACATTCACAGATCCTGATACAAACGAAAAGTTTCCGGTTCAGCAAGCTTTAAATGAAGGTCTTTTAGGCACAAGTTCTGATGAATCAGAACCCTTATCGCCTACTCAAACCGGAACTGTACCAAAAGTCGTACGACGAGACAAAAAATCACCGGCGAAAACAGTAAAAATTATCAAACGCGAATCTATGGAGATTGATCCAATTTTTGTACGCCCTACGTCAATGGATTTCGAAAGTATTCAATCGGAAACGCGTACATCTGAAAAGAGAAAAGTCACCTCGGAATTCATAACTTCTGAGCGGCAATCTGCGATGGAAAAACAAGTATTTGAATTACCACCCGATGGGTGGTTTTTGTCTGAAACGATTGAGCAAAGATTTTTTGATCCAGTTACTGGTTTATTTATAATCCCAGGCACAGATAGGTTAGTTAGTTTCGAGGAATGCGTTAAATTAAAAATAATCAATCCTACATCTGCGTTAGTAGTTGACCCTAGCAACTCGCGTAAAGTTTCTTTGCTTAGAAGCTTAGACAAACATATTTTAAATTCAACGGGACATTACAAACATAATAATAAATTAATTACAATGCAAGAAGCAATTGAAAAGCAATTTGTTATTTTACAAAACCGTTTAGAGACACAACAAATAAACCAGCGACTGATCCAAATTACTAAAGTATCGGGTAAACCCGATTTAGTCGAAGTTTCAAACATTTTAGACAAAAACCCTCCAACGTTTACTAAAGTGAAAAGCGCTGATAGTGATGTATCACCTTTAGAGCCTGTACAAGTAGCACCCGGGGTCATTTATGACCCTTCAACTGCGCTTGTGATTTTTACAGAATCGGGTAAATCAGAGAACTTATTGGATGCAATCAATCAAAATAAGATCAAGTCTAATTTGGTGCATGTGAAAGACCCGTATTCTGGTAAAGAAATGGATATAAATGAAGCAATGCGAAAGGGAATTGTTGATAAAGATACAGGAGAGTATAAAGATAAATCAGGGAGGAAGTTGTCGTTAAATGATGCAGCAAAATTCGGTGTTTTATCCCTGGTGGGGGCACCACTCGTTGCAGCTGCAGGTGTAGTCCAACTTATTCGAAACGCGATGGTAATTGATCCAAATACAAAAGAACAAATCCCAATAGAAGTCGCATATGAACGTGGTTTAGTAGATGATGAAACATTCAAAAAATACGAAGCGTCTTTAGTCTCACCTGAACATGTCGCCAAATCTCGAACTGAGATTATTTCAACATCAGTTATAATTAAACATCCAAAAACTGGTAAAGATTTAACACCTCAGGAAGCGCTACAACAAAATCTCATCACACAAGACGAGCTCGACAAATATCAAACACCGGATGTTCGAGTTAAAACAATGAATACAACATCTATTCATTTGGATGATGAAACTATGCCTACGGCAGGTGAAATCACTCGTGGTCGCATTACAACCGAACCCAAATACAAAGTCTCGATTGGTAGAGCTCGATCTGTTTCCCAAAGCCCAGAACGTGATGCAAAACCAGTTGTACTACAAAAAATGCGCAAAAAGATAGTGAAACCAAAAGATGCAGTCCAAACTGGCATGATTGATAAAGCAACTGCAGATATGTTAGAGAAACGGGAAACTTTCACAACACCAGACGGTGAAATTTTGAACTTAAGCGAAGCGATTTCAAGTAACAAATTAGACGGAAATAAGGGAGCAATTGTAGATCCTCAACGCGGAGATATTTTGACTATAAACGAAGCTATGTCTCGCGGCATTTTAGATCCAAACGGAACCAATCAATTATTAGTTCCATTAAATCGAAGCTTATCCGTGCCTCAATTAGTCGAACAAGGTTTAATTGAACCAGAAAACTGCAAAATAGTTCATCCAGAAACCGGCGCTCAATTGACCCTACACGAAGCTATCGTTTGCGATATAGTTGATCCGTTATCAAAAATGACGGAAGCAAGTGGTAAGAAAGTAACTTTAGAACAAGCTATCGCCAAAGGTGATGTAGATGACGACAAATCGATCGTTAAAACAAAACATGGTAAGGTGGATTTAATAACAGCAGTCCAGAATAATTTGTTCGAAAAACCCGACTTAAGTTCTGAATCTATACCTCCAACTGGAATGACATTCCCTGTTGCATTACAACGTGGTTTAGTTGACTCTAACACCAAAGAAATAACACATCCTATCACAGGAGTTCGAAAACCGATAGACATAGCTATTAAAGAAAACTTCATCATGGCGTTACCATACCCTGTAAGTCCAGACTGCGTTCAAATAGAAGAAGCTCTTTCAAAGAATCTCATCGATTCAGATAGAGGTGTCTTCACAAATCCGAAAACAGGGGAAGTCATTCCAATTCGCGAAGCAGTTGAAACTGGTCTGTTACTTATTAAACCACTACACGGATTGACTACTATGGAAACAACAGGATCTGTAACATCTGTAACAGAAACAATAACTTCTTACCACACAATAACAACGAAAACAATCGAACTATTATCTGGATATGTGTTAGCGAGTACTAAAGAAGTTAGAAATATCAAAACCGGTGAAGTAATGCCTATTGAAGAAGCTAGACAAAAAGGCATTGTCAAAGATGAGCATGAAACGAAAGAAAATTTCACCACGCGTGAAATAAAAATGTCATTCTCGGACGCGTTGAAGAAAGGTTTGGTTGATCTGCAGGCGGGTACATACACTGATCCGAAAACGGGCGAAAAAATGACGATCTCTAACGCTTTGAAGGAAGGCATTTTAGATGATGCCGCAGCAGAACCAATGGACGTTGATGGTCAAACTGTTGAAACCAAAACTACTGAAATGACTATAATGGAAGCTTATGAAACCATATACGATGAAACAACTAAACAATTCCGTGATCCGAATTCGGCGAAACTTATAAGCTTTAACGAAGCCTTAGAAAAGAATATCATCGATCCTAATTCGGTGATTTATGACACAGCTCAAAATGAGCCTATCACCGTTAAACAAGCGGTCGAAAAAGGGCTTATTGATCCCAAATCTGGTGAAATAAAAAACAAAAAAGCTGGTGGTAGTCTTAATGTTAAGGAAGCAGCGAAAATGGGATTGTTCGCGATAGTGGGAGCGCCTATTTTGGCTGGTATGGCTGCTGTGGATGCTGTAAAAAATGTAGCTGCTAAAATGTCGAAAGATAAGCCAAAAACTGATACTCCAATTAAAGTAACAAAAGATACATCAAAACCAGAAATTACACCAAAACCAACTACAAAAGTTGAGGCGAAAACAGTCACCAAAGTAGATGATACACCTAAAATGATTTCAAAGAATGATGCTTCTCCCAAAACAACTAAACCAGATTTAGTTACAGAAACTAAAATAACTTCAGCGAAAGCTAAACCTTTCACTCGTATCCCAACCATAGAAATAGAAGATATGGACGGGGATATAATCCCGGAAGATGAAACACCAATAAACTATGAAAGACTACCAATTGGAGACGCAATAGAACAACGTAAAATAGAGCCAAAAATTTGTCGAATCCTTGTAGGAAAAGAAGAAATGCAACTAACCATCCAAGATGCCTTAAACCTAAACGAACTTAGCCCGTTAGATCTTATCGACATAATCACTCGAACACAAGTGTCTTTAGTACAAGACCGTCCTAAATTCACTATAACAATTTCACGACACCTCAAACCAGAAGAACTAGCTGAGTTAGGAGTTTATGATTTAAACAACAAACATTTCCTAGACCCTGATACCGGTGATATTATCTCATTCCAGGAATTAATCTACGCCTTAGACATTTTTGACCCTGAAAACATTCTCGTCAAAGACCTCAATTCAAATCCTGCAGTATTTGTGCCTTTGACCCAAGCGCTAGAACGACCCCTAATCGACAAAAATACAGGTCAAATGGTTGATCCTAAAACCGGTAAGAGAGTATCGTTCTTCGAAGCGATTAAATTAGGTTGGATCATTGAACGGAAAGAAAAGCCGAAGCATTTGCAACCGATGCTTTCAATTCAGGATGCAGTTAATTCCGGCAGGTTAAATACAGATACTTGTGAAATACGGGATCCTGTTTCGGATCAAGTGATAAGCCTTAGTGAAGCTGTTAATTCTAATATAATCAATCCGGACTCTATAGCGATTCGTAATCCTAATAACAATGAAATCATCCCATTTGCAGAAGCTGTCGATACTGGTATCGTTGACTTGACTAGAGGTGTTATTATTAACATTGAAACGCGTACTGAAATTGAATTTACTGTAGCTTTTATTGAAGGATATATTTTAACATCATATCGCAAACCAATCTCGTTGGAAGCGGTAATTCATAAAGGCTTTTATGAACCGCAAACCGGTAAAATCTCTGATCCATTAACGAAACAACATGTCACTATTGACGAATCAGTTAAACGTGGATTGATCGATCCAATTATATCAGAATGCAAAGACACCCGCGCTAACGAACTACTTAAATTAGAAGAAGCTTTGACTATTAATTTGGTAAATGGCGAATCTGGTAAATTTAGGGATACTAAACAGGGAACACTTGTTACTTTAGACGTTGCATTGCAGAAAGGATTAATTGTAAGTCATGAAGTAAAATTAACTTTAATTGAAGCGATAATTAAAGAATATTATTTAGCGCAAACAGGTCGCATCTTAAACCCGGTAACGGGTGACGAGTTAACATTAAAAACAGCAATCGAAACTGGTTTTGTTGATGTTAGTACAACGAAATTAAAAGATGAACAAAAAGGTAAAGTTGTTTCGTTTAAAGAAGCAAGTGATTCTGGTTTAATAGACACAGAAAAAGGAATTCTAACATACCCCACACTCCCATTAAATGAGGCGTTAGCCAAAGGTTATGTGTTAAGCACAATCAAACCATGGTCTTTACAAGAAGCATTAGCTCAAAATTGCTATGACCCTAAATCAGGACTCTTCACCATAGATGACCAAAAAATAACGCTGTTAGAAGCAATTCAAAAATCTTTCATCAATCCAGATTGTCTTACCGTTAAAGATCCACGCACAGGTGAAATGATGAGCCTTACGGAAGCGATAAAAGAAGGTCTTATTGATCCGAAAACAGGCAAAGCTTTCGACCCTATAAACGGAACAGAAATTGGTCTTATAGATGCGTTAGAACGCGGTATCATAATCCCGTCCAAAAGAAAGTTCAGTTTGCCTGAAGCAGTTTTCAAAGGATTTTATGATCCAGATAGTGGTCAGTTCAGTAATCCGAAATCAAAAGAAAAACTACCAACTGATCGAGCGATTCGTAAAGGCTACATAGATCCCCAATCGACATTAGTCAACATCAACGGAACAATTACCACATTTGAAAAAGCAGTCGATGACGGGATAATCGATACGAAACGTGGTACAATCAAAGATCTTAATCGTAAGTTAGATTTCCGAGAAGCGTTTGAGCAAGGTTTGTTTATTGAGGCGCGTAAACCCATGTCGTTAAGTGAGGCTTTAGTTAAAGGGGTCTTCGATCCAGAAACTTGTTTGTTTTTGGATCCGCAAACCGGGGAATATTTAACGCTGAAAGAAGCGATGGATTTAAATGTGATTGATCCTAATTCAGTACATGTTAAAGACACTAAAACAGGAGTTTGGAAGAAGTTAAGTCTGGCGGAAGCTATAAAATCTGGATATGTTAACGGTGAAACAGCGAATGTTAAAGATTTCTCTAAAGGAACAAATTACGAAGTTCCCATCACCGACGCTTTCGATTTAGGACTTGTAGTCGATTCTAAAGCGCCTGTTTCTTTACAAAGAGCAATTCATCAAGGTTTATACGATGATACCACAGGTAAATTCAGTGATCCAATCACTGGAATGCGTATTACCTTACACGAAGCGATCCGACGTTTCATAATAAATCCTGGACATCCTTGCTACTGGGACGAGAAGTCGGAGCGGTTATTGAGCTTGGCAGACACTTGTAGAATTGGTGTAATTGATCGTAGAACTGGAAGTTTTAGGTATCCCGGTGAAAATATTGCGTTAACTCTTTCGAAAGCAATGGAGATTGGTTTGATTGTTGATATTGAAACTGCAGGTTTTGGTTTGTACGAAATTATAGGTATGGGTCTTTATGATCCAGTCACTAGTTCATTTATGCATCCTTGTAACGGTAGGAAATTAACTTTAAATGACTCAATAAAAGAAGAACTAATCAATCCGTTGAATTCGTTAGTGAAACATATTAAATCTGGTAAATATTTGAAACTAAATGACGCAATAGAAACGAATTTGATCGATGAAAACCACGCGGTTTATAATCTCCCGAATGGTAACGCAATGAACTTAATTGAAGCTAGAGACAAGGGATTAATTGTAACAACTAGAAAACCATTATCTCTAGAAGAAGCAATTAAAAATTGTTTATATCGTCCTGATACAGGTAAATTTGTTGAACCAATCACTGGTGAATATTATGATCTAACGCAAGCAATCAATAACGGATTCATCGAACCCAATATCACCGTACTAAAAGACCCAACGACAGGTCAGTTGAAAAATCTACTAACTGCAATTGAAGTTGGTGATATTGATGTCCCGAAAGGTCGGGTTTTGGACACAAAATTAAAACGAGTGTACAATTTAGACAAGGCTTTAGAACGTGGTTTATTAGTAACATTAGAGCGTCCACTATCATTTTATTTACGCGAACCTATAGACGTTACTCGTAGTTCTCTTAAAGATTCGAAAGTAATGCGCGAATGTACTATTGAGGAAGCTATTAAATATGGTCTTATCGACTTGGATACAGCTGTACTTAAAGATCAAACAAATAAATTCATTCTAATCACACATGCTATTACAAACGGAAGTCTTGACGTTCAAAAACGTGCTACCTTTGAGCCCCAAACCGGTCGGGTAAACCCGATTGTTATAGTTCTTGAACAAGGTTCAACGATTTTCCTACGCGAACCATTGTCGTTTGAGCAAGCTTTAGAATTTGGACATCTCGATGTTGCAAATGGTAAATTCACTGATCCACAATCCAAAGAGGTTCTGACCTTGAAAGAGGCAGTCACTTTGGGTCTCATCGACCCAGACACTGCACTAGTTAAAGATGGCAGTAAAAAGAAATTGATTAAACTCGCTGAAGCGTTCCGTAGAGGATTAATGGATGCAGAAAAGGCGAATGTTTTAGACACCATAACTTCTAAATTGTATCCGTTATCAGTTGCGATTGATAACGCACTTTTATTCACTCCAAATCGAGGCTTATGTTTGATTGAGTGTTTAACTTATGGTTTATATAATCCTACGACTGGAGCAATAACGAATCCCTTTGATACCTCATCGATAATTGATCGTAAACGGTTGACCTTGACTGACGCTATTGACGCAGGTCTTATAGACCCGACTACCACGGTAGTCAAAGACCCAGAGACTGGTAGTATACTACCGCTCTCAACTGCGTTAGATACTGGACTTATTGACGCTGCCAGTGGTAGGTTACAAGATAAACCTGAAGGCAAGTCCATGGACTTGTTGAAAGCGTACGACCGTGGACTTATAGTGCCTGCAGAAGCAAGGGTAAGTGTTTTTTTCAATACTTATTTCTATATGTTTATCGTTACTTGATGACCAAATTTGTCTTGTGCTTTATAATGTATGACCGCTAGATGTTATTAAAAAGCGGTGTTAAACATTGGTGTTGGTCAACATTGCATGAAGCCCTCCTCCATAATGTTTTTCATTTTATTGTTTTAATCACTACCACAAGCTTATCCTCACATTTAAACCTAATCAATACGGAAAAGATATTTTTCAAAAAAATAACTAAAGTTTATTTATTGAAAAATAAAATAATAAATAAGTTACCATATTTGTTGATTTATATAAGATTAGGTTTAAATCAAATACAAATACATTACACTACAAATTAAAGAAATTCAATAATTTTTTCGACATTTTTTTTGATTTATTGATGCTTAAGCTTGCTTGTTTGACTGACTTATATATTTTTTCCAGCTACATATGGTACAACTGGGAAGTTGCGCTTTTCATTTTGTGTGTCGGGTCATCCACTACATATAAAAAAAAAACCAAAAACTACTCATAATCTTAAAAAAAAAAATAGCTTATACCTTACCAGAGAATGAAATACGGCATACAAATACATCCATAATATATAACAAATTACACTATTACGTCATAAAACAATTGATTGTTACTTATTGTTTTAATAATAATAATTAATAGCTTTTCTACGATCGACGCATCGGCTATACTAATTGCACGAAATTTTATTTCATAATGCTCATTTTTAATTCAAATTCTAGTGTTTTAAACTCTTTAATTATACCATTAAACTAAATATTAAGTTCGATAACTATAGGGTTTATGACACTAAACAATAAGTTATTATTAATATATCTAATAATTGTGATTTTGCAAATTTTTATCAAAAAAATTTGCAAATTTTGTTCAATAATTGTTTTTAAATTTTTACAGGTATATTTCTAAGTTTTTTTTTATTATTTATACTAACTTAAAACATTCAAAAACATCATATTTTTCATTTGTGTGTGTGTGTGTTGGTTTATTTTCTGTGCATGTATGACTGGTTCATGTTGAATGCATTTTGCGATATGACCGTTGTTTTGCCTGATCTAAAGTGATCTAGATCACTATTTAGATATTGGCGGTGCTTAGTCGAATATCTACAGTAAATGTGAGAATTAAAGCTACAAGTTACAGTTTATTTATGAATTTATTGGTTATATTCGACTGAGCATT
This sequence comes from Nebria salina, assembly GCA_944039245.1. Taxonomy (NCBI): domain Eukaryota; kingdom Metazoa; phylum Arthropoda; class Insecta; order Coleoptera; family Carabidae; genus Nebria; species Nebria salina. The sequence goes on from OX063271.1 coordinate 16,113,975, forward strand.
AAACGGATGCATCTTGCTTGTGAAGCCAAACTCTATGGCGATTTTCAAAAATCGTGCTTTGGATTTGGGCAAAAAAAATATCCTTAAATTTATATATTTATAATGTTTGTCTTTAATATTGTATTATGCCAGTTAGATAAGTTTTAATTTTGATTTTTAAAATGTAAGATTTATGATTGTTAAATATTGTTAAGTTATTGTAGTTTATTTTTTTTTAATATTAATAGATAATTAATTTTTAGTTAAAGCCAAGGTAAGATTGTTCTTTTATTGTAATGCACTTAAGATAGACAAGCATTAAATAACGTAGAAGTCACATATTTAAATAGTTAAAAAAAGTTAAATTTTAAAATCCATCAATGGTTAGGCTAAATGATTAGTAGTGTTTCATAAATTGTTTGGACTTTACAGCAAGCCGTTGAAGAAAAGTATAAACTGTGCGATGAAACTCTTACGAAATTGCTTCATTGGATTAGCGAAATTGAAGAAAAAATCGCATCGCAAGACGTCGTCCACGAAGTCGAGGAAGAGCTCAGGAATCAAATCAATACCATGAAGGTAAGATTTTTAACATTTTAAAATCCCCCCCAAAAATAGTTGTTATACTATTTCCAAATATTCAAACTTAAAATTTGAATCCCCCAGCAAATCAAAGACGATTTAGAACAGCATGCTGGTCAAGTATCTCATTGCTCTGATCAAGTGCGTCAACTGGTATTGACCGCCGGTGATGTTTTATCGAAGGGTGAAGTACTAGCCCTTGAAAAAAGTGGTCGTAGCTTAAAAACACGTTACGACAAATCAAACGATCGCTCTGAGCGTCTTTTACGCCGTTTGTTATCCGCTCGAGACGATTTAATGAAGTTCCACAATGAACTCACAGTTTTCTCAAGTTGGTTAGACAAAGCTCGCCGTACGTTAGAAGACAAAGAACGCTCGCTAAGTAATCTAAACCGTCTGGGAAGCAGCGTAGACAGTACTCGCGAATTTGTGTCTGATGTTATTGCTCACCAAGCCGACTTACGTTTTATAACAATGGCCGCCCAGAAATTCGTAGATGAGTCTAAAGAATATCTGACAGTTTTGAACGAATTTAGAACAACCCTGCCGCAACGGCTACCTCATATTGAGCCACTGGCAACTCAAGACTCACCTGTGAGGAATGATGTCTCACTGGTGACTGCACAATATCGCGATTTATTGAGTCGAGCTAATAGTTTATCAGATAGATTATCAGGAGTGGGTGGAAAGCAACGTGAATATGCTGACTCCTTAGATAAATTCAGGCAATGGTTCAAAGAAGTCGAACCCAAAGCACTCAAAATTATCACCGAACCAGTAGGGGCTGAACCTCGAGTCGTCGAAGAACAACTAAACCGCGCTAAAGCTCTAAACAACGAGTTTGTCGCTCAAGGTCGCTTATTAGACTCAGCCAAACAAGCCTTAGACTCACTATTAAGGTCTTTAGATGGACAACTATCACCTACTGAAATGTCCGCACTTGAAAACCCTGTTATTGAATTATCTGATAAATACAGACAATTATCTGATGCGTTAGCTGAAAAATGTCAAGATTTAGATTCTGCACTTGTGCAATCTCAAGGTGTCCAAGACGCTTTAGATGGATTGGTAAGCTGGTTGAACACAGCTGAGAACCAGTTCAAGTCGCTGCAACGTCCAGCATCACTCATCAAAGAACGTTTAGAAGAACAACTCCGAGAACATCGTGTATTCCAATCAGATGTTGATACCCATCGTCAAAGTGTCGATTCAGTGACCTTGTGTGCTAGCGAACTTGTTTCATCAAGTAGTAATGCTCGCATTGCGAAAAAAATCGAAACAAAACTCCAAGATGTTAAATCCAGATTTGATAAGCTTCTCGATAAGATGTTGAAACGCGGCGAACTTTTGGAGGACGTGAGCATAAATCTATCAACGTTCACTTCTTACTCCATGCAATTCCAAAAATGGATCGTGGAAATAATTGAAGTGGTTGAATCTCGAGAAATCACAAAACTGTCCGTCGAAGAATATTCTATTCGAATGGATGATGTGGCTAGTCGTAGAGATAGTAAGAAGAAATTATTTGATGAAACTGTCCGAGGTGGTAAAGATTTGTTGGGTAAACGCGATGTTACGGACACGGCTCCAGTGAGAGATACGATTAAATTGATGGAAAGCCAGTGGAAAGATTTGAATTCTATGTTGGAAGAAAAGCAGAAATTGTCTAAACAACGTTCGGAACAATTGAACGCTTACGAGTCGCTTCGCGATCAAGTCTTAGATTGGCTCACTAAAACAGAGAACAAAATCTCTCGCCTTGAAACAATCGCTGTTGAAATTGAAACACTAAAACACCAACACGAAGAATTGAAACCAATCGTGAAAGAATATCGAGATTACGGAGTTACTGTTGATAAAGTGAATGACTTAGGCAACCTTTACGATAGTATGCTACGAGGTGATCGTCCTGATTCACCAGCAAGGCGCAGATCTCAAGCATATAGTCCAACCAAAAGACCTTCAGTCACAGCTAGCAGTCCACTTCGTAGATTATCTCAAGATGCACGCTCACCATCTCCAACTAAAGGTGGTTTGCAGATCCAAAGTCCTGTATCTCCAGGAGGCTCCAGTGGATTTAGTAGTCGTAGATCCAGTCAAGACGGGTTCCATTTGGAAGAAATGTCCCCAGTTCAACAACAACTCTCAGAAATTAATAATCGTTACAGTTTACTGGGTATTAGAATAAATGATCGTCAAAGTGAATTAGATTCTGTTAGAGATGAACTTCGAAGACATCTCGATAATTTGCGTACGCTATCATCATTCTTGGACAAAGTTCAAAGACAATTACCAAAAGAAACTATTCCAAACACTAAAGAAGAAGCCGATAAAGTCAATAAACAAATTCGAATTATCTTGGAGGAGATGTATGAGAAACAGTCTTTATTAGACTCGACTAAGAGTCAAATTAAGGATTTAGTCCGCCGTAAACCAGGAGCGATTGGATCAGATAACCTGAACGATGAGTTAGAAGATGTTGTATCACGCTGGAAGAGCTTGAACGACCGGTGTAAGGATAGAATTAAATTCATGGAAGATATGAAAGAATTCCATGACACTCATGATTCATTAAGCAACTGGCTCTCTGCTAAAGACCGCATGATGACCGTATTGGGACCGATCTCTTCAGATTCCCGCATGGTTCAAAGTCAAGTGCAACAAGTTCAAGTCTTGCGTGAAGAATTTAGAACTCAACAGCCACAACTTCAACATTTAATAGAAGTTGGAGATAATGTCTTGGCTCGTTTAGATCCTCATTCGCCTGATGGTCAAAAAGTTAATAATAAGTTAACTACGATTCAACAACGGTGGGCTGATCTGTTGGGTAAATTAGAAGAACGTGCCGACTCTTTGGGAGCAGCCGCAGATACTTCAAGAGAATTTGATGCTGGACTTACTCGTCTTCGAGATGCATTACAAGGAATCAGCGATGCCTTGGATGATCTACCTTTGGATAAAGACCCTGAAGAGCAATTGAGAAAGGTTGAAAATTTGGAACGACAACTAGAAGGTCAACGTCCTCTTTTAGCGGATGCTGAATCCGCTGGGGCGCAGTTGTGCGAAGTACTGAGTGATCCTGCATCACGTGCAGAAATCCAGGGTAAATTGGCAGCTGTTGGTCGCCAGTATAATAACTTGCAAAAGAAACTCGACCACCGCAAAGCAGAAATTGAAGGTTCATTGCGAGATGGACGTCAATTCGAAGCATCATGCGCCAAAACTTTAGGCTGGCTATCTGATGAACTTGGAGCTTTATCTGAACGATTACTAATATCAGCTGATCGAGATATCTTACAACAACAATTCGACCACCATGAACCTATCTACCGAGACGTAATGGCTCGTGAACATGAAGTCATCATGTTACTGAACAAAGGCCGAGATATTTTAGCGAAAAACAACAAAATCGACACTAGAAATTTACAGCGCGATATCGATAAGATACAAGCGCATTGGGACAAATTACGAAAAGAGATTGTCGATCGCCATACCAGACTGCAGACTTGCATGGAACACTGCAGAAAGTACTACAGAGCACAAGAAGTGTTTTTACCATGGTTGCGACAGGCTGAAGATAAGTTAGATTCATTGAAACCATCCTCTTTCAAACGAAAGCATATGGAAAAACAAATCAAAGAGTTACAGAACTTCAGATCAGATGTCTGGAAACATTCTGGAGAATACGAAAATAACAAAATGTTAGGCGATAGCTTCTTAACAGCTTGCGATATCGACAAAGACGTGGTGAAAGGAGAATTGTCAACCATGAAACAACGTTGGGATAAATTAAACAACGATCTTCTCGAAAGAACTCAAGCATTAGAAGATGCTTCTAGACGTCTCGGGGATTTCAATGAAAATCTCAGAGATTTAGAACATACTTTGCAACGTTGTGAAGACAGGTTGGCGTCTCATGACGCGCTTGGTGGTGCTGCTAAAGATCCTAAATTATTAGATCGTATCAGAGGCTTGAGGGAGGAAACACAATCTCTTAAGAAACCATTCCAAATTGTTCGGCAGTTTGCTGTTGAATTAGTAAATGAAGCTGGTGCCCAAGGAGTAGATGCTACGCATTTGACGGATGAAGTTGATAATATTGGTGATCGTATTGATGATTTGGAAGCTAAACTGGACGATCGATGCAGCGAATTACAATCAGCTGCAACTGCAGTTACACAATTTAATGATCAAGTCAAAGGTTTGAGTCACGATCTTACAAGCCTAGAATCTGAATTAGACAACATGAAAGCGCCTGGCCGAGACTTCAAAACAATTCGCACTCAAATGGATGATATTGCTAAATTAATTCACCGTATCAATAAAACTTCTGATGATGTCAACAGAGCTGTAGAAGCCGGTGAACATCTTGTGGATAGTGGTTTCGCCCCAGATACCGCGCAAACACGTGAGCAGGTGGAAACTTTGCGTCGACAGTTGGGAAGATTAGATGAGCGCGCTAGAAATCGGGAAACAGATTTGGATACTGCGCTGAAGCGACTAGAAGCATTCTATCTTGCGCATGCAAGTGTGGTTGATGATCTGCAAGATGCTAGTGAACAGCTGCGTAAACTCAAACCAGTTGGTTCTGAAGTTGATAGTATCCGAGCGCAACAAGATGATTTTAGACGATTCCGATCAAAGACAGTGGAACCACTCAGCCATAATGTGGATGAATGTAACCGACTGGGGCAAGCACTCATTCAGTCAGCTGCAAGTGGAATAAACACTGCTGTTCTAGAAAAAGATTTGGAGAAAATGAACGAGAAGTGGAACGACTTAAAGGATAGAATGAACGATCGCGAAAGACGTCTTGATGTAGGACTTCTCCAATCTGGCAAATTCCAAGAAGCCTTAGACGGTCTAGCCAAATGGTTAACTGATACAGAAGAGATGGTCGCCAATCAAAAGCCGCCTTCAGCCGATTATAAAGTAGTTAAAGCTCAATTACAAGAACAGAAATTCTTAAAGAAAATGTTGCTTGACCGTCAAGCGTCAATGTCTTCTCTTTTCACGATGGGCAATGAAATTGCTGCCGAGGCCGATCCAACTGAACGCAAACAAATCGAACGGCAATTAAAAGAACTCATGGGACGTTTTGATAAATTAACAGAAGGAGCACAACAACGCACCCTGGACTTGGAACAGGCGATGCATGTCGCTAAACAATTCCAGGATAAATTGGTGCCACTGCAGGACTGGTTAGATAAGACCGAGAAGAAAGTCAAGGATATGGAATTAGTTCCTACTGATGAAGAAAAGATTCAACAACGAATCCGGGAACATGATGCTTTGCACAGCGATATTTTAGAAAAGAAACCTGATTTTGGGGATCTGACCGATATTGCTTCAAATCTAATGGCTCTGGTAGGAGAAGATGAAGCTTCTGCTTTAGCAGACAAACTTCAAGATGTTACTGATCGCTACGGATATCTGGTAGACGCCAGTGACAATTTAGGAATTCTCTTAACCAACTCACGCCAAGGTTTACGTCATCTTGTCCTTACATATCAAGATTTGGTTGTCTGGATGGAAGGCATGGAAACAAGATTGAGTCGCTACCGTGTACTAGCAGTTCACACTGAAAAACTTTTAGAACAAATGGATGACTTGGCCAACTTGACCGAAGAAGTCGCAGCCAGGCAAGCAGAAGTTGACAGCACCGTTGATGCTGGTTTAGAACTTATGAAACACATTTCATCAGATGAAGCTTTACAACTGAAAGACAAGCTGGATTCTCTTCAACGAAGATACAATGATTTAACATCACGTGGTGCAGATTTGCTCAAACACGCTCAAGAAATTCTACCACTGGTTCAACAATTCCACAACAGTCACAACAGACTTGTGGACTGGATGTTGGGAGCTGAGACTGTTTTGAAGTCAGCTGAACCTCATGAAGATGATATTGCGCGTTTAGAAGTAGACATCCAGGAAATGCGTCCTATATTGGAATCTATAAATCTACAAGGACCTCAACTGTGCCAGGCTTCGCCTGGTGAGGGTGCTGCAACTATTGAAGGCTTGGTCACGCGTGACAATCGTAGATTCGATGCAATAGTTGAACAAATCCAACGAAAGGCAGAGCGAATTCACTTAGGTAAACAACGTGCGTTAGAGGTCACAACTGATATCGACGAATTATTAGAATGGTTCCGTGAAGTTGATGGTCAAATTCGAGATGCAGAAGCACCAAGTGCTGATTCAGACGTTATTCGGGTACAATTAAAAGAACACAAAGCTCTCAATGATGATATTTCAAGCCAAAAGGGAAGAGTACGCGATGTGTTGTCAACTGCAAAGAAAGTCTTGCGAGAATCACCTCCCAGCGAAGATACTACAATGATTCGCGAGAAAATGGAAGATTTACGTGAAACAATGGATACTGTCTCCGCACTTAGTTCAGATCGTCTAGGTATCTTGGAACAAGCCCTGCCATTAGCAGAACATTTCCATGATACCCACGCTGGACTAACAAACTGGTTAGACGATATGGAACAACAAGTTTCCATGTTGGCAATGCCAGCGTTGCGTCCAGATTTAATAGCTCAACAACAAGACCGAAATGAAATGTTCGTTCAAAGCATAAACGAACATAAACCTTTGGTTGACAAGCTAAATAAAACCGGGGAAGCCTTAATACGTTTATGCAACGAAGATGATGGAGCTAAAGTCCAGGAATTCTTAGACACAGACAACACGAGATATAACGCTTTACGCGCTGAATTACGTGAACGTCAACAAGCTTTAGAACAAGCACTACAAGAGAGCAGTCAATTCACAGATAAATTAGAAGGAATGCTTCGTGCTTTAGCTAACGCAGCTGATGCAGTAAACAACCAAGAACCAATCTCAGCTCATCCTCCACGAATCCGTGATCAAATGGATGATAATCAATCTTTGTCTGGAGATCTGGACAAGCGAAAAGAAGCTTATGCTGCTGTGAAACGTGCCGCTGATGATGTTATCAACAAAGCTGGTAATAGAGCTGATCCAGCTATCAAAGACATTAAACGTAAGTTGGAGAAACTGAAATCCTTGTGGGATGAAGTCCAAAAAGCCACTACAGAACGTGGTCACTCATTAGAAGATACTTTGGAAGCTGCGCAGAAGTTCTGGAATGAACTCCATGCGATAATGGCCACTTTAAGAGACTTGGAAGATAATCTGACGAGCCAAGAACCACCAGCTGTTGAACCTAAAGCAATTCAAAAGCAACAAGTTGCTTTGCAAGAAATTCGGCATGAGATTGATCAAACGAAACCTGAAGTTGAGCAAGTCAGAGCTACTGGACAGGAGTTGATGCAGTTGTGTGGAGAACCAGATAAACCGGAAGTGAAGAAACACATGGAAGATCTGGATAGTGCATGGGATAACATCACTGCCTTGTATGCTAAACGGGAAGAAAATTTGATCGATGCCATGGAGAAAGCGATGGAATTCCATGAAACTTTACAAGTAAGTACAAATTATCTAAATATTGCGCTGCGATATATAATATGGAATGTGTTTTCTTCAGAATCTGTTAGAGTTTTTGACCGAAGCCGAGGTGAAATTTGAGAAAATGGGTCCACTTGGTTCGGATATCGATGCCGTTAAGAAACAAATTGAACAACTGAAAAAATTCAAAACTGAAGTCGATCCTCATATGGTGAAAGTTGAAGCATTAAATAGGTAGAGTGTTTTATATTTTAAAAAATTTTAAATGAATATTTCAATTTATATATTATAGGAATGTGTATTTTTGAGTAGTTATCCAAATTTAAAATTAGGTATGAATATTTTGGCGTACAGTTGCAGTATTTTTTAAAAAGATTTTTAGTTTTTTTTTTTTTCGAAATGATTGAATAAATATAATTTGAATACAAGCGATTCGGCACTTCCTATTAGAGAATCACTTACTTTGGTTATTTCTTTCTTGTTTGATGGAAAGAATATTGTAATAATAAGTATGTTTTCTTTCTTTTTCTGTCTCTACGACGTCCTGTGCGTCCAGGAGTCTAATAAGGCAAGAAACTGTTCTTGTGTAAATGTTTGAGCTTTGTAGCTGTTTTGTTGAATAATGACCCGGTTTTGTGCTTATTAGCAAACGTAGTTTGGAGTTGTGCATGATTTTTGTTATTATTTCAAACATGTTTGTGGAATATGAATGTTAATAAATTTGTATAAAACTCATAATGAAAAGGGTAAAACGTAATTATGTAATGGTAGTGTTTTTCTGTGTATATTATTTAGTTGAACGAAACAAATTTGAATCGGGTTAGCATGTGGTAGTCGCAATTGATATACTACTTTTCTTTTGATGATTTGCACAAATCATACAACAAAAGAAAAGTTTAGACGCATTCGCTGATTATACTTTATGCACCACATAGACAAGCACAAGAACTAACGGAACGAACTTCAACTGATCAAGCTGCTTCAATCAAAGAACCATTATCAGCCGTCAATAGACGATGGGATGGCTTACTTCATGCTATGGTCGAACGACAACGTCAACTCGAAAACGCGCTATTGCGTCTTGGTCAATTCCAACATGCTCTTAACGAGCTTTTAGTTTGGATTGACAAGACCGACAGTACTCTGGATGAATTGAAACCAGTTGCTGGTGATTCACAGGTATGTAAACAAAAGCAAATAAAATTATTTTCATAATATGGTATATTATATAAATGTTTGCAGATACTGGAAGTGGAACTTGCCAAACTTAAAGTTCTCGTCAACGATATCCAAGCCCATCAAACCTCTGTAGATACCCTAAATGATGCAGGTCGCCAAATAATCGAAAGCGGCAAAGGCACCGATGAAGCTTCAGCTACCCAAGAAAAATTATCCACCCTCAACCGCCACTGGCGCGACTTACTCCAAAAAGCAGCTGACCGACAACGTGAGCTTGAAGACGCCTTACGAGATGCCCAAAGGTTCCACGCAGAAATCCAAGATCTCTTAAGTTGGTTAGGCGACATTGATGGAGTTATAGCGTCTAGTAAACCAGTTGGAGGGCTTCCAGAAACTGCTTCAGATCAATTAGAACGTTTTATGGAATTACACAATGAACTAGATGAGACTAGACCCAAAGTTGAGACGGTGTTACAGCAAGGACAAGAATATTTAAAGAAAGGTTCAAATGCTGCAAGTAATCTCCAACATAATTTAAGAACGTTGAAACAACGTTGGGATTCTGTAACAGCTAGAGCGAATGATAAGAAAATAAAACTTGAAATTGCTTTGAAAGAAGCCACAGAATTCCATGATGCATTACAAGCGTTTGTGGATTGGTTAACCAACGCTGAGAAAACACTTTCAAGTTTGAAACCCGTTTCTAGAGTAATGGATTCTATTTTACAACAAATAGAAGACCACAAGTTGTTCCAAAAAGATATTGGAGTTCATCGTGAGACCATGTTGAATTTAGACAAGAAGGGAACGCATCTAAAATATTTCAGTCAGAAACAAGATGTGATTTTGATTAAAAATCTACTGATTAGTGTTCAACATCGTTGGGAACGCGTAGTTTCAAAATCAGCCGAAAGGACTCGCGCTTTAGATCATGGTTACAAAGAAGCTAAAGAATTCCATGATTCCTGGTCTAGTCTAATGAACTGGCTCTCTGATACTGAACAATCTTTAGATGATTTATCGAATGAAGCTGGAATTAACGATCCAGATAAAATCAAAACCAGATTAGCAAAGCATCAAGAATTCCAACGAGCTTTGAGTGGCAAGCAAGTAACGTATGATAGCACAATGAAGAGTGGAAAACAGTTGAAAGAACGAGCACCAAAAACAGATGAAACTGCTATCAAACAAATGTTGATTGATTTGAAAAACAAATGGACTGTTATCTGTTCCAAATCTGTAGAACGACAACGGAAACTGGAAGAAGCATTATTGTTCTCTGGACAATTCAAAGACGCAGTCCAAGCGTTGTTGGAATGGCTGAAGAAAGTCGAGAAGAACTTAGCAGAAGATGGACCTGTCCATGGCGATTTAGATACAGTCAATGCACTGTACGATCAACATAAGGTAAGATATTTCATTTAAAAATCGATACCTTATATTTTATGGGTTTTACTCACAAATATTTTTAGAACTTTGAACGAGATCTAGAAGCTCGATCCGCCCAAATGGCATCTGTATCGCGTACAGGCCATGAACTCGAAGCTAAAGCTTCACAAACTGACGCTATAACCATCAGAAGTCAGCTGAACGAACTTAACGGCCTTTGGGATAGAGTTTCTACGTTAACCAATCGCAAATCCTCCAAACTTGAAGAAGCTTTGAAAGAAGCTGAACGATTACACAAAGCAGTTCACATGTTGTTAGAATGGTTATCAGAAGCAGAAATGAAACTCAGGTTTGCGGGTTCGATGCCCGATGATGAACAAGATTCTAGAGCACAGTTAGCTGAACATCAACAGTTCTTGAGAGAATTGAAAGATAAAGAACAAGAAAAGGATGCTACGCTGGATTTGGCTAATAGGATCTTAGGAAAAGCACATCCGGATGGCGTTACTGTGATTAAACACTGGATTACAATTATTCAGACTAGATGGGAAGAGGTGATCAATTTTTTTTTTTTAATCTGTTTATCATCATTACTGACCCAATGCCATTTTTAACAGGTTTCCTCATGGGCATTCCAACGTGAACAACGATTAACCACTCATATGCAATCACTCCGCGATTTGGATGAGACCCTGGAAGAACTTCTTGCTTGGCTACAAGGTCTAGAAAATACTCTACTTGCGCTCAAAGAAGAACGGCTTCCAGACGATATCCCAATCCTGGAAGGACTCATCGCCGACCACAAAGAATTTATGGAGAATACCATGAAGCGTCAAATGGAAGTGGATAGGGTTTGCAAAGCTCGACAAGTGAAAACAAGCACAGCTCCAGTCACGAAAGACCCAAGGAAGTTATCATCTAAAAATAAAACACCGCTGTGAGTGATTTATTTTTGAAAATATTTAGCATGGATGCACCGAATTTTCTCATTTCTTTTGAGCACTATATGTTTACGCATGTTTGTTGTGTTGCTTTTCATGTTTTTCCCGATCGTGATTTTGGTTTTTTGCATTTTTCTTTTGGTAAAATTGTAAAAATCAGTCGGGGTTCCACGCATGATGTACGAGAGACTTCTCCAGATAATTATGGTTCTCTTAATCGGCGACAGAGGTAAGTTGGAGTTGTTTGTGCTTTGTTATTATGTTGGACTGCTATTTTAATTTTGGTTTTGTTTTGTAATTTTGTTGTTGATTTTTGTCGTGTGTTGCTTGGTTTTAGTTTCAAAGGGTCAAGAGATTTGCACTCGGGTTCCAGAAAAGGAAGGTTAGCACATATTTGTCTCTTTTTCTATTGCATTGCATGTGGTCTGTTCTATTTCCTTTTGCTTCATATATTTTTTGTGTTTTATTTTTATTTATTTCAGGTTGAAGGTATTATTGATATTATTTTATTTCGAATTTTAATTATTCTAACTTAGAATCTTGATTTATAATTAATTAAACAATTCGCATTATTAACTTGAATTACCTGTAGTTAATTAATTTAATATTTAACAAAATAATTTCCAATTTTAAAGAAACTAATTCATTTCTTTAATATAGTTCAATCTTATTTAGTAGAAAATATTTTTCGGCAATAATCAAATATTTTGTATGTTTAAATTTTCTTTTATATAAATAAATATTTGATACATATTGATTGCCTAATATTTGATTAAATAAGAAAAATATTTAATAAATTTCATACTAACAGGGTATAAGTTTAACAATAGTAATATAATAATTGGGTGGTTTATTTGGTTAAATTTGTGACTATTCAATTCAAAATGTCGGCGAAATTTTTTATTATTATTTGAATATCATAAATAGTTTCGTTTGGTATTTTGATTGGAGTATATATTTGTTATCGAAAGTTAATTTTTGATTCATTTTAGTAGTCACTAGTTTATTTTTGATTAGTTTTGGTAGAATATTGCTTATTGTGTTTTTAATAATACGTTTGCCATATGTTGTTGCATGTATGATTATTGTTCTGAACAGCCGTACCAGTCCAGGCCGCGAAGTTACGCCAGATCCATATCCTCATATTGGACCTCGTTTCCCTCCGAAAGGAAGGTCAGAGTAACCACATCACACTCACACTCATTCATTCAAATACAGAATCACTATTTGATTAAAAAAAAAAACCTATATCATATCACCAAATTTCGATGAAATACATAAAAAAAATTTGATTCTGTATTTGCAAACATCTATTAACATTTTAAAATATAACTTTGCTCTTGAAAACTAGTTGCATCCATTCAGCATGTTTGTGTTATTCGTTAATTTTTATTTTGTGTGTAAAAAGAGCAACGTTATATTGACTCATTTTCATCGCAAACAATTCAATTTGTGTAGTAGTATTTTATTTATTATAAACCTAACAGCTATTTAGAATCAATTATATATCATTTCATTTTTGATTATTACATTTTCCTCAAGTGTTGAACTTGGTTACAACATGAATAAATATCTTGAAATGTTACACTGTTAAGTTTACTGTCAGCTGAGTATGATTGAGAACATTTACATTTGCAGTGTAAACAATTTTATTTATTGGTTTTACTTATTATAATCTATCTACAATACAATGTTTGGTTTAGTAAAAATATCTCAATTATTCTCAGTTACTTTGTTGTAACGATTACAAATGATTACTTTTCACAATTATTTTAGAAACATTAAAATAATTACTTTGTAATTGTTATTGTAACAAAGTTATTATGAATGATAAAATACTGCATTAGTTTTCAAACCATATTTTTTTTTTTCAAAACAGCAAGGGCAGTGAACCAGAATTCCGTTCACCGCGTGTTAAACTCTTGTGGGATCGTTGGCGCCATACTTGGGTCCTCGAATGGGACAGACAACGAGCGCTTTACGACAAATTGGCATATTTACAAGAGGTTGACAAAGTTAGGAACTTCTCGTGGGACAACTGGAGAAAGAGGGTATTTAATCTACAGCTTCAAATCATCAATAATTATTAACATATTTTCTTTAAAATAGTTCCTAAAATTCATGAACCACAAGAAATCCCGATTGACTGACTTGTTCCGAAAAATGGACAAGGACAACAATGGTTTGATTCCGCGGGAAGATTTCATCAATGGAATCATTAATACGAGTACGTTTTGTTGTTTGTGTATTCCAGGTTCCGTGTTTTAATTTTGTGGTTTTTTTTTTTTCAGAGTTTGATACTTCTCGATTGGAGATGAATGCGGTTGCTGATCTTTTCGATCGTAATAATAGTGCTTTGATTGATTGGAAAGAGTTTATTGCGGCGTTACGGCCTGATTGGGAAGAACCGAAGACTGGAAATGAGTCTGATAAGATTCATGATGAGGTCAAACGGTTGGTCATGTTGTGTACTTGCCGACAGAAATTCCGAGTGTTCCAAGTTGGGGAAGGGAAATATAGAGTAAGTTTATTTGTTTACATTTTATAATGGGTAGTACAATTTTTACTTTACAAGAGATGCGTGTAAGTTGTATCTATTTTTGAATTTTTTTATTGCAATTTTGATCTTGATCGTTTGAATTAAATAAATGGTTAATGTTTCAGTTTGGTGACAGCCAGAAATTACGCTTAGTCCGCATTTTGCGGAGTACCGTAATGGTCCGAGTTGGAGGCGGGTGGGTGGCATTGGATGAATTTTTGGTTAAGAATGATCCCTGCAGAGGTAAGTGTCTTTTTTTATTACATACATTAAACAATTTAATATTATTTAGTGGAGAATTCTTTAGAACTATGTGACGAATTAATTTCTATAAAGTAAAGATTTCTCTACTTATGGTACAAATACATTTTTAAAAAGTTTTTAATATTTATATGTAACATTTATTAAAATTTCGTAAATACGTTATCATTAATTTTTACCGGTAGATTTTAAATTTTCGAATTTTACAAGACTATTAGTGATTTATTCACGTTCTAGAATTAAATTTGTAATCTAAATAAATGATTTGTACCGAAACTTATTTATATATAGTGAAATAACATACAATACACACAACAATATCTAATGGGAAAATTCGATAAATTTAATCATTATTTAAACGAATTAACTATTTTTGAACCCCGTAAATTATTGTGACTAATTATTTTAATAATAATAATAATACTACAAGTGTTTGTCAACCTATGATCCTTAATACAAATCCTTTAGCTAACAAAATAGCTAAACAAATAAATAAATTAACAATTATGTCTCCTGAGGTAACTATCAATAATAATGCTTTTTAACAGTTAAATATTCGATAGATAATTTTGCACAGTGTGGGTTGTTTTTTGATTTTTGTCTTGAATACATTTTAATCATACTATTTCGATTATATAATCAAAATTGTGTGCAAAAATCAAAAGTTCAAAACGCAAATATTGATCATACTGCTTTGTTTTGTTGTAAATCATGAAACTAACAATCGCTTTTTGGTTTCAAACGCACAATTTTGGATTCCTATCCCCCTTTTAATAATGATAACCTTATTTTTTTTTATT
This sequence comes from Nebria salina, assembly GCA_944039245.1. Classification (NCBI taxonomy): domain Eukaryota; kingdom Metazoa; phylum Arthropoda; class Insecta; order Coleoptera; family Carabidae; genus Nebria; species Nebria salina. The sequence continues at coordinate 16,129,085 of OX063271.1, forward strand.
AATTTAAATTTGCTAATTTGTGTTCAATATTAATTATTTTTGCATATTCATTGGTCATTTCATTAAACTTGTATTAATTTTGATAAACTAAAAGTAATGTTAGTGCTACCTATACCTGATCCAAATAAACCTGAACAGCACGACCCCTGGTGTCCGTTTGGTAAGCATTTACGACCAAATTTGGTGGTTTGGTATTGGATTTTGTGGTTGTTGATGCATGGTTTTTTTTTTTTGTCTTAATTTGGTTTATTAACACACACAACTACACACGAAGCACTTATTTTCAGAGCTGGGATTAAATACTCAAGTATTATTTATAATACCTTAAATAAATTGCTTTTTTTTTTTAATTTGATAATTTTTATCATTTTTAATAACGTAAAATATAGAAATCAATCTAGTTTATATAAAATATTTCCCCAGTTCTGCCTATTTTTTTATTTAGTTTATAGTTTTATATTTCGATATTTTTATAGACGCACATTGCATGTTATTTCGTGTGCTTCAAATTTATATGTAGTACTTTTCTGCAACGAATAGATTTTGAGAATTAGAAGTAGAAATTTGCTGATAGATGCTTGGGGAAGCACTTATATGGTTATGGTATTTTTTTTTTTTTGATAACGTGTATAGTAATTTTAAATAGTTGATGTATTTTAGAAATATATATTTTAGATACTATTTGTTTAATGGTTGATTGTAGAAAGGTACTATTCCAATATTTTTTTTGTGATTAATATAATATTGCTGTTACGAAACTTCAGCATAGCGGAACAATTTGTTTTGGCAATTAATGTTGTTCTTAATCGTTTATACGTTTTTATTTGTTTTCACAAGAATTTCATAGTATTTTATTCAAAATCTACTAATTCTAATTTATTCTTAGTATAATTTTTTATTGTAATTTTATTGCATTTTCTTTTAAAATCGTTGAGTTTAAGTACTTATTAAATATAATGAAATTCTTGATAAATTGTGTTGTTGAAAATATCACAATGCTTATTTTGTTTTTTGTTCTATCTTCCTTGCCTTTGTGCACATTTTCTTTCCACATTTTGCTTCTCCTCAATCCTTGACACGTTTGCATTTCCAACTCCTTGTCTCCTTATTTATTGTCAAACCCCCTGCACCACACCAACACCAAATGAATTGACAACACAGCTAAAGGACGCACCAACATTGAGCTACGAGAACAGTTTATTTTGGCCGATGGCGTGTCACAGTCGATGACCGCGTTCAAACCGCGCACATCTGCCTCGCAGAGCCCCGCTTCTTCTACAGGTGCACGTACACCTGCTGCTGGGCCCATCACCAAGGTTGGTTACTCACAAAAAAAAAAAAAAAAAAAAACGCTCAACATACCGTTTGAGCATCTCATTTCAATCATTTATTACATCGTTATTTATAAAAGAAAAATTGAATTTTTAGTCTTACAATTCTTAATTTTTTGTACCGTTAAAATTATTTTAACTAAAAGCAGCCTTTAAATTTCTCTACGAATACAAATGTTTAAGATTGTTATTATTTATTTGGAAATGTATTTAGAAAATCATATTTTTATAGATTAGTTTATATAAATTTTCATTACAAAAACGTTATTAATTAATGTGATGAATTAGAAAGTATATTGTAGTAAATCATATATTTTTGCTGACAATTTAAATTTTGCAATATTTTGGAAGTTCAAAACAATAAGTTTATATTTTTGTATTTATGGTATATTTATGACTATAGATTATAATAATATAAAATGATATTTAAATTGTCAGTAAATATATATAAACTGTAAAATTGCACAAGCAACTGGTAGAATACGCTTGCAAAAATAGCCAAATAGAATAGTAGCACAATGCATGAATGGGTACGTAAGTATTTTGCATGTTAGTTGTACTTTAAATTTAGATATTGGGTCTTGTAGTACAAAATAGCAGTTACCAAGGTATAGTATAATAGTAGGATCACTTTTTGAAAAATGGAGAACTTCTCGGATATATTCGTCTGGGTATTTACAATAATAGTAATATCTGAGACCTCAGGAGAATTAATTTATATAAATCCATGTTACCCAATCCTGAATCCTTTATCTAACTGTTAAACATGTTTAATCCTATGTGAAACTGTGAAGTGTTTAATAAATACATCATTCATTTCATTTTTTGTTTCAATATTTAGTCACAAGCTTTATTTTTTTCGCACCATATTTATGTATCATATTCATTTTAATTAACTAAAATCAAAACTAAATTTTAAATAATCAATATTTAAAGTTCATCCGTTGCATGTCCGTGTTTTTTTGTTGTGGTTCCAATTCAAGTTATTCAGAACATTTTCAAAACGAATTTGTACGTAATTATTATAATTTTATAAATAATTGATCTGAATAACTTTTTTGTAAGTATTATTATTGGTCACAAAAGTACTTATATTAGTGTTTCCGAAACACTTTTATAAGTGCGTTGAACTGTATTATACAATTTAAAAATCATTTTCTTATTTTCTATCAAATACGATATAACAAATATTACACATACAATTCTTGTTTTTTGCATCTTTTATTTATTATAATTTGTTTTGATTACTCAAAGTGAATTCATAAGTATGTAAAAAGTTGGCCAATTATGGGAAAATGTGTAATGTTATATATTTAATTTTTTATTATTTATGAATCTATTATGTTTATTACATTTTTAAATTCCTACATTACAAGATCTGAGTATTTTTTTTATTGAAAAATTATCGAGGATGTAAAATATGTAGGAATAGGTGTAAAAATCAAGAATAATAACTTATATTTGAACACATTCTATTACCATTTTCATCAAAAATTACTCGATATTTTTTCTCTTTACTAAACCAAATGTGTAGCTGAAGAACATTTGCGCGAGCTGATGCCAATTTTTGAGCGCCTTCGGCAAAGAGAAGAACTGCCTTGCGCGTCTGCGATTCACGTCGGGTCAAATATGAGCCCATCTATATACTCGCATTCGCACACTTCTTGCCAACGGGTAATGTTTAACATTCAAATGTCACCAGAACACACTGAAAACATTTATTTTTCAAACTCAATCTTATTACACGTTTGTATTATACGAGGTGTTGTTGTTTTTTTATTCTTGTTGCAAATTTGGGTTTTTTGTACTTGCGTTTTTATGGCTTTTAAAGCTTGCATGCCTCAGAATGAATGGTTTTTATTGTCTTACACTTCTCATTCAAATCACCAATGCACTATCAGTCATACCATTATTAAAAACTAACTTAAAAATGATTGAATTTAAATCGTGAATAATCTGTATCATGTTAAATTTGTTTAACATAACTTTTATTAATCTTTATAACCGATTGCAAATATATTTTCATAAAAATGTTAATCAACAACGGTTATAAAGAATACTGATTTTGTTGGGAGATTATAAAATTAATTAATACTTTTTTAAGTTTATAATCTAAAAACAGTGGCTCATATCACGGACAAGCGGTTAAAGTTCGCATTTCTATAAAAACACTTTCAAATTGTACACATTACCATAAAAACACGAAACGCGACCACTTAAGTAAGATCAAATTGGCGTAATTGTGTTCGTCCTATGAGCCATTGTATTGCCTAATTGATAAAATTGTTATTAATTATTTGCATGTGTAGATTGTATGTGGTATTATTTGTGACTTGGTTGGTTTAGTGGCGGCAATGGGTCCAGAAAAAGATCATCATAAGCTATTATATCTCTCGCAAGTACCAATGGTGAGTACACTACCATCCAACAATGATTGACGGTAAAGTAGTTTATTTATTTCAAATACAAGAAAACCTAAATTTTGGGTGCTTATAGATGTAGGTAAATAAAACTAAATAAACATGACGTTGTTAGAGTAACGTTACACTGTTTATTTATAACTGGGATTGTTGAGATGGTTATGGGTTATTATTGGTCTAAGCCAAAGCACAATTTGGGGTCTAGACATTTGAGTATAGATTGAGACAATTCGAAAACAGGTATTTATTTATTTTTATTATAATAAATTTTATTTATTTTTGAACATATATTTCATACGAGTTTTATGAATTTAACTGTTACGGTTTTCAATTCTTTGCAAGTAATATATTATTAAATTAAATTTCAGAACTATAGAGAATAAATAAAATTTGTTATAAACGCTATATAACAATTATTTTGTGTTTTAAACGAAACAACTTAACAATTTCAAAAATTGATAGAAAGTTAAAAATAATCAACGCAAATCTTGTGTTGTAGTTTGTGCTATCAATCATTAATAATTATCTTCAAAGTATCTCAATTATATTTATTTAATCGTTACTTAAGCAAAAATCTAAAATAATTGTTATGTAATATATGTTAATCAATTAGTTTTAAATTCGAGTTGCATTGTTGTATTTGTGTTTCTTCTCAGAATAATGGCATTTGTATCAAATGACTAATAAATTAAAATAAATTTAGGTTCGCGAACGATCCCAACGTTCTGTCCCAATGGGCAGCACTCAACGTACTTCGCGTACGTCTTTAACCGCATCCACGCCAGATAGTTTGTCTGACCATGAGGGTACCACCTCGCGGACAATTCGAAAACCAACGACATTCCGATCGACTCTAACTCCGGCCGGATCACGCCCTGGGTCGAAACCGAACAGCCGACCCAGTTCACGACCTGCGAGCCGAGCTGGAAGTAAACCACCATCCAGACATGGATCTAACATGTCATTGGATAGCACAGGTAATAAAAAATAACAATAATATTTTTATTAAAACATCATACTTATTTATGTGGATTACTGTATTATATAAAAATTGTTGATTTTCTTCTAGATGATGGAACTCCATCACGTATTCCGATTCATCGAAGGATGACTCCGACCACATCGGGGCGTTTGACTCCTGGATCTATTGGTACTACCAGAAAGGTTACAGTAGCTAACGGCAATTCGTCTAGACCCAGGACTCCAACAGGACTTATTTCACCTGCAAGTCCTGCTACCAAGTAAGTGCATCTCTAAATCATATTTAATGGATTTAATTCTTTCTTTATATGTATAACAAATTGGCAGTATTGATGAATATATGTTGTAGTTTATATTGTTATATCTTTAAAAATATTTATGTAATTTCGCTTGTTAGCTAACTAACATAACAATCTATTTCTTCTCTAATCAACTTCTTTTATTTCTAACAATTAACAGATTGAGTGGAATACCTCGAGCAACAAGTATACCTTCACTAACAACAATACCAACACCATCCAGGTAAATAAATACCGTCTTAAATAACTAATAGATCCCTAATATATTCTTATCTTCTCTTTATTCGATCTTTTCTTCTCTGCAATCACATTTATATTGGGTGTTTGAATGTGTATAGCAAAGGGTCACGAATTCCGGTATACGTTGGCACCCCTGACAACGAACCGGAGTCACCGTCGACCTCGAGTGGTTCTTATTCTGTCTCATTTTCGACCGGGTAAATGGTTTTAAGTGCACATTTATGCATTTTGATTTTGAGAGTTTTTTTTTATTTAGTACGAATACAAATTGGTCGCATTTTGTTTTACGACTACATTTTGTAAAACGTAATGTTACTGTAGTTATTTGAGTTTTAAAGAGATATGCATATTTCGTTTGAGGCTTTTTAGAATGAAGGACCTCAGTTTTTAGTTGCTTATTTATTTTATATTTTTATGCAAGTTGTATATATTTGAAAATGTTTTGGAGTTTGAGTTGTGTTGATATTTGCGTGATTATATATTTGTTTACTTTTCTAGTTGTAAGTTGATTTTTGTATGATATATTTTTTTATTTATTTAGGTTTAAGAAATTAATTACATCTTATTGTTTTGTTTGGTACATTTTGGTAGCTTTATTTTATAAGGTGATTCATTAATGCATGAACATTTGCATGACTTTGTGTTTTTTTTTTATTCTAGCCATGCATACTTATTAACCAAAGCTTTGTCTCATATAAACAATTATTCATTGTTAATCTCAAGCAGCAGTACTACATCAACGAGGACTTCTTCAAAGTCTAAACCATCATCTGTCTCTAGGTATACATACTAACATACATAATTCATTTCAAATCAGATATGTGTATAATTTATATTTACAATAATTTTAAATATTCATTATAATTAACTATATATATATATATAATAAAATCAAATTGCATCTGCTATTTACCCCATAACACTAATACCCGATGCGCATGTCCTACAGGAGCCAATCAATCAAGACAAGATCTATTTCTACAACTAACGCCCCAATTTTACGGACGGCGTCTAGGTAAACTAACATTTCTAATTATCTAACTTTGTTTTGCATTAAATAGATCGAGTTTTCTGTACAAATAATTTTTTGTCTCATGGAGAATCTTATTTGTATATAAAAGTTTGAATTTTTTTAAATAATATTTTAACAATTACAAATAACATGAAATGTTTCCATTACACTTACTTACCAATAATTTGCGTTGTATCTTAGAACTCGTACTCCATCGGGTTCAAACACACCCGTACCACCTGGACTTGTGACAGCTGCTTCGAAACTAACCCGGAAGGTTTCCGGAGCGTCGGATACATCTACCGGACAAGTTAGGAAAGGCACACGAACTCCCACAGAGTCTCGAGCTCCATTCCGGTTGTAAAAAAAAATTACCACGAAAAAGTTTAGAAATTTTATTTTGTTGAACGAATATATAATTTTATTTTACGGTAATCTCATTTTTGTTTATATTTCTTGCCTTTTCTGTAAATTTCCCAGTAATGTTGTTACATTTCTGTAATGTAGTAACTACATAACTGGTTCTATCATTTGTACGTAATATTAAAATTTAAGTTGCCATAGTCACTTAACGACAAATAACTACATTTCATTTTTATTATCAAGATTTTTTTTTTATATAACAAATTAAAGAATAGTTTTATTTTTGTTTAAAATGTGGTTATTTTGATTGTTTCGTGACTTTGAAAATAGGGACCATTACATATAATTTCTTTTTTTTTGATTAACTAATTATTAACCCCGTAACATGTCAAATAATGAAATACATTTTTTTTTCTGTGTAAGAGTGACGTCATGCGCAGATCACTGAAAAATCGCCAGTTTTCTGTTGTTTTTTGCGCGTGGCGCAAATCAAGAAGGTGCATTATTCTTTGGTAATCTAAGTAATTAATACTAATTTACCAATTTTGGTGTAGTTTTGATCGCCAGCAATGCTACGCCAAATAATAATTATGATAATATTTATTTCGATTTATATAAGTTTTTATTTTGTTGCTTTATACTATTATTTAACATTATTAATTATTTTTTGTTATTATCGAATAAAATTAAAATTTATTAATCTTTTGAGTTTTATTTTATTTTTTTAAGTAACTGGCTCACCTATCAAGTCCAACTGATGTTATTGGTAATGCATGCCATAGGGTAAATATATTTGCAGATATCTTAGAAGAAAAAAAAATTGGTAATATTTGTTTTGTGCCAACATACTGCAATTTTTAGAAAAAAAAAATAAGCTTATCTTATATAATAAATTGTGATATAACTCAACATTTTTATCAATTGATATTTTATAAAAAATATGGTGCGTACTTGTTATTGATTATAAATAATGCTAATTGTTTTAAATGCACTGACGTTTTGTATAATATTACATACATTCTAAGAATTATTGCTGTGCCTCTGCAAAATAGATAAAATTGCTAATAAATGCTAAATAAATCACATGAATTTAATTCGTTTTTGATTTTTATATAATAAGTGTAATACGAAAATGATTTCGAGATTTTAACGGAAATATACCTTTGGACCTTCCCTGAATCGACTATTTTTCGAAAGATTGTAAATGTCTGGTAAGAAAACGTTTAAATTTGAAAACAATAGTGCAAGCTATTGCAGATATTTTTAGTAATACGTTTTCAAAAACATTTAATTTTAAAGAGTTTAAATTCGATATATGATCGATTTGTACTAAGCGCATTACTTTTGGTTTCAAATTCATTGCCATCTGTTGGCTCAGTTAGATAAATAAGCTGAAGGTTGTATGTTTAAATAAGGTCACGTAGTCAACTTATAATAGTTAATAAAAGATTTAATCATTCTTTAAACACGAGTGTACGAAGTTATACATCAGTGCATTTCGCCAAAGTGATTCAAAATGTTGCGGAAAACTATCGTTCTTCTAGCGAAAAGGCAAAGCTATGAAGGTAAGAGTGCGTTTTGTCTACTTGTATTTTTAGATATGTTTTCCATAAAAAACATGACTTTTAAAACGTTTAGTCGCGATTGAAACACGTTGTTGGCCGGCATTCCTGCATTATGTTGACTTTCACTAGTTATAAATATCTATTATTATTATATATTCACGAAATTTGAATATTAATTATTTCTTATATAAAATATAGAAATATTCTAAAAAAAAGCATTTGTTTATAATTTTACATATATTATTTATTTAAATTATGTGCGAATTTATTTATTCTAATTATTATATTTCCTATTTGAGATACAAACAATTTTTATAAATATGTGTTAATTGTAAGGTCATTTCTAAGCGCAATTTAAATTATTATCTACGAAATTATGTAAATAATAATTCTTTTTTTTTTAACTGATAGATAAACTCTGATTAAATATTATTACGGCAATAGGAAAATTTATCTTAAAGTCGCGCGATCGCTGGCTTATTTGATTGCGGATCGGTAGATGCCGCGGTGGACGGTAGATGTGCGTGACTTCTTGACATGAGCACTTACAGAATTTGCCCTTTTTTCTCAATATGCACTTCTCAAGAATAGCTCTACTTCAGCATTTGCACTTCTCGAGCATTTCTTCTTCCTATCATTTTTATTTCCCAGTTCATATTAGGTTTCAGTTTCGCACTATGTATTTTTACCGGGAACAATATACGAGCGCAAAAATATTATTACATACAATTTTTTTTTATCAATAATGAGTATATGTGTTATTTCCATTTTTTTTACTTTATAGAAGCCAAAAGATTAGCTTCTACTGTGGGTTTCATTGGTCTGGGAAACATGGGTGGATTCATGGCAACAAATATGTTATCAAAGGTAATAATCCAGAATACATAAAAAAAATCAATAATGAGAAGGTTTATTTAGAAAATTATTTTGCAATATATTTTAGGCTTCAAATCCTCTAGTCTTATTTTTATGTATTAGTTTAAATAAGTGTCGTTGAGATTTTATTAATACTTCGTTGAGAATATGTTAATGAATTGTTATTCATATATTAAAATCAAATACTATAAGTGGGAAATAATTGAATATTTTAGGGTACAAAAGTGGCAGTGTACGATATATCAAAAGAAGCGGTTTCACCAATTAAGGCCAAAGGTGCGATAGCGTGTGCGTCGCCCGCAGAAGTCGCTTCGCATTCTGATGTCGTTTTCACAATGTTACCTAACAATGACATAGTTGTTGAGGCGTACACAGGCAATAATGGTGTTTTTTCGGGCGCTAAGAAAGGATCTCTTTTGGTAGATTCCTCTACCATCAGTCCGGATATTGTCAAACTTGTTGCAGCGGCTGCCAAAAAAGAAGGATTTCAATTTATTGATGCTCCCGTATCTGGAGGTCAGTATTTTACTTTATCATTTTCAAGACAATAAAAATAAAACATACAGTATATTATCTCGGTTTTGGCACACGAAATTGTAACACATTTAGTATTACATAATTTTAATTTATCATTCATATTCAATATTTGGATATTTTTCTTTATTTTTTAAATCGTATATCCCGTTAATTATTCATGATACATGAGAACTGTGGTACTGAAAGCTATAGGGAATTTAATTATCTTTGATATGTAATGTAAAATAATTACAAGTACGGAGATATGTGTGAGATGTTGAAATTTAATAGTTTTGTGATTCTAGGTGTTGTTGGTGCCCGTGATGCAACATTAACTTTCATGGTCGGTGGTGACAAATCCAGCATGGCTCTGGCAGAACCCTTCATTTTGCAGATGGGTAAACGTGCGGTCCATTGTGGTAATTTGGGCGCTGGACAAGTGGCTAAAATATGCAACAATATGTTACTGGCGATCTCAATGATTGGCGTCTCAGAAAGCATGAATCTCGGCATTAGGTACGCTACATCCGGTTTAATTTCGATTTACATATAATACAAAAATACGCTTGAAATTCAGATTAGGTCTTGACCCGAAAGTACTTAACGATATTATAAACACATCTACTGGACGATGCTGGTCATCAGAAGTTTACAATCCAGTACCGAACATGATGGAAAACGTCCCATCTTGTAACAATTACGCTGGCGGTTTTGCTACCAAGTTGGTAACCAAAGACTTAGGCCTTGCCCAGGAGATTGCTACTAAATCTTCCACGCCCATTCCCTTGGGGGCGCTGGCCCACCAGGTTTATACGACGATGATGTCAAAAGGACTCGGCGATAAAGATTTCGCTTGTATCTATGCATTTTTGAAAGAAAATAAATAAATCTACATTGTTAATATTATTGTTAAAAAATAAATATATTTTATGTTTTATTTATTTATTTTATTTCACTAACAGATCGTCTGTTTCCGAAATGTTTCTCATATATAATTTTCGCGTCTACAAATTGTGAAAAACTGATTATCTATTGAATTTTCTCAACTGTTTTCATAATACTACAAAATATGAAAAATGTGAATGTAAAATTTATTTATTCCGTTCTCGACCCCTTATTCAATATGATATAGAAAATAGCGAAAAAAAAAAATTGAAAATGTCAAATGCATGACCCAGATGTATTTAACAAAGGCTCCATTGTTTTTGTATATGTTATATATTAACGAAATGAAATGTTTTATTAAATTTTAAACGTCCAGTAAAAATGTTCTAAATATGTATTGGTTATTATGCAGCTTAAAATTATTAATATTACTGATTTTTCTGCGGAAACGATAGGTAATCATTATTGCAACTACTGTGGGATGTAATTGCGGAATAGAATTATTGAACTGTATCTTTGTGCTGTAAACTAAATATTTGAACTGCAAGTACGTGTTATATCAACCATAATGTAACCCGAAATGTACCACTAATATTACTTAAATAGTTACGTAGCTGTAATTAGAATCATTTGCTTATTTTACTTTTATGGTCAACAGTCTGTATTTTTAATATTATTTTGTTTTATATTTAGCTCATTCACTATCAAGGGGGTAATTTAAAAAACGGAAGGTAGATTAGGGTACTAATAAAATATATGGTTGATTTTTTTTTTTTTACGTAATTTTCATATGAACTTAACATATCTAGATTTCCTGTGTGTTTGTTTTGGTAACACACATGGCGCGGCGTAGTTTTAAAACGTCTACAAGTTCTAAACTTATTTTCATGCTTTATACCACAACTATGAAGTTCCCTTTTGATTGAAGTTTGTTACATATCGATTTTTGCCGCGGGCTTGTCAAATAAATGTTGCCTTAATATTTTCTGGAAACTGGAAATATTCTGGAACGAAGTGTGCACAGATACGTTTTCGATTAAAATGTTGAGTGAAATAAGTGTGATCAAAGTGACATATATATTACATGTATGATACATCTTTCCTGGTTTAGTTATGCACAGGGTGGGACGAACTTCATCGTTCACTTTGTGGTAGAAGCTTTAACTACTTGTCCATGGGTGCTGATCTCTCTAGAGACGGTCCTGAATATATATTTATCTGTTTATATTTATAGCCAAGTCTTCGATCTCTGCCAAAAAATATCACTGAACTTTCATTTTATAAAAATATTTTTTATAAATAATTATTTAATATCTGATCAAATAATATAAGGTTTGTTTACGTAAAAGCTTACAATAAATTTGACTAAAATTATTATGGAAAAATCGGGTCTCTTTATTATGTAAATAACAGGAAATTGAGACATTTTAAATATTTGTCAGTGTTGGTTGAATGTTGAACCGAATCGGGTTTGATCAAAGATATCAACCGGTAAAAGCGCAACCGGTATACACAGAAAAGGTTATAATGAAAAATCCATTGTATGAACGTTGAAGCGCTCGGGAATAAATTACAAAGCATAATAATTTATGCAATTTTCTGTTTTTAAAATTAATATTCATTACTTTGTCGGTTAAAACGTACTCCACTAATACTCATTGTCAATAATATGTCTAAACAACAACGAACCAAAAAAACATCTATTTTAGTCGGGTTTAGCAAAGCTAAACACAATATATTATGCAATGCCCACTTTGATAAGTTGAATAATCCAAACCGGAACCGCTACGAGTGATGCGGTTAGACTATCATCTCAAATGCCATATTTATTTAATGTTATACCATAATTAATTAACTAATATTTAAAATCATATTAATAAATTCGCATAATTTTACTAAACTTGACTTTTCATTAAATTAACTACAAAAGTGTTACTTCATTAATAACAAAAATTCGCGTAACATTTTTTTGTTACGTTCTGCATTTATGAAAAACATGCTTATTGATATAAATAGGTGTAAATTTAATTTAGAAAATAATGAACATGTGCAGTTTAAATTAAATTTAAATTGATCTCGGACACGATTTGTAAGGGGAATGTGGAAAAACACATAAAAACATGTATAAAAAACAAAATAAATCACATCTAATGTGTGATATATTGAATAAATGTATGTAGACAGGTTTCGGACGTCTATGCATATAGTTTCGTGCGTCCCCGTTGAGCTTTCGTAGCGCTGCAGTTCGCGAATTTCAGTTAGAAATTTCGCTAGTCTTTATCGAAACTTCAGTGAGCTAACAATACGCGCGCAAATATTCGACGAACTTAGAAACATCGTTTGTTTAAACATTCGAGTTCAAAACTCACTTAAATCGATTTCAAAATGGACTAAATACACTCAAAATCATAGAAAATTGTGGAAAATGTGTGGTGGATTTGTTGAAAAACTTTTGCAATCATTTATAATCGATACATTTTTATTTTAAAGTAAGTTTAATCATTTTATTTTAATTATTTATATATATATCTTATTTATTATATAACTATTTATAGGACATACAAGATACATGAATATATTATTAATTATTTAATACATTTTGTTTTAAAATAAATAAATATGGTAGGGAATTATTTAATTTAAATTAATGCGCAAATTTGAATTTAAAATTTTCTAATATTACTAAAAAACTGATTTAATTTTATATAATTCCAACATTTAATTTAGAGAAATTTATATTTAAATTTTACTAAATTAACCCTTTAATTATGTATTATTTTATATTTAAAAAAGTATTTGCTACTTTTACAGTGAAATAATTAAATTATTTTATATAAATAAAAAATAGGATATTTCTAATTGAAATTATTTATTATTTTTAAGTGTGGTTTTATAATAAAAACACTTATGCAAATTTACACCATGTTTTTACAGTGTACGATCGCTCCAATTAAAAAGTTTGTCTAGTCATTATTTTTAAGGGGTTCATCATTTTTTTGTGCTTGATTTATACAATTAAAGAAAATTTATGTATGTAGGAAAATTTGAATTGTTCTTGAAAAGATATATCATTTGTAGTAAAATCCATCACTTGTTCAAATATTCTTTGGATTAAAACTTCCGACACTCAAATCTAAAAAAAAACAAATTATGTCTGTCGAAAATAAAATTTATAACCTTTAATAAAATATGATAGTAATAAAAATAATTATATTTTAAACATATATAATTCGATCCGAAATCAACACGAATTTCCTTTTAAAATAGCATATAAAAGTCATTAAAATAATATTTAATTAGTTAATTTTCATTTCAAGATTATTTTAATATTATTTTGCAATTACTTAGCTTTAAGAACAATATTTTTACGGTCGTCGAACGAGATATGGAAATAAGTCGATTGATAAGAATTATTTGCTGTACAAATATTTATGCAAACAATTTTTGTTCAATCATTTATCAACATTAAATATTCACAATGTTTTTCTGTATTTCCTGGAAACGAAAAATACAAATTCTGCAAATTCCTAATAACCAATTGATTGAAAAATTGATTTTTATTTTCAATTTAACAAAAATTCGGCCTAACGACCAAATCAGGGTCACTCAAACCGTGTAATACTTAATAGTTCACGGTGTTTCTAAAACAATAAAATTTAAAATAATTGCTTACGAATCATAGTACCTACGTAAATAATATAAATACATTTTTATTATGCAATACAATAAATATTTCAATAATGCAATTTATTAAAAATAGTATAAATTTTTATCAATTTCATTTAGTTTTAATTTATAAATAAATCATTAAGGTGAACAGTAGATAATTAAAGTGAAAACCTTTTCCAGCGTTAGTAAGAGAGTTCTGTGAAGTTTTCTCTTAAAACACAATCTAGAGAAGTTTTTAAAAGTCAAGTTTCTTATAAAATAGTTTTACTCAAAAGCACAAAGAAATAGTTGAAAGTTTTACATTATATTAAGTGGGCTGGAAATTATGAAATTTATTATTATTATATTAAGAAAATTAATATAAGTTTATCGTACTTGAAATATTAAAAATTAAATGAAAAAAGTAGCAAACAATATATATTATGTTAAACAGGCGTGGATTTAACAGATTTTTAATTGTATTTTTATTCATTACTGTTGTTAAATTAAATTTTTTTTTTTTTGCACGATACGAACTAAATATAACTTAAACTCTTAAAACCTGTAGATGTTGGCGTATATTTAAATTTAGCGGTAAGGTATGTTATTCCCTTGTAGCATTTATATCAATTTCGATAGAATCCCTCGAAGAAAAGTATAAAATTCTTCGTATATTTTGTGTTCGTCGTAGATTACATTGAGCATATACCAATACACACTTAAGGGACACTGATTGGTTCAATCCCAAGGGACGCGAAAAACATTTACCAATATAAACTCAAAGAAAAAGAAAAAAAAAATGTAAAGAAGATTACAAGAAACAACATATACGTTTCAATCACGAAATAGAAACCACAATAGCTTCTTTAAAACTCAAATTAGTTATTATTTATAACATAAATCTCAGCGAGCTATCAAGAAGATTTCGTAAATTTTGACTGTGAGAAAAACCAGATTGAAAATTCGTATTAGATGATTTGAAATCCAGATTTGAATCAGCGCAATTTGTGTTGGCTGTTTTGTACCGTACGTGACTTATAAGTGACTTAAAGTGATTTGAAAAGTAATAGACAGATGTACTACGATGGAGAAATGGTGATTAGATGGTTGACGTAGACCAATCTTGGTCCCCTTAATCCAGTTATTAAGGTCGCGCGTGGTCTTACTACTGACTGACTGACACAATACTATAATTCCCATCTAGGAACTCCAGACCGTATATCATCTTCTTTTTTTAACAATATTTCGAAACGACCCAATACCGGTGAGACGCATGTGGTTTTATGGGAAAATAATAACGTTTTTAATAGAAATAGTGAGAATCTGTTTGGTAAATAATTGTAGTGAGGCGTTTTTGGTCACGTATCTAAAGTGTGTGGATGAAAGAAACGATCAATTTGTGTCAATATTTCAACAGTTTTCCGATAGGAAATCGACAAGATTAATCACGCTTACTGTATAAACTCCTGGATAACTGATTTTTATTGATTTTATAGCAAAGCCGACATTATTTGTCTTATAACTAAACTATTTATAACATTTAAGGATGCGTATGCGTTCTTAGGTCATTTGAAATGAAAAATAACTCTAAATCGTTTATAATACAAAACTATAAATCATATAAGATTTGTTTATAAAACACAATCATATAAATGTTTTTATCAAGTTATAATTTAATCTTTAAATTTAATCTTGAAAGAAATGTGGTTCGATTCATTGGTAAAAAAAAAAATTCAGGTTGTATATAATAAAAGTTGCGTTCGTAATATATATTTTGTGATTTACACTTTATAATAGAAACATCACCAAAAAAAAAACGCACGATTTATATTTATTAACTACTAACCGGAAAATATATATATGTAATTTAGACCTTTTTATGCTGTTTTCTTGTAGTTTTTATATATATATATAAATTTTTCAACAAGAGCAAATTTACTGCGCAGAAGATATAAAACGCCATAAATGTTGAAAATATAATGAATTTGCTTGGAGTAAAGTAATATGATATATAGCTTCACAAAAAAAAAATACTTGTTCAGTAAAACTTATAATAGTTTTGATTAAAAATTTAACTACAGTTTAGTTATAGCTTCCATACATGCAGCTCATAATTTTTAAAGTATAACTTTGCGTTTGACAAGGTTAAACAACTTTTTAAATATTTTATTAACTAAAAATGTTTAATCACCACGTAATTCCCCACTGAAATGATAGTTATAAGGTTGAAATATGGATTTCAATTTATTTTTGAAGATTTTATAAATATTTAAACATCTCAAAAAAGTTTCAATAAATTCTAAAAAGATACATAGAATATGTGGAATGGGTT
This sequence comes from Nebria salina, assembly GCA_944039245.1. Taxonomy (NCBI): domain Eukaryota; kingdom Metazoa; phylum Arthropoda; class Insecta; order Coleoptera; family Carabidae; genus Nebria; species Nebria salina. The sequence continues at coordinate 16,145,553 of OX063271.1, forward strand.
TTTTTCGTAACAATAACAACATATCTGTCAAGTTTTGTGTATACATTATGTTGGAAATGTATAGAAAAAGTACGTTTTATATGTTTTTGTTTGAAATATCACGAAAAGTATTTTTATAAAACTTTGTTAGTTAAATAAACAATTCGCAAACTAGTTTTGCTATTTGCAAACAAATTTCTAGATATTAATAGGACTTATATTATATTTAGTTCTCCATTCTTCTGTTCATTTATTTTATCAGTATTTGATCTAAGATGGAAATGCTGACTTTTCAGTTTTTTGTTTTATAAAATCTTAAATCATTTTCTATCGTTTCGAGAAAGTTAACTCTCTATATGAAAAAAAGTTCGTTTTCAAACAATGGAAGAATATGTGGAATCTGTTAGTTTTTGAGTGCGTCAACTCCACCGCAATAAGGACCTAAAAAAAAATCCATTCTTCTCCGCTAATTCCACGTTGAACTTTCCCAAATACTGATACCAATAAAGCTCTTAGCTTTGAAGTAGACTCTTCAGAATGTTTGTCACCCGTAAGTTTTTGCAAGACGGCTTCTTAAGATAAACCCTTTTTTTAAAACAAAGTTCTGAAATTTTGTATGTATACTTACCAGGCTTTTGAAAGCATGTTAATTTTAAAATATCGATTATAATTTATTATTTTTCTTAAATATTTATAGCGAGTTACTACGTTTTAAATAAAAGCGTAAATTCCTACAGGAGTTGATGGAGATGTCTTCGTGGAGATTAAAAGTTGCGTTTTTCCACTTAGCACGCTTTTAGGTAGTGTTCCGATTTGGGACGGTACGAGATAGTACCTTGCCTAATTACTCTCCTGATACCAGTTGTCTAAGTTGAAATTCGTCATTTATTTCGTAGATTTAATGTAAATGTGTATTAGTACAGAACAAAACAGTGGTAAAGGTATAAAACAATAATTAATTTCAATGAATTCTAAGAATTTCCTGTTACTAAATTATGATTAATATCAAATATGCCATTTTAATTACCGTCTCATAAAGTTGAGCGTAGAAAAATCGTGTTTGTGTGCGAAGCAAGTGCTCTACATGCAAGATATGTAAGTTGCGTGCTAGAACATATTAAATTAAACCAATGTTACACATTCAGATTATCACCGGTTGAAATGAGCAGTGGTTAATACCCACAAGAGATATATATGTTATCACAGACAAAAAAAGAATATATACATGTTAATATTTATCCGGGTGATTTTTATTTTTTCCGGAACATATTGGGAATTATAAAATAATTCCATTTAATTAAAAAGGATTACAATACAATATATTACGAATATTCTATATATTTATTATTTGTGAAAGGTATTGTTGATTAAATAATACAAATAATATAACTTTAGACATAAATATTTAATAATTTTTTAATCGAAGTTACTTTGAAGTAATTATTATTGTTATTATTATATGAGGAATTTCGAATTATTTGTTTGATTACGTTATAAAGTTACAAAAGAATAATTTGATTTAGTAGAATTTCTAACAAAGTTCAATTTTAAGTTACATTGGTGTAACAGGGCGTGAATAATTAAATTATGTTCAAATATATTTTTAAACGTTATTCCAAACCTTTTGTTGTTCCCGAAAATCTTATTAAATTTTTAATTAGTAAACGTCATTATAAGGCCTAAAGTATATTGGTGCCCTCGGCCCTTTTAGGTTGGCATAAATGATAATAAAACAAATTGATTAAAAACTACAAACGCCCAGAATCCTAATGAACATAACAATACACTTTTTATTTTCTGCGAAACCCTTGAAAACAGTTGAATACTAATTATTCAGTGAATAAAATTACGGTTTTCAAACCGATATAAAAACGACGCCTGAATACTGAAAAACCAACATGGATGCACATAACATTTGATTTACATTAATTGATACTTGAAATAGCAGCGCACAATTTTTGTCGCTGTTCAAAGCAGCGACAAGAAAGTGCGAATTGGATACTATTTGCGAGGTGAAGAATGCTTCAGCCTAGAGTGTCTTTTTGTTCTCGTATTTATTTTATACGTAAACTATTTTGCATTTTGCCGTCAGTATTTTGACAGCTCAATTTTATAACTTGATTTATTTTCTATATTCTAATTTGTCTCTGTTGAAACTGAGCGGTTTTTCCGTGACTCATAAAATATATTTACCGCACAGTTAATATCTGTATGATAGTGATAAACATCTGAGAGAATTATCATATAATTTAGAATAATATTTCAGAGCTTCACTGACTGTATTGTTGTTTACGTTATTTTTGAATAAAGAGCTACACAATATGATTTATTTTCACTTATATTTTCAATTTATTGTAAGCGATATGGCATTTTATGTATGCCTGTAAACATTTTAATAGAATATTTATCATATATGTTTAGCATATTCTAGCTTGCATATAGTAAAATAAATATACGTTATAAATATATATGATAGTGAATTCCCTTAACAGCGCCATCATATTTTGCTTTTATTATTATTGTTTAGGACCTTTTAGCAGGCTAGAAGTTGACAAACACCAGCGTGGTGTTCTTTTGTGTTTAATGCAAATTTTAATATGCAATTTATATCAAAAGATATTTAATATAAGCTAATGCATTCTACTAGAAGAAACTTAAATGCATTTATTATAATTAAAACAAAGATACAACGTAGGGGGCTACGTTACTTAAGCCATGTTGCTCTATTTTGTGATGATATTAAAACTATATTCAAAAACGCAATATACGGTTTTATCATTAGTGCACATGGTTTAAGCATACAATGCAAATACAAGGGTGTATATTGCGAAGTCATCAAAATGTGCCATAATGACGTGAAAAAGATGTTTGCGAGACAGGCGTTCCGGGGGCTTGGAATAATTTAAGTTTACAACGTACTATGGATATATGGGAGGCAATTTTATATCGTCTGATGTGGATTAATTCTAAGCAAAATAAGAAAGTACTACACATTAATCGCTTATGTCTTCAAGTTTATAATGATTACTGAAACATTGAAGTGTTGCGAAAGTCCTGTCGTCGCACTTCTATGATAGGTTTTTCGTGCACTAAAAGTGTAAATGTCTAGTGCACTCGCAGTGTCTTTTATTCTTTTATAACATACAGTTTACAGTACGTTAGTGAATACTCGTTTTACGAGCCACTTTTACGTTCACTGTTGCCGAGAAACTCTTAATTCTTAAAATTTAAATCACACCGTTTTGAATATTCTTTTTAAAAATGTTTTACGAGCTTTATACCATAAGTTTCTCTCTCTCTCTCTCACACACACATACAGAGACACACATATAGACTCTCACCAAAAATAGTCAGATATTTTTCAGATTTAAACATAAAATTGAGCTTAAAGTGAAGAAGTTTCTAATTAATAATTTCAGAGTGTAATTTGATATTCTATATAAACTTATATTGAGTGTTAACAGTGTAGGACAAACTCAGAATTTATTATTCAACTATAAAAAGTATACTGGCATAGATATAGACACGCCTTACGTCTATTGTATAATATTTCATATGTTTTATCTTCTACTTTTCCTGATTGAATGTGATTTTCATTTCCTGACTTGTGATAAATTGTTGTGTTTTTGAAGAAAAGAGAATCCACTTTTAAAATCAACGTCGTATTGATTTTGACAAAAGTTCGATAGTTTTGTATCCAACAAACGAAAAATCAAATAAAAGAAAATTAATTTCATATACAAAAAAGCTTTTACATTTAAATCGTTTTTATCATAAATATTATCTTATAAAAGTATCAAATTAGATTAGCTATTAGTTTTTTATTGTGTATACAATTCGTATAAAAAATAATAAAAATGTTTGCATAAAGCGTGCAATTATGACCGCACCTGTGTTATTTTTGGGCTCCAGTAAGGAATTTTGACGGTTCAACAACAAAAGCAAATTAACCGGAAATTACTAACGTTTCAACTTCCGAATAAACAAGTCGATCTTTACGATGAAGATAATAATAGTTTGGTCAAATTTATGAGCTATAATAAATGCAATATATTGGTATATTATTACCGCGATAAGACTCAATATTTTAGTATGATGATGTTTTAGCGCTTTTCGAAACTACTATATTCATTCACGGATAAGATCAATAATTTGATTGGAAAATCAAAATATACAGAATATTTTTTTTTATGGTGTACACGCGTAGGTTTTGCAAATTTTAGTACATTTGATCAATAATAAAGCGAATTTAATTAAAATTGCATCGCTGGCGAAAATTTGTGACACAATATGCAATGATTTCTTTTGTATTATGGAATTTCAGTTGGTATTTCCTTGGAACTAATAAATATCGTTTTATATAAATGTAATGCAGTTTGATATTTGTAATTTAATCAAGATATAATGCGCATCATCAATGGTGCACTGATTAGGTGAAACCAACAACTATTCCAAGGAAATATACATTTGTATCTATATATATATATATATATATATATATATATATATATATATATATATATATATATATATATATAAACTAGCCCTACATTAATAGTATTTCATTAGGTACTGACGCTAATTGTATATTGATGAAATTTGAGGTGATAGTGTATATTTTTCTAAAGTGTTTTTTTTTCTGTTTTGGAATATTGTTTATATTTCAGCATTCATAATGTATTAAATCGCTATATTCTCTCGCGATGTTTTCTTTCATATATACAATAATAGTATAGATGAAAAAATGAATATGGATTATCCATTGAATACCTGTCAATTTGTTTGAATGACAATAAATATATCGTGTATCAAGCTATATAAAATACACGTATCAATATGAATAGAATGCACATGTGGCATAGTATTTTGATGTTTGTTGTAAAATTCTTTTACTATCCATCCATCTTTCTGACATTTATCACAAAACACTTCTATCTAGAATCATCTGGTTGTCCTCTATTCATCTATACATAAGTGTAAACTTGTATTAACATTCAAAAGATCAACTCAAAATGGATCTATTTCGAAAGTTAAACTCAAATATCGAAAATCCCCCTATACAAGATCTTTTATTCAAAATTTACTGCTATAAATTTAACACCTCGTTCCACGACTACGAAAATTCCTAAAACTATTTTGAATTGTTACTTAAAATAAAAAAAAAACTTTAGCTTTGCATATTTTATTATTATTAGTTTAATTTTCGAATGGAATAATTTGAAATAAATATAATTCTTACGAAATTTCGTAAAATTAATGATTTTTATAGTTAGATGTAAAAGTATTATGTATGTACGTTGATGAAACTAAACTTTAACTTTAAGCTGCTAAATCTATATATGTTTGCTGTTTTCAAGAATGTGAACCAGGCTTTCTAAACTATTGTCGGAACGTGACATATACTATAATAAAATATGTAGAATCAACGAACGAGCGACGCAGAAATATTTTCCAAATTGCAGAGCTCTTTCACGATTTGTATTATGGACAGAAAATGGTACAATGTATACATACATACATGCATACAACATTTTATCGTACATAAAGCGCATAGCATACATATATAATACTTCACCTTTTTCGAATATATTGAACTGTATTTTCATACCACCGTAACAGACTATGACGTACTTGTACTGCATTCTATATGTATTTAAGTTTTGAACAATCATTTAAAAAAATAATCTATATTCATTGCAAAATCTGTATCTATATATAGAAACTAGGCTAAAATAAATTTAACTATGTGTTCAATTGTATATTTTACGATTTTATAGCTACAATTGAATACATATACAATTGATAAGCAAGGTCATAAACTCAATTGTGATGAATAGAAATAATTAAATTTGTAACCAGCGAATAATTTTATAATTTAACCCAATCAGAAATTGAATGAACAAAATAGAAAATTCTTAAACGTGACAACCATATAGTTTATATAACGCAAACAATGAAGCTGGATTGCGGCAGGCGTATTTAGTACATTTTATAAAGGTTCCTCTACATTAGCATGGTACAGAGAGGGCTTATTCGTTAAAAGTCGTTAAAACCGTTTAATTAAATGCAGTTTCTCTGGTGATTCAAATTCGTGCACTGTTTTAAATGACTATATAGCATAGAGTCGAATTTCCCGCACGGATAAATGCTTTTCTATTTTATTACCACCATGAGGTCGGATTTTTTGGTGTGGAAATAATTTTTTTATTGTACAAACACTAAATAATTGGTTGTGAGTTTGCGTAAATGAATTCATATTTTAGTAATTATCTAAAAGTTATTTATTTAAATTTTACCCCGTTAATAATTTGCTACATCCTAAAAACACAATGTGCCATTTTATATAATTAAAAATGTTTTGATGAAAATATTTACTCGTCCAAGTAAAGTACAATATATATTTTTGTGTTACAGATACTTTGGTAAATATCCTACCAACCGTACACATCATTTGAGTGGCGTCCTTTCAAAAACATGGCATCTAGGTATCACAAAACAAGAAATATTCAAAGAAACACTGCGTTACAATACAACAAATAAATATCAAAAACATAAAATGGCGCGTTTAAACCAATTAAAAATTATTTTAATTTTATTTAATTTATTCATAATACAATATACTACAGCGTTTCATACTAAAAGTTTATATTCAACCGATATTAAACAAAATGACACGAATGGTATTAAAGCTGCAGTGCTCCAACGGGCATTTTCCGCTAAATCAACCAGGATTGGATCGGCATTTCAGCGAAGTATTGCTATACCATATGATAATAGAACTGAAAATCGAGAATCTACGAATGCAGCCGAAATGCAGCGGACAAACGCGAATGACGTTTCAAATGATTACGGGGATATGAACCGCTGGCGCAATATAAGCACGAATGATATTTCTAATGATTTTGAGCACTTTTTCTTGCGGCGCAAACGTGAACTAGTCAACGCAAGCGCCAACGCAACTATAATAAATCCGGAGATTTTATTGGAGGATTTGAATGATCGCATGAACCAATCGAATTGCAGCAATGACTATTGCATATCGGATGAAGATTATATGAATATGATTGATGAATATATGTTTCCGTCATCGTACGAATGGGTGCTGATATTTTTCCATTCCATGGTTTTTCTAATTGGACTGGTTGGTAATGCGTTGGTATGCGTGGCGGTTTATCGCAACCATAGTATGCGAACGGTTACGAATTATTTTATTGTGAATCTGGCGGTCGCTGACTTTATGGTGATTTTATTTTGTTTGCCACCAACGGTTTTGTGGGATGTTACTGAGACTTGGTTTATGGGGGAAGCCATGTGCAAGATTGTACTCTATATTCAGGTAAGTCTAGAATAACTTTACCTAAATGAAATGAGCCCCAGGATACTTATTGCACCTGTATACGATACACGCGTTTGAAAAATAAACGAAGAAATATTTTCCACAGATTTATTTTCATAAATCGACTAGCATGGTTCTATTGTATATTTTTTATAAAGTTTAACGAATCTGACTATATAGTAATTTTTCTGATTGTGTCGAATCGTATTTGATTCCATTATTCTTTTATTACATGCCGTGTTGAATTTTTCATGTGACCGCAATGTCACTCGTTATCGCTGAAGCCGACGGTGTCAAATAAGCGAACCTAATTTAAATATCGACTACGCATTTACTTGTGGTATTTCTTATTACTTTATGTAACATTCCTGATCGAATTTCTACAGAAAAAAAAAAATCTTTTAATAACTACATGGTTGAATAAGTACCAATTTTTTAGAAGATTTTAATAATATTCTATAAAAATAAAGCCTTATATATTGAAATGCCTAGATTTTTTATTGAATAAACTTCCAATTATTGTTGAATAATAATAAATTTATTATAAAATATGTACCTATTTTCTATATTTTATAATTCGTTCTTTAGTATATTAAGTATGTCATGGTACTTACAGAGTAATCATCAAAATGTGTCTTTAGAGAATTTGTATTTTATAATCGTTAATACGTGCGTCATAAATTATGCTTAAATCGCGTAAAATTCGGTGTCTTTTTCAGAGCTTACTTGTGATAAGCGTAACTTGAAACGTTTGCACGAAAATTTATTTGAAATATTCGCGTTATAACGACATACTAAATCTATTCCGTATTAGGTCGTTAAGAACGATTTTACATTGTATGGCATATGTATGTGATGGTAAACGTAGTTATAAATATCTCAAGAAGAATAAACTTACACTTAAAAAAAAAAACATAGTACTAATAAATCGAATAAATCTGTGTTCGCCTAATGAAAATTGATTCTCATTTTAGTTTGATAAAGTTCTGGTGTTAGCATCTGTTGCCGCTAACCGAACGGAATACTGACGAATCGTTCCGGAAAGCTAACCAAATTATAATTATATGGAATGGTAGCACATTTTCATATTAAATTCTCAACGAAAAACATCAAATTCCACCCCACCGAAACCTTATTTTTCACGCTCAGCTGAAACGTAACTCGCCTTTGGGCCAACGCTTTTTGTATTCAAATTAGATTACAAGTAAATTGAGTACACAAGATATTATAGTGTTATTTTTATAAATAAATCATTTTTAAATACTTGAATTTTAAATGCGATCAAAATACACTTTTAAATAATAATAATAATAAATTTATGTAAAATGTATTATTATTTGTTGATATCCTACAACGGATTTTCTTACTACGTAGTAGGAATTTATGTATAATAAAATACAAATTTAAAAAATGCTAGATAATAGGAGTATAATTTTTCATTTTACATAATATTGCAAAATAATTTGAATATCAGAGCGTAACAGTTTCACAAGCAGCTTTAAAATGTCGATTAATTTGTTTTTACAAAACAATATAAAAATGTACTCCTAGGTTTTATGTTTCATTGTTTAATGGCCTGCTTATAGAGAAATATATTCTATGTATTCATAAATATACTTTTCATTCGGTTGATTTTAAAATGAAAATTTATTGCTAAATCCGATTTGAACTATACAAAATACATATGTATGCATTTTGATATAAAACCGCTATATAACATGTATTTTAGTTATAATACGATTATCTATTATTTAAACAATGTTCTCAAATTTAATGTTTCGATTTTACGAAAATTTAATGCATATGAAATATTTTACGTGTTGAATGTAAATAAATGGAATATTTAGGTTTTTCTTAGTGTATAATAGCGAGAGGATTTTATATAGCTGTGTTAAACGCCATGTGTGACGGCATAAAGTAGAAAATGACACGCTGAATAATAATCCTGAACTCTGAAAAGGACTCTTATTTCGGCTTTGTTGCTCTGGGCAACAGCTCACTCTTTATGAATATGCGACGTGCCGTTAAACTTTCAGTTCAGCCTTTGACGAAAAGGCAATTTTTGCCCTTGTGCAAGCTTAGATTAACCATCGTTTTATGCAAAGCTTCAAGGTAAGCTCGATCGTTTATATGCATGGATATGCAGTAAAATAGAGCTTAGTAAAAAATTAATTAGATTACAAATTGATGTGATTTTTAATAGAAAATAAATTTATAGCAAAAATGACTAATTAATTAATATTTTCCGTTAATTAGAACAATTTTAAATATTTCTGAGATGGTTTATAATTTAGATGGTTTTAATTTTCACAAATAAATATAAATTAATTATGATATACTTCAAATTTGAAGATTGTTATTATTATTACCATCAACATAAAAGAAAAGTGAAATGAAACTTTTCCCAAATATGAAGCTAGAAAATAGATTTATACTAACGAAATGGTACAAATAAACATAAGAAAGTAGTAAGCTTCAATGAGCTTTGAGCTTGTTTCCAAACAAATCAACTTCTAGTGTTTGCAAGTGCCACGTTTTTATTGCATATCCTCGAAGTTTTTATTTTATTTTTCCTATTAGTTTTAAACGCTCTATTGCGACGATTCGTTTAAATAAGTGTGTAAAATTTTATGGTTTTTCCAACTCACTAAAGTTTTCTTTTTCGAAAATCAACGATTATGAATTATCATTCTTTTTTAATTTCTTTGCGACCTTAAGATATTCTTTATTTATTTATATATATATATATATATATATATATATATATATATATATATATATATATATATATAAAATAAAATAAAGAATATCTTAAGGTCGCATAGTTCATTAAGCAAAGTACCACTTACAAAGTAGAAAAAAACCAACACAGTTTAATGTTTCGACGAAGATTTTATTATTGCATTTTCTCGTCCACCATTTCTTCGTTTATTTCATTATCTTTCTTGCAGGAGACAAGTGTAAGTATAATTGAATTTACGCTGTTAAAAATTTAAATACTTGAGTTTGTTCATTTTACTCAATTTATAAGAGAAAATAATTTGGATAAATCGAATGGAAGTATCGTTGTTCCACTAGAAACGAGTTAAAATTCTAATTATACATTGACGTACTTATACGTTCATATCGTACATGAGTACGTGATTTCTCGTACACGAAATTCCATGACACGAAATTTCTAGTATTTAAAAAAAATTCACTGATATTACCGTACGCCAAAATAATTTAGAATTTGATTTGAGTTGTTGGTAAGCTTCTTTAATAAAGTAGATAATATAATAGAAACGGAGAATGAAACTTCTTTGAACTATAAATAATACTTTATGACGTGTTTATATGCGCGTTACTAACTAACATGATGTGAAGCATTATTATTTATGTTAAACAATAATTCTCACATAAACCACCCCGTAAAGCCCCCGGTTTTAACTCAGCGAATATGGAGCTTACACTTGTCCGAAAAGAGTAGACGAATATGTCACTTCGGATTACGTTGCTTACGTAAGATCAAATAATATAGGTTTTAAAGTGTTATATTATATAATATATCAAGTCTCTTTCCTGTGATCTTTTTTTTTAAATGTTTTTTGCTCATAATTTGATGTATGATTTGCGAATAAAAATATGTAGATACTTTTAAGATATTTTACACAAAACTTGCTAGAAAATATTCTAGAAAGATGTAAAATGCGATTTGTTTATATAAATATTTTAATAATGTTATACTTTTAGTAGGAAAATATAAATTGTTTTATTTCATTTTACAGGGCAGTTCTTTTAATATCGATTTAATAATATTTGCAAAATTGTCTAAAATATTTATTAAATATATTGTTTGCTATTCGCTGCGTTTCACAAACTGCTGCGTTTCACAAACTAGCACAATAAAATCGAATTATTTATTTATTTAGCTTTTGTTTGAAAACTTCAACTCAAAACACCAATGCCAATTGCAACAATTCCAACAGTTTTATTTTATTTTCATCATTTTGTTTGTTCTTAATGCTGTATTTATTTTCCGTTAACTAAACAGATTTTTCGATACAAAAATAACCATTTGAAAGTCAAACTGTAGACTAATCAACATTTAGAAAATAAAACGTAAATCGTTGAATTTTCGAAAACTATAAACTAATATTTAGAAATATTTATGCGCAGTTAGTGTTTACAATATTTTCTAATTAAAATTTAATTCTATCCTGTCGTCTTTTTTTTAGTTCAATCTTTCATTTAGTCGCAACTGTTTAGCAAAATATAGTAATTTAAAATTGCTATAGAGCATATCAGGTGCGATGTTAATTGCTCCACAAAGTTGTTTATTTCTTTTATACTCTCAAACTAACAAAACATATCAGACAGTATGAAATTATAAGCTTGTTCAAAAACAATTAAATATTTAATTTCAAATCAACTAAGTCCGATTTTAATACATACAGAGAAGCAAATATATATAACATATATAAACAGTAATATAAAATAAAATTTCGAGAAGCCAAATAGGATATGCGGATCTAGAATAATATTTAGTGTGGCAATTTGAAAATTTCGCATGTATTTCGCAATGTTTTTTGTTTCATTCATGCCAACTTGAATAAACCTTTAATTACTCTAGAAGCATTGCCAGCCGAAGCAGAATATAATCTTCTTCCGCCCTCAAAAAATATATTTGTATAACACGAACGCTACGTGAAATTTTAAATAGGAGTTTCTCGTAAATGTAATCTACAAAAAAGCATATGAAAAATGATTTTATGATTATACAATATTTATATAGTATACATGTATTTTAATTTTTTCGTTATTTTATTTATGAGAGTTAAAAAATGGAATAACGGAATAGATACATGTTTTCAATTCAAACAATGTAATAGAGCAACGAATATGAAATGAAAATAAAATATTGATTCTATAAAAAGTTGAAATGAGGTGATGTCTTACCTGTTTCATACCGGAAGTCGCAACTGATTTCATAGCGTGTCGCCAGCAGAATTGACAGCTTTAGTTAGAAGCAGATTACACTTCCAAATAGCAGTCCAATATCTTTTACCAGACTAGCGCGGAATGGTAATATTTGAGTTGCACACAAATTGCGAAATTCTGTTCGTGTCATATTTTGATATTATGCTAATTTAGGCCATTTCAAAAATAAACACTATTATGGTAATGTAATATTGCACGTATACGTACGTATAATATCGGTAGAGGAGCATATGGTATCTCTATAGTAAGATATTATTTAACATAACATGCAAAGGAACCTGATGTCGTAGATATAGTTTAAAAGTAGCTATTGACGTAATGGGAATATATGCATATACATACATATATGCACTTGGAAATCAAATGCAAGTTTGATGGTAATATATGTTATGCAACCTGTATTTTGAACAAATAAACAAACATCAAATTCTATACAGTTTTCATTATTAATTGCTTGTACTATATTAATTTTACACTTGGGACTTATGATTAACAAATTTGCATTTAGCTAACAGAAATTTATCTGCAGGCTACAGACTCTGTATATCATCTTGAAAACCAGTCTATAGTTATTAGTTTAGTCTATACATTACACTTTATTTGCAGGTAATTACTATCTTTAGTACTATGATAGTAAAACATGTTTGAGCTTTTTTTAAAAAGTTGTAGTAAATATGAAAGAAATTACTCAAAATTGAACAATATTTAAAAAATTCATATATGTTAGTATAAAATATGATTCGAATATAAAATTATATACAATTGAATTAAATTCAAAGATACAATCATAGAAACAAATATATTTTACTAAACAAATATGTAAATTTAATTTTTTTACAGAAATAAAAAACAATTTTAAATGTGTAAGATATGCAACCCGCGATTACGTAAATTGTATTATAAAAAAAAATCTGCAACAAGAAAATGATGCAGTAACATAAAAACGCTTCGACCCTAAAAAAATGCCTGTAACTTTTTAAGAGAAGTGCAATCTTAACGGGGCAAGCTTTATTTTAAGCAGTAGCGTTTTGTATTGCGAATTTATATCACAAAAGACAAGAAGTCGTGTGAAATGAAGGCGATAACGAAACATAAACGACCCTACGTCAAACCATATCTTCAACATGGTCGAATCAGAAATACGCATGGCTGTAATTTTGGCTGTGCCAGGCTTTGGGTTCGTCACGCCTGGATTACACGAATTAACTGCCATCTCTTGGTGTAACAACTAAACTTATTCAATTAGCCACTCAACCTTAACCCTTACTTAAATCCACACAATTACTATTGTGACCAAAACGGAATGTATGTAAATCGCCCAATTATCTGTGTTTTGTTTAAATTTCAATTTGTGCTATGAAATCTCTAAAGAAAGTTTTTTTACTAAAATAAATATTTATTTCTAATTGACTCTTAGTACAACACGTACTGGTGCAGTCTTTAGGACGCAACACAGTTGATGGTAATCTGACGTTCAACATGCGCACGACGGAAAAGCAATAAATAAGAAAGACGAATGCTTTCAGCTTCGGCAATAGATTGTGTTTGTCGTTTCAATAAAATAGACTGCCGAGGAATGTTTATTGTCTATTACGGGTATACTGAGATTTCACAAATTTCAAAGCTCAATGAAGTTCGATATACAAAAAAAAAAAAAAATACTGCAGTCGATTACATATTTCTATGAATTTCTGAAATTGAAATACTTATCTTCAGAACATAATTAAATATTATGACTAAGTATTTCGAGTTCATCTCAACTTGGGAATTATTTGATTCCGAGTATCTAGTTTTGTTTTAGTATAGTAAATCTACAAACTGTTTTAATTGAAAATGAAACATTTCACGAATTTACTAAATGCAGTGAACATAATTGCTGGTTTAATGTCGCAAATTATTAACATCTGCAATGTCTTGCACTGGCTTTTCTTATTTGCAATAGATGTATTTTAATTTGCATAGGATACATAAACTAAATTATTTAAGTTTTTTTGTTAAATCATTGACGAGTTATTTTTTTTAAATTACAGATTTTTGAATATAAATCAGAATAAAAATAACTTCCGTAATGTGGTACGTGCATATATATGATTTGTGCGGCGTAACCATTATAGTACGCATATATAGATTTATTTATAGTAAATATATACCATATGCTATCAGAAAACATTAGCGCACTAGTTGATAGGTAGCCCTAAATTAATCAAGTGTTGACTAGGAAAGCGTGTTCGTACAGAATGTAGCGCGCACTGGCCGTGTTCGAACCGCCAACAATAATGAAAACACTAAATTACTAGAAGCTAAATACACATACATTCACACACACGCATCACTACACACGCACCCACATCATTTCCTGAATAACAAATAAGCAAGGATTTATTAGCTACGGTACTTATTTAATGTTTGTGCTTTTCAGTTTCATGTTTATACATGAGAGGATTCACACTATATACTAAATCCAAGACGCTGAGAAACAAACATAAATTGCAACGCATATTCTTAATTACAAATTCTAATTATTTTTAGTCAACAAGGAAAATAAAAATAAAAAATTTGAAAAATAATTTCACACTCTGAAATTACAATGTAGTAAATTTAATCAGAAATAATATTTTCTTTTACAAAAAAATATAGTTGTTTTTTCTCTTAAAATAGCATTCATAAAGTCTATTATGAAGATTGTGTTTGGCTTTAATTAAGTTTACTTTAAGTAACACTTATGCTGAGTGACACTTAATTTAGGTTTGGTAATTGGTCAATGCTATGTCAACCCTTTTGGTAAAATGGTGAAATTCCATCAGGTAAGAGGTCTTGAAATAACATTGTCTGGAGACCATACTTAATTAGTCAATTTATTTTAAAAAAACCCATTCTCGACTTAGTGTTCAAATATTGCGAAAAATTGATGAAAATATCAAAAATTATATAAATTTAAACTTTTATTGGAATCGTGCTCCAGAATAAATTCGTCTACTTTAGTGCCAATATTTACGGATACATTTTTATTAGCTATATATCCGGTTTAAAATACCGTAATCGTTTTGTTTTCAATAAACTTATTAACTTGTTGATAAAGCCACTATAGTATTACTATAAGTCTGTATGAGTATTATCGGTAACAATGACCCGCTTAGAACTATTTGAATATAGTATTTTAGAAACAATAATATTTCAGTAATATATAACTTCACTAACTTAAACACAATAACGCAATTACAATTGTGCGAAATTAATTTCTGAATGATCCTTTATAAGCATTCAGTCCATTTGATCAAAGTGTTCAAGTATAAACATATTGAATTAATCATTCTTAGAAATGCCCGAGGCCTATGATTTGGGTTTGCTTTTAATTGATTTTGCAAATTTGTGAGCGTTATAAATTAGAGTATTATACGATAGATACTGTAAGAGTCATATTTGTCGATCGAGTTTTGTGGTCGGATTTGACCATAAATTCATAATACTATTTTAGAATTGAATACAAATTAGTAAAATTATCAAATTACCCGCATGCACCATACGCAATAAATTATTGTTTATTTGATTTCTGGCTACAAAATGAGATAATGGTGCATTATTAATTTACTGCGGTTATTGAAAAATTAAATTATCGTACCACGAGAATTTTTAATATAATTTTCCATAATTGACTGCGTGCAATTCTATACATACATACATATTTATATTTCACCGTTTGAACTAACACATACAAACATGAATATAATGAGAAGAATGGTAATTGTATTTTTTTTTTAATCTGGCTTAAAAGTATATAAAATAGACTTAGGTATATAACGAATATGTTGTCACGTTTATATTTTAATTACATAATTAATTACAGCTTGGTTGTTCGTAAGTGAACGCTTGAAACTTTGCTAATTAGCGACCGCTAAACTTCATAGCACATAGTGTATAATGGCCATAGTCAAGTGAGCGCACATAGAAAACACTAAATTTGTAACTATCCACATTGAGCGCGAACGATCTGACGATATTTCCGTTTCGTTTCTGTGCTTATCGTTTGAACGCATCTATGGTTTAGATTCAATTTCATTTCTTTTACCACTCGACGATCGATATATTCAAAGCAAAACGGTTCGGAATATCTTCGTTCCAAATCTCTTTTCGAAAACCATGTTTTTTTAAAGATCTACCCCCGAAATATACTTTTATACCGATTCGCATCATTAACTATTTATAGAAATATTCTTTATAATTCAAAAGATAAGAAACATCTTACAAAATCAAATTGCGATTTTATTATTAATTATATTTTTAATAATTTTTGTAACATATTCAAAAATACAATAAAATTTCAAATTGTGAGCAAGTTAGTTGAAAACAATTTATCATCTTTAGAAGAGGCGATACAATTTTGTATTACATGTGCTAGCTCCATCTCATATACATGCAGATATTGGTGAATGTGAGCACGCGTATAATTCAACAGGAAGTACGCGGAAAAAAAACGTCAGAACCGAAATGGCCGTCACCGAAAATATATAAAGGATACACATAATACATGTTGTATTCACGAGAGCAAATCCAAAAGCGCGCATACATACATCGTTCGATACATTCATGTGTAGGAAATACGTGACAGGCTTAGAACTTACAATACATTTTTTTTCTGCATATTTGAGCATTCAATTTGAGTAAAATTTATTTAAAAAACCATCGCACATTCCTAGTCATTTTACTAAAATACACAAACTGTATTGTCAACAGTAACTATAAATTGTAACTTAGAATGCACTAGTTGCAACTGAGCTTTTATGAAGGGAAACGTTTCGAAAACGTCTCTTCGATGTAGTTTAGAATTAGTATGCTAGTTGGGAATGGTTTCACGATGCAGAGATTCCAGCCAACTGAAATGGACATTAAAACCTTACGGTCGTATATAGACGCTTCTTGTATTCTGCTATTAGTCTATTTGTGGACCTTTAGTAGCTACACACTCAACGGCAAATAATAGAATTTCATTTTTATTTCCTTTGAAGCGGCTATTGACTGCTTTTATCTAGTAAATTGTTGCAGACATTCACTATATACATATATAACTTTATACGCACGAGACTTCCAGAGAGGAATTGCTTTATAAAAAAGAAATGCAATGAACCATTTAATCTTTGAACAAAATTAAGTTTTCACATAAGATAATTTCAAATTTCTTATTCGTTCTTAAAATATTCGTTTACAAATATAAACTTAGTACACATTTAAATCGCGTGTTTCATTAATCGTCCAAGGTATTTCCAGTCTTAAAATTTACAAGCAAAATATTGACATTTGAAATTTAGTTTTGCGTTCAGGACATTGTTTACAGTGTGAAAACACCTCTGTCGTTGTTGGTCTTACATTGGTGTACATTGACAAGGAAAGGGACATGTCAACGCGGTAGAACCGAACTAGCTAATTCCAGTTGGCCCTTTGCTTACTGACTGTGTTCCAGTTGACCCGGTGATCAAGGTTCATGTTCACTCCATCAAATGAACTTCCGAATTATCGTTAACACTTTGATAGCCACGCAATTAATCATGGAGACTCTGGCACTATATGGTGCTTTAAAGGAAACGCGATTGAAGGTCGAAACCGGAAGGGGTGACGGAATTTCAAAGAGATCCGTGCAGTGTTTAATAGATTTGTAATTGAGACAAAAAGAGGCAATAGTGAAACAAGTGAATACTTTGACGAAAAGTAATTACTTTTACTACATTGGGGTTGGACGTTTTAAAACATTTTTTTCCCGAAACCGTAATTATGCTTACGTAATCAAGTCACCACTTTCGTCAATATTTTTAATTACAGGATTCGCAATCGTAGAAAGCAATATTTATTATTATTTTTGATAAAGACCCATTGCGAATGTATTTGATTTGTTTATATTCAAAACAATACAACGGGTACATATATTGTAAATATATTTGCAAAATGGTATAAAACGAATACAAAAATAGGAATATCATGTTTATGTATGTGCGCTTATGCATAAAGCACACAACTAAACAATGATTATATTTTGTCGTGAGCATACGCGTTAAATAATCTAAATTCCAATTCGTATCTGCAGCACAACAGTACGCTTCATATCAAAAACACGCGAGCTTCCGTAATTGAAATACGACTATTGTAAATATTTTTCTACGTAGGAGAACTCAGCTCAAGTTACTGTATTTTAAATAAATCCAAAAGAAAAGAAAAAAACACGTAGATTTATTTATTACAGAATACAGTTTAACAGTTCGAGTTTTTGAAATACCTCTAGGCTAGTAAACATCCTGCATCCTGGAGTATAGTTTTAACTTTAAGAGAGAATCCGTGTCGCTGTGTTGCTGAAACCGTTAGGCACAAAGGCCCATACACTCTTTTATATTCTGTGTTCACTTTCACAGTTGCTTGGACACACAGGGAATATGTCCTGGAGTAGACTTCTTTTTGGGGAACACTACAGCATGCAATATGGTAGTGTTTATGCCAAAGGATAGAATCGTCTGAATATTGTAACCGCTCCTGAGGCTTCAATTGATTATAGGTTGGACGGGTTCAGCTAATAGGGTAAATAATCGTATGGAAGATTTATAGGAACAGTTACATGTGTTAAGACTACATCCTCTACTTAAATGTCTATTGCAATTGATCCGAGAGAAAGAGAGAGAGAGAGAGTGCGTGTATAAATCAAAAGTAATTTATATAAAACAAATAAAACAGATAAAGTCTAGAATATGTTTGAAGTTAAACAGTATTCGACAAGGGTTGATTTTGGTGAAATTTTAAGTTGGATTATGCGTGGATCCGTCCATAACATTCCGTAATCGTTTTCATGTATCCAATAGAAGTCAGGCGAAATAATTTCGAAAATATATTTAATAAATATTAAAGTAGGTTTTCGGCTAAATATGAAAATTAATAAGCTTATGTACGTCCAGTAACTTTGCTGTAAAAGCTTTTCAATTTTAACGAGGATACATCACATTCAATCTACCATGCAGAACAAGTATATTATTTAAGCCCAAGGGGGGGATGGTGAGGTTTCATCAAAATTCTTTAATTACATGCGGTAATAAATACGATGCAAATAAAAAATAAGCACTTTGAATCAAAGAGAATATCAAAGTTGCAACTAAAATACAAGAAATGTGAATTATATACTTCTGCTACACTTCTTTCTTTTCGATTGGCAAATTGCCAATGTCGCGTCCGAAACAGAAACATTTAGAAACAAAAACATAACATTAAATATTTGTAAACTTATAATAACAGAAATATCAACATCTCAACTAATTCGTATAATGTTTTAAATTGTGTTCAAATAGTTGAATTAAACATTTAAAAATACATTCTATTCTTAAGAGCTCGTTACAGACATACATGTATTTATTTATCTAACTAGGAAACTGTAGTAATGACGCAGCGAGTTTCTTAAATATATCTTTCGATTGATTCAACATTTGCGTCTATTTATAGAACGTTCAGAATGCCACAGACTGTCAATTTAAATGTCTATAGGCAACATTACAGCGAAGATTCCAATTCTCATATCTTTATTATTTACTTCGCAGAATTGTCTCCGATTACATCAAATAGATTCTGTTGTTTATTCCACAATGACTTTTTCATGCTACAGAAGCCGTAATTATATTGTAAATCCTGTTCAAAGTGAATATAAAGAAAATTCTCGTTTGATTGAAGTCTGTAAATATTGCTGATTGTTGTATATGTAATTATTTAAGATTTTGTTTTAGAAAATATAGATTCTTGCTTAGAATTGTTCCATTAGTGGTTGTTCGGTCTTTGCAACTAACTGTTAGACTAATCGCTCTTCTAACAAAGAACTAATGTTATAAATGGCCTTTTCAGTGAAATATTTTCTTTTGTGTTTGCGTGTTCACATTAAATCCGTGTAGGTTGTAAACAGTGAATGGGTGTAGTAGCGCAAAAACTCTTAGAATACGCAAGACAAGAAGTTATTTTAGTCGGAATTCCTGGTGACACTTAAGATTCTGCGAAAGCACAACGTGTTTATTGTTCAACATTGCAGTGATATGATGTTGCATACCTCTTGTATTGAAAGAAAAAGTTATGTTTACAGTGTTTGTTTGTTTGTTTCAGACTGTTTCGGTGACGGTGTCAGTGCTAACATTGACCTTCATCTCGATCGACCGCTGGTACGCCATCTGCTTCCCGTTGAAATTTAAGAGCACTACCGGACGGGCGAAAACAGCTATTTTTCTAATATGGTTGTTTGCTCTTGCATTTGGTACGTTCACAGTTCTAAGATTACACATTTATTTATCATCCACCCACATATCAAAACTAAAACCTTTCCGTATTAATATATATAATATTCACGTAATTGATTTTAATAATTCATCACGTAATTATAGTGCGATTATATGCTAAGCTTAAGCCTGGATTAGAATTGCAATGAAAACTTTAAAATTTGGGTGTATTAGGACTGTATTAGATGAATTATTATTTTTAAACAATAAAATATGGTAATTGCGGAGTGAAAATTTTTAATTTGTAATTAGGTATTCTCTTACGTTAATAGTGTTAATTCAATATGTTTCTCAAGTAAGAATCACCCACTTGGAAGATAATTATAATTAGGTTATTTATATTACACTTGACTTACGTTAATTCTATTTCGGTGTTAACCAGGTATTATAATCAACTTAGATTTTCGCCACAATTAATTGCCTAAGTTTATCGATAACAAGTTTACGAAAGATTTCGACTTTGCAATATATTTGAATTTAATTCCAAAACTGACATATACGTAGAAAAATAAATACGAAAATAGTAAATATATTTTACTTTCGTAACAGCCCTCTGGCAACAATTGTATACGTACATACACGAAACGTTCGCATTTTCTGAACATAATTTATATATCAAATTTTCTAAATTGAATCACATTTCTTCACAAAGTCAGAGCAAAGCTGTTATCGTTATTATCATTATACACAAAACTTTTAAAACTCTATTAAAAAGTCTCAAAATTCGTCCCGGGAAAATTAAAAAAAAACCCATAATTCAATATACAAAATTGCGCAAACATTAAATTAAAATATATAACGTGTAAGACTAAACTGGCAACCCTTAGAAAGTGATAAATATTCGTTTAAATAAAATTCAAATTAAAAAGTATCTAAGTATCCTTTCCACCCCATTGGTAAATACGGCGTGTATGTGTGTGTGTAAAGGGGAGAGGGATGTAAGTTACAACCATTTCTAATATAAGCGGCATTGAAACCAGTGTCAGGTGTCACAAACGACGCAAGGTGAAATTTTATTTATGTGAAGGAGACACGCATGTAAGCACCCAAGGGATTTTATCAGGCAATGACAACGCAGTGTGCTGAATTGCCCGTAGGGTCCTGAATTTACCACAATGTTAAAGTTGGTGAAATGGTTATAACACCTCTAGATCTCTAGAGCCACGACAAAAATCGTTGCTGTCAATACTGACGAAATAATTTTTTTTTTTTCGACATTTTAACAACTATTTAAGAATGCTTATTTTCGCTTTGAAGATAAGATATGCCCAAAGTTAATAAGATGTTATAATTAACCATATTAATAATCCTCTCATGTTCAAGCCGTTACTCTCTCGAGGATAAACTAACAAGCACCTTATTAAAATGACGAATTGCCTTTCTACGAAATTATACAACATCACACTGCAAAACCAGACCAGGGCACCTTTTTTTTAATTTACCGAAAAGTGCACATAATTATCAATTACCCGATTTGATTATTTGTGAAAATTGTAAACATTATTTATTAGTTTTCGATTCATATTTTGGTATATTTCTTATTGAGAATATTGTAAAATAAATAATAAAATATTTCCATGTTCTGACCTTTTGTGCAGCAACAGTACGGCGTGGGTGTCGAAAGAACAAACTTCTAGTAATTCAAACGGACACCTACATAAATATAGAAATAAAAGATTCTAGATCCACACATTGCTAGAAGCATCTCGACATATTCCACTTTACGAACATAATTAATTTAACGCTTATGATCTTACATTATTCTTAGACTACAAACTACTTATTTTCTTTAATTCCTCATATTTATTTCAATATGTGACGAGAATTGAACGAAATGTTTTTATCCTCAAAATTACGATACTGATTGATTTAGAGAACAACATTTAAAAATTGAATTAATTAAATATTTAATGAAATTTATACAAAACAATTCACACAATTATGTGTATTAGTATATGATTTACACACGTCAATCAGTGCCAGTCGCAAAATGCAACATGGAAATTAAACTAATTCATAATGTTTGAAATATGGAATGAAATCAATTGATGCAAAGCCATCGTTGATACTTAGTGACAATTCGATTAAATCACATACAATTCGATAATGAAACTTGATTCAAAACGAGATTGAATTGTTCTAAATTTAGTTACGTATTCATTAATAGTTAAAAATATTTCGGATTAACTATGTTACAAATATACATGGTTAATTTTTTTAAATCAATGTATTTCGCTCTTTTTTGTTACTATTTATACATTTTGATTTTAATTAGGTAAATTTGTGAAGTAAAATAAAGTCTTTGATGTGATATTTAATTAATTTGTTTAAATAAAATTTATATATTAATCTTATTTTCACTAATGAATCAACATTTAATTTATTTTCGCTGTATTTATATATATGTATATAGGAAAAGGTTTGTAAAGTTGTCTAATTTGATATATGTGTTCCAGATATTCCTGAATTAGTGGTGTTGCAGACGTATAAACGACTGGAACGCGTAGATACACATTATTTCATCCAATGTGAAGCTAGCTGGTCTGCTGATTCGGATACAACGTGGTCTGTGCTGAAAATGATATTACTGTACGCGCTTCCACTCGGATTTATGTCCGTCGCCTATTGTCAAATTGTACGAGTTTTGTGGCAGTCGGATAATATACCTGGACCTATGACCAACTCATCAGGTTCGTTGTATTTTTTATTTTATTTCTTTATTTATAGAGAAACTTAATTCAATACATATTTAGGTGTCGTATCCTTAATAGAAAACTTATGTTGCAGTTATAGAGCAGACTAGCCATGTGGCTATTTTAGTGAATATAGGCAGTAAACTCTCAGTGGTGTCCCTGTTTTTTTTTTTAACTCTTATTAATTATTGATATATTTTTTGTTTTGATTTGATTTAGGTGTTTCTGGACATCGGAATAATACATTCACAATGAACTCGAATGCAAGTACTGAAGGGCAGTTACGTTCACGACGTAAAGCAGCTAAGATGTTAGTGGCGGTGGTTGTGATGTTCGCTGTTTGTTACTTCCCGGTACATCTGTTCTCAGTCATGAGGTACGCGTACGTATTTAAATTTTATTTTATATTAATCACCACCAATCATAATCAATCATAAAGTTTGTTTACTATCTACAGAACTGTGTATATATATAAATAATATATCAATTACTCAGGATCATTAAGGGAGGTTATATATTTGTAAATATAATGGCTATCACAGTCAACTGTTAACCTAATTTCGTGAGGTCGCATTTTATTAGGTGCGATTTAATTACGAAAGGTTAACGACGGTAATTTAATACCGAGGACTCTGTGACGGGTTTGTCAGTAAGTTTTCTAGTGACAGACAGCGCGTACGAATGGGGAAAAAAAAGCATCACCCTCTCGGGACAGCCAGAGGATGAAATGTTACTGAATTCCTGCGGGATATGTTCTTGGTTCGCACACGAAATGTGGTCGTCTCAAAGCACCGACACCCGAATTAAAAACGTTTCTAACGATGTATGTCAGGTTGATTTTATTACGCGTTCTCTTAACAAAAAAAAAACCACAATTAAATATCCCATCCATGCGTTTAGGGACAGACACACGTCATATTATTTCATAAGTTAATATATATATTTTTTATTTTTGCGAAAAGTTTTAATTCAAATGTAGTTTCAATAATTTTAAAAATTTCCTTAATTAAAGATCTAATTAGAATAGCAATGGACACTAAAGCAAATTAGAACCGCTGAGGTAATGTTATAGCATTCATTTTATCTCTAAATGAAATTGTTCAAATATGTTTTTTTATCCGTCTGCAATCTACAGTTCAAATAGCTACTTTAATTACAAAAAGTACTTACAATGTTTTAATGAGAATATTTGCATTAGTAGGGAAAATTATGAATCGCATAAAAAAAAATTGTCGCACCAAACATTACATGCGTAATAATATTCTAAAGACGCCATTCTGGGTTACAGGTTAACAATGCAGCTACCCCAAAACGATATGAACACAGCTGTGGCGCTACTGTCGCATTGGATGTGCTACGCAAACAGTGCCGTCAATCCCGTCATCTATAACTTCATGAGTGGTAAGTTACAATTTTAAAATATACACATTAATAAATCTCACATAAAATATACACGTAAGTCGAGCATTGATCAGATATGTAACAATTTTTTTTTTTTTAATTGAGATTACAACGCAAGTAATTTTATATACATTTTTTAATCTTTATTACGCACTTAACATAACTTTAAATATTTTCTACTCTAATAAGATATTAGCTGCAAGTTACAGGTATACATACATAACATTCCTTAATAATCGATGAAGCATTCTCGCTTATAATGCGCGCTAATGCAATCCCTCTTCGCTGCAATTTACCATAACATAACTTAAGCTTAGATTGTTAGTTCAACTATTCGCCGCAGATAAATCTTGGCGTGGTAGCCGTGGCATTGTTGTCCAAGCAATTATACACGTCCCAAACATTCGTATAAGATTATCATCAATTTGTTATTCAACAAAACAATTAAATAAATTAACACCCGCGTATTCATAGAATTTTAGAGCGCAACCCACCTCTATATCCATAATAATCCTAAATAAAGCAGCACTGTGCAATAAGTAGGCTCGGAAAGTACGCGAAGCGTACTTATTATACACGGATGCAAAATATAATTATAGTAAAACAAATGAATCAAACAGTTGAAGATTAGTAACAAATTGTATTTATTTTGGCTTTAGGGAATTTTCGACGCGAGTTCCGCCGTGCGTTTGCCCAGTGCTGCCATTCCAACCCTCACCGTTCGAATTACCAACTAAAAAGTCTGGCTGCTAGGAACGTGAACGTGAAGACAACGCAGACGTACGTCCGCGGTCGCACCGAGCAAAATGACATACGTCGCGGGCACACCGTTATACATGAACCGACGGCCATGAAAGCAAATACGCGAATCTGACAGAGACTAGTGCTCACTAATAGCAGCAATAGTGCTTACCCTATACCGGATAGTATCGTGACGTCATCAGTGATTGATAAACGACGCGTTACGTGGGCCAACAGGCATGATGAAGGGAATGCTTTGTCGGTTTTGAATCAAAATAATGTTGCCAAAAGTTATCTATAATCATTTCATTGATATTTTTTTTTTTTTATATATATAAAAGTCAAATAGTTTTGAATTTGATTTATTAATATGTTTGTATTGAAGGTGATTTTAGTAATATTTTTCAATTAGTTGAAATTGAAATGCGCAATGGCTACATTTAACGTGACCTTAATTATAAAAATCAGTATTAAATTCTCAATGTTGAATGTACTATTTACAGAAAAATATATTTTCTATACATTAGTCACTTTGAAAATATATATGTACTTATATATCTAAATGTCTAAATTGAATTTTGAAAATGGTATTTTCATGAATATTTTTAAAACAATATTTTAATCAGAAGATGAAAATACTATTCATTTTAAAAATATAGGGGAACCAGACGCTCAATATAAAACTTTGTATAAAGCAGGGTTCTATTTTATTATATTTATATTAGAAACATAAATATAATTAATATAATAATTAAAAACTACAGTATTATTAAATCTTATTATATATATATATACTAATGCAGTATTTTATCCTAATATAATATATACACTTATAACGTCATAAAAATTGTGTTTTTAATAGAATTTAAGATGTAAAGTAAATGTTAATAAATTTTGAAAATGATACTCTTATTGCTCTATTCCATACATATATATCTGATCAATGCTCTCCTTGCTAAAGCACTGCTTTGACCCATTTGCAGCGTTTGACCATAAATTGGTGAACTCTTTCGATCGTAATCTCAACGAAAATTGACAAAGAAACCATCGCCGATAAGTGCATTCATGTGTACAAATATAAAAATTGTGTGCTTTACTCTCACGACATATCTTAAAGAAGCAACCCCAGTTTACACAATTTCTAAACCTCTAAGCAAATTGTGCAAAAAAAGTCTCTACAACTAGGGTTTATATAAAGAGAAAATAATTTTTGGGAACGACCATGTCGCTCTCACTTAAGAAAGAACGGATAGTGTAAAGTGAAAGCGACAGGGTAGTAAGGGTTTTCAAGTGGTCTGAAAATATCCTAATATTTATTAATAACCCAATGTTTTCTTTTGATTCTAAATTTGTTGCAGGTAAATTCCGTAAAGAGTTTCGTGCTACGTTCGGGTGTACCTGTTGCTGCAAAAACACTGCGCAGGCCCGCCACCAACGGAACATGACGCGTTCTAGTACGTACGTGTACCGGTTCACCCACGGCGGCAGCACCATCGCACGCACTGAAGTCCTACCGCTGTCCCATCTGCACCATAATAACCATCGCAACGTGCAAAACCACCATGGTGCTAGCATCAATAACAACCATGGTTACTCCCTACACGATAGCGATCATTTTATGCACACTGCATGTTAAATATTTTTTTCGTTTAGATTTTCGTCACCCCATCCGTATGGGAAATATCTTTGTCATATGTGTTTTTAATTGGGTAACTTAGTTCAGCGACCATATAGAAATTACTAAAATATATGTTTTCTGGGGTGTACTTTGCGCCCTGTTTGTGTATTAATTGTCATTTGTACATAAAAAAAATGTCCTTGCAATTTGGATTCACAGTCACTATTTAAAAAAATTAAAAATTATATAGTTTGTGAATTGTTTAATATGATTTCGAGTTTTTGTAAAAAACATAAATATTTTTGTAACTGTTAAGTAAAATGACCAAAAATATTCGTTGAAAATTCATGTAGAATGGTGTTAATTTACCATAAATTTGTCTAGTTAAGATGACTTATATTTGAAGTCCTTCACAGGGGTGGATTAGATCTGAATTTACGACTTAAAATTGTTGACAGGTTTTAAACGTGAAGTACTTGATATATGGGCTAATGTGTTAAATGTGAAAAATATGTAATGTATAAAAAAACAATATTTATTATTTTGTAAATTGATTTTAAATAAACATATTTTGCTCTGTATTTGTGTTAATTACTTATTTAATTCCACTAATAAACCCATGAAAGGTAAGTGTCTATACTTTTAATTTATCAACAAAAATCGTTGGGGGTCAATGCACAATTATCCTGTTTAGCATTAATTGCGTCGCATTGTCAAAATGGCAATTATCAATAATTCACTAGCAATGAAAAGTGCAATCACCACATTCACTTTGCAATCAGTGCGCACCGTGTTGCATCCCTTGATGTGTTGTCATTATTTATGTATACGTTGACTGGCGTAACTTCGTTACGATTACGATGAAAATAAGCGACAAATCTAGTGAATAATTTAGACGTTATAAAATCACAAAGAATCAACATCCCGATTCCGTGGAAATTCTCAAGCGGTAATCAGATTATTTTCCGCGTAGATTACCGATATTTTTTTATTTTACATATTTTGCAACCATATGTTAGGAATATACTTTTTAATACCACATTACACTTAAATAAACTTGTGCGTTGAATGAAATCAGTACACTGGAATTATTGCAGTCACGTAAAATATAGCAAATATTTTTTGTCTGTTTCGTGCCGGAAATTTATAAATCAGTCTAACTAAGCATTCTCACAAATGCCTAAAGTTAATTATAAAAGATCAAAATAAAACAAGTATTGAGCCGGCCAATGCGTACAGTGCTCTCTGAAATGTGATGCTCGGTTTTTTAAATAAACGGAAATATAACTATTATTATTAATTTGTGTGTTGGTTATATTTATTATTTTATTAATTGGGTTCGGTATCGAATTCGGTGCTATTAGTATTTGCCTCGTATTACTGAAATAATAATAATAATGAATCAAGCTGGCAGGATTGCGATTCATTGAAAAAACAAACAATGAAAATACGGATAAACACAGCAGACAGTAACAGTTCATTAGTGAAGGAAATCTCTACCGCATATAAACCTACCACAAAGAATATATAATCATCTATACTCGATTCCTTCATGTTTTTATTGTCTAATTCTATTTGCTTCTTCTTTTATTATTTTACACGTATTTACCCTTAGAATATTTTAAACGAAAATAGATCTTTTACCTTCCCGAAATCAAGTCTAACTATTTGTGTAATTACGTATAAGAAAGTTCAAAAGACTGAAGATATATTGAAGAAACGAAAGAAGAATGAATGGATTTTTCCGCAAGTTTGAGTAAGTATAGTAATTTACGGTTTAAAATAAATGCAAAAATGAAAATGCACAATGATACTTAAAACAAAGCCAAATATCTTGAACTGGTACTGTCATCTAGCTAGAGAAGCTGTCTTCTTCAAGTTCTACAAGTGTTCTAATATCATTATTACTATAATAATGCGAACAATAGATTGAACAAGCTAGCGTTAACTTACGAACAGTGCATGTCCATCAAACATGTAATTATTGCACTGAATAAATTATTTGAAGTACGTATTTACGTACAGTATAGAATATTTAATTACAAATAGATTTTAATATATTTACATATGTAATTAGAGCAACTAATCTGGTTACAAATTTGTTGTGTCCCCAAATTCTATTAAATATTGAGAGAACATGGAATGAAACATTGGCGAAAGCGAAATAGCGTGGGAATACGAGATCGGCCTCGGAATAAAAGAAAGAAAAGTTTTCAGCAATCGAGATAAGAGGACTGAAACCGAATGAAGATCTTTAGAAACTTCTGACTCCGAATGAAGAAAAAGATGTTTATGAATGACGAAAGATTGTCAAGTTTAGATATAAAGGACTTTTGCCACCCCATTACTTATGTATGTTAGTTGAATTTAAGAATTAAAGAAGTATGTTATTAGAAGATTTATGTATATTATCTTACAACATGCATTATACTGCGTATACAAACATTCTTCGAGTATAGATCATAATTAGTTTGTAAAATATATTATACTTAAATTTGATAAAACATGTATTTTATGCGTGTTGCTCTTAGATGATGATTTATATATTAAATAATAAGCCCGAAATTATCTGTAACAGCTACATGTTTGGTAAATACTAATTAGAAATCGTAACAAGTTATAGATTTAAGTCTGCAAAAGTAAATAGACAAAACTGTATCATATATCTATTTAATTAATTTCGAAATATAATATTAGTTTAATATATACATTCAAATATTGATAAAGCATAAATTATTGGTTGACACAGAAGTTAATACCGATCCTAATTTGGACTTTTTACAAAGTTTGCATAGAACTTTCATCGAGCGAAATGATTCTAATATCCATGAACTCATTCAAGCATACAAACGAAAGAAAATCACAAGCAAAAGTTTGTCGGATTGAAAATGAACGGAAATCTAAAAAAAGTTTATGCAAAAATCTAAGAAATTATTTTTTATTTTAACCGATTCTTTTCTGTGGTCAACTTATAACAAAACTATTTTGTAAAATTTAAATTAGTGAATTTATAACGAAATAGAATACAATATTTTAAACAAGGTGTTCCGTCGTATGTATAAGAATGAATGATCCATGTGTGTATTAATAAATATGTTAAATTCGGGAATTGTTAAACATTTTCCACAATGAAACTATCCGATTTCATTAATCACAGCTGAAATTAATATGCGGTTTAGAGTGTAGGTAATTTACGCAAATACCACTGTGACAACGATTCCACAGTGTATTTGATTAATTTTCTGTGTACTGCAAATTAGATTACATTCTATTTTGACTTTAGCACGGTGTTTACACAAATCTAAACTGATTTTCATAATTATCAAACATCTTATAGAAAATTACACCCGTGTATAAAAATAACTTCATTTCACACCCGTCACAAAAATATAAACAAGAGATCAAATTATTCCTCATTATGAGTCCATTTACGAAATATACGAACAGATATTTTAATCAAATTCTTTCAAAAATATTATTAATTATAATTAATCATAAAATATATGAACCCCTCAGGCCTGGCTTGCATATCGTGTTTAACGCAAATAAGCTATTATCATAGTCTCTGAAATTGATTGAAGTTGGTTTAGTCTAAGATGCAATCCAGAACTTTGAAATGACCGGCCGTCGCATCGCGTTGCGTCGCGTCGCGCTCTTAGTCGTTATATTATTCTATGAGTTTCACATCATCGCCTTGCTAATAATTAATAAACTTCGCATCGCATTTACAGTGTATTACATCTATATTTCCATATACATAAAATAGAATGTTTTCATTTGTATAGAATGGTGAAAAATTGGGAATGAAAGCAAATGGTTTTTCTGTTATCCCATTTGGGAATGAAAATGTTTGAAACAGATTGTCTGCTATTGCGTTTATGAAGTGATTTTTTGTCTATTTGAAGTTATTCAGCCACTTTATATGAGTAACTACAGCACTTTATAGAATAATATCCCATTTTAGTTTATGAAATATAGATACTTTGGCAAATAAATTTAGTCTGTATAAATAATGGTAAAAAGGGAATAATATCAATGTGTAATTTCTGTTTTGGTATCAGAAATATAATAGTATTTAGTGTATTTATTTATAAACATTGACCAAACTATTTACTAAAATATCCGCAGTGTCTTGCACTGTACTTTCTTATACGTATTTTATTTAAATAGGAAGAAATACAAATATTAAATATTACTATTTTCTTACACTTGTGTGTGTGTGTGAGAGAGAGAGAGAGAGAGAGAGAGAGTGTATGTATGTGTGTAAAAACGTTAACGCTATAAAATATAAACTTATAAAAGTAAAAATATAATTCAAAAGCTTTTCAAACAAATGTTCTGGAATTCAAATTGTTCCAAGTATTATTTAAGTTTTAAACATAAATTTATATATTATAAGCATATTTCCACTGCCATACTGTATGGATGATTAAATATATTTTATGGAAAGTTTAAATGAAAGTAAATACATTTTGTATACTTCAAATAATATTAAACTTGTAGTAATTTTATTCTACAAGTTCCAAAATTTGAAATTTAGATTTTAAGGATAAGATATTCGTGTATTTACATACAAATATGAATTTATTACAAAACAACCTAAACCGAACCTAATAAATAAATATTACACCGACCCAAATTAACCATGTTTGTCTGGGAGTTCCTAGTTATAAAAAAAAAAAATTTAAAAATATATACTGACATTGCAGACTGTAAAACGCGATAAACGTAAGACAAAAATAATAATTACCTTATACTTGAGTGGCTGGATGAAAAATAAACTCTGCACAAATAAAAGTCTGTTTAATTTCGTTAATTACAAACACACAGTGGTCTAACGCTGTCTTCATGCTGGAAAATGCAATTTACATGCATTTTCCGGTAGAACTGCAGCTCGTTGTTACTAAAGTACCCACACGATTGCTTTGTGACAGCTATAGAAAAAGTTTTGCATTCGTGTTTTCTCAGTGCATTTCTGAAATTAAATGTGTTGCTTTCCAGCTCTGGACCATCAGGTACCGCTTACATGCATGTGGTTTATGTACTATGTATATAAATTACATTTATTTTATATGTTTAATTCCATAAAGTGTCTTCTTACCTATGTATGTATGTATGTATGCACCACATTTTTGAACAAAACCACAGTGTGTATTTATGTGATCCTTGAAGTATTGTGCGTTCAAGTGTTTGGAATCGTTTAGGGTAAAGATAGAAATGGTGTATCAGGTATGTGGTGAATTGATCTTTATGTGTATCCCTTATCACCGATTCAATTTGTATGGAATGGTTCGATTTCAATCGATGCCGTACGTGAGTTGCACCGTAAACTGTTATCGGCAGCCGATTGACGCGTCTGTTAACCGCGTTAGCACAGATGTGCCATTCGACACTCATTTGTTGCACCTTTCGCTGGAAACTCATATTGGCAACTTTCGTTTGGTCGATGATATTACTTTTGTTCGTTGATAACAGTCATCAAAAGCACAAATGGTCAAACTCATACCATATGTTGGGTATATATATAGATACGAGATTTTTATTTCTTTTGTGTCATTAAGGGTAGTTTTGACGATGAATAGACAAATGGTTAAAACGCCCGAGCGAATAATATTTAAACAGTTTATTTTGCGCGACGGGACACGTGCGAATGTCAATTTTTCACAATTTACCACCTAATATGTTCTGTCGAGTTTATATGCGATACCAATGTCAACCGAACTATTCCGGGTCAATTCACACAACACACAACCCTTATCGCTTGCCACACTATCCATTTTCAAAATGATCTATACACTGTTCAAAATATGTTATATATTATAGAGTTTTTTTTTTTATAAATATATCTATGTAATACTGTCAAGAATTATTTATTTATGTTTTTTAGTCATATAGGCTTGTAATTAGAATTTTAAAATAAAACTATTAAATTTTCAAAATAATATTATTTAAACATATTTACAATATCGCTTTTAAAGTTAATTAAGCTGTTTACCATGGCGTAGTTAAACTGAAGGTTAAAACAAAAAGCTGTTTATTTCACGAAACATGTGAATGCAATTACAATAATGTGCCGAAACTAAAGAAATGGAATAACCCGGATAATTGATAACACTCTACATTTACATATAGATTAACCAAGTTCATTATATGCTGTTACCAATACTACAAAGCGCTACAAGCATATACGCCACAAGAAACTGGAAAATAACTTAATTAATCATATTTTTCTCTCTTCTTACACAAATGTATAAAAGGAAGTATGTACTTAAAGTAATCACCTTCCCTGAGTTTACAAGCGTGAATGGGAATTCAGGAAACAACTCAAAATACTTTATGCAAATGATCGAACAACTCAAAATTGAATTACGTAATGCGGCATTACTATTATTTCAAATTCAAAAATCACCCATATTTAAAAGAACTATACTCTCAATTAGGTATAATTTAAGAATCGATTTAATGGTTAAGATATCTTTTGAAAAGCTATAAATATATTTCCAATTTCATTCTAATAATCCTCGTTTTAATATCTCCGCAAGCACGAGTACAATGCTTTCGCGAACAATATATATGTGGGTACCTTTGATTATATTATCTTTTATATTCGCTATATTTGATAAATATCAGTGGGATTGCCGTATTTTCTCATGGTTGTCGTTATTAAATTACTGTCTGTGACCGTCGAGGGTCTTGGACTTTTTATTAGGTTCCTCGGATTTACCGAATTCTCAACTGTATTTATTTGCTTTATGGAGTATTCGATAACGAGCACGCTATCTCCTTCTACGACCTAGATCAGCCGAGAAATTTTCAGCTGGAGATATACATTTCTTTTAATAATTAAACTTAATTTACCATCTCTTGCCTCATTATCTAACTTAAGAATAGGACACATTGTAACATTCTTGGACTCATTTCACATCGTTCTGATTCAAAAAATCTAAATAAATCATACACTTGGTCGCTCACTAATCGTAAGACCAAATTTTGTCGCCTCTTCTCCTCTGAAGTTACCGAATCGATTTCAACCAAATTTGGCACACATATTGTGTAGGTACTTAATTGAATCTATTCACATTATAAAATCAATCAGTGCCAGTCTTCTCGAATAAAATTACTTTTTTTTAATGTATAGTTATTCAGCTTATAAGTGAAAGTCGTAAAAAATATTTAACTTTTTTGCACTGTACACTAAAGCTATTTCTCTCTATTTTCTGTATTTCCTCATATGTCTAAAAATGTTCTTATATATATACTGGTAATGGACATAATTCTTTAAGATCTCTCAGAAACAAGACAATTTTGTTAATAACCAGCACAGATCTTGGTTGCTTACAAACACAATCCTAGTTCAGACTCAGAGCTCGTCTGAAATGTCAAGTATTAACCGGACAATTGAATTTCCGCCTTGGACTCAGCGTTGACGACGAAATGAGTTTATTCCTGAAATGTCGTAATCGTTCGCTTCGTATTTGGACATATGTATCAACTATTCTTAAACCTACTACACTGTTAATATTATGAGTTAATTTATATTACTCTTTTTAGAGTGAAAGTTTTTTTAAATAAAATAATAAGTACTAAAATTGTCCACAATATAAAAATGTGTAGGTTTATAAATTTAAAAAAATCCGAGCAATTACTTATACGTTATACAATAAGCCGAAAAGTTATTAGAGATTTGTATTGTTTATATGTAAATGTAGGCTTTGTGTATATGTACCAATGTACTCTAGCGGGAGTATACAAAGAGATCGTGTGTGCTATCTAAACATTAACCCAATATCCATAGCTGGTGAAATGAAAGAGACGTTAACGTTGGCCAGTGTAAATACAGAGTTATCGCTAACTGAAGTGCTAGTGTATACACTGAAATATTGTCAAAACTTTTGTCGTGACGTGAATTCAAGTTTAAAGGAACGCCAACCAGTGTTCACCGAACCTGAAATTGTGGCCATGTTCTCTTTCGAACTAGACAGAAAGCATCAATAAATTACTTTCTAAATACAGCTCGTATTATACTCTACTTAGTTTACAAATTTAGGAAAACTATTTAATTTCAAATATATTTACGTAACAATGTAATTTTTACTTTCTTATTCAAAGTAATTCGTTTTGTAATCGTGAATCTAAACTTCTACGTATTAAAAACAAAAGTTTTTAAGTAGACTTTCCAACGTTACGGGCGATATATAAAAAATAATTTTTTTTAAATATTTTATTTAAGTTCTAATCTTTTCTAACAAAAATTTCATTATAAGCCTGCCCTATAAATTGACATGTGTCAATCATGGAGGAAATATTGATGGATGTTGTCTTCAAATTTATTGATTTCATATTAACTATTTTTGTTTTTAATACTTAAATATATTATTACAGTAGAGCTTATTTTTTTTTGCATGAAATTAAATTGTATTCATTTGTAAATTCAAAGTATATTGAAAAACACAATGAAAAAGCCAAAATAGCGAAAAGCTACGAGCACAGGAATGCAAATAAATCAATTAAATGTAAACCTATTTGAAAAGTGTACTACTGCTGAAGTTTACTCAATGTTTTGGTCGGTATAGAATGTTTGAACAAAATGAAAATAAAGCACCATGAAGTCAACCATAGATATATACCAAAGCTAGCGTTTTAAAATTCAAAACGTCCTCGAATATTTTATTTATATTAATACGTGATACGCATTGTTAATTAACTATAATAAATAATAAATGGCTTTGAACGAAATGTTTTTTTTTATTTACATTAGAAGTATTTTATTTGATTCTTGAATTGTTCCTTTTAATAAATTATTATTAATATTTATGGTCACACAAATATAGACATTGTTCTAGTAATATACTACTCTATGGAATTCCTTTCTGTCTATATACAGAATAAAGGAACAAACAAGAGATACGACTGTAGTATGTTAGCGTCGTTTATTTTAGTTTTTCGTGTGCGGATCACTGGACATTACACTAGAGAATGTTTTCTTTACATTTTTATATCTTGTAATATTCGGTACATTTCGTCCGCCAAGTAAAACATATACACACATTCAATATTCAATATTATACACGTAAAAGTGATCACACTTTATGCCTATTCCTACGAAATGAGGTGGCAAAAAGCCCTTTATATTTATCTTGTTCACTTTTCTTACGCGCATTTATCGCTTATTCCGACGACGACCACACCATCCATTCGTTAGGAGAGTCAATTTTATTTCGCTTACGTTTCCGTTTGAATTTATCTCTGTAATTGTTTTATTTTTTTATATTCCCGTCTCAAAGTTCAGAGAACGATATAAAAACAGTCAAACAGAAATAGCGAAGTTAAAAACGCAATTGGTTGAGATTAATTGTAATGGAGCTACCAATTT
Organism: Nebria salina; assembly: GCA_944039245.1. NCBI lineage: Eukaryota > Metazoa > Arthropoda > Insecta > Coleoptera > Carabidae > Nebria > Nebria salina. The sequence goes on from OX063271.1 coordinate 16,181,956, forward strand.
ACCTCAGTTACCAGATCTTTCCGCAAACACGAACTTTATATTGGTTTTAATCCTGAAATATTTACGTTTTTAAAACATTTTAAAAGGAGTCCTTGATAATTGAAGATCACTTAATATAAACGTAATTTTAAAACATGTCGAAGTTTGTATTGTGCAATTATATTTGTCGCTTTAAATCTTGGAAAACAATAATTGTCTCGCTAGTCAATCGTCTTATAGTGTTAATTAAAATCCAGGTGTTGCAAATTTGCGTAGATTAATTGTTTCAGCGTTTCAATTAAGTCTACGAATCAATTTACACTTGACGTGTTTATAGAATCGGTACACGGATATAGGCTACATTTTCAGACACTGTTGCGTGTTGAGAATGCTTTTGAGTTGTAGCAGTTATTAACTAGACGACGCAATAAAACGTTTTCAAGTACGTGTTATTAATTGTACAGCTCTTAAATAAGACTCTTCTTATAAAGGGTAACGTGAGAATTTTTGCGCATTTTTTTCTTTTTAATATGAAGTCTTTGTGGAATTCCTTTTAGGTAAGTGTCAAAGCATTACGCGAATACTTCTTCCTCTATGTTTTATATACAGGCGATATTTTTCTGAGCTACATACGTATATATCTCGTATTTCCGATTTGAGTGACGTCAAGAATGATTTATCACTAGACTGAAAGAAGCTGTTGTTTCATGATAAATTTGCGTTTGAATTACTGCTTAATTCAATTTTGACCCAAAAGTAGGTCCTTTATTTTGTTGACAAACAATGCAATCTTTTAAACAATTCTTTTGCGTTTGAAATTACTTTATCTTTGTTTTGGACTGCTAATTATACCACCAGGTTTCTTCTTGAATTTAAACCATTGAAATTAGATCATTGTCTAGTGAATTTTGTTTATAAAACACAACCGTAATTAAGATATGTTTTAAATTTAAATATTTCACAAATAGGGAAACAAAAAACCCTTTATCTTAATAATCTCTAAACATGTTTTTTTTTTGGCTGAAATACACTGGGTACGATGACTAAGGCAATATGTGTGATTGCGTGTGGAATTTTCTGCTTTGTAATATTAGTTACGCAAATGTACCTTTATGATAAAATGTTAAATTCAGATTAGAATGGGCTGTGTTATAATACAATTAAATCGCTGCGCCGTTTCACAAAGATATTTTTCTTTTGACGCCTTTCCAATTCTATTATCTTTCATCGCGCCTAAATTAATTACCTAAAGATTTACATGCACTTAGTGCAAAGCTTGGCTATGCCTTTACACAGAGCTTATTTCGCGCGTCGTAAATGAAATTTATTACATTTTTAAATCACGAATGACTCTTTTAAATGCCCCTATACCCTTACGTGAACGTTAATGGAACAACTTCTAATAATAATTGGAAACTTTACATGCTTTAACGTAGTTTAAACTACATAATAATTTTGTTCCGCAATTTGTCCCAGACGAGAACTCTTTAACATGATTATAATAGATGCAGTTCTGCGCGCAATTTAATTAAAAACAGCCATTGACATCACTTCAAATAACTGTCACACCCCTAGCCCCTACACTCACTCATGTCAGATCATATATGACCTACTTCATTATACAACGAAATATACTAATGGTTTTTGTATCATTTTATAAGCGTAATGAGTTATTGATGTATTAACGATTACTCAACATGTCCATAAAACTACTCAACCACTATTAATTAAAAATTTTAAAAAATCTAATTTTTTATATGACTTTGAACTTTAGAACATATTTATTAGTTTGGTTTACTAGCTAAAAACATTTCAAATCTGGAAAATTTATTATTTATTTAACGAGCTCGTAAATTCTGATTACTGCAGACATTGCATGAGAAACGATTCGGACTTGTCCTAATGCACTATTTACAGAAAATGAGAATCTTGACGAGCTACGCCGTTACAACAGAAATAAGGTGCAAAAAAAAATTAAGGTGTTAACAAACATTGCTAGTAGCAATCCTAGCGAAGCAATCAAAACGTTTGCATTATAATAATTTAATGTAAGACCACCGCACATGAAATTGAAACTGAAATTCATTTCACAGCCAAAATGATTTAAATATTTCGTTTATTTCACCAATAAATAATGCCGCTTTTAATTATGTGCTCGATTGCGATAATTGCTAATTTTGCACAACTTTAAAACGTTTATTATATGGAATTCTCTCATGACCAATTACTAGTAAATAATACCGAAAATGCGAGCGATGTAAAGAATGCGTGCAGAGTAAATGATCCGGTGAAGAGTAATGATTAATTTAAAACGCGGCGATCTTTGAAAACAAATTTAATTAGATCAAAAAATACGATAATCTGCTGAGAACGACAGATAGAAAACTTCGAATATCACCAGAACTTCCAATATATACCATTAGCACGGGCACTTCGTTTCAAGTAAGTTTCACTGCTTCTAGAACCGGCCGGCTTTAATAGGATAGAAAACGAACTTAAATTAAAACGATTTAAAAAAATGTACGTAATTGTCGCAATTTTTCTACCGTTGTCTATAATAATTACAAACTTTATAACATACATTTTTCGCTATATATATTTGATAATTATATATATAAAACATATTATCGTTATACAATTGACTAAAATGTGTTAAATTTCCATCATAATTCGAATTATGAACTATAATTAAATCTGGACCACATTATAAAGCTAGAGTGTATAGGTAGCCAAGTTTGATTATGAAATTTTGTGCATTTACAAACTGTTGCGTCAATTAAATGCACAAGTTCCAATCAATACTAGTTAAAAGCCACTTAGCATAAGACTACTAATATTTAATGTCAGTTTGGGTACTCATATTCAAATAGAAATAATGTTTTACTATGGAATAGTTTTGTAATGTCGCGTAATTTAAAAATTTCCCAAGAGAAATGCGATGGTGAAATGCGTTTGTTGATTATTATTTATCAAACGTGTACGTGCAAACCCTAGGGCATACGAGGAGGGATGCACCAGGTAGTGATTTCATACGAACATATTACTTTTCGGTTTGTGTTTTGTATTTTCTTTCAAAGAAGCAATCCATTCCGAATTCTTATTTTTTTTTCAAATAAACTCATATCTTATTTTGTTTATGTCTCTACGAATATAAACATGGCATATGTATGTAGATACAAAATAAGTAGGTTCTTCTAAAGTAAAGTTACACAAGCAGCAATGAATGGAATGCAATTGTTTTTGTGAGCTTTGAAATTAAAATTAGTTTAGCCTTGTATTGTTGTCTCCGCGTTTCAGATTACGCGCTAAACTCTCCGTAAAGTTAGACTTTGGAATTGGCAACATCGGATCAGCGAGACAACAGATTTAAGTAAAATGGACCAACAAATTGTTTCTGGTTTCAAACATTTGATGATAAAAATAAATCTAGAGCCCTTTATTTTAAAATTAATTATAAAAATATGCTTGTAAACAGTTCTTCAGTGGTGCTGGAACTTAAAGATACTTTCAACTATTTTTGACTGATTCGCACACATACCATTTCGAAATTACCCTCTAAAAGTGTTTTTATTTAAATAATGAAATCTAACTTATACGATTAAATGATTATATATTCATAGAATAATTGTGAACGTCAAGATCTTCAATTAAAGCTCATCGCAGATAGCAATCCCACACTGTGAATACCTATATCTAGTCTAGATAATTGCAATATGCATACTAATGATGTTGTACTAGTTAAAGTACCTAGATAATTCACTTAGAATTCAGACATTAAATATAATAACTGTTCTCAAAAAATATTATCGTAATTAATGCGTAATTGATTATATTTTTTAAATAAATTTCGTTATATTTAAATTTTTCTTATTTATACTGCATATAAGAAAATAAGAAAGTAATGAAATCTGTTTTCGACTTGAGAAAAGTGAAGAAAGACGCGCGCAATAGATCCAGGGGTTATAAAATGTGATTTCTAAAGCTCCGGACACTAGTTTATGTGTGTTGCATATCAGCACGTCCGGAGATTCCAAGGATTTCTAATCCCGGACCCCCGACCGTACTTTAGGTGACATTATCACAGATTCTCGTCGATTTCGTTCGGATTTTCAGCAGTCAAAATACTTTTTCTGCCTTTAATTCTACTATTTCTGCATTTTATTACGTAATAATAGACAGAGACTCATTTTGTTTCCTTTATATACTACAATCGCAGCACATCAAAAATTTATTTAGTTCAGAATACATCTTTGATTGCATTACGAAAAATAATTGACTGAGAAAATACGATTATTATTCAACTAATATATTTTATTAATTGTTATATTTTTGTACAGTACAATTTTTGCCGCAACGACTAAACAACATGGTATTACAAAATATCTGCAATGTCTTACACTGACCTTTGTTGTAAGTAGGGGTACTAAAATATTTGGCGGCGACCGACGGCGCGCTTGCGGCCAACAAAATCTAAGACATGGGTTTGTAAAACAAAATTTAAAAAAAAAATACATTATACTGTGTGTAAAAAAGTAAAAATTGGTGAAAATTCACAGCAAAATACTAATTCCATATTTCTCGAAAAACAAACCAATTTAAGAGGATTATTCCACCGTTTCCTTAATCTAAAGACTTAAGGTCTTAAAAAAGAGATCTGATAAACCACCTGACACAGGTGCTTGCGTTCAATTTTTTATTGTGTTGAATAAACTTTACGTAAATTTCAAATTATTATAAATATGTTTAATAAAGAATCGTGCAAGTGTTATTTTAGGAACGCCTTGTTACAATATTGATGACTGATCGTATCAGTGTGACCAAAGTTAATCGTTTATTAATATAATTTAGACCGGTAACTAAATTACCATATTTTTAATAAAGTAAGAGTACCCATAGTAGTTTAAATTAGCGTGGCTTACACTATTAATACGCTACATCAATCAACGACAATACGTCTTCCTATGCATATCGCTACATTACTGATAAATGGTATTTCGATTATTAACTCCCTTGTATTAATTACTAAAGGCTTTAAACTGTCACGGCAGCATTGACATAGGCAACAAAGGTTACACATCCACTCAGAACTAGCTTAGAATTTCATGCGTCATACACAACATAACGTCTACATCAATTTAGAAAATATTTTTATATTTAATAAACAAATCAACATACAGCATTTACTTTATAAGAACGTCAGCCGTCGCGTGTTACTCTTAATTGCATATCATTTTGGAACACTTCCAAAGCGTTTTTATTTTAATTAAATTAACATGGCGCAAAAAGTGCGCATACAAGAAAATAATTTTAATAAAATATCTACAGTGTATTACACTAGACTTTCTTATACGTTGTAATTGCCATTCTAGAAGCAATTGGTATACTTTTAACCGAATTCCAAAATGTGATTGGAATTCGTTTATGTTTGAGTGTGAAAATTAAATTAAGCTATCCCGAATATGGGGGTCGATAACTGAATAGAACATATTAACCGCAATCATGTCTTCGGGTCGTTTGGGTCAAACCATGGAATCCGATATTATTACAGCTTATTCAACACCATATTTGATTTTAATAAACAAACAAAGGAATAAACAACCAGATATTAAATTGTGTTAATAAATATTTTCCAGCACCTATATGTTACTAAATCATATTGCATTATATAGGCAGATAAGTCTCTTAAAACAGCTTTGAAGCATAGCTGGCTAGATTTCGTTTGAAAGATTAGTTTCAGCTGCATGCCATTTATATCATTTTGTTTGAAGATTACAATTACATAGAGTATTTAATAACACACAAAGCTTTGCAAATCACTTCAAATTGGAATAATTATTTTAATATCAAATACCCGTGTATATATAAAAGGGATTTGCCTCATTGCACGTCTTATACGTATACTCAATTCGATGAATTGTAACGAGTCTCTTTTGTGTTTATATGGCGTCATTTAAAACGAAATGAATTCAGAATAGTCAATTAAACAAACATAAGATCCATTAAACGAATAGGATTTCTTACATTATTGCTTATTTATAGCGTCTTTCACCTAATATAACAACTATATAAAGAATGCCGTAAAGCATTATTTATTTGAATATAAGAATCAAATTCACGATAATGACTATTGAGGATCTTTTTACTTGGATTTTTATTTGTAGGTAGTTAGTTGGTATGGGATTGGTAGATGGCATGTTTGTGAGATTTTCTTATTTTGCAAGCGTCATGAATCAAAAAGAGATAGATTTGCTGCAAAAGCAACGCTAATGAATGTTTGGGTTTCGCTGTTACCAATCGGATTAAGTGTGACACGTGTCTACACGTTCAATAAAAAAAAAATGTAATGTATACCGTGAACAAATTAAAATAATTGTAAATTAAAAGTTTCTTATCCGCAATGGGGGAAAAACAATTTATCTTTCAAGTATCTTAAAAATTTTTGTTGGTTTATAAGTGAAACGAATTTCAATAACGCTTTCGAATGCGGGAAAACAATCGCAAATAAAGTTTCATCGATAAGAAAATTGAATTGAACGAGAAGAATGAGAGTTGTATATATATATTTGTATTCGTGGTGTGGTTTATCTTGAGCTCCGACGGAAAGAAAGAATGAGTTCGAAAACTGCTGGACGCAAAATTATGCAAATTGGTTGCGTTACGGCATACGGCGACAATATATTCAAGAAAATTGCTTAGGTATACAAATTTAGTAAATTGCACGTATATTGTGAGACGAAAATCTGTATGCACAATTGAAATATCATTTGTAATTTATGTCTATTTTTAAAATAATGTTCGTTTTATTAGTATTCGTATATATATATATACATAGGTTATTGATATATGAGTGTTAAGGTAGCGTAAGACACAAAAAGAGAACATCGCAACCATATTTCACCAATGACATTTAAGTCGGTTCTAACTGGAACATATTGATTGTACGAACTTGTAAAAGACGTGTTAGAATTTTTCCTGGTCAAACAGGACATTTATTACATCCTTTTCGCGGAGTACAACTTCAAATTGAATTGTCCAATACCGAAGAAATGTTCCAATTTATTTTTAATACGTTGAATTTTCTTTTTCATTTTTTTTTCTTTATCAAGTATTACATTTTAAATAACATCACATTTTTACTTCGAAAACGACATTATATATGATATAACTACTTTAAAGCTTTTATAAGTTGCAATATATATACCCTTTAACTAATAACACGTATAGGGAAATCTGTAAGATTTATATATAAATTTAAATTGCGTAATAATTTTATAATTTGACTTCTAAATCATGCAATAAAATCGATTATGAATATTTAGGAAGTTAAATTATTCGCGCGAATATGGATATTAATTAGTTTATTTTTCATTTCTCTTATAGTAGTAAATAAAAACAGAAAATGAATATGAAATAGATATTTATTACACTTTCATTATAATATGCTTTAATTATATTTGAGTAATACAAAAAAAAATTTTAGATTTCTTTTAACTCAATACATGTACTGCCATCTATGATAGAGCGCTCTAAGCTCTAAACAAGTATTCCTATTATTTTAGTTCCAGGTTTTCAATCTTGGATTTGCGGTCGGAATATACATTAGCGCAAACCGCGCAATCCAATATATGCAACCAAATATACCATGGAATTTACAAACATAATGATGCTATTCTATATAAATCTATGATCCCTATACCCTTTTATGTTTAAAATATAGACAATTTTGTATCTATCTATATATATATATGGTGTTATAGAATTTCTATTTGTGAGATGTTAACATGAGCGGTAAGTTTAAATATTGAAGGTCTACCTATGGTTGTCTAGAAGTATGACAGAGATCCCCCAGGTAAAATTCGCGTGAAGTAACACTTCCTTCTATTCGTAACTCAAATCGTTGCGCATTTTATTTGATGCGCTTGCTCCGTGTTTTGTGACCGAGCAAATGTCAGTTACGATGACATTTCCACTATAAAGAAATAACAACTAAAACTACTAACATTCCAGTTATGGCGATCGAAAGTGTATATTGTGTTTTAAACAATAAATCATTTATTTAAATAATCAAGTGCAACGTAATTATTTATAAAGTCTTATTTATCATCGGCACCACCAGCAAATACTAGTTTTTGCAAGTTTTTTTTCTGTGTAATTACTAATTTTAACTGAAAAGATGACTACAATCGAATTATATACAAAAGTAAGTATTACATTTTGGAACATTTCATCGATTTCATAACGAAATAGCACAAAAGTAGAGCATTGTAATTTGCAATATGTGCACTGTGCAACACAATTGATAATTCGTCAATACGTAAACAACATACTTGAAATTATTACAAAACGTGTTTAAATTCGAAATATTTACTAAACAACTAGTAAAAAAAATGCAATTTTACATTTTTACTCTAAGTACATTTTATAAATCGCCCACAACTAAAATAAGGTCACAAGGTCAGTGCGTTATGGGTCGTTTATAAAAAATGTATAACTACTTTCATATGACATAATTTGCGATTTATTTCCATTAGAAATATTTCTTTTGCATAATCTATTGTTTTTAAGTCATTTGACTGGAAATCCGGTTTTTGAAATCCGAATACTGCATAGCGATTAAAAGTTCCGCATTTTTTAATAGCGAACACGTAATAAACAATATTCAAAATTTCACTTTTAAAATTACGCTTATCAATTATTTATTTATGAGTCAGGATATTTATCTATAATTATAATCTCGTATTACTTAATAGTTTTATATTTTTAAGATTAAATTTCTGTGGTACTTAAGTACAATTAGGTATGCCTATGAAACTTCGTTTAAAAATAAACTATATCGATTCAAAATTACATTTCTTACTGCAAAATATTTAATAATAATAAAATACAAAAGCACTAATTAAATTCAACTATATATTTTTGTTACAAGGAAAAACAAGTATTTTAGCTTCATCTTGTATGGATTAACTTGTATAAATAATTTTGAAAAAATATATCTATTTTTAATTGTTTTTCAAACATCAACAGGTCTATTTTATATTTTCATAATTTTATATAAGCGTTGCTTTATATTTAAAATATATACACAATAATATAAAAAATACCTTCGTTTAATTTCATTCATAATTTAACGAGATAATTGTTGCACTTTTTCATTAAGATAATCTTAAATGAGCTACTGCAATTAATGTATTTATTTACTTGCGTTTTAACTGTGTACTGTACAGTAATATAAATTAATTATAGTCACTTTATCCGTTATAGTTTTATCTTAATGATTTATTATAAAATGTCCAGTAATTCTTAGAAAAAGTACATTTTTAAAAAAAATGTTTTGATAATAAACTTAAACTTTGTCATATTTATTTAAATATAAAAAACACTAAATAAAAATTTTGCTGTTAGGAATATGTTATATTTTTTTTTAATTAAATTACAAATAAACATACCAAAATATTCAAAATTTTCGAACAGTTTGTTTAGAAAAAGTAACTATAATTTGTCTAAAAATGAAAAATCACAAATATCGACTAATATTTAAATAGGGTGCTCGAGTATGGATTCAACATCCAGAAAAGGTTTGGGAGGGAGCGGAATTACTGGAAAACTATTCCCCAACTTGTCAAACACTACAAGTGAGCACCGAATCCGATAAAAAAGTACTGAAAATCAAAACGGAATCCGATCTGCCACCGTTACGCAATCCATCAATTTTGATTGGTGAAAACGACCTCACTTCACTATCATATCTGCATGAACCTGCAGTGTTATACAATCTGCAAGTTAGATTTTGCCAGCAAAAAGCTATTTATACATATTGCGGCATTGTCTTAGTTGCTATAAATCCGTACGATGATTTACCCATATATGGTAAGCTTTCGCACGACACTAAAACGAGATGAATTTAGCGCGAACTAAATGTCATTGTTTAATTTCCGCAAAGGTGCGGATACAATCCAAGCGTACCGAGGACAAGCGATGGGTGACTTGGACCCACATATATTCGCTGTCTCTGAAGAAGCTTATACGAAATTGGAACGTGAACAAACCGACCAAAGTATTATCGTATCGGGGGAATCCGGTGCGGGAAAAACCGTATCGGCGAAATATGCAATGCGCTATTTTGCCACGGTGGGCGGCAGCACCACCGAAACCCAAGTTGAAAAAAAAGTATTAGCGTCCAGTCCTATCATGGAGGTAGCTATTAGAATATTATTTCTAGCGTAATAGATATTTATAAAAATATATATTTTTAAGGCAATTGGGAATGCAAAAACGACTAGAAATGATAATAGTTCCCGATTTGGTAAATACATCGAAATCCAATTTAATAAACATTTCCACATTATGGGGGCTTCAATGCGCACTTATTTATTAGAAAAATCTCGAGTAGTGTTTCAAGCACCTGATGAACGGAATTATCACATTTTTTACCAACTATGCGCAGCTAGAGACATTTTACCACAACTACATTTAGGTACTGTAGTACTCGAATAGTACAGGTCCCGACATTTTTATAATATTTAGATATATTTTATTTAAATTTTTAGCCCATCAAGATCATTTTAACTATTTAAACTTGGGTGGCAGCCCAACCATAGATGGCATTAACGATTTAGGAGCATTTGAGGAAACAACAAATGCCCTTTCCACTTTAGGTTTTTCAGAACGGGAACAAACCGATACTTTCAAAATTTTAGCTTCAGTTTTACATTTAGGAAACATCAAATTCAAAGAAACTATAATACAAACAGAAAACGAACAGGATCAAGAAGGTGTTATGATTCAGGTTAGATTATCATACAGAATATCTGGTAATATCTGATAAATATAGAGCAATATTTCATTTTTAGAAAACCGATAAACATTTAACAATCTTGTGTGAATTATTACAAGTAGATCTATCTGAAATTAGGCAGTGGTTGTGCACGAAAAAAATCGTTTCAATGCGTGAAGTATTTTTGAAGCCAATGTCGCAAGAACAAGCGCAAATGTCGCGCGATGCGCTCGCAAAACACATTTACGCGGAACTCTTCAGATGGATAGTGCTCGTTATTAACAAAGCTTTAGAATTCAGTGGTGTACGTCACAAATTCATAGGCGTTCTTGATATTTATGGTTTCGAGACGTTTGAGATTAATTCGTTCGAACAGTTTTGTATAAACTACGCCAATGAAAAATTGCAGCAACAATTCAATCAACATGTTTTTAAATTGGAACAAGAAGAATATATCCGAGAGGAGATTGAGTGGAAGATGATTGATTTTTACGATAATCAACCATGTATCGATTTAATTGAATCGAAATTAGGAATCTTGGATCTTCTAGATGAAGAATGTCGAGTGCGTTTATATTTTTCATAATTCATAATCTAAAAATTGCTTTAATTTAAATTTGTTAAAATAGATGCCTAAAGGTTCCGATGTTTCATGGACAGAAAAACTATACGCAAAATGTATAAAATATAAACATTTCGCAAAAGCACGCTTTGGCACAACCGCTTTCGTAATCCACCACTTTGCTGATAACGTCCAGTACGAATCGAGTGGTTTCCTGGAGAAAAACCGGGACACAGTCATGGAAGAACATATTCAAGTTCTTCGGAATAGCAGCAATAAACTAGTCCAAAAACTATTTAGTGAAAATAGTGGCAAATTAACCGTACCGGGCACTAAATTAAAAATTGTAGCCGCAAAACCTCTCCAAACAAGTCAAAAAACGAATAAAAAAAGTGTAGGATCACAATTCCGCGACAGTTTAAACATGCTAATGACGACTTTAAATGCAACGACACCGCATTATGTCCGTTGCATCAAACCAAATGATGTAAAAGAACCTTTCGAATATAATCCCATCCGAGCTGTTCAACAATTGCGCGCTTGTGGTGTCCTCGAAACAATTCGTATCTCTGCGGCCGGTTTCCCGAGTCGGTGGACATACGGCGATTTTTTCCAAAGATACCGTGTTTTATGTCAATTCAAGGATATTAATCGGAATAATATGCAAGCAACGTGTAAAAATATTCTGGAGAAAATAATCAAACGTGTTGACCAATATCAATTTGGTAAGACAAAAATATTTTTCCGTGCTGGACAAGTGGCGTATTTAGAGAAATTACGCGCGGATAAATTGAAACGGTGTTGCATTATTGTTCAAAGTCAAATTCGCGCGTTTATTTGTCGCAAGAAATATTTGAAATTGAAGAAATCGGTTTCGATTATCCAACGATATGGACGTGGGCTTCTTTCGAGACGGTAAGTTTTTTTGTTCTTACATTAATTTCAGGTCATCCATTATATATAAAAAAATTCTAGATTGGCACAAGGTATACGCCGAACTCGAGCTGTCATTACAATTCAAAAACACGTCCGTGGTTGGATCAAACGAATACAATATAAACGTTTGCGTTTCACCATTCTTCGCATTCAAACTCGAGCACGCGGTTATTTAGCTCGTTTGCGCTTTATGGAACTTAAATATAACGCTAGTGCACTGATTATCCAAACATGTGTACGGGGTTGGCTAGCCCGACGTCGTTTCGCAAAAGAACAACATCATATTGTTATTTGCCAATCGGCAATCCGACGATTTTTGGCGCGTAGACAATTTAAGAAACTGCGCGTTGAAGCGCGTTCCATCGAACACGTTAAGAAACTCAATAAGGGCTTAGAGAATAAGATTATTAGTTTACAACAAAAGATAGATGAAGTCAATAAAGAGAATCACACGTTTAAGAATATGCAAAATGAAGTTATTGAACTGAAGTAAGTTTTATTTTAAGTGATTTGCTATTTCGGTGTTAATTCATTTTTAAATTTTAGATCTAAAGTTGAAGGATTCCGAGCTTTGGAAATGGAAATCAAGAAACTTAATAAATTGGTGAATTTGAAAAATCACGAAATCGCAATTTTGGAAGAAACTCTTAAAACGGAGCAAGATGAAAAGATGGATTTGGTTCAAGAACAAGAGAAATATCGTCAAGAAGCAAAAACAGAGCGACGAATATGGACGGAAGAAACTGGTAAACTGCGCAAAGAACTTGATAACATGAATGAAATTGTTAAAACGAACCAACAAGGAGCGGAAGAAAATCTTAAAACGCGCCTGGAACAAGAGAAATTAATATTGATTAACGAACAAGATCAAGATAGAAATGCTTATCAGAAATTGTTGCAAGAGTATCATTCGTTGGAGCAACATTGTGAAGGTTTAGAAAAACAACTTAATAGACACATACCCGGCCATAATAGAAATCATAGTGACGTCAGTAGTATCTCTACGGTTGATGAAGGTCTATCATCAACAGCTGAATTACCAGAGGTAACATTATATATTTTTCCCCATTGAACATTAATGATTTTTTATTTTTACCGGTAACATTCATATAAACTCTTTTTAAAGGATTACGGCTACGGATCCGTTCGCAGTACCGCCAGTAACGTTTCCAGCACACACGGTCGCCTGGAAACCATTGACTGGCGTACTTCAGACCAGTCATTATCTCAAGGACAAGCTACCTCTGGAGAACCAATGGATATCGGTCTCGTCCTAAAACTTCAACACAAACTCGTGGAAGTCGAACGAGAACGGAACCGATTACGACAACGTCTCGACGAAATAGATACGTCTCCATCCAGTGAATCCGCTGAATTAAAAGCACATGATAATTACAAAATCTCCGAATTAGAAGTTGAGAACTCTAGTCTTAAGACTCAATTGAAGGAGCTAAGAAAGTCCATCGGTGATGGAACTGAAGAAAACAAATTAATTGATCAATTCATGGTGATGCAAGAAGAATTGGATAGGCGACGTGAAGAGTTGGTTCAATTGCGTGGTGTTTTAGCGACGCAAACCGCAAATTTGAAAACGATCGCGACTGCGAATTACGGACGCAACGTAGACACAATAAACGAAGATGGTGAACTTGTATTGGCTTACGAGACTCAAAAGAAAATTAATAAACAACTGGAGTTAGAGTTGCAGGATGAGAAAAATCGATATAAATCACACGAAAAAGAATATAAACTCGAGATTGAAAAGCTACGCGAAGACAATGAACGTCAACAAAAACTGTTGAGTGTAAACCTAACGAAGTCGCCTGCCAGTCAGTCGGAAGCGTACATGCAACACGAAATCGGTCGCGTGTCTTCCGAGAATCTTGATTTGCAAATTAAAGTCGATACGATTGCGGAGAGTTGTCGGAAATATAAGAAACAAGCGAAATATTTGGCGAAAAAACTCAAAGATGCCGGTCTTTTAGACGGTTATTTCGAGGCAGATGCCACCAAAACGGAGCAGTTTACTGAGCAACAAAGCTATTTGCCTATTGTTCGGAAAAAAGAGGGCTCACATTTGGGGATGTTTGAATATCAAAAGGGAGATGAAAGCACCATCATTCGGTGTCTAATCACTGGTATTTATTCGCACACAAAAATAGTTTTAAATATTTATTACTCTACATTCTAGATTTAAAACCACGAACTGCTGTTGCTTTACTGCCTGGACTTCCGGCGTATATACTTTTCATGTGTATTCGACACACTGATTTTATTAACGACGAAAATAAAGTTAGATCTTTGCTCACTGCGTTCATAAATGCGATTAAAAAAGTTATTAAAAAACGACATGAAGATTTTGAAACGACTGTCTTATGGTTATCCAACGCATTAAGGTATCTATAAATCAATCAATATACAACTTCTTTAGATTACTGTGATATCTATTAATTATTGTTTTAAAAATTTAAACATTTAAAGTTACAAAATTATGTAACTTGTTTACTAATATTTATGCGTTTTCAAGAATTTTACACAATTTGAAGCAATACAGTGGCGATAAAGCATTCCAAAATACAAATACCCAACGTCAAAATGAGCAATGCTTACGTAATTTTGATTTGTCTGAATATAGACAAGTATTATCTGATATTGCTGTCTGGATATATCAAGGTATATTTAAATATACATTTCCCCTAGCAAAAAACTTAATAAATATGTTTATTTCAGGTATAATCGGCGTTTTAGAAGACAAAATACAACCATTAGTGATTCCAGCGATTCTAGAACATGAAGCCATATCTGGTATTGGTGGCAATAAACCAGCGGGTATGCGAGGTAGAGCAAGCAGTGTTTGTCGAGACTTAGAAAGCCCGGTTTCCGTTGCAAAAGCACCTCATACCTTAATCCAAGAACTAAACCAATGTTATAAAGTAACTATTGTTAACCAATTTATTTGTCAATCATTTTAATTAATTTTATTACAGATATTGGGATTCTATGGAGTGGACCCAGAAGTTATAGCACAAGTAGTCAAACAATTATTTTATTTTATCTGCTCTAGTAGTCTAAACAATTTATTGCTGCGTAAAGATTTGTGTCATTGGTCCAAAGGAACACAGATTCGATATAATTTATCTCATCTAGAAATGTGGACAAAAGAACGTAGATTAGATGTAAGTTGTCGGTTTAGTTTTAATGAAAAACATATTTAATTTATGCGAATTTTAGGAACAGCCTATTTTGAATACACTTAAACCAATCATTGAGGCAGCTCATTTGTTACAAGCTCGAAAAACCGATGAAGATGTCGATAGTATTTGTGAGATGTGCACGAGCTTAAGCGCGCAACAAATTTGCAAAATTTTAACTTTATACACACCTGCGGATGAGTACGAACCACGGGTTCTAGCCCCATTTATCCGAAAAGTACAAGCGAAGTTAGCCGAACGGGAAGAAGCTCAACAACAAAAGGTATTTAAATTAACAATTGTGTTGTATTATATAAATATTTAAAAACATATTTTATTATTACGAGAAATATATAAAAAGTGTATCAAAAAGTAAAATTCTATAATTTTTGACTTTAGTGAGTATAATTGAATTTTAAAGTTTGTCGCTATTGTTTTTCAGCCGTTACTTATGGATGTAAAGTACAATTTTCCAGTTCGTTTCCCGTTTAATCCATCAACAATTTGTTTGGAAGACATCGAAATACCTGAAGTTCTCAACATGCCTATGTTGAAAAAGATTTAAAACGAATTAATTTTAAAACCGACTAGACGCTGATTTAAAAGTTTTTTTTTTTTTTGTATAAACAAGCTTTAATCTAGTACTCTTTTCAGTTAGGACTGTAGTTGGTAATAATGAAGTATTTCCGTACTTAATTAAAAAATAAGGACCAGCTTATTTAGGTAAATTAGATTATATATTTAAATAACGGTGCCATTTTGCAATTTATAGGGTGCAAAATGCACAAAAACATTCCAGTTTTCCTATTTATTTGTTAAGTTTTAAATATATTTTACATATGTTTTTCTTTTTATATATATATAAATAGCTATAATAATTTTACCAGTGAAATGTACCATTTTAAGTAAAAAAAATTATTAGGTAATTTATCATTTTTAAGTAGCAAACAATTCAAAAAAATTTACTTAAACATTTTATATTTATTTTTGTAAATATGTAAACATAACTAGTGCAAAATTAGTTTATTATTATTGCACATTTTCTTAATTAAATAGCGTAATTGAAATATTTATATAGAACTTGTTATTGTGTAAAACAAAAATAATATTGTTGAAATAATCAGATTTTTAAAGGTATTATAACCCGTATTTGAAAGCTCATATTTAGACATCATTGCTAACTGTAGAGTTTCACAAAAATAAACGTAAACTACCACCATATTTCTGTTTTCAATTGAAAGAATTTCATAAACAAAAAAAAATGCGCCAATAATATCTTGACCTTCGCTATTTGCCTCAAAATTGAAACAAGGCTACGCGAAAAATGTTGGCAACTATTTGCCGGCCGTCAAATTTAAAAATATCTACCAAAATATTGTTTTTTATAAATGGGGTTAGATGTATTAATACTTTAACTCGCAAAATTTAGATTATTTATTATCGGAATATTGAACCTAGATAAGATTTTAATACAATGTTGATATGTAAAAGCAAAATAATTAGTTTCACAAATTACTGTTATATAAATACATTCAACACGTAAACAAAGCAGAAATAATTATATATAATTATTTTAGCTTAATTACTTCCACGTAAAATTTCGCGAAAAGTGTTGCCAATAAGTGTTATATTTTTACGAAATTACAATTTCATATGTAATTAATAATAATAAAGGCAACATTGGAAAGCAATTCTTATAGGATTAGGTTGTTTAGTCAATCAGTCGATACATGAACTTATTGTGTTGCTGGTATCGCATATCATAGACGTCTCAAAAAGTAGAATATTTATTTTAGTAAATGTATGAAATTTAATTTAATTTTGAAAGATGTAAACGTAGAAATTGGAGGTCATAGGTAGTTTAGATAAGTTTTTGTTGGCAACACTGATTAGTATTATCCATTTGTTATCGATGATGGAGTCTTTTGTGATATTATACATCATGTATTCGTGATAAAAAGTGCCAAATATAATAAGTATCAATGCTGGGATGACAGTGCTGGAATTGAAAATGTGCGAAATCATCGAAGATAACGATGATGTCGATCGAATACCATCGAAAGATCGTGCGACCCATTGGGATATCGCAGCGCTATCAATCTCGATCGCTAGTCATTTATTCGACATCGGTTTGGATTGCAATTTAGCGTACCGATATTATATGAATGAGCACATCTACTATTTTTTATTCACGCTGGGTTTTATACTAGTGCCCGCTTTTATAAACACAGCATTTAGCATTCGAATGTATGTTGTGTTTACACTGTTTAACCTCTAAAGCAATTATACTTTCAATATTTCAGGTACATTCACGATGGCACCAAAAATATATTAGTCTCCCAAACATCGCGCAATTACCGAATTTTATTTATTATCTTAATTTTTCAATTAGCTCCCGTTTTAAGATACATTGATTCGCTTAAATACGCGATCAAATCGATCCGAGCTGAGAAACACAAAGATTTCCACACGCAGCGCAAATATTACGAAATGATGCTCAAGGAGGACTCCGATGTGGCTCTTTTACGAGTTTTAGAGTGTTTTTTAGAGGCGGCCCCGCAACAAATTTTACAAATCACTATTTTATTAGTCTCCTATGGTCATGGTATTGACAATACACTAACATGTACGTTCAAGCATACTTGAAATTACTGTTAATTATACTTAATTTTGATACATTTGTTTGTAGTAATCCATCAAATTCTGTCAATTATTAGTTCGTTTGTTAGTATGGCGTGGTCTATGGCTAGTTACCATAGATCTGTGCGGTTTGTGTTGGAAACAAAAGGGAATATATCAAAAATGGGCACCGCCATGCAATTCATGTGGCATTTTTTAGTCACGGGTAAGTTGATTTATGAATTTTTATTCATGTTATAGTTGCCATTTTATGATTTGTTTCAGTGTCTCGTATCTTGTCAATTAGTGTACTGGCTTCCACATTTCCACTATGTACCGTTCTAGGACTAGTATCTCATTGGTTAGTGATGACTCTGTGGTTATGTTTCACGGAAAAAACGCACTTTTGCAACCAGCAAAAACTATTCGATATCATTTTCTTTGCAATATTCGGTCTAGTCTATACGTTTACGCACGTGAATATAAGCGACGGTAAAACCCGTTGCAAGTACATTTTCTTTTATACGCTTTCGTTTATCGAGAACTTTATAGCGACGATCGTTTGGGTCGCAACGGCATCCGATCAATTGAAAGATACGTATTATTATATACCTATAATCGTGTTGAATATCGTGCCGTTTATCGTCGGTATTATATTCATGATTACGTATTATAAAGTGTTTCATCCGAGTACCGGTTCGAAAAGCCGCCATAAAATAAATACTATCAAAGCGGACGGTATTGATTAGGTGGTTACGATGGTGAAATGTTTGTTTGATCGATTCTTACACTTGTACGCCGGAATTACTTATTGATTTGATGGAATTATTGTAAGAATAGTTCAAATTGCTCTCTTATATTTATATATATATATATATACATCTCTTGGTACTATTTAGCAACAATTAATGGCTGTTTGAAAAAATCTCAGTGAGTGAATTCGTGTGTTATTTATTTATTTAAGTATATTTGCCAATTATTAGGTTATTAACTAAATTATTTAATGTTATTTATACATATTTAGATACAATTATACATACATAATAATCATGTTTAAAGAACAAAAAGACTATCTGAGGCCTTTTCATGTGTATTTTTAAACAAATACTCATTTTTATATTGTATATTTTACTGTAACATATTTGTATAAAAAAAAAAAACAATTTTTAAAACCATGTATAACAATTTACAATAAAATACCATGACAAGTAACAAAATATAATCTATATCCTTGTAGAATATCTACGTATAAGTAAATTTGTTATTTATAAATCGTCTATTTTAATAAATTATTACACATTTTATTAATATAACAAATATTATAAATAGTGCTATAAAAAGACATTTTATTTTTAAAATTATAGTACATTTACATTAAAGTGCATTTCGAAATTGATAAATATTAAAAAATCTAAACATCACAGGAATGAACTAATCTGTTGGATTTTGGACGACAATTAAAATAAATTCTTTATCGGGTGCGACCATAATTTCGTGTTTCTTTGAGCGGATCCGAAGAAACGTTAGTTCGTTAGTCGGATCCAAGTCGCGTACGACACTTCTAGCTTTATCCGAAAGTGAACTAATCAATCCTGCGTATTGTACCGTTGTCGAGTTGTCCAATGTCGTTTTGATTGGTATGCCTAATCGATAATCGGTTGTTCATTAAGCTTTCATTAGTAAAACATTCCTTATTACCTTCTGAATTTACAACGATTGTCCCAACCACACCTTTATGTGATTGGATACGTTTCATAGTTTCTTCCACTTCACCTGACTAAAAATATGTGTTATTAACTATTAATTATCATTTACATCATTAAATTACTAACCATTTTTGATAAAATAAATTACGTTACAAGTGTACTGTTACTAAAACGTCAAAAATTTGACAAACTTCGTGTTGTTATGAAAACTTATAAGAAAAGTTACTAACGTAAACTAGATTTATATATCGTATTTTAATACAGTTTATAATTAAAATAAACTATAATTACTTAAATTGAGTTAATATACTTTAGAAAATTACTTAGCAAAATATCAAATTGGTAGCAGGACTAAACTTGTAATATATACACTAAATTTCTTTTCAAAAAATAAATCTATTATTTGGTTAAATGTAAACGTTAGTATTTATCTTTTTGTTGAGACATGCTTGTTGTCGTATTTAACCTATTTTATATTTAAAGCGAAATATATATATATATATAAACAAAATGAGCAAAAATAAAGATTTATTATCGAAAATCGGACTTCGTTTGGACGGTCGCAGGGAGAATGAGTTACGTAGAATACGTTGTAAATTAGGCGTATTTACTGAGCCGGATGGTTCAGCTTATTTAGAACAGGGCCTTACAAAAGTTATGGCTGCAGTTTATGGGCCTCATCAGGTAAAATTATGCTAATATTATCATAGTTAACGTAGTAATCATATAGCAATGTTTGATATCATTTGAAACGTAGAGATCTGGTGGTGAAATTCGGAACTATATTTAAAAATATTTCGATATGTAAAAGTCAATACACTTGAACTATATGTGTCTTGTAATGACTTTATGATTATGATTCTTGTGCAAATGAGAGTAATTAATTTTGATAAATTAGGTACGTGGTAATCGTTCTAAAGCCCACCATGACGCCGCTGTTATAAACTGCCAATTTAGCATGGCTGTTTTTAGTACTGGTGAACGTAAACGTCGCCCGCGCGGCGACCGCAAATCATCAGAAATGTCGAATCATTTAAAACAAGCCTTAATCTCTACAGTAAAAATCGAATTATACCCGTGGTCCCAAATTGACGTATATGTCGAAGTATTGCACGCTGATGGTGGAATTTATCCGGCTTGTGTAAATGCGGCTACGTTAGCTTTGATCGACGCAGGGATTCCTTTGAAAGAATACGTTTGCGCATGTACGGCTAGTTTGGCTAACGGCGATGTTCCTTTAGTGGATGTTTCGTACCACGAAGAAATAATGGGTGGACCAACATTGACTATTGCGGCGTTGCCCATTTCGGGTAAAATTGTCTTGATGGAGATGTCCAGACGGTTTCATATCGAACATTTACCTAAAGTGCTAGAAACAGCTTTGCAAGGATGTAAAGATATCAAAGCGATTTTGGACCAGGCGGTTAAGTTACATGTGGCAGAAGTTGGAAGTTCTTCGAGTTGGGCCACGTCTACCGATAAAGTACAATAAATTAACATGATTACGTTTAACTATTTTTAAAATTGATTAATATGTATTTTGTATCAAATAAATTGATTTTTAATAATATTTTTTTATGAGATTTAAAGGATGTGATTATTTGCGAAATGATATGAAACAAATGTATTGTATAAATTATTGTATATTTTGAAAACAGTACGATTATAAAACTCATATAATTATTATAAATGACATAAGTTATAATCTCTATGGATTAGAATATGCATTAGAAAAATATATACTGTTTGTTTATTTTACAATACGGGTCGATGAGACCCATTTTCAAAAACGAAAAATAAATTAGTTTGCTGTGGCGTCTGGGTGTCTTTCTAAAATCATTCCAACTCCTTGTCCGCCTGCGGCACACGCTGCGATTAATCCGAATTGTCCATCTTCACGCACCATACGATTACAAGTGTGCATCGCCAACCGGACACCGGTAGCCGCGAACGGGTGACCAATTGATAGAGACCCTCCCCATAAATTGAATTTTGAGATATCTGGTGCGCCCACTTTGGAAGTGCGTCCCATGTAGGTTTTCGCGAACCAGTCACTGTCCATTGCTTTGAAGTTTGCGATTATTTGACCCTAACAAAATTTATGTTATTAAATATCTTTGTTGATTTTAATATTAAATTATCTTACAGCGAATGCTTCATGGACTTCCCATACATCGATGTCTTTAACTGAAAGTCCAGCTTTTTCTAAAACTTTTGGGGTTGCATATGTTGGCCCTAATAGGAGTTGGTCAACGGGGTCTTGGGATACGTAAACGAAATCACGGAGGTATGCTTTTGGTTTTAAACCAAGTTCTTTTGCTTTAGCTTCTGTCATAATCAAACATGCAGATGCACCATCTGTCTATGGGGGAAGAAAATATTAAAAGTAGCCCCTAACATTAATATATATGTGTGATGTAAAGAATTAATGCGTTAGATAACTTACCAAGAATGATGCGTTAGCTGCTGTAACTGTACCGTGTGGTTTAACAAAAGCTGGTTTCAATTTGGCGAGTTGTTCCGGTGATGAAACGCGAATACCATTATCTCTATCGACTGTTTTATCAACGCCGGACACCTAAATTCCAACAAACCAAATTTATAGGTAGTTAAACTTCATTTTTTTCCAATTAAAATAATATACCTGGAAAGGAATCATATCCGTGAAATAACCTTTTTCATGAGCCTGTTGGGCCATGGTATGCGATCTAATGGCGTAATCATCTTGTTCTTGACGAGTTGCTCCGAAACTCGCAGCTAAACGATCTGCAGAGTGACCCATTGTTTCGCCGGAAGAGAATTCAGCAACTGCTGGTAACTAATAACAAATAATAGAATATACAGGAAAATCAAAAAATAAATTAGTAGTTGTTACTTCTGGAACGAAGTGGCTGGGACTTAAGGAAGCTAGAAGGCCTAATTTTTGTGGAACTGTTTTAGCTTTATTGGCACGTAACATCAAACTGCGCATTTTTCTACTGTGACGAATTGGAACATCAGACATGAATTCCACGCCTCCTGCGACTATTATATCGTAAACTCCGCAAGCAATAAGACCAATGCCTAGAAATTATTTAATGTTTATAATATGTATATAATATGAAGATGGGTCATTATATACCTGTAGTGATTGCTTGATTGGAAGAAATACAAGCCATAGTGACGGTATGTGCTGGAGTTTTATCGCTAAATCCAGCAGCGATCGCGGCTTCTCGACCGATATTCGACGTTTTAACTTCTTGGATAACAGTTCCATAAACTATATAATCGACAATTTCTCGAGGAATACCAGTTTTTTTGACAAGACCCCTACAAAACCATACCAATCCTAAGACTCCAAATATCAAGTTTACATTTGGGTGACGTCATCACATAGGAATTCAAAGCATATACGAAATATAATACAAAAATCAAGTAACATCGAAAAAAAGATGTGATTTCGTTCATATAATAATATATTGCACGCTTTTAATTTATTCGAATATACATAAGTGACGTCGTACTATGGAAAACTATTCGTACAGTAAATGAACTATACATTTTCGAGTTAATACTTACAATAACGCATGTCTAGCCAAATCGTGGGGCATAAGTTTCGAATATTGGGTGCCGGAGAGTAAAAATGGAGTTCGGACTCCATCGACAAATACGATATTTTTCCCTGTTTTATCTTGGACACTTTTTTTCGCATTCAACGCAGATCCTATGGATAGTGATCTAACGCAAGCTGCAATTAATAAATATATCTAGTTATTATTAATAGTTTTAAGGGCAAGTCGGTGAACTTTGCCCAGCTGTCATATCCCTTACCATATTGTTTTTGCCCTAAACCCAAGGCTAAGGGTGACTTAACTACACTCCTGGCAAAGTTTGCCATGGCTATTACTTAATTATTAACAATTGAAATATTACAAAACTAATTCGACACCGCGTCCAACAACCGAAAATTCACTCTAAAATGTACTTTGACCAGACGATGCAAGCGAAACATACTTGTTCACGGCTTATTTAATAACTACTATTCGAATCCAGTTCGTTTTAAACTTTGTAAAATGACCAAACACGACTTAAGTCGGTCATCAAACTTATTTATTTCGCTCCAAAATTGCCCATTGTATATTTATATTAAAGTTCATGACCATTTTTAAGTTATCTAGATCTATTTTAATCAATTACTACAAAGCACTTTGCGCTTATAGTTTGACGGTAACTGGATTATGATATAATACAAGATACACATTTAGATTTTTATTAATAAATTGATTAAAACCTATATGATTGAATTGTTTATTTATTATTTA
The DNA here is from genome assembly GCA_944039245.1 of Nebria salina. NCBI lineage: Eukaryota > Metazoa > Arthropoda > Insecta > Coleoptera > Carabidae > Nebria > Nebria salina. Next base: position 16,206,024 of record OX063271.1, read on the forward strand.
TAGGATATAAGAGACAATTTTAAGTAGCTTTTGGGTAGTTTTAAATAATTTTTCAGTTTAGTTTTGACCTTATTACGATATATATTTAAACTACGTGTAAGGTACAAAAGTCGAAGTCTATCTCTTAATTTTTCTATTATTTCTATTAGATAAAAATAGTACTTGATGTACTTATTACATCAAATAATAAAATACAATTTATTATTATTAATTCTTTGGCCCTTAAGTAAATGCGTTTAAAAATTGTTTAATTAATTTTAAATATTAACTAATTTTTCTGCTACGCAGTCTCCACACGTATAAATTAAAAATTAAATTTTGATTAGTAGCAATCGATACGATTACAAACCCTTAGGGCACATAGGTGATAAGTCGATGTTCAAACACGTATGTATAGAAGCGATTATTTTCGCATTGAAACACGTCACTTTTGGGTTCTAAGGGGTGCGTACGCAGGGAATAAGACATTAAAATTACGTTACAAATCAATTTCGAAAAATTGTCTATTTCCGTTCATGTACCTATGCGGTTACGCCTACTAATTTAACGTAATTGAAATCGAATCGAATATTTTTGATAATATTATATATCGAAATGTCGTTTAAAAAAGATTTATATATGTATAAGATATTTAGGAAATTTAATGTATGATATATTAAAGGAAATATTGAGTTGATTTAGAATATTTGTGGTGTAATTTTCGAAATATTTGATCGTAATAGGGAAGAAAGGGTTGTCGGGCATGCGCACGATGTGTATGAAAGATTGGTAAGTTTTAACTCGGAGTTTGTCCACCGGCTTCGTTTATTTGTGTTTTATATATTGAAACTTGTGCGTGGAATTATGGTTCACCTGTGTTTGGGTTGTTTAGTTGTTGTTATTGTTGTTTATTGTGAGTATTTTTTTTTTTTTGTGTAATTCTTATTTGCATATTTAATTGCAGTTTTGTTTTATGAATTTATTTTAGACTTTTATTTTGTATTTTATGAAGTATGTTAATTTGTTTTATAGATTGTTGTAGATTATTTTTATCCTTTTCGAAATCATATATTATTTTGTCCAGACATTTATAATTATAATTTTATTCATATAATTTTAATTGTGATTCACTTTATAGAATTACTAACAATGCGGAATTAATTATAAATAAAAAAATTTAAGAATAACGATTAAAATATTAAAACATTTTATCGAAAAATATTTTTTTGCATTTAGTGAACTATTTTTTTTAATTAAATTTTTTTCATATAATATTATAAAAATATTATACAATAGTCAGTGTAAGACTTAAGGTTTGACCCAAATTATATTATTTATTCATTTTAACTTGTTGGAAATGATTTAATCTTTAATTAACAAACCGCGAGATTATAGAAATTATAATAGTTGATTGATCAAAGTGCCGAGTGAGTATTCAAAGCTAATGTAATGGAAAATATATCAAAGCACTTGGTTATTAGCGCATATACATACACTTATTATACATATATTCTATAAATAAATATATGTAGGTATATATGTATCTATAATACGCTAAAACTGGTATAGTATTCCATTTGACCCCGTTTCCTAGAAAATACATCTTAGTCCAAACTAATTACCTATACATTATTTAAAACTCCATTCTAGCATTATTTACGAAATAAGCTCTACAAGAAATATATTTTATATGCGTTTTTAATGCAAACGAAGTATATTTTTTAATTTTAGTAAATGGTATTTGTGGGGTCAAAATAAATTTCGTGCGAGTACCTGGCGCTGTTAAAAACAACTCTGGGGCTGCAGTAGTCCTGGATTGTGACTACACTGTTCGCCCAGACGATGATGGTCTGGTTGTGAAGTGGTTTTTGAATAATGGACCGAACGCAGTGTACCAATGGATCCCGCCCAAACGACCCCAAGCTCTAGGGCCGCTAAAGCACCGATTAGACCTCTCGTACAAGGTCGCCAACGATCCAAAAATGGCGTACAGAGCGTTGCGTATCATCAATCCAACCACAGACTTGGCGGGCGAATATAAATGTTTCGTTTCTACTTTTAGCGATGAGGATTTTAGTTCGAAATACATGATTGTATTTGGTAGGTCTACAAAATTTAAAAATTATTTATTAATATAATGGTGTAATAATTGTTTTTGGTTTATTTTTAAGAGCCAGAAGAAAAATTATCTATGTATCTCGGAATACCAATAATGCAACACATCAATTTTACTTGTCAAGCCATCGGAGTTTATCCAGAACCAAAATTGTTAATGTACAAAAATACAGATGAAAACTCATTATTTCAACCCAAGTATATAAAATCATATGTGTATTTGTAAATTTTATTTGTAATTAAATTTGTTTGTAAAGATCAGCAATGGAAGTAGTGGAATGGACCAAAAGTAGACATCCCACGGGCAAATATGATTTTGCTATTGTTGTTTCGGTACCTCTGATTGATTTGATTGCTGGGGATATCATTGATTGTGAACTTCGAATACCTGGAACTGGCTATGTTAAGAAGAAGAGTATCATTTTTTACTTGCCAGTCGAACGAAGCACCGGTAAGTGCCATTTTATGGTATCGGATAACATATATGAAAACAGCTATAATTATTATTTATTTCAGCTGCTTCAGTACTCTCTTTAATACACATCGTTTTAGTGATAACAGTTTGGATTCTAATTTTTATATGACTGTTGGTTTATAGAAGAAATGTCGTAGAAACCACATGAGCATTTGTAATTCATTCATTCATGCAAATTTAAAATGTCTATTAATATATTAGATTTTAATAATTGTATTTCTAAAATGTTTATATATCTAAAGGACATGGATAAAAATGGTACCCGATATATTATTTTAAATTATTTATAATTATTTTGTTACAAGAAATGTTTTCATAAATGTCGTAACGTATATGTAAAATAATTGTTATTGTATATCTTTTTTAGTCATATATATTAACAAATTAATATGGAATCTGTGACTGTTAAATTATATTAACCATAAAGCTAAATAAGTATTTCGATAACTAAGTTATCATTATCTGTAAAACTCCTTTGTTAACGGAGGATGGGATAAATAATCTCTTCATTTTACAATTATTAAACCACTAATTTAACCCCGATAGAAATAAATATTAACATTGTTAATCTAAATCCAAGATTGTATTCAGTGAAAAATACAAATCTATATAAATTTAATTTTATTAAAATAACAAAATTTTACAAATAAATAAATGGATTTCAACCAAATTTTACACGACAGTAATATATATGAAATAACATTAAATTGTTGTTAGGACATAAATAAAATATTCTATTCTGTGCATATAAAATAATATTTAATTCCTAAAATAAAAGTATGTATATTAAAGAAACCTTTCTCGATTCTACGAATGTACGATATATTATAGATATTCTACTAGATAAAAAGTAATATAGTTTAAGTAAATAGTACAATCTTATCGGAATTAATTGTTAATGTTCGGGAAGCCTGTAATCTTCCAGGTCATTTCTGGAAGTCTCCACGATCTGTTTTCGCATAGCAACTAATTGTTTCATATACGCTTTGGGGCTGTAGTGTTTGTAAGTGTTTCTTCTAAATAAACCCTGCGTGCGAGGTAAGCTACCATAGTCAGATGCAGAGTGAGTTGTCTCCAAACTGGAGAAGTCATTTGGAACATACTTCCAGTCAGTATCACTAGAGAAGGGTTGGGGGAATTTGTGGAGACACTCCGAGTCGAAATTGTGCAATTTTTTTCTTTCCTCCTGCAGCGACTTATGTTCTGCAAGCCGAACACACTGTTCGAGTTTATCGCAGGATGTTTTAAGAATATGTTCCCATTTATTTTCTGTGGAAATTTCTACAACAGGGGCTGAATTTCTAGAGGAATTTTCCAAATTTATCATTCTTGGAGTAGTTTGTGAAGATGCGTCATGGTAAGGTAAATAAGTTTGGACATAACACGTTTTATTTTCACTCGCATCTGAAGTAATTACAGTTCGTTGTTTACGTAACTCTGCAGATGATTCAACTTGTGTTGCTACTGTTTTCAGTTTGAGCATCAGATTAGAAGCTTCAGCCATAAAATTCTGCAAAACATCAATAGTTTCTTTACGTTTCATTTGCTTAGAGAATCTAACACGTTTGTGGTATGTTATGGAACAATCAGATTCATCAGATGAGTCCTGAGGTTGTTGTTGTTGTTGTTTTATAATCGATTTAATTTTCGGTTTAACATAGCGATAATTCTCAAAAGTGCGAATTGGTATCACTTGTTTCACTTTTTCGTCACAAAATTCAGCACATGTTTCAGAACACTCGTTGACTTGTCGAATTTCAGAAGCGCGCACTATTGGAACAGACACGTTTTGAACCATTTCAGCAATAGGTGGAGTTATAACAGTTTCAGCTACGCATACTTCAGCTGAATTCGTTGCGAAATACTCGCTCATAAAGTATTTTTCAGATTTGTTTACTTGAGCCTTGTCTGGTAACTTAATGACTTGGGCCAATTTTGCTTCAGATTTTTGGGGCTGATCTAAAGAATTGTGGTTACTTATCAAGTCCGGAGGACTGTATTGATGACTTTGATGGCTAAAATCTTCTAGACTGTCGTCTGAAATATCTTCTTTTACCCATGGATAATTGTGGGAAACGTTTATGTTGACTGAAGAAGTGTAGATTGGTCGGGAATGTGAATGGATTGCCATTGAAGGATTCTGCAGATATTTGGTAAATGAAACGTTATGTTGTTTCGTTGGTTCTTCGGTTTGGCAAGCACAAGTCCTTGTTAATTTGATGGTTTGGTAATAATTTTCTACATGGCAGGATACTCCAATACTTTGAACTTCTGCGCTTGCAGATACTTCAGCATGTTTCACTTCTTGCAAAGCAACTTCAATATCTTGCACATCTGTAGATTTTTCTTTGAAGCGTAATGTAGAAATTCCTTCTGTTTGAGTTTCAGAATTAACTTTACGCTTAGAAGCACGAATCGCCCTTTGCGTCAGCTCTTGCAGCCTCATCCTAGCTGTACTGCATAAGTTAGGGCGTGGTAATATTTCGTCCGAAGACTTTTCTTTGCGTTGCGAATATAATCGTTGAGTTACAGCCGCCACGACTTCTGATCTTCGATGATTCTTTCTTATAAATGGTGTATGTTTCGGTGTCGATTTTCCGCTAGACTCTGAAATACTTCCAGATCTAGACGAAGTATTTGGAATTACAAATACAGAATTGGTTTTAGTACTTGGAGTTACTTCAGCTTTGGATAAATTTTCTGCCGAAGTCCTTCGATTTAATATAGAAGGTTTGAATAATGTTGGACTTAATGTCTCGTTAGATTCAGATTTTATCCAATTATCTGTTGAATTTTTAGATAATCTTCTAGTGAACAAAGACGATTTAGAGGGTGGACTTAAGGTTTCTTGGGATCCAAAGTCTTTGGATTGTGTTAAATTATCAGTTGATATTCTAGATAATCGCCTAGTAAATAATGCTTTGGGACTTGTTAAAATTTCTTGGGACCCAAAGTCATTTGATTGTGTTAAGTTTTCATTTGAAGTTTTTATAGATAATCGTCTTCTAGGTGGTAACGGATTCTTTGAACTTGATAACGTTTCATGAGAACCAAAATCTTTAGATTTAGTCAAATTTGTCCTGGATAATCGTCTTATAAAAAGTGAAGGTTTATTTAGGTTTGCTAATGTTTCATGCGAACCAAAATCTTTTCGTTTCCCCAGATTAGTCTTCGATAGTTCAATACTTACAGTACGATTCAAACGAGTAGGCTTAGTGACTTTAGGTTTTATAGAACTTGTTATATCGATAACAGGAATTAAGGTATCTGTTTTTATTTGGCTACGCTGTGTTGCAGATTCCTTCACTACATTCTCCGTGCTGAATTCATCACCGGATATTGCTTTCTCAGGATGGGATTCTTCTGAAACTAGACGAGCGTTTTCTTCAGGTAATGTTGTGATGATATGTTTCGTATATGTTAATTCTTCCGAGGAACTCTCCAAGGAATCGTCTTGAATCGGGATTGTTATATTTGAAGTAACCGGATTATCTAGTTCCAGGAGTTGTTCTTGTAGAATTGGTTTGTCTAGCAATTGTGTTTCTTGTAATATTGGCAACTCTTCTTGAAAGACTGGAATATGTAATTCTTTTTGAGTTGATATTTCTAGTAAATGCGCTTCTTCTACTGGAATTTGGACTTCTTGTAAAATAGGAGTATCTTCTTCCAAGTCTGATTGAGATACAATGGATTCTTTATCTTCAGAGTTAATTTCTTCTTTGATTGTGGAGGAATCCGGCATGTCGACCTTGACATCGCAGGTTGGTGGTATTTTTATTCCATTCTATAAATAAGAATATTTATAGATATTTTATTAATTTCTGATTATTTTATGTTAATTGGTAGTTAATGAAATTGGACACTACAAGTTTTGTGCATATTATCTACGCACTTACGTAAAGGTAACATCATAAAAATAATTCTGTCCAATACCTGAAGAACACAAAATTATAAACAATTGAAATCGCAACAAAATGATATTTTTTTTAAGTTACAAAAATGCGCTTACTTGCAACATTAGTAATTCTTTAAGACGAACAATTTCTGCTCGCAATTCTCGAATAAGCGTCTCTTTTGCGTCTTCATTAACAACTGGTCGGTTAACAATTTGTTTTGCCCGTTGTCCAAAACGTAGAGTATTTACTGTTTCACTATAACATCCACTAGACGGCGAAATCGCTATAAAAATTTGATATTATTTATCAATCATATTACTATAAAAAATAATTCATAAAATGACGTAAACTTACTTGCTATCATAACAGTCTTCGAGTTGCCTCCAAGAGTTTCTTTTAAAAGCCATGTTAAAACAGAATCTCGATAAGGGACAAACCGTCTTCTAGAATACCTACTCGGTTTAGAAGATTGATCAGCTACGAGAAAACGTTACTTTTATTACGATTATTTAACAAATATAAATTAATTGCACTCACACAACGCACAAATAACATTTCCAAGAGCAACTAAAGACCGATTAATATTCGCGCCTTCTTTCAACCGTGGAGTGTTGTGTTCAGGGGCCGATGAATGAGCACGCTCACTGCCGGCGAGGTCCACCAGGTGCAGGCGACAACTACTCCCAGTTAGCTGTGTGGAAGTTATGGTGAACACGGAATGACTTCGACTCGAGCGTCGATTATTCGACGTTGCAGCGACGCGCCGGTTTCCGTTGCCCGTCGATAACCACGATAACAATTGTCCCGAATCCGAGACAAAGTGCTCTGTTAATCCTGCGAATCAATGAAACATTTACAAAAATTATTTACATTTTAAAATAATATCTACAGAAAATTTAGTTTATTTATGAATAATTTGATTTAGAAGTAGATGCTTACCTTGAACATAAGGTCCTTTTTTAGGATGTTCCCGCACCTTCAAGTTCTTCCCATTGCTGGTCAACAGATCTTGAACGCGTTCATTATATATTTCTAAATAACTGGAATATAATTTAACAATGAAATCTGCATTAAATAAACAAACAAATCATAATTGATTTAAATATTTTATAATAATTTTTGAAATAAATAAATAAAAATTGAAATTGACAAATAAATATATAGGTGTGAAATTTTATTGAAGTCAATAAGAACGGTTAAGCGCAATAACTTTGTAACCCTGTTCCAATTCGGCAGTGTTAAATGTACTACAGTGATAAGTTTATATATCGAGTAGATGTCACGCAACTCCGATTTGCGAAAGAAAGTGTTGAGTAGTCTATAAAGTTCTACTGATGTTTGTTAAATCGTTAGCTAATGCTCTAGTTTTTATTGGACGAATCTAATACTAACATAGATTAGTACATAAATTAGTAAATTAGAAAAAACACTAATTTTAATTAATTTTAAACTAGAAAAACATCGGAAACATAAGAGTATGTAGTTGCGTGATGACATGTCGTTTCAAAACGTGAAGCTTAATAAAAATGACAAAATTTGCAAAATATGTTAGATGTGTTTTAGCGACAATAAAACGATTTTTATTATTTTTTTTGTGCTTTTATATGAAGTTACAACTTATGATAAGATTTTATTAGTTTAGGAAAAATATATATTTGGAAGCATATGTATTTACGAAGGAGTCATTGTATTTACTTAAATATTTATCTAAATTAGTCTATTTCATTCAGTGTAATTTGAAGAAATTGTAAAATTTAGTGGAGTTGCTTCATACGAATATAAGACTAGAATTAATCTCTAATAATTATATTTTATGTAATTGCTTTCTAGTAAATAATATTTATTTGATTTTATAAAAATGTAATGTTTGGCGAAAAGTAAACATATGTTGTATTAAAATAAAAAATAATATTCGACAGTTTGAAAGGGTGAACAGAAATGAAATGAAATGAAATTGTTTTACGTGGTGTGTAAGTATCTGGCACGGATAGATCTATTTCTCAAGGTCAAGGCTTGAGGGAGTGTGATAGAGGGGTTTGTTATCAACATATGTGATGCGTAGTTTCCCACAATACAGTGTTATACATGCGATATCTGTTGATACGATTGTATCTCTTAAATTGTTATATATATATGATTTTACTACAGGCACACGCATATAATATTTGTCAAAATTGACGAATTGTTTTCAAGTATTTTATTTTTATTTCTATTCTACACGCATACTTTATAAATTTAGAAGACAGAAATAATTTGCATTGGAATTGACTGACAATGAGTGGAATTTTTTTTTATATGTGCAAATTATTTATCAGCCTTGAAATAAAACTGCAGCATAGATTATCATGGAATAATTTAAAAGTTTAAAACCACAAAAAAGTTTTGACGATTTGAAAGCCATTTCTGATAATGACCCCAAATTGTTTAAGTTTTAATAGATTCCTATTTGATATTTTTGTACTACAGAGATTCTTTTTATAATTTTAGAATTTATTTCGCAAAACAGGCAAATAAGAAATTGTATCAGTGGATATTATTATTTGTCAAATAAATAACAAATCTCTTCAGCTATAATTAGTTCGAAAACATCAAGCATCTGAGGATGATTAGTTTTATTTGCACAGGAAAGCAATGAATTAACATTAATTAAGATTCCAATTACCTGACAGAGGTGCGCATGCTTTTTATTTCATCTTCTGTCACAGCCGACTGAAAATATTTGAAGATATTTTCACATAATCTTGGAGTGAGGCCAGGCTCGTCCTGAACACAAATAAAAAACAATTGATGCTAGGAAACATACATTACAACTAATTAATACGTATGTATGTACATTGCACGCATTTTACAATTAACTCCAAATGGACATGTTTATAAATATAACTCGCAACAAATTCATCATAAATATCTACCTGTAAACCCATCATGGTATATGTTTTTCCTGTCGAGCTTTGACCATAAGCAAGTACACAGGCATGGTAACGACAAGATAGGGCCGTAGATACTTCATTTTCCACCATAGTAAAAATCTAAATATCCAAATTATTTGTCAATTTATGAAATAATAAATGAATTGTTGTTGCTTACATCATCTTGAGAGGAATCTTCATTGTAGCAATAATCAAAAGCAAATTTCCTAACGCGTTCCCTGCTGTCGCCTGCATGGTGTTCAGGAACCTTAAATCATAATTGTTAACACATTTCTTTCATGTTTTAATATCTATACTTACTTTGATATTTGTGACGGAAATCAATCCGTTATTTATTTCTAAAGATGACACGGTTTTTTTGTTTAATTCTCTGTAATGAATTTTAATTCCATTTAGATTTTGTTGTAAATGTTAGTTAATTGAAATTAAATATTGGGTATATATAAAATAGGTTTGGAATTTATTTTAAAGTGATCTAGATTGAAAATTCGAAGAATGTTTGGTACTTAGTAGAGCCTCGATTTTCATACATGTATATTTTAAGTTAATTTTATCTAACTCTTTTTACTCTGGGTCTAAAATTCTGAATACTTGCGCACATATGCAGTCGTCTGCATACCACACGAGGATTATTTACCGTGCAGGGTTGGACCAATTAGAATTTTACAAACAAATTTACTTGTATTTAAAATTCATTTATTGTAATATTTTGAAACTATAACAACTTATATGCAGTAAAGCATTAAACATTTTGAATTGAAATTGAAAAAATTAAAGTTTGTTGTTGTTTGTATGTGAGTGTAGGGTGTGTTAGAAAAAGGATTTTGAGAGAAATTTAAAGTACATCAAGGAGAGGAATAAATTGAAGTGTGGAGGAAAGATGATAGTATGTAGTCAGTTAGAGTGGTGTGAAATGTGAGTAAATGAAGAGACACCCTACTGGTGCTGGTGCTGGTGCCGGTACTGTATGCTAAGGTAAACATACACATAACAGCAAAAGGCGTCTGGACGTTCGTCGAGTTGCTTTGTATGCACCGCTCACAAGAAATCAGTTCGGCGTCGCTTTTTGCATATAGGCTATTTTTAAACCTCATTTCCGTTCCCGTAAAAACACATACAGCCGTATTAACACGTGTTTTTACCGGTATTCGTACACACACACACACATATACACGCATTTCGACAAGGGTAATAACTACTAACATATTTGTGTCGCTCATGAATGGTGAGATTATCGTAAAGTAACGACTCTTTGTTCTAATGTATAATAGACATTCCACACATATTTACGTTCGAAACTAAATCAAATACATTATTTTCATTTGCATTGTTATTTTAGACCAGTCGTTGTCAACATTTTCTATGTTATTTATAAAGCATATACTAAGTAACGTCTTTTGACATAGATTCCTAGATAGAAAATAAGAATTATTTGGCAATAGACTGATGCAATTCTATATCAGTTTGTTTTGATGCATTTAACCTCTTTCACAAATAGCTAGTATTTTTGGATAATCGAAATCTCTTTATTTGGACAATGGTAAAGTAGGGTAACCAAAACTGCATTTTAGCTACATATAACATTTCTGCACCCTCAACAAGAAAATAATACATAATGCAAAGTTTTATTTTAAATATTTGTTTAGAAATGATAAACAGCAACTCTAGGAATAATTATAGAAATAATATTTGTTATCATGACAGTAACATAGAAAATTAAGTCTATAATAAATAATATTTGATCAGATAGTTTTGATATGTTGGTCCTAGTTTAGTGAACTTACTTGGCAGACATGGGCCGAACTCTGACAGCAACTTTTAAATTACTCATTGTCAAATAATAAATCACAATGAATAACTGGACATAATATTTGTATGAAATCACTGTTTGAAATTAATTGAAAAATGCACTTGTATGATGCGCACATATACACGTAGATAGATACATGCATACATACAGACAGACACAGATATATGTATATAAGCGGCGCCTCGGCATTCACTGCAACATGCAAGCGTCTCATCGGTGCCTCCACATCCCAGAGGAAAGATCACGAAAGAGGGGACCGTCCGTGTGTTGCATTTATTAAAAGAACAAGGCGTGTTTTAACTAACTGCCTGCGTCTTCCGACTCTTTCGTTTCACCGGTGCTGTTGTATATCTCCAGTACCTTATAATAACGAGTTGCCAGCCGTAAATACGAACTGATTCACGGTTAAATTAACGGGCCGTTAACCTTAAACCACATTGGCAAACTTACAGATAAAAATTCGACAATTACTCTACACCTATTGCTAAATAAACAATAAACATTGTTGCGTGTATTTTATTTAATACTCAGATATGAGCTCGAAACATATTAAAAACGTTTCGGAAATACATTCTATTTAGAGCGCCCCCACACAGATCACTCCTTTCATACTGAGTACACCTCTGTTCCTAACATTTAACGATTGACAGTAACGTGAAAACTTACATCCGTTTGTCTTTTAACAAAAAGAAAATAATTTTCAACACACCAACAGTTTATAAATATATCAACGTTTTTATGATCTTCCGATTTTAAAATACGAAATAAAAATAGTTGAACCAAAATGCAACCGCATAACTCAGGAAATATTTTAAATAGAACTGTTAAAAATTATAAAGTTTTTCTCACACAAAAAAAAACTTTAATTGAATTGTATTGTTTAAAACGGTACAAGTCGAAAGTAATTTGTAATTACAAAAAGGAATTACTATTGTTTCAAATATTATGATTTTGTATGAAAAATAAAACATACCGCGGCATCTACCGGCGATACTAAATAGCCCCTTCAGAGTTCTATAAATATATATTAGACAAGGTACCAACTCGTACCGTCCGACCTTAATTTGTTATAAAATTTTTAGTTCAATAATTTTTTTTGTTTTCTTTTTACTTTCTTATTTGTTAACGAAATTCTTATCAGACAGTTCAGTAAAAGCCAACGGGGATATATGTTCTGAACAAGTGATACTTATTTGTTTTTAAAAAATGTGCTTCAAAGAGTAATTTTTGTTTTTTAAGAAATAATAATTTTTTTGGTTGAAAATTTGTGGTATAAAAAGAATTATTAGTGCATATGTATTAGAGTTAGTGAATGAAAATGAAAATAGTAATATTAATACCAATATTGAATTTTTTATTGAAACATCATTTTCATTATACATAATATATACGTATCAGTAAAACATATAACAAGTATCAAGAATTTTATTTTTTTTTAATAATAAATTTCGTATTTCTTTATAATCCCATTAAACGAGATCAAAAATACGGCCAAACTGTACAGGCCAGTACTAAAAAATATTGTCACATATGCACAGGGCCGTACTTCACAGCATTCAACATTGATCATAATAAATACTGGTCAGTTTAACTAAAACAAAAAGAACATATACATATACAATATAGAATTTTTTTGATTTTTTTTAAGGAAGACTCGGATGAAATTTGTTTGAACACTGGACACGGCCCTGATTATTTATTTAAAATAGGTAAAAAATATTTTTTGTTCATGAGGACTGAGGGGTGCACAGAAACACTTAGTATAGAACGAACGTGATTGTCCGTATTTACAAATAACCTGAGTCCGTTCCTGCGCTCAAAAAGGGCCCGAGCGGACACAAAATATAATTCTTATTTTATAATAATAATAATTATTAATAATAATAATAATAAAAAGATTTTTTTCATTAAGGCTTATCACATTTATGTACAGATAATAATTAAAAAAAATGTTTTTTTTTGGAGGCCTCGAAAGGTTCACAATACGTGCAGCCTGGAGAGCACCCCTTAAAATTTTTTTTTAAAAACAAAAATCACACGCAATGGCCACGTTACCATTTTTAATATAAAACATACGAAAATATTTTTGGGGACAATGGCAACGTCGCACTTACGCCATTTCACCGCGTTAATATAGATTAGGTGGACGTAGTCTGAGCATTTTTCGAAAACTGTAGTTTTTTTTTTTTTAATTTTAAAATATTTCGTCAGTCATATTACGTAAATTTCTATTTTGTTTACGTAATGCACCGTTTTTTTATTTAAATTTGTGTGTTGAACAATATTTGTTGAGTGAGTCATTCAATTTGTAGAGTTGGATCCCATCCGTTGAATGGGAATTGAATGTGAATTGGTCAATCGTCTTCTTTCTTCTCCGGTTTGAGATCCACCATGGCATGGAGTTCTTCAGGGCTATATCTATAATTAGAATAATAATAACAACTTTTAGAATATCAATTGCCAAAACAAACAAACACACATGTGATTGGTAGATAATAGACTTACCCTAATAAAGTTTGAAGATCACAAACAAAACGATAAACATATCGTTTGCCAGCGGTTTTATGAATAATATTCTTATCATAATAATATCTCAGTCCCCGCGACAACTTCTCATAATTCATCTTCGGTTTATTCTTACGGATGCCCCACCGCCGCGCCACTTCATCCGGGTCCGTCAGTTTAAATTCCCAGCCATCGCCAGTCCAAGAAATAAAACCCTGGCACGATTTATCAGTTAACAATTCCAATAAGAACTGCCAGAGTTGTATCGGCCCCGAGCCGGTGAAGCAAGGGCCGCCGCCGGTGCCGCTGTTCGCGTATCCGCCAAGCATCCCCGATTGCAGCATCGGTTTCGTGTCGGTAGCCAATGAGAGCGCGTCCCGACCGCCAGACATTCCGCTCGACAGGAACGCAGGGTGCGTGTGCGAGTGCGCATGTGCGATTGGCCCAAGGTCAGGGTTGTGCCCCCATTGCTCAGGTGCGCCGCTGGTTGCCCCGCTCGGGACGGTTTGGAAAGGGGAGCCGTCGTAGGGTGACCCGTACGTGTCACCGTAGCCGTCATTATACCGGCCTTGAATGGAAAAAATGTTTATTTAATATAAAACTAAAGGCATGACTAAATATTTAGATCAGTTGTGTTAAAAATGCTTTGCACAATATTTAGAATATTACTTGTAAAGTTTCCGAAAGCGTTTAATATATCCTTTTGATTAATCAAATAATCAACCCTACGCCGGCTAGATAAACAATCCGAACCGACCATACAATATCATCCTGTGTTTGTTATTATTTGGTCAACGCGTTGGTCGAAGAATAATATACATGTATGTATATACTACACTTATTATACATAAAAAGTACTTCCTTAACCATGTAAGTACTGGTAGCTCGTTTTGTTTATCTTCCTCTATATGAAAACTCTATTGATGTGTGTAAAAAATGGCCATGGCATGTAAGATAAACTAAGCAACAAATCCGTTAAATTAAAAATGGATAGTGTTGCTGTAGAAGTAGCTTGCGATAGCCACGTGCGGTTAAACCTGCAAATTGGAATACGTTTCCAAGGCTACTCATGTTCGAGAATAATGTGCTACCACTTAATAATAACTGATGAATATATATATATATATAAATATCTTGAAATCTGGTAACAGTAACCAGTTGCTACCGTTTATCATCCCGGCTAACCATTCGCACATCTGCGATGATAAATAATTGAAATAAATAACACCGGTTGCTACACAGATCTGGTAATAAATCGTAATATGATACACACACACACACACACACAGATAAAAATGCATAAAATGTTTTCTCGCGCGCATTAATTATAACTTATTAAAAAGTAAAACTTGAAATTCCAACGGTGCGCGAATCGTCTGCTACAGTTGACCTTCACGTCTTAAAATGTTCCCATCTTTGTGTTACTTTTGCATTCATTCATTTTTACTCTATTTTATAGTCATGAACTTGGAAAGACATATATTGAAATATAAAAGAATACACAACAATACCTCTGACGTATCCTTTGGCGTAATTCTGGGGATGGTACTTGGACTCTAGTAAATTCGTTCCCGCGTACAATTCAGGCGAACTGTCGAAGTAGGGTGTGTTTTGGTGGGTGGGGTCGCCCAGGCTCTGGTAGTCTTGGTCGTCTTGGTGACCGTAATGGGGTGGTTGTTGCTGCTGCTGCTGTTGCTGCTGCTGCTGGGATTGTTGCTGTTGTTGTTGTTGTTGTTGTTGGTGAGAATGCAGCATGGTAGCGTAACTAAGACCTGGAGGACCTGGGGGCTGATGCGCGGGTGAGGAGTCGTCCGGCGTCCCAACACCCAGTTGCTGCATTGCATCTCCTAATTGACTATAACCACCCGTTTCTGCAACAAGAACAGAATAAAGTTTAGCTGCCGCTATTTTTGAGAGAGCGATGATTTTATGAAATCTGGGTAAAACGCTTCTGCATATAAAAAGTAAAAATACCTTCTTTGAGTTGATAGGCGGGACTGCGTTGCTGGAGGTGCGGTAAATAGTTTGCGGGCGGACCTGGAGGCGGTGGTGTGCCGTCATCCCGGCCGAGGTCGTCTCCGCCCGTTGAGGGGGCACACGCAGGGCTCCTCAAATGATTATAGCCTCCTGGAATAAATTACAAAAACATTCATATTACGTAAAAAAATCAAAACGCCAATAATGTATCATAGTTTTCCAACTTTATTATCTCAATGTCAAGTAACTAGTTTACTTCATAGTAAATAAACTGAAAACAATTTCAACATAAGAAGAATATCATTTCAGTGCCATATGTAGGTAGGTAGTTAAGAAATATTATTATTATTATTAGGCAAAAATGAAGTAGAATTCATGGTGGCATAAATGAAATAGTGAAAAAGTGACACCGTCAGTAATGTTTAGCAGGGTATGTAAATCAAGTTGCGGTGTAAAGATCGCGAGATGACCACATCCCGCTTAGCCTTAGAGAGCGCCGACGAACACGGAGCATTGTGGTTGGCTGGCGCGCGTTCCCGCCCATTGGGCGGCAGCGACTAATTGGGAGGACCACCAATCTAAGGCCACGCCTACTAAGCCACCCAGTTGGTCCATTAGATCTCTCTTTCTCTCTCTCCACTAGTTTAGTGTTAGAACAAAAGCCGAGATTACACACTTGAGATCTTTTCATTTGATGCAAACTATATATGTTTACTACTGTGTATACGTGTGTATGTACAGTACACAGCACAATTTTATTTTAGAATTTCAAATAATTAAATACCTTATTATTCATTTTAATTGATCATCTTTATAATAATAACGAATGTAGTTGAGATTGAACGATGTGGAAAAATCTTATTTTTCACGACTGTTTAATGTGTTTGTATTTCTTGTTTAAACTTATAATTAAAAGAATGATGTAATTAATTAACAATCACACAATGGTTTATTAAACACTTAAATTAATCACATACAGTGCTTTTATTAGAACTGTGTAAGATCAAACATTATAAACATCCATAAAATTGTTTTTTTTTCTTTTTTTGTTTCTTTATTGCTCATTTATTTTATACTATTTTGTTTTTGTGACTAGTGTATTTTAAATAGAAATTTAAGTAATAATGCGGAAAATAAACCAGAAATCAAAACAAATATCCTGCGTCTAAAGATTTCGTCGCTATTTTAAAATCATGATACTTTCTATAAATCAGTTTCCTGTGGGCCAATTTTTATTGACTTTTTCGGAAAAGAAAGTCACAGGATGTGCCAAGAATATGTCACTAAATCAAACAACAAAAAATACGTAAACGAATATTGCCAATTTGAATCTTATATGCGCAATCATTAATGCAATATGTTATTTTAATTTGAAACTATTTTATATTGAAAAATGTAAAAAAATAATAAATTTGCTCTGAAAAGAATTTTATATATTTATAAAGTCCAGTGACCGGTATTAATATGCATACATACGTATTTTATATATATGTTTAAGTGAGTGTGTATACAGACCAGAATGTATTACCCATGGATTGGTATACGCGTATACGTATAATATAAGTTCGTTTGGCCGGCAATCGTGGTGCAGGTGCTATGGTGCACCTGTCCCATGCCTAACCGTTCGTTGTTGGTTCAACCATATTTTTAACGTATATAACATCGTCGCGCGGACTACGTATACGTACTATCGGACAAGTGATGCTTATAAAACCAGACCTGCTCTTATATCTTATACAGACCAACATTCATTTCTTAAAACATTCATAAGAATCAAGCAGCATTGCGAATGATGCCATAAAACCGGAAAGAGTAATAAAACATGCAACCACAAAATATAGCACGATATGTTACGTAACTCAAATTTTAATACAATTTCAATAACTTTCGCGACAGATTTTATTTCGTATTTGCATTCATTACTAATACGCGATGTCATTACAATTGTGTGCTTCCAAAGATAGCAATTATCACGCCACTAATCCAACTGAGTTAATTAGCGCTTTTTTATACTCTTAATAGACAATATCTTATAAAATTTAAATAATGACTACAATAAATGCAAGGTTCAATAAACAA
Source organism: Nebria salina (assembly GCA_944039245.1). Classification (NCBI taxonomy): domain Eukaryota; kingdom Metazoa; phylum Arthropoda; class Insecta; order Coleoptera; family Carabidae; genus Nebria; species Nebria salina. The sequence continues at coordinate 16,223,790 of OX063271.1, forward strand.
TTAAATTAATGATTATCAGTCCTAATTGGTCTTAAACGATCGTTAAAGTTTAAGCAGCAATTATTATTGAAGCAAATCATATTTGAAAAATGTTCATGCGGAGTTATTTTGATTAGACATAGCTTTAGCATTCCACGTTCAAGTTGTTTTATTTGACAAGAATTGCGAAGGCTTGCATACCCATGGTATATGTACCTATATGTTCTTTCTAGAGGGGCTAAATAAACTTGTATATTTTAAAATTGTTGAAAACAGATATGCAACATGTGTAATTTTCTAGTAATCATTATAATTTGATTCAGCCCTTATTTAATCTCCCCTCTGTTGCCTCTGAATTCAAATTATGGGGACACGAAAAGACCATTGGAAGAAATGGATGAATGCGTTCTTGAAACATCTGCACGTCTCAGCTGTGGCCAATAAATTATTGTGTATATATATATCTTAGATTTTAGTGGTAACGAATTGCAATTTTAATGACTCATTTTTTTTTAAAAACAAATTGCATAAAATTTTTCTGAACCATAATTTTCTATTTAGTGGATAAGTTTGGACACGATTCTCATGTGCGTATGGATTTTTGGTGAGAAATCCTACCTCAACCGTCACCTCGTTAATAATTTCGTGTGCATTTTAAGTATTAGGAGCTGGATGGTGGGTTCGTTTCGGGCACGCGACATTGACCGCGGGCGCACGTGCCGCTGCGGCCAAGCCGCCAACAGGTGTGCGGGCTCCTTGCGAGAGCTGCGCCATAAGGCAAGCGGACCGCGGCAACGAAAGCCCAAGAACACTGTGTCAGCTGGTCGGTATCACCCCTTACCTTACGCTATCGGCTAATGGCCTACAAGAACAGCCCTGATGTGCGACTAATGTCTAAGCAGACATCGCACATATGGAAAAAGTCAAGAAAGCATCCTTATAAAATTCTGCAATTGCGTTTTGGAGATTTTAATTATAACATACGCGAGTAAATCTGAAACCTATAGTCTATCTAAGAAATATAATAAATTTATCAATCGTATAGTTAGGAATTATCTATATAATACTATAGGTATAAAGATGCAATATTGGTAGGAAAGTTGTAAAGTGTATAATAAAATATCTTTTAATTTCGCAATGAAACAGTAATAACAATGTGTGTGTTCAAGGTACATACAAACATAACATATAGTTGGTTACTTTTAATATAGGTATTTATTTGTGATATTTGATTTATAAAATCGGTTATATAAACGTCGCAATAGTGAAACTTACATATATGTTGTAATCATTAAATTTATTGTATTATTTCTGGAAATGTATGATTTTCTCTCTATTTTATGTATGTGTGTGTGTGTGTGTGTGTGTGTGTCCATATACAAATATTAGCAAATGACATTTTTTAGTTACGCACCGGTACACTTGCGATGTACTTATTATGTTGTCAGATTATTTCATTTTACTTTTCTATATAATATGCATAATATAGAAACAATTAAACATATATTGTTGTTTAGGAAATTAAAACTGTCTCCAATTATTATCACATTTTAATAAAATTGTAGCATTGCGCGCCTTCAAAGCTCTTCCAAGCATAAAACGTCTATGTAATAATCCACACACACACACACAGACAGACAGACAGACGATGTAGAAAGTAAAAATATAAATAAACCTCGTATTATGTAATATTACATGTTATTAGAATCAACATGCCGTGCAAAATAAACAAAGACAGAATAGCACAATGATGACACACTAAACTTAGCAAATGGTTAATTTGCATCATTTTTGCGAAAAAAATACGCTTCGTTTTTTAAAAGCAAAAGTATCTTAAAATATACAATAAATGTTATCACGACAAGTTACTTAATTAAATAATTAATCGATTTCATGTGTTTCAAATGGTGTTTTTATTTATAAGTATATATATTTACTTTATAAAGTTGTACTTATCTGTTTACTTTGAATAGAAAACACCTATTCTGTAGCTGCTAATGAAAAGTTTTGAATCATATAATTATACTAAATTCAAGATTACAACTAAATATTTAGTGTAATTTTGTTGTAATATACCATATAATTATATGGAAAAATACATGTGAAATGACTGTAATTTTTTACAGTGTATACATATATTTGTGGATTGTATTAAAAGATAATTAATGACATTTAAAAATAAATATAATAATAATTATAGATAGAAATCTTTCGATAATTAGCTTTAATTTAATATCTTAAAAATGTTAATAATGTAAAATGGAGCTTACGTTTCTGATTTATTTCAAATATATAAATTAAGAATCGTTAATAAACAATAGAAAATGAAAACGAGAGAAAAAGTGATAGACACATAACAATAAATGTAGCTACATATGTATATAATGCGAGGTTATTTATAAAACAGTGAGTATAGATGTCAGTGCGCGCAGTGAGTGCAACCGGAAACTCTAACTACCCATTTCCGATGCTCTAATTTTGAAAGAGACTCAGGTGAGATCTGTGGCCTTCGTAACCTTAACAGAACAGAACAGAACCTTCTTCTTTGCCAGCAACATTATTCGATTGCTTTAATTAGCCAACATTTCGTTATAATAATTAATTAAATATTTCTACAACGATGAATGGATGAAGAATAAATTTCACAGGACGAACGTCCATGGCGGGACATTCCCGAAATGTGAGCGCGCGGCAAAACAAGAACTATTAATACAATTTATTACAAAAACTAATTAATTTAAATTCAATGCTTTAAATTTATCGTTCCACAACAAAATATATGTATTATATACAACATCTTATTTTATGACGACCTGTTTTTATCTTCAAAAAATCAACAACTAGATTTTCGTGACTACCGCTAATAAATTGTGAAACCGAATATCTACTACGTACATACATACATACATTAAAAGTGAAATATTTGAGCCGAATAAATAATAAAAATAAAAAGTACCTGGTACCACTGTGCAAGTCGTATGTCCACTACTGCTAACATCCAAATCCGTGTACGTCGTAATGGGGCAATCACCATAAAACTGTTCGTTAGAGTGAACAATATCAAGCACTTGTAGTACCATGGTGGTACTCCGTTGGGGTTCCGTCGTGTACACCACTGGAGACCCCCCTTAGCAACACCTACACGCCACTGTTAAAATCCAGCAATTAACTAGTACTATTATTGTTATTATTGTCAATCAACAATCTTCCGATGTTAAAGCACGGCGAAGAAGTTGATGGCTGGTGTGTGCACTACACTACCGATCGAGGACAACTGAAGACAGCTCAACTACGTAGCGCTCGGCCTGTGCCCCAAAAGAGTGGGGAGACACAGTGCCCCAGCCCCACTACTTTATAGATGAATATGTGTGTGATCGAGTTTACGTGCTATTCGTTTTTTAAAGGTTTTTTTTTTTTTTTTAAATCACAAAATATATATATGTATATACTTATGGTAAATATATTCCGTGTATTAGTCACTTTTAGTAATGGTAATGTTTATTTATGAGATGAAGAATAACGGATATAGAGGAAAACATAAATCATCGATAAAAATGTAATGAAAATGTTAGATTTTTCCTAATAAAATAGAAAAAGTGTTTCGCCTTGAATATTTACAAGTTTTGCCATATCCTTTTCCTGTTTTACAAATCTGCGTTCTATTAATTATTGATTACTTTACTCATCTTAAAATATATGATAATCTAAACAGAATTATTCCTATAACATTTTCATAATAATAATAATGTGTCACAACATTTTACTTTATTTAAATATGAAAATCATTCGTGGTGTCGTTTTACTTATGATGCATATAGCCCAAGACACTTTCAATTTTTTTATAAAAATACGTACGTAGTATTATTTTAATGAATTAATAATTAAGTGTATTTTTTAGTAAAATATACGATTAAATGTGTACTATTGGAGACAACTTGCTGAATTCTAAATAAATTAGGGTTGATTTGCTTACGATGTTACAAGAAGCCCTTCTCAGCACGGAAAAATACTAACATACATATATAGAAGAGTCTCGAAAGAGGACGACTCGATAAAACGATAGCTAACTAAATTACTGGTAAATATTCTCTTCGCATATATACATATTGCGGTGCTGTTGTTGTTTGTGTTTGCGGAGGGAGGGAGGGAAGGTTTTATACCAGCAAAATATAGAAGCATATTTTAAAATACTGAAAACTAATTATTTAACCTTTTACGAGAGATATAGCCTTTTTGTTTGAACTAATGAAATACACCGTTCGTCCCGTAAATTCGTTTAAAACGCAATATGGTTGAGCGTAGCTCTTTTGATATATTTATACACATTCACTCAATTTCTGTGATGTTTTATTATTCGGAATTTAATTTATTTACCATAAATAATATTTTGGATATCCAATAAGAAAATATGTATGCATGCATGCATACATATATGTATGTTTCTAAGCCTTACTCAATGATTGTGTGTGTGTGTGTGTGTAGGTAACCAAATCACGTGCTATATCCCTATAGCTATTGCTAGACTGTTGACTGGTGTCAGGTTGCCTTCCGGGCCCGACCGGAAACGCCAACAATGCGTATTCAACGCGCGATTCAACCAGAGATGAACGAGCCCTATGCTATATCATAGCACACGTTCATCTCTCTTCTCCTCTCCACTCCTCTTAGCAATGCTCAGATATTGTGAATTGAGTAAATCACAAAAGTGCAGTCTGCTTCGATGGTAGCTATGATGCAAAAACAGTGCAATGCATTCGTTTAAGGGATCATTTACTAATATGTTTGGAAAAAGAGGTCAATTGATAGTTAATATTTATTATTAAAATATTAGAAACGCTCATTTTCAACATATACGACCTTTGCGAAATTTAAACAATTTCTAAATAGAATTTCATAAGTATTGTCCAATTTTAAAAATGATTATTAGAGGTTACAAATAAATAAATAATAACATATTCAACTCGTTCTTTATTAATATTCCTAGCAAGTGTTGCTTATTACGTGTCTATGGTAACTCATAGGAACTATGGCAAATGCGGGGGTACAGTGGGGTATCTTACACTTGGGGGTAAGGTTTGACCGGAAGTGTCAGACAAAGACCCATTTTAAACAAGAGACACCCAAAATGCCGATGGCTATTCGGTGACATCTGTGCTAATTTTTCGTAATTTCCAAATGGGAGTTTTTTTGTCGTCATTGTGATTTATGAGTTGCAACTTTAGTATTCTGTTTTACAAATATATAAATGCTGTACATTTATTTCAAAAATATAAAATATATTTGTTTTAAATTTAATTTACTACGTGTGCTATATATGTATTTGCAGAAAGTTGACTAATTCGTATTTGATTATAATATGGAATAAAAACTTAATTTGATTTCAATGTTGATATAAAACTCCGTTAATCGTGACGTGTGTGTATTATTAGATCTTAAATCAATATCCGGTTCTAGGTCTACGTTTTAATTAAAAGTCACTGAGCACATTTACATAATTTAATCCTGCCAGAAAGCTCAAAGCAATTTTCGTTATTTATTTAATAAATCCGTGTTTAAGATAACAAAAAAACACAATATTGTAAAACCCATTTTTTATCATAATATTTAACCAATATATGTGTAAATAATATTTGATAGAAACCAAAAAAAAAAAATAATAAATAAATGAAAACCCACCGGAAACAAGAACAAAGCAACGATAACCAACGCAAATGTTCCCATGATGTCCAGCAAGAGGGGGTAATTAGCGTCACATAAACAGAAAAGTTAATCGCATGTGGTCAGTCCCTGATAAGAGCCAGAAATCTCTAAACAACTCTGGTCGCAGCGATAAGCAGGACCATCTATCGCATACGTGTCGAATATGATAAACCACTCTTTGCTTTACACACTGTTAAATAAACACGACTGCTAGTTCGAGATATTGCTTAAATTTTATCTGAAAAGATTGTAAGCGGCTTTTATTTAGCTTACAGGGTTTTAAGATGTTTTGTTTTATCGAAATCCTATTTAAAATACAACTTATAAAAAAATAAATAAATAGGACGACTATTCTCAATAAATATCTATGTTAGATCTTTAAACAACTGTTATAATAGTACTTGAATCACTATTTTTAGTGCACACAATTGAAAGGGTTAAACATATTTGTATATAAGGACCACAAACCTAAATCGTAAGAGGTCCTTATGGATTAGAAGTAGGTTAAGTATATATAGAAGAAATGGAAACAAAAAGGTTCTTTGTGAAATTGTGTAATAATAAATTTGAGCTTGTAAGATTAAAAATATATTTTTGCTAAAAGATTTTGGGCAATTTGAAAAAAAAACACCATTTTTTTTTCATGTGCGTAATTTGAACCATCAATGAATTGTGTAAAGTTCCATCTTATGTGTGTATGTGGGTAAAGAATGTTGAGGAGTATTGAAGTATTGGGGGTAGTTGCAAGTGTGCGCTGTGTGTTGATGAAAAGAAGGCGTGCATTATGAATGGCCCGACCGGAAGTGGCAGGAAGCCTCGTGCGCACTGTGTCATGTGACACCATACAAACCCTAAATTCAGTTACGGGGTTGTGTTATCTATACTATGACCAACAACATTTTAGGATATAATAATCTAACTCAAATAATCAACTACGACTTGGAAATGGTCAAACATTTCGGTATATACATTGGTAGGTACACATGTCACCAATGTACTCTTAGAAATGGATTGAAGATTCTTGAAGGAATTGAGGGTGACAGAGTATAGCTAGTTGTTTGGATGGGCTGTTGATGGGGCTCGAACCCCTACCTATGGTTGAACACGTGCGGACAACTGCAATGCATACCACTTCATGGAGGCAGCCCCTTGTCTTCAGGGCAACACCGGAGGGGTTGGGCCCTAAGAAGAGATCTCTCTGAAGTTTTTTGTTGCTGCTTTTAAGAATCGCGCCGCCCGTTTTCAAACAACTGAACCAGGGGGACATGAAGCACACACGTGGTATGTTGCTTCGATTACAAACATATGGCGGCAGGCGAAGAAATTGATGGTACTTTTGTTCAAATCGTCATCTATTTCTCTGATATTAGCGTTGAAATACAGTTGTCAAGAAGCCATTCATGGTGCACTGATTCAACAAGATTAATTGACTAAAGGTAGGTAGGTATCTATGAATAATAATCATTAACCATATGAATATTGACTTCCTGTGAGTTTCGATAGGAAAGTCGCGGCGGACTGAAGGAGGAAGGAGGTGATGGTAAGTTCATGTGAACACCGAAGCGATCGACAAATTGATTTCCGCTCAAACCAGATCTAGGTGCTTTGCAGCGAGAGTCGATGACTGTGTTCACCTCATTATTACCAAACATATAATTGCCTCACTCAATGAAATCTCGATACGAAATTTTATCACCAGAAGGAAGATACAACTGTATTCGTTATTATTATATTGTACCATAGTTTACGCACATGTCACTATACATGTATACAGAATACAGTATACGTTACGACGGCGTTAAAGATTCGGTTAGTTCGGCCACCGGAAACACTCATTTACGATTATTGTTGGTGGGTTGTGTTCAACTTATTACGTCCACACGTCTACACACCACCTATGGATTAAAGTCTATGATTTTTTGGAAACTTAAAGGATTGAAATATCTAATATACCTGCACATGAGAACGATTTATATGTTTGAGTAACGATTGAAAAAAAAAGACATTTAAAACGAAATATTATGTGTATTCGGGATATTGGAATATAGTAGTTTTCTGTGAAGCCCGCACATCCGATCTGTTTCCAAGAACATTTACATACATACATATGTAAGTGCATTATATCCGCTTTGAAGTGCGGCAAAAAAAATTTAATAATAATAATGAAGTAATGGAAAAATAAATGTTTCAGTAAAATGGCAGACCTGAATAGGATTAGTAAAAAGAGTCTATCAGAGGAAGCAACGATATAATTTCCTGTTGTGCCTACTGCCATCTATCAGCCGGTGTAAGACCGACGACTTGACCATTGGCGGGCTAGTTTCGCAGGATGTTAGTTTTTCTATAATCATTTCTTCGTCGAGTTTGCGTCAAATGAAGAGGATGCTCTTCCGTTAATAGCCAGCTACTGATTTTCATATTTCAATCTGGCTCGGTAAGTTTTTCACCCGACGGAAACTGAATATTTATTATCGTTTTTACAATAATACATACTTTATTAATGAACAAACATTCGAAAAAATTAAAAATTGCAAACATTCACGACAGACCGTTATCATCATCATCGTCAACTTGATCATCAAAAAAAAAGCACAAATAGTTAATTGATGATCCTTGCGTCTGATAACAAACACACGTACAGGCACTAACATATATCGTTGCTACGAATGTGGAGATAGGTTATGCAAATACGCAAATATATAATATAATTTGAATTATGAAGTAGACACAGGTGTGCACAGTAGACCATAAAGAATTGTTTTGCATAAATTACGAGACGCCAACTTGCAAACAGCGCGTTCGTTTAAAATAATAACAATTACCAAAGAACGATCAATACATACATACACACACACACATACGAATACGATAAAACAGCAGCAGCAGCACTGATCTTCACATCAGAGCGAAGAAAAATACATGTTGAAAACTTGATTCAATATGTATGTATGTATGTGTAATGGTGGTGCTTGACTTATTGAAGCAATTATATGGGATGATATACATGGGTGACTCGTATCTAGAAGGGACTTCATTTAGCACTAATTTTGTGTGTGTTTGTGTGTAACGAGTTAATTAAAATATTTTCGTTAAATGATTTGTCAGATTCTTTCTAAAATGTGTTTGATTAATTTATGGTGACGATAGGAACGGGTAATATGGTCAAAGGATGTCGATTTCCGGTAATTATGCACTTTGAAATCTGGGTGATGATCAAAATTAAAATATAATACTAAGTATCTAAGTATCGTTTTGTTATTACGAGAATTGTCTTCACAACTGTCTCAAATATAATATGTTGGTTTTTTTTTTACGATTATTTTAAAGCTGTTGTTATAATTAACGCACAGGAAGATGTTAATGGTATTTTAAAATGATTATTTCTTTTGTTGATTTTCTTTGCTAAACGGCACTTTGAAAAAAATTACAGGATATATTATATACGAGTGTATTTGTATAGATATATATTAATTGTTGATATTTTACATAATTGCTACCAACATTAAATCGTTTTTTTTTTTCTCTCGTGTTTCTTTTATGTAATTAGTCACAAATAATGAATCCAAATTTTATATTTCTAATCAAATAATTATGAATAAAATACCTTTATAAACCATGGTCATCTTTCACTGAAAACACTGAACAACTATTAAAGCTGAGTTATAAATGTCAACTAATTGCATCACTTCTATTAAAGATACTCAAAGTGCACTTGATTAAATATTTCAGGATTGATCGTAAATTCCTACTGAGGAATATTAGCAGTGGCGAAGAATCGAGACAGCTCGCTCGCACATAGTATTAGGTACGTTTTGGAATAAGTGAAACTTCTAAAGCACATGTGTTGTATTCTTTGTCTTTGTTGTTATTGTGTGTGTGTGTGTGTGTGTGTGTATGATGCATGGTTGAGTGAATGTGTGTTAGTGTAATATTGTTATAAACGAACCATGTCCAGTAATATTGCAAAGAATCGCTGCAATATTGCGCCAGAAATGAAGAATATCATACTTTTACTATTTCGCTATATGAAAACACATCATTTTGCATAGCATTAACTTATTTTTGGTTCAATTTAATACTCAATCTGTTGTGCATATATATGTATGTATGTATAGTATAGTATGTACGATTGTTTAATTTAAAGGGGTGGTTTGTTTATAAATGGGAAGGTATATTCATACAAGAGCGATATATTTAAAAATATGTCCACAGCACACTTGCGAGACATCCGGTGTATATGTATATGTACGTATATTATAGATGTATGCTAGTGTCTTTAACAGTTAATTCGACTCGTAAGCAGTCGTTTCCGGCGATCGGATGAGCTCTCTCAGGTCCTCATGCAATACTCTATACATACATACATACACACACACACACACACACACACTCTTTTTTAATTTATTATACCAAACGATGTTGAGCTAAGCTGCTCACATTATACTATGTGTCGTGGATGGACTATTTTTAATTTTCTCAAATTAAATTACTTAATCGAATTTAAACTCGATTAAAGCATACTATAAGGATGAAGAACCGCGTTCAACAAATAAAATCTTATCAACAACCAATGATGAACAAAATGGCCGCTCGCTATTATCCACACCCACACCGTCTCTTTTTAAATCTCTCTCTGTTTAGTGATGTTATAAAGTTCAAAAGGCGCACCAACTGAACCAAAACGCCAAGCAGCCAACCGTTTCCAACAAAAAAAAAAATAAATAAAAACATTCCATCACATCATACACGCAAATATTAAATCTCTTTTATTAACAACTCCCTACTCCCCCCCCCCCCCCCCTATAGCCAACTGAATCCTTACTAAATGCATGGATATTTGCAATGCGCAAGTTGAACTTTTTATGTATGTGATTCTCCACAAGAGTACCAACATATTAACCTAAATTGTGTAATATTATGGGTAACAACTTTCGGAACGTACGACCGGAACGGTAATGTATGATTTTTTTTTTAATTTTAATTGTGGTTACGAAATTGTTTAAAATCATAATTCAGAAATAAATACTTCATGTGACAATGCAATATTAATATCATTATTTTAAATCGTTTTTAATCTTTCTAACATTTCTGTCATTTTCTTTAAACACAACTAAAATGTTTTTTTTTATAGCGTCATATATTTTAATTTACACGAATTTTATTTATATTTTGTTGAATTTTTTAAAACATGCCCAGATTATTTGAACTCAATAACTTTTATAAATATAGCGTGGTGTATACATTAACCTAATTACACTGATATTTCGCATAGATATTCCATAATTTGAATAGATTTTAAATAAAAAAAATATATATATATTTTAACTATTTTATGACTCATAAATAATCATTATGTTTATATTTGAGATACGCTATAAAATATATAATAATTAAGTACTTACCATCGTGCATGAAGTTGGTGTTATTGCTGGGGGGTGCAGACGTTGGTGGGGTTGGTGTATGGGACGGCGCAGGCGTCCCAGGCGCTTTATGATCATCCATCGTCTGTTGTTGTTGTTGTTGCTGTTGTTGCGGAGGATAGCCGCCAAGGAAGTCTCCCAAATCGGGGACACACATTGATTCGTATAAATTTGGAGGCACGTTTTCTAAGGCACTTCGTTCTTTCTCTACGTCTGCGTTAAATCAAAAAAGTATTTTATTGTAAATTGATTTTGCGATAAATAAATTGTTTTCGCACGTATATGTGTTGGTAAAAAGTTGTGATATTTTTTTCGAGAATCCGTATCGAATTGTGCAAAACAATAATTAAATACATAAAAATTGATTTTAAAAGTACAGGAAACGAAATTATTTACGCGAAATTCTTAACTGTACACCATGCCTTAATTTAATTAACTTGAAATTATGAAGAAAATAAAAATGCATTTTGTTGAAAACCATGGAGAATGGACGCTGTAAAATATTTAAGTAACAACGCCTTTTATGGGTTGCAATCAACCTTAGCTAAGAGAAAATAATAACAAATACTCGAGATAATATGTTCGTTCTTTGCATTACCAACTACTACACGTATAAGCAGTGCACACTGGAAACAGGTCGTAAAACAATTGCTCGCATTAATATTTAATGAATATCGTAATTGTTTTCGCGGCACTAATATGAATAATAATAATCAAGTGTACCTTTTTGGAGTATTTCTAAATGTTCCCATAAGATATCACCGAGATACGCTGGTGCTCGGTTGAGGAAGGCATCCTTACCCATGGCCACCATATCTTTACCGCGCATGTGAAACTGCTGCAGCGCTTGCAAACTGCCCTCTAGTGAGAATTCTCGGATTGCCCAGTGCAACCAGTGGGCCACATGCATTTCTGTCCATTGCCGAGGATCTGCAACAAAACATCACAAGTATATGAAATATTAATAATCCTAAAAATGCCAGTGAGATAATAGATGATGAGATACAGATTGGTGATAGGGGGCGAGGGGACTGTTGAATGAGTAACTGTACTCAGTGGGGCATTACAAATAATTACAATTGGTGAGCAGTGATGCGAGCAGCAGCGCCAGCAACAGCAAGCGGTGCTATCAAGCACTAAAAATCTCTAATTACACGTACGAGGACAATAGTGACTGGTGCGATTTGTGTTGGATCACTAACACACACACACACACACACACAAACAGCAATAGATCAGACGATATGTTGGGGTCCGCGACGGTCAATCAAAAGAATAATGGGCCATCATGCGCGGATACAAAGTACCTGCTGATGAATTGAAATTAAAAAATTCCTCGTATTTTTCCAACCACCAAACTCTTTTTGTTATTACTGGAATCCACCTGAATATTTTAAAAGTTTTGCTCGTTTGAAGCGTTTTCTTTTTGTCGCACTCACATTTACTAAACAACAAAGACGTCTCTTAGAATATATGTTGGAAAATTAAAATGTTATATATGAAATTGAAAATATTTTTTTATTAAGTAATAATTTAAATTAAACTAGTTTGAAAAAAAGCAATGACGTATATATTTCATATTCAATTTCAAGTCCGAGTATTGAATACATTTCGATTTGTTATGCAAATAAATTGATTGACAATAGAATGAATTAATTATTTTTTACATATACGCTGAATATTAAAAACGTTAAGTTTCTTTGTGTTTGAGTGTATTTAGTTCTAATAATAAAAACACCATTATTTCTAGAAAATGATAAAAAAAAACCACACCATATTTTGTCAAAATTTTCGGGATGAGGTCAATAACATTGTACGTCCAATTATTTGCAGTTATAAAACACTTGAAAATTACAAATAAAACAAAAATACGACAGGTTAGCTAATTATTGACTTAAAAAACACTTAAATCATTTTTTTGATTTCGAAATAATTACAATAACAATTTTTCTAAATAACTACTTATTGTCTTTGTTAATTATTAGAATTTACTCAATTACTATAGTGACAAGAGTGACTAAAAAACTAAAATGTCTTTTATTGAATATTGCCTAAATTCATAAAATATCCCATGCAAAAATAAAATTACATATAATATAATACAATACACACACACAGATAGACAGACAGAGAGATGTATAGAAATAATTAGATTAAATCTATTAAATAATTGATTGTAGAATAAGTGACCCTCTGTACGCTAGTGAGAACGGCACGTGCTTCTTTCATTTTATATTCTAAGCGTCTTTCCGGGTGTAAAACTATTTTGGCGGTTGACTCATGACAATTGAATTGATTTGCATACTCCGCAATAAGTACCAAACACACATTTCGATTGTTTACACGGCAACAACAAAGAAATTCCAGCGAAATGTATTCTGAATTTCGTTTCGAATAGTTTGAATAAGACTAAGAAGAAGAGTGTCTTAACTATGTTAGACGCGAAAACAAGTAATCTAAATAAAACGAAATGTACTTACAGAAAGCAATGCGACATAGTAAATGCCGAGCAACGCTATACGTGGCTGCTAAGGAAATCGAACTCTGCGTTCCGTTTCCGTTTCTCAGAAATTATTTCCTAATACAATTCCGTGATCATCTTCCACATAGGTCTACGAAAGATATTACTATGCATTGATTTCACGTTTTCAACGATAACTTTATAATATTCTAGCAGTCGGTGATAATTCGATTTGAAATAAAAATATTAGAGTTGGTGAACGAATAGTTGAGTAGAAACATGAATAAAATATTCGCTGTAATCTGGCGTAATGTTGTATGTATGTATATACATGAAATAAATAAAATATGGTGACAGGCCGTATGAATGATAGCAACATTCTATTCATATGAAAATAAGCTTGGCGTATCTTTGACCAATCTAACTCCCAGCGTATTCAAATGCGAATAACAATAAACATAACGTTAGGTTCATATGTAAAACATACTGTGAAAATTAAAATTACGCGTCCTATCTATATTTATACTACATGAAGTTACGTTTGTTTTTATATATTTTATTGTATATTCATGTGCCGATTCGTTAATTCTCAGTACATTTCCGGTTACACTAAAAAGGGAAAATAAGATATGTTGATTTTTTTAAAAAAATACTAAGAAATTCCAATTGGAACTCAATTTTTTAACAACAAAACCCCAATCGTTCAATAAGAAAAACAAAAAGAATATTCTGAAAAGGATAATTATATATTGGTGTTAGTGTAGACATATATTGACTCTAGTTAATATTTAGCTAACAAATACGACAAATAATATTATATGTTTACACGTGACATATAAAGAGACCGCCATATGTACCCATATTTGTATGTTTACGTAGAGTACATATGACACTTTAAGCCAACAATTGTTATAGAGGTGTTTAAGAGTTTCACCTAAAATTTATGGCATTCCTGACGATGTTTTCTCAATCATTTAACAAGGGTAAACGACGTTATATATAATATATTATACATTGACAAGACCATCAATTTATTGGAATCTATTTATTATTTAAAATTGTACATATATATTTATATGATTTCGTAGTAAATATTGGTACAAAGTAATCTTAGAAAAAAATCACTTTAATAAGAACAGTTTCGCCAGACGTTTTAAATACACGCACCTAGCAAATAATTACCCGTATTACCATTACAAATTGTATTGTTGTGGCATCCATCTTGTTCAATTGTTTTCGCAACAATCAATTTGCAATTGTTCCGCTGACCGACGCGCCACAAACGAACTGTATAAGTACTAGTACTAGTACAGATGCAGACCACACAAATTGTGTTGTTTTTGAAAGTTTTCAAAATACGAAAATAAAACATGTGGATGTGTTTTTGCAGTCTGATTCACGCGTGCAAAATACTGAATATCGGATGGAACAATAGAGATCAACTATCTATTGTGGACCATTTGTTAATATGGTTGTAAAATGCATTCATGCATCATATTTGTGAAAATGATCCATAAAGATTGTATGCGATGCTTAGTTATGTTAAATACCTTTGGTGATGTTAAGCCGAATTTGTTCTTTTTCCCAGGATGCAAAGGACGCTTTGAGCGCCTCTGTCATTTTTTTGTTGGTGCCCGGCGTCAATGGCGGCACCTGTGCTGGTATATCTGGAATAAAAAAAAAATATACAAATTTAGTTACACTTCAAATAGGGTGGCAATAAATTATTTAATATATTATTTTTCTGCATATTAAATAAACACAAGCATCTTCCACCCAGCGGTTTATCAAGTCTCTTTTCGAGACTTTTTTAAGTCTCCAGATTTCAAAAAAAAAGTAAGTATCTTAAATTTACTAGTTTTACGAGAATTACGTAATAAAGAAGGATGTTTGGGATTACTATTTTCTTATAAAATATTCGTTTTAAAAAATGGCATTGGCATGAGGGGTTAGATATAGGGTCAAAAAATCTTGAAATAAATTTTCCTATTTTAGACTTGTGAATGAATGAATGGACGTATGCGTATAATATATGTGTGTTTGTTATTGTGTTATTGGCAGTGTTGACGAATTGAGTGCGTGTTCGATGATTGAACAAATATGGTTGTAAGTTGCTTCACAACGATGTGTCGCGCATATTAAAGTACGTATATATATACATATCAGTATTATATACGCCCTGCCCTTCCCTGCCGCATGATACCGCAATTCAGTCGCTATTTTAACAATAATATCGCCAATACTTGAATCGCGAATTGCGTGTGCACCATTCAAACCGCATTCCATGCTTTGTGTTCAGATTTTTCATTCGCGCTTTCAAATGGGTAATCTTATTGGTAAAAATCGCTGCATTCGATCGCGTAATGGCAAAAAGATAATTCTACATAATTACTGTTCGATCACAGCGTAGCGCGCGGTAATCAATATGGTATTGCTGCAATAATCGTCTATAAATTAATTGCTTCTTCTCCTACTTATCTATATTTCATATGATTTTAAATTACAATGATTTCACTCAAAATATATATTATTTACTCATTTCTCATCAAAGATTTATTGTTTAGAATTATTTGTGCAACGATTTAAGTAATGTACAGATTGTTTATTTGTATATGCATTAATATATATTTTTCTAAATGTTGTGTTGACGAGTTGTTTCCTTTTCGGTGTGAATCGTGTATATATGTATTGCAGACGTATTTAACTTACTACGTGAGAATTTTGAACAATTCCAATGGTGGAATCCACGTACATATGTATATAGGCGTCCGTCGGGCACGAGTCCATAAGCACGTGACGCCACTGATTTTTTTCCTATCAATTTTATTCACTTAACATTCTGTCCTTCGTATATTTGACAAAATTAAATTCCTAATTATTTGAATATCATTTTTGTCGCTTAGTAACAATTTTATGGTTTATATGGTTTTTGATGAATTTTGAATTTGAAAAAATTTAAGCAGGTGTCTCATTGATCACAGGGTGATTCAGAAGCAGTTCTATAGACATTTGTTAGGTTTAGCGATTTTGTGGTTCTCTAATGGAGAAATTAGCGAAATTGTATCAAAATGATCAAAAAAATATTCGTTTGTGTAAGTTGCGCGCAGGTGTGGTGTGTAGGGCAAGTCATAGGCGGCACGTGCATCTGGGGACCGACGACTATGCACCTGCTCTGCATGCTGTTAATGCATTTTCTTATAAGTAATTGAAGTTTATGTAAGTTTAACAACAGTTTATTATCTTTAAAAAGGATAACAAAAAGTATTGTTGATTTATTTTAAAGGGTCTATGAAATTTTAGATTTACGTCTAAATGATTTTATAAGCATTTAGGAGAGTAATTTTTCTTAAAATAATCGTATGACCACCAACATATCTCTAATTACAAGATGATTAATCTCCTATAATAATTCCGCCCTTATCACGTACACACAAATAAATAAACAAGAAATTGAAAGCATTAAGTGATGCGGCAGCTTGCTAAATTTGCGTCTTTCTGCGAGTGTCAAAACGACACTTAAATGAAATAATGGCGAAGAAATGAGGGCCGCTTGACGGTGGCATTTAATTATTAGCATAAATTAGTCAGCTGGATGTATCGGCCAACAATAAATGTTTGAATGATGGCAGCGACGCGTCACACCGTGAGCAATGAGCGAACCAACTAATCATCTATCTACTGATGGTTGGTAATATGATGTCCATGTCCCCGGAGCCACCCGGACCTCACGACCTCCCGTCCGAACAACGATTATGACCGCAATTACAACATAGAACTACCTCGAAGTTGATGAGCACAGTGGCGTATCAACTAAGGGTCAAGTCAATTCAAACTAACAAAATTCATTTAAAATAAAAAGTAAAAATCCAAAAAAATTTGTGACTCGTAAATAAGAAAATGAAAATTAGATTTTTTTTTTAAATAAGCTTTAAAATGTATTATTATTTTATAATATCATATGATATATGTTTTGAGTTAAGTTGATGGTTCAAGGAGCGAAAAACGATTATGAAATAAATTGCCGAAATATGCGCTTGGTGGTCAAACCAGTAGCAGAAGTAAGTATACATATTTCACCGTGTATCCACGGAAAGAAGAAACGGTTTCTCAGTGATGCTTGTGTATAGAAATATAAGGTTTTTTTTTTTTGATTTATATGCCTGATGGGACCGACCTGTAGTATGTGTATGTATGTATGTATATATGTATACGGCCAAGAAGCGCCTCATCAAAAGTTTGTTCGTTTTTTATCAGAGTTCTGGTCGATTTGAGCCACGCGTTTGTACCGGTTACGCCACGCTTAAATACCGGTTAGTACACAGAGCCATCTCGCAGCGCGTTTTTTTATTATTTATTTTAGTTTTCATCTCATTGATTGTACCTTAATCTTAATTGAGCCCGTCTTCTACACGATATAATAATTTCTGCACTAAATTAAAAAACGTTGTTTTAAGTTCGCGTCGCAGCTACGCGGTTCTTCAAGCTATTTAATTAAAATTACTTCACAGCATATACATATACATAGATGATTTATTGGCGTAGAATTACCGGGCGAAAAATCGCTGGCCATCCATATAATTGCAATGACCATGATGATCGAACATTCACTCCTTCGTATTACTTATCTAATTCGAAAATCCTCAAATTGGAAATGAAACGCTACAAAAATATATATACACGTTGAAACATTTCAAACGAATTCAAATGTGTTCTTGACTATTGGATGCAAACAATTTAACCATTTTTAAAGTAGCATTATTATTTTAAGTATAAGCAAGGTCATACTTATAAATGTATACACGATTATAATAATTTCCACGAGCGTATCTACGAGCGTGTGACACTGGCACACAAAACAATGAACATTCATCCAAGTTTACCGCATCTACTCAAATCACCCGATTATTTTATTACCTTACTACTACATTTCTAATTGCTCGAATCACAGTCTTATATTTGTAAGAATGCGTTCAATATGATTGACAATGGCGAAAAGATGCGAATGGATGTAAAGAGTTTATTGCTACCCCATTTGTGTGCGTGTGTTTGTTTGTTTGTTTGTGTATATATACACTATATAGCAAATGTACCCTCATGGGTATAAAAATAGTAGTCACCTTAAGGGGGCACTCAGGGTACTCTTTATCGCGATATTAAATTGCCAGAGGTGGCATCTGGTTTTGAAATAACTCAAGCTCTCCATTTATTTCTACAATTAGCGGCGTATCTGTTCGTTTTGTAAGCCAAGGGTCAAATCTCCGTTCAACTAACACAATAATTAAAACTAATAACTCGAGTTTAAGTTTTTTTAACTTACATACACCGCGAAACAAACAATGTATGTATGTGTGTCGGAGACATGGGTTGGCATGAGTGGAATTAATTATTTAAAATGACAATAAACCCATTAAACAATTTGATAAAAAGACAAATGAAAATGGCTGTTTAATTTACAGTGTAGTCGCTGTTTTACTAGAAGTCTCACGTATTCCGACACTCGCAGGATTTTGTTACCTCTGACTTCAGGTTGCATAGAAAACGTGCACACACAGCTTATTTCTGGCATCACTATCAAAAATATGCATATGAATTAACAGAACCCCTATCACTTTATGAATCATTTGCAAAGTTGAAAATTCAGGAAAACATATATTAACTAGTTCGATATTTTGATGGAGGACTGATTGGCAAACATCTTGTGTGCAATAAAATAATTATTAAAGAAAAACTGTTTAGTACCGATGCGGGCATATACATACACGCGATAATTACTTCATTTGCAAACATATTATAATAAATGATATTTCAAAATTTATTAAAATAAACATCAAACTTAATTATCTTCATGCATAACAAATAATTTTCGAATATAAATGAATGTTGGGTGTGGAAGCTGAAGCATCAAAATACTTAAAGTTTATAGGTTACCATCAAATAATTAAATAATCGATTGATTTATATGAAGAGTAAACTTGCATCATTAAAATAAATATATATTTCATACATACATTGATAAAATAAAATAAGATTTATTGAAGCAAAGAAGAAATCTAATATTAAAATAATTCTCGTTTTGAAAATAGAAAGCGAAATAATAAGAGTACCGTTAAATTTTAGACGATAATTCTTATAACGAAGTAAGTCTGAATGAAAAGTGGTGTGAGATGCGTCCATCTTCTAGACTTAAAATAGAACACCACATACATACATGCATGCATATACAGTGTATTTTTTAGTGTACGATGAATATGAAGGCACAACACACATCACAGCTATTTTGGCGCTTGTACATTATGACAAATGCTGCACGCCATGTTCTCACATCTCATTTTTACTCGCACCTCTCGCTCATCCTCTCATACAGGGACGACGATAATTAAGTGTATTTGTGCACCAAATTTTTTCTTCTCTAAAGAATACGGGTATGACGGCTAAATTAATTCAACCGAGTTGTCGAGATTCTTAATTCAATTTATTTCATTCAAGAGTATGAATCAAAGTTAAATATAAGTATGTAGTAATTGATTTTGAAAAAATACGAAATATAGTATATAATTTGTGCGACACGACACTTAAATCGCAACTGTTAATAACCTCTAAAGACCGTCTCCAGTCCAGCAAGTAACAATATTTTGTGTTGTGTTAGGCCGAAATTGCATGGCGCAGGTGCACGGCCGTATACGTATACGGTTTCAACGGAAACCAAAACTGAAAACAGTTCGGTCGGTGCCTTCGACAACGCGACTGACTTTCCCTTTTTTTAACAACTTAAAACTTAATTTTTACTCCACAACCACAAACATATCAAGCACACACACATATTGATAAAATAAACAAATGATGTGGTGCGCGCGTCTAAAAATGTGAAAATCATCCCAAAATGTTATGACTACAAAATAGTGCGACAACAAAGTCACTGATAAATCCCGAGTAAAAAGAATCGATTGTTGTGGATCCCTTCGACAAAGCAAACAAAATGCTATCTTGACGAATAAACAAATCGTTTAAGGTTCAAGATAAGCATCACATGACATCAGAAGAAAAACAAGAGTGCGGCGTAGAGTTGTTACCTTTTTGTCTAGTGAATGCTTTCATTGTTTTTATTCCCATCCCGGCAAACCGTTTAACAGAGTTTAAGTACATGAAAATGAACTTGCACTAGGTGTAATAGTAGGCACTGCACTCACTAATATATAGTCACCATCGAATCCGCCAATGCTGCACCATATTAAAGCGACCGAAGCACTACTACAGATGGATGCAACATAACAATTTCAGTCAACTGGGTTCAATCGACTCGCACATTCTGCAACTAATAAACAATCAATTGTTTACACACTGTGTTTTTAGTAGTAGGGTTGTTTCGAACTGTTAGCTTACGACACCTGTGTTTTCTGGGACACATTCAATGGACTGGCGTGCACGGCGCAACTCTCTGCCTTACACAAGTCTCCCACTCTACCACCATACTCGCTGCTGGTAACTCTGCAGACGTCTGAGCGGATAGAGGAGGTTTATGAATGAAAAACTCTCCAACAGGGTTCCTCTGCGAGATACATTATATTTAACGTTTGGGTTCGTGAGAACTTACTCGAATACTATATAGTCCACTTTTTCTTCGTCATCTTCTTCTTCTTCTTCTTGCTGGGCTGTAGGGCAACATGTTGTACTCATCATTAGATTCTGTAGTGTTTTGATTTTCAAATAAAATTCATTGTTTTTCATTCGCAATTCGACAGTATTTTGTAATCGATATTGCAAAAGTGTTGTGAAAGGTACTTTTATCTCAACGCAGAATGTCAAGCCAGAGGAAATTGTTAAAAGAATTATAAACATGTTTTATGAATGGTGCTCAATCGACTTCCTTTCCGATTGCATAAAAACTAATTGATTTCTCTTTCGATAGATCGAAATTGCAACATTTTATGAATGAATTTTACAACTTGAAAACTACAACATATACCTGTCTGAATTTCATAGATAAACGCAAAAACCTTTGAAGTACACGTACAATACGACGTTTAACAATAGAGTACTTAGGGGGGGTAACCAAATTATGGGAGCTTCACTTAGGGGTGATTCAAAGAAATCTCAAATTAAACAACCGTTATTTGGATTATTTTGCGTGCGTTATTTAAAAATATAAGTATATGTATAAACGAAACCAAAATTATGAATATAATTACAAAATGTATTAAAGTGTACACTCGCAACTACACCTGGTGGTAATCGCACTGAATTATAAAACCGGAACCGGTTTCTTTGTCTATTAATATACCCAAGAGTTTTTACTAAAGTCTCAGCGTAAAGAACGAGCGATTTAACTACATACGTACGTACATATATTCAGAATTATTATTATGGATCTTGTCATTACGGTCATATAAAACTGTTTTACAATTTATTTCTTAATTAGAGCTAAAATACATACATATTACTATAAATTCTATTAGAGTTTTCCGAACTCTATATAAATTAAATGTTATATGGTTTAAAATTATTTTAAAATAAGAAGTAACAAAATTCATTGAATATTTCTGTCTAATAGCTCAACAGCCCTAAAATAACGGGTTGGGTATTACACTAATCTTTATAGAAAATCCTTCCAAGAATTCACCTGTCCCATATTGGAACCGATGGGATTTTAAAAGTAAAGAAAATTTGCAATAACTAAAATTAACTCTTATATGAATAGGAATATTGTATAAATATATAAATAAAATAGTATTACGACATAATATAGGGAGAGATACACAGGTATACCCTTGTGTAATCTTTCGTGAATTTAGGGGTGTTCGTATACTACACATACGGACCGGAAACGGGACCATCGTCAACCAAGCCCCGACCACCGGAAGCGCGTCAGAGACCCTTGCTAAAGGCTAGCTGTCAACACACACACACACACACACAGACACGTCATCACCCTTAAGGTAGCCGCGCTGGAGTATTTTGATCACGACTAAATAGTACCTGCCCTTAACCTCTATTTTACTGTCCTAGTGTACTATGGGTGCATTTGATATATGAACTACTACTCGTCCTACTGTTAGAAAATACAAAAGGCACCTAAAGGTACAAGTGTTTTTTTTTTTTACGTATATTTAATTTTCTTTGCGAATCGCAATGAAAGTTGGCCTACTTTATAAAACAAATATGTTATGTAAATATATGTTTTAACATACCTATGTACTTTTAAAAAATATTAAAATATTTTTGTAATTCATAATTTTAATTTAATAAACTATTTAAAGTTTGAAAACTAATATTGATTTAATTTTGATAACGTTTATTTATATTGGTTGAAATGCATACTAAGAAATTGGGTTTCATAAAACGAAATTCAGGGAATGATTTTCGAAACTAAACGTTGATACAATAAGTTTTTAAAATTTGTTTTTTAAAACTCATTTATATTTTGAAACTTAATTTAGCAAGTGCATTCAGGCATCACCTCATTAGGGCCATTCCTCAGCCGGTAAAAAAATATTCTAAAATCGGAAATGTCTAAAACAACATATCCTAATGCTGCGCCCCATTTCACTCCATCTCCTCACTGGCCATGAGTGAGTTAAAAAGACAAATTGCAAATACAATCGGATGCACTTGAGAATAATAATAATAAAAAAAACAAAACATTAATGGATTTTAAAAAATAAATGGAATGAAACTTAATCGAATTTGGTTCAATTTTAGTTCAAGTTGCAATTTTCATCTAGTGATTTTCTTAGCATTGTAGACCTAATGATTCTTTTATGTATTTGTGGTTTATCATTAGGTATATTTGCCGACAGTAAATACAATATTTTGAGGAATCTACCAAAATTTTTTTTTTGTCTATTTTTCAACTGTTTTTGTGGCAACAGATGGGACCATCAGATAAATATATTTTTTATACCATACACGAAATGTTTTGTTATTTGTCAACGTGGACTTTTTTAAACGTATCAAATTAATATATATTTATTTAGTGAATTTGCTTGAAAATTTCTAGTAAAGTGATTCATTCTCGATTGGGAATATCATGTGTGATGACGTCATTCGTCTTCGAGAATGTCTGTCGCCTTTTCGTTTACACTCTAAATATTTACTCTAATATGGTTTCGAAATTCTTAGTATTTGATTATATACATATATAATTTCGAGTTTTAAGTAATATATTGACCAGATTTGTAGTAGCACGCCGCGCTGGCGAAGAACTAATAATGTTGAATCCATCATATCATGTGTATAACTCATATAGCCACCATCCATCTCGTTCGCACTCATTGCAATGGACAAAGACGGACGACGAAAAGCTGTTCTCTTGTGTTGGACGCGCGTACGTACGTATAGGTAGGTACTTGGAGAAGCGGCTACCAGAGAAGTACCACTTTATTACATATAATTAGTGCTCTGGTTGTATATACTGCCACTGCCACAGTATATACCAGCGACCTCCTGCTGTTTATATTCCAGCAGATATACGTCGTTATAGAAAATCTTCTCTGGTGGATATAATCGTTACTCTGTTCTTATACACTTGGACAAGGTCACTACTACGACTCTCGTATTAATAATCGAAATATGGATATTAATTTTTCCTCTAGGCTCGTATTTTACTAGTTGTAGAGTAGCTGTCGTTAAACATTTAATTGGCTGTTTAAACATATACATATTTTTAATATGGGCATTAGATATGATTCAAACTATGTTATGTTGTAAATTATTTATGAAATCTTGAAACATCGTTATTAATATTATGTGTCTTTACAATTAAATTTCTTAAGCACTCAAATTTTATAGAAACGTGAGAGCTAAACTTTAAACTAAGCGTGGCTTTAGTAAACTTGAATTTCTAGTTTAAGTTTCATGTTTTACAATTAAAAATTAAAAAAAAAATGTAAAATTTGGGTCACAGTGACCTAAATATGAGAATGATTTTCGGTCCTGGAGCCCACAGCTGATACAACTAATAAACTGTGGTCCAGCACACTTGAATGGAACTAGAAGAGATGCTGTGGAGTAAGAGGGATAGAGCTAAAGCTATCTCACCCTTGATTTGAAACGTAAGTGTGAGAGAGACATAGGCACGGACACCGGGGAGTGATATATGACTTCCGGTTGTGACGTACGCGCTACTGTTTGTCAGATGAATTTTTATATATTCACCATGACTATTATAAGCATCGTTTTATTAAGACTCTGGAATTTTGAACTGAACGCATTAGGTTCTTTTCCAAAATCGTTGGATTTTTGTTACGCGTATCGGAAAGTAGTGAATAATAATAAGTAATACGGCGGTAAACGGATGTCGTGAGGAGATCTGGATTGAGAAGGAAATGCGGTTTCACTAACCCATTCATTCATCTATTTGGTTTTATACTATCTGCACGGGTCACCTGGTCGTCGGAGACGGCACGAGTCAATAAACAATCGAGCTAAGGTAAAAAATCAAAGTGTTCAAGTTCTAGAACTAATTTCAATGGTTGGTAATGCTTCAATGACCAAATCGAAGACTTTTTACTAACGAATACATGCTCACTTAAAATATGTTGAGTATTCACCTATTATTATCGTAGGAATTTTAGGACTAATCAAGGCAACAATTTTTTTTATAAAAAGTATTTATTTTATGTTTGTATTTCAACGAAATCTGATGGGCCATATACGAAATGTATTCCAATGTCCTTGTACTCATAGCACTAATAAATACATTGTTAGTTATGTTCTACACACACATACACACAGAGACAGACAGACAGACAGACAGACACATGTGTTTAACAACGTTTGTGATGCCTGTGTGTGTATATATGATGACATCCGGTCCGAGTCGTATGTATGTACGTCGCCCTATTTCGTCCTGACGTCACCCAAAAAAACAACTCATTATTTCACATCATATAGAACTAATTATATTAAAATATGCACTACAATTAAACCATAATATATTTTATTAGAGAATCCAAGGAAGAAAGTCATGATTTTCATAGGGATTGAATTATTTAAATAGAAAACTAATTTTGTTTCGGTTATAGTATATAAATACAAACGTACAAATATACATACATACATTGATATGTATTCTCCGCGGTAACACAAAAGAGCGCGTTTGCGTCGGGTTACGGTCCATAATATACCATGAACAAGTTATTTATCGTTTTTATGATTTCGTTTAAGATTTTTATGTCTATATACATATTATCTACACAATTCATAGAAGAAATGTTTTGATTATATTTATCAAGGCACTCGGTGTGTTTTTCACATAAAAATATAAATTATTTATATGTTAGACAATTTGTGAGAGTGATTTAGTGAAATGTGAAAGAAATCTAGAAGACTTTTTTTTTATGTTTGTTTCGGGTTGAACGCAAGTTAGATGAGTGCTTCGCGCTCGGAATGACGACAAAGGAATGATTAATAAAGAACCGGACCAAAGGGAGACGGTGTGTGATTGCCGAGCAATGGGTGTACGCGAGGGCAGCAGCAGAATGAGAAGACGGCCGGAACCACGGTCGGTTGCTTCCGGTTAATGTGAAGTCGCGACGGGCCAGGCCCACAGCGAAACCTGTATGCACATACATACATACATATACACCGCGCGCACACACCTTTATAGCAGAAAACTGAAAATAATCATTTATAAAATATATTTCGTTAATTACTGCAATTACTAAATTATATTCCGAAAAATTAAACCGATTTTTTAATTAAAATTACGTACACAATCTGACCCTGACGCAGACGGAATTGATGTACTGAAAAGTAAAAAAGAATGTAATACTATCTCGCAGCAATCCAGTGTAATTGTGTCTTAGTACATTTTAATCAAGTGTTTAACTGTCTTGGTGTTTACTGGATTGCCCTAAAGGTTGCAAGGTTGACTGGCAAAAGTAATTCGGTGATAGGATGGCTCCGGGGTTTATTCTTCAACCGCCGACACTGCTTCACTCGATGCTTGACTGTTGTTGACTTACGCACAAAGGCACTTTGCCTAATTACGTCTTTGCTACACACAAACACACATACAGTGTTCCATTTTTTAACCCGTCTTCTTCAGACCTTTTATCTCCGCACGGAAGAACGCTGTGCGAACTAAATCAATTGTAACATGTATCCAATGAGAAAGACTCAATTATTGATTTCCACTGAATACTTCATCTATTTAGTGACGTGCATCTCAGAGAAAAACGTAGAAAACAAACAGAATTGTTTGATTTGATGTTACAAGTACATATGAGTGTTAAAAAATAAATACAAATTATCCTTTTTTGAAATGTTTAATTATTTCACGGAACAGCGTTCTTTTGTTAAAAGAGGATTTGTTCGTCCATACTATAGTGTTTGTCTTGAGTCTGTGAGGCAGTACGAATGAAGGTAGAAAACTATAGAAAGGGCAGAAGCTGGATCGTAAGATTTAATTAACTGGGCTGTGAGTGATGTCGCGAACGCAATTACAGGACTTCGCCTCGCCGGGCAGGAGTCTGTAAGAATTGCCGAGCCAACTAACCATCATGCACCAATGCCTTTTCCGATATATATAATGCTTGATTTATTTTACGACAAACAACTTTGTATCTTATGAAAATTATTGATAATTTGCACAGCAACAACAATAATAAAAATTGTCTATATATATAGTATATTCATAATGAATTATTACAAATTGAATGAAAGATGGGAAAATCAGCACATATATGATTACAAATGGAGTTGTTTGCGCATAATACATTTCTTATTGACCAAAGGGGCACCAAGAGGTCAGGCAGGCAGGCTATGCTCGTATAGACAATTGAGTGCGGGACGAGGAGTGAATGTATGTATGTTCACGCACTGTTGCTCCCCACATGCCAGTGTCTGACTGTTTTATAATGGCCATCGCATGTAAATACAATAACAATGAGGCTAGCTTGTCGTTATATATACATACATACATACATATACATACACGTGTGTGTATGTGTGTACAGTCTTGGACATGAGTTTTGCATACCTCCCAACTTGAGGTACCTTTATATTAAAACACCACTCGCCGTTTACACGTCGCTGCCTTTCTGAGTATTCTGTCTGTTAATCCTTACAGACTTGCTCTAAATCGCACTATATGGTATTTAACGCTCACGCTGCAATCCTGCACAAATCAATAATTCCATAAGTGGAATCTGTAAACTTTTGTAAAAGCGCTAAGTTTTACAATAAATTAATACGCACAATTCGTGTAGTATAAATATATTTTATGGTTTACAATTCGATTAACGCATTTTAAAACACTTTCAATATTTTACAGGTTCTTGTTACAGATGTAGACGTTTGTCCAGAATTAGATGTAAAATCTGTTATTTTAAAATTTCTAAAAGATTTTATATGCCATCAGAGATTTATTGAAACATGCAACATGTGTGGTATTGTGAAGCAGCCTAATTAAATTTTAAAACATTTCCGAATATCTATGTATAGGTATGTATTAGTTATTTACTAAACATCCAAAAAGATCAAATAATTATGTAATTTAACGACGACGACAACTTGATTTATATTTCCGAAAATTCTTTTCCCTGAACATAAAAATGTTCATTAATATTTTATCATTGTTTCGGTCAACAACCCTACAACATCTGATAAACCTTTTTTTGAATCCAAAACGCATCTATTGTTTTGTTAATGAATGGCATTGTTTTTTTATAAAAAATAAATAACGAAGGCTCTACGACTAAGAATGCACTTTGACAAATTTATGTATGTCACACATTGTAATAAGCGCACATTTTGGATGAAATCATCAAAATTGAATTAGTAAAAATATATATATAGTTGGTATATGTCAATGTGGTTAATGTAATGCGAAAGCAATTGAGTCCTATTTGTTAGCCTCCTCTTAATAATAATCTCACCAATTTGCGACCTTGAACGTGTATATAGAACCAAAATGGCCGCAGTGCGCCACTAGCGTCGCCCAACGGCCGTGAGACCTAACTACACCGATTTCCCACAGATAACAATGCATTGTCTCTTGAATTTACTTTACAGAACTAACGCAGATTAAAGTTTTATTTATACGAGTTGATTTTTATTTTTGATGTTTAACTCGATTACGATCGCGTTGCCAGTGCAATTCAGATGTTTTTTTGAAATTTAATTTTGATTGTTGCGCAAAATAAAATCGCTTATGAAACACTAGACTCAGTGTGTTTGAGCCAGTGGTTCGCAATATGCAGGTGCGTCTCAATATACATATAGGGAATAAAGTGTGGGAACCTCTGGACAGCGCAGTTGGTGACAGGTGGTTGCGGTGACCCTCCAAACTAAACTATTCCCACACTAGACTAGACTTTATAGGGGGGTGCTTTGGTATTTTAGCAACTTCCACGCATATGTTTATTACAAATTTCTATTTAGGTGTGTTTAATTAAAAGACATTTTAGTTTAAGTCAAAAATTTAAATAAGTAAATAAAAACGAGAGTAGCAGTGTAACACTTAGTTAGTTTTTGTTTTATAACAACAATAATAATAACATAACTGATAAATAACATTTAATAAATAATGATAGGAGGTATAAGACAATGGACGCATGACGGCCTTGTTCACAATGGAAAATAAGAGTGGTTCACAACAGGTGCACCGTTGTCTGTTAGCAACTGTTTAACTAATTTATGTATTTATTATATACATACGCACATACAGCGCAATAATTAACACACAACCCGAAATAGACCGTGAATTTCTATTTTTTTGTTTTGTAATTCAACGAATCTACTAATTTTTGTTGGGCCACAACATTTATTTAAATTCAGGGTTGTGATATTAAGTTACGGTTAAAATTGAAGCAAAATGATAATAATGTTATAGTTGAATGAGAATTTCTTTGTTTAAATATCGACAATTTATCGCTTACATAGTTTTTATTGGGCTTTGTTTCGCCTGAGTCAATGCCCGAAAATTTATTATAGTCTTTATGATAAAATAATTTGCATTTTAAGTTTCGACCATAAATGCCAAAATGTAATTTTAATCCAAAAACAAAAACCTAATTTCGAACCAGATAACAATCAAAAATCGAAAACCCTGATATACTAAATAGGTCGCGTCGCTAGGGGGACACGAATTTAAAATTTAAATTACTAAATTCTTGTGTAAATTACCATACAAAACAATATAAATTATTTTATTTATATACATATACTACATATAATATAAATAGCCAGATAGATAGATACTTATAGACAATATTATATGATGACGTGGCCAGTGTCCACCTGGCGACCAAAACCGAAAGCGAACAATTTTCCCACGCGATACACTGCACACCCTGGACATACACGTGGTTAATGACGCCTGACACGTGAAAATGCCCCGATCACCTAATTGCTTTTTATTATTTGGCGCGCTCTCATCTTTATCTAATGGTTACATATAACGTATATTTTTTGATGAAAAAAATTATTACTCTAGCAGTGCCCAACCGTAATTGAAATTGTTCCAATAATATTCCGTGTTGATGTAGTAGTGCAAATGCGCATTCATTTTTTATGGTGTGCCTTATGAGAAATGCAGTATTCTTATTGGTTTCCCGAGTGATCCCGCCTCTGTCTGACCTCTGACCCGTCGCCAATGATGCATCATGCAATCACGTTCGTACGTACACTAGTCATACTTACTCGGAACTCGGCTTTTCTCTTGCTTCTCAAATACTTTTCAGAGACACATTTTCACAATTTTTTACTTCATATATCCACATAAACAATCTTTGTGTTGGAATAATAAATAAAACTAAGAATATCAGTACGCTAAATTTACAAACTTATTCATAAGAATAAGAAACCAAACAAACCAACATAAAAATATACTTATATAAGTAAACATATACGTTAGTGTGCTAATAATTGTTTCGTGCAATGATAATCATTCATCCGAAATAAACGATAGCAGAAATACTTAGAAAACAGATTAAATGAATCCACATACCACAAGCAAACGAACAAGACACAGCGCAAATATGTATTACAAGTAGAAATTCCGCGCGCGAAAAACCAATAAAACATTCGAACTGCACGCGCAATTAGTAAAACGGAATCACAAACATATTCATATTACAATGTAAACAAAACTGATTTTGATAATAACATTTATAAAAATATTCGTACTAAATCACCAATGGCTACGCTGGTGCTTATCAATTATTTGGTTTTGGTTTATCATACTTGGAGCAGGAAGGATGTTGTGGTGTAAATCAGGCTTTCTGTGCCTCAGTTCGTGGCTATTTTAATGTTAATTAACGAGTATTTTCCTTTTTAATTCTTTAAATATATACAGCAAACAATTTCACCTCGGCCCGATACAAAAAGCATACGAATTTTTTAAATAAAACATATTTTTAGCAATTCATATTATTTAGTTTGTTACCAAGAATTACTCAGTACTTCGATTATAGTATGACTAATTACAATTTTATAGCATACAGTTACTCGGAAACTAAATAGCTATGAATAAGTCTGTTTTCGTATGTTTTTATATATACAGGCGGCTCGGAATAGCTTGATTCGTAATATACACTGAAGAGTTGTTAAGAACATAAACAGTATGTACAGATTCAAGCTATTCCGAACTGCCTGTATGTATAAGAAGTTATTTTCGCTTTAATCAAATTGTTGTATACAAATAAACATGTTTGCGTAATTCAAATCATGTAATAACATACAAATTGTATGTTATAAAGAAGATATGAATCTAGGGGTTGTATGTTTAACTAGTGGTTAAAAGTAATTTTCACCCCAAGTGCCGATAAGCACGACATCTGTAATTAAATTCATACACCTGTTGATACAACAAATATAACATTAAAAACGACGTATTGACTTGACAATAAAAGGTTTTGAAACGTCTATATGTTTACGAAAGTCTGATTAAAGTTCAAAAGTTTGTGTACCACTGGTCAGGAAATGTCGGAATATACGAAGTTGGATATTAATAAAAAATCTTCCAAGTTTTTAACGGCATACTACCGTAGCCTGTAGCAACGCAAGCAATATCCTTCCTTCCACTATCGGCGCCGAGAAAACTTAAAAAGTAAATATAAGCCTGTGCCCGCTAATTTAATTTATTTCTGCAGGATGCTACATATATATGAATGTAAACAAAAAAAAACAAAAAAAGCTCCAATTATAATGGATAAATGATAATATAGTTTTTTTTTTAAATATTTATATATTTTATGAATGGAATCAAACCATCAATTTCCTTCGAAATCAATCCTGTTTTCTATAAATTGTAGTAATCGTGAGAATTGGAAATTACGGGATTATAATTAAATTCATAACAAAGAAAAATGATAAGTTTCTACTGTGTGTTCTAGGCAAATCGTTTTTAAATAAACTATTAAAAAACAAATGCAAAAGAACAAATGATAGAAGCCAAAATCTAATAAGCTATAATTATAATTTGGTCGATGCCGTTAGTATAATAACATCTAATTTGCAAGCTTTTACGACTGTATGGGAGAGACATCTATTGCTATGATTGACTACTAAACAAAAAAAAAATCCAAACACTCTAGGTACAATTACTCTGAGTAGGTATAATAAAAAGATAGATTTGCCCATTATATAAGGAATCAGACAGAGACGCAGATATAATTATCAACAAATTATGAATTATTATACGGCACAGAGCTTGTCCTATTAGTAAAGCAAAAAATTATAAAATAAAGGTGTTATACTATACACTCTCAACTCAATGTTACTTTGTATTCTTTTTGAATTATTTGATTCTTAGCGATGCTTAACTGTAGTCAATTTCCGTTATAATAAAATGATTGATTTAATTCGTCAACCATCTATATTATCTATCTATATTATGTAACTTTGGCAAAACATCGAAACGCAACTTATATACACACGTTTAATAAAAGTTAAAGATTGTTTGATGCCAACTGATGAATGTAAAAACAATAAATAAAATAATAGTTATATTATCGCAGTAGGTATGGCTATAGAATGCTATTTATAGATTGATTGACTGATGCAAAAACTAGCATAAAGAGGCAATGTTGTTAGAAGGTTTTCACACTGCACTCGTAAAATTACAGCGGATATATGAAATAACCGTTTCAGTATTATTAATTTCGTTTTTTATATATTTTATTTTTGAAACCTGACTGCTTCCTGTTACTTACTTAAAAGCCAACTATTAAAAATAAACGAAAATGAATAAGACATTTTATTTATTAGTAATTTACTAATGTAATTAGTAATTTGTAAAAATATATTAAGTATTCAGTTCATTTAAATAAAACAATGTATATAGATAAGTATTATTTATAGTATTTAGATAGTTGTCATATAGCAAATTTATTATTATAGACGCAATTATAAATAGTGAAACACATAATAATATTTGGTAAAAATATACACATAAGTTTAAGGTTTGGCAATTTAATTAACTGTATTATTGATCTTGTGCTATTTATAAGCGATTTAGCAAAATGTCAGTTGTTTATTATAAATAAGAAATAAAAAGTGCCTATATAGATGTAGTTATATAAGCGTGTTTAGCCTGCAGCGAAGTGGCCCAGTCACCCAGGTAAAATGACTCATAATATACTTGTTAGATGCATTTGTCGATTCTATATGTTATGCGTAATTAATAAATGTTAGATAGATAATTATCTGGTTTTTTCAATCCATGGTTAACTGCTTATTTTTTTTTTTTCATGTAAGCTCCTAATGGTGTTTTGTTCAAGAAATATTATGTTGATAAATCAATGATTCATCATATTTACATATTTTTAATATAAAAAATGAAACCCTAATAAAAAACGCATAATATTTTTGTGTTTCAATATACATTTTTCTATATACAAATCATTGAGAGTCATTTGATGATTATGATCAAGAAATAATTTGATATTTATTGTTCGCAAGCCAATGGTGAACCTGAATAAGTTTACGATTTGGAAAGAGTTCCAGTGATAAATCTCGCGTACTACACCATCAAGTATCTCCAGCATAGACCCGGAGGCAACTCTTCTAGTATGGACGCCACTCTCCACAGGTGTACTGACCCCACGCACTCCCCTCCCCTCCGGCTCGCAAGTGGTAAGTTCATTCATACTCCGGTCCGTGGGAACTTGTTCGCGGGCGCCCGGAGCCGCTATATAACTTTATATAACGCGAGAGCGAGCGAGACAAGTGGACTGGTCAGTGTTCAAGTCTTTGTTACTCTTATTATTGCGGGTGTTTGAGGAAGCCCTCCGGCCGAATAGTAAACATTATTTTTTCCTTTTGGTTTTTTCGACTTTGAGGTGTTTGTCAGTGCAGTACGAGCGAGGATTCATGGGAAGGGAGTTGATTTTTGGGCTGCTGCGGACACTACTACGGTCATGGTATTCATAGAACCAGTATATATGTTTACTTGCGCCTTTTTATAGGACACTTGTTATGGAACGATATATTTATCAATTTAATGGTTAAATTATTTATATATGTATGTCTTTTTTATTCTATCTTACGTAATAAGATTTAATACTTGTGGTTTTTACCGAATTTTCTCACACTTCTTCTTAGTTAATCGAAAGAATTTATTAATCAATTTAAATAAAAACCATTAGGGGTTCATTCACTTAGCTGGTTTTGATGACATTACATTTAATTTCTTTCGTTGATTTTTTATTATTTATTTCATCATGTTTAAAACAATTTGTAGGGGTTAATTGTTGATTTATAATAGAAAGTGCGATAAATGCAATATATTTCCTGTGTAATCGATGTCGCTTTAGATATCGCTTATTTCAAACACAATCAAAATGCATAGAATAATATTAACTTTATTAAATGATCACGCAAACTATGCCTTTTCACGCAGGATATACATATATTTTTTTGTGCGGAATAAAAAGCTGAATAATATTTACATATTTTATAAATAATCGTAAAATCACCGGCGATATTTTAATTTAAATTAATTATTGGGAATTATAAATTGAGAAAAAAAAAATACAAATTAAGTAATATAATTTATAATTATTAGTTTTTATCAAACTATTTGTCATGTACTTAAAACAAAAAAAAATAACAGAACCCATTTCGACTTTAATTAGATACATTTTACAAAAATAAATTTTCTGTAACATTGATCTAAATATCTTTTGTTTTCCCATGGCCTAAGTAGGTATTTTAATTTTAGTTGTTCAAGGTATTATTTTATCAATATAATATATATTTATACATTTTTATAATATGTTGAACTTTCAAATAGTGTTCTAGATTAATAAATCATTATTATAATTATTTAGATTTATCTAATTTGTTTATTATAAATTGCTACATTATCAAAAACGTTAATTATGATAATGTATAGATAATTCGTTCATCTGATTTTCTTCTTGATACGCAATTTTAAAAATGTATGTAAATATAATAATCAATAACCTCTCACTGATCTATTATTAATAGATCAATTTTATGAATAGTAACAACACAATTGGTTCTGGTTTATAATATATAGAAAGCCGTTCGTTTCACAGCTGATTAAGCATATACCATTCACCATTTCATATCTGACCGTTCATCAATGAATTATGTAATCGAATTCAACTGAACAGAGCTTCACGTTACACATTTCCTGCATGTTCCTCCTTATACCATGTCTTCGAAAGCACCCGCTGGCCATAACACGCCTTCAATCTCAACCAGTCAAAAGATCCATCAGAAATCATCACAACATCTTATTACTACATACAAACATATTTTCCAAACGACGAAATTAATTAAAGCCAGTTATTATACTTCGTATTGAAATTTAGTTGAAAAGAGTTCGAAACAATAAAACAATGTAAAAGACATTTCCAATAAAACAAAATCGGATATCCAGTCGTTAGAAAACGTTATAATAGTTACTCGCACACTATTATATTAATACATTTCACAGGAAGTCATTGCCAACTGTCTTGTAAATAATCAAAAATAAAAAAATCCCTGTGGCCCAGTTTCGTTATAAGCGAGCGACATTTCATTGCGTGGGTGTTGGAATTGTCTACGATTTTATTAACGACCGACCGAGGATTAATACGTTGTTATATACACGAGTGCGCTTAGACAAGTGAAACGAATTTTTTTTTTTTAAATGTATTTATTTTCGTATAAAAGTATTGCAACTGGAGTGAAATAAACAAGCTCTAAAATGTTGTGAAAATATTTAAATTTCAATTATAAAAAAAAAAAAAATGCGCGATATAAAACGGTCAGTCTAGTCGTGAGATCGACTTCCGTTAGTCGTTTTGACGTTGAGATAATTATGATTTTGGCCACATGAGTCTCTCTCTTTCTGTTTTATTAGTTTATTAATAGTTTCTCTTATTCTAGATGTAATGGTACACAAATAAATTTAAATAAATTAAACAACTATTGCTAAATTCATCCGGTGTTGTACACATATTTATTAGTTGTCTATGAAAGGTTATATTTTTGTCTATTTCATAGATTTATATAATGAAAGATTTGCATTGTAAATTGTATGATTCATACATACGTACTCGTATATACACATTTTGAATGTGAAATAGAAAAAAAATGTTAAGGCCAACTCTGTGTAAACTAATAATTCAACCTGTGGCTAATACGTACATATTCAATAGTGTCCAAGACACAATGTTGTTCTTGTTAAACACAACAGTTGAATAGATACATCAAGTGCTGCTGCGCCTACACCGCTCTGCAACTGCATGGGAAACTGCTCGAAGCTGCACCAGCGCTCACACATTTCTACACATAGCCGAAACGGCGTATCTAATAAATCCAAAACACTAGACGTGGCTACATCTAAAACACATTCATAATTTACTGGTTTTTGATTGTAATTTCGTAATCATATAATGGACCAGAAATAGACAAACTATAGCTGGATAAGACATAAAGAGGTTTTGAGCAAATAAAAGAACTCATATGCAGAAAGTCAAGATGTAATAAAGGTTTTCTGCTACCCTATTTGATGGTAATATGAATATATTTTATAATGTCATTTCTGGATAATAATGTATGTATGTACATGGTAAAGTAGTAGTAACGAGGATGTGACGCCACTGTGTCCGGCACCACGGTGGCGCCCTCACCTCTCACTCGACCCGAACTGAACTGAGCCTAATAGGCCCCCAGGTGCAACAGGTTCCGGCGTTGCTCTGGCAATGTGACGTCACAAACAGCCACGCGACCTGCTCTTTCATTCATCGCTAGTTACTCCGTTTCCATCTCCTTCTCACAGCAACTAAGACCTATGTGGGGCGCTTTGTTTAATAGTCTCTACTCAAGGTATTAGACAGTTTACACACCGGATGACAGAGTTTATATATTATATATACGTTGCTGGCTTGATTAGTTATTCGTTTTTGAGACGTATTAGCATATATCGACAAGTTAGGGCGCAAAGGTGATAAGCGAATATCCGTCATTGGTTACATACATGTTCAAAAAAAAAAAAAATCGAACAAAGCGATAGAGATTTGGTGGACAAAAAAACGTATAACGGTTTGTATAATTATAAAATAAAATAAAAAATTGATTGCTGATTTCTACATCCTGACAACACATGAATGAAACGGGCAACTTTAGGAGTGGGGGTGTATCTATGTTTAGATTTGTGTCGTAAACGAGAAGAAATGGAATAAGACAGTTTCATTCACTATCTATTCGTTTATAAATGTATATGTATATACCTGATAGAAAGTATATCTGTATGTATGTATGTATGTATATATGTATGCCTTTCTCTGTAGTGCTTACTTTATTTTATTTTTTATAGCTTTAAGAATAATGATACACTGATACAACTATAATTATGAATGTTATGGATATTTTTCACAATGTAGCAGCAGCGAGATTTTAATATCTTAATGGCCGGTTTGAAATGTTTGCTTTAATAAATTATTACGTTCGGTAGGAAATATTTTCGATGCGGTGTTTAATTTTAATTTTATACACTTATTTACTCTTAGTAGAATTTTATTTGTGATACTTGGCAAAAACTGTTGCAAAATCTCACCAAATAACCAACGATAATAATTCAATAAAAGAAAGTAATGTAACATCCTGTCGTTTCTATACATATATGCACATAACTTTTATTGGCTTATAATATTTATGTATTACAACTAGTAGGAAAAAGCCGAACAGGAAAGTATTAATTACTTCTTAATGATTCGTTCATTCGAATTACCATAACGTTTAGCCGGACGTAGCACTATTTCTTCTTGAAAATTCGCTCAAATTTCACTCAATAACGAGCACGATATTTATAAGTTATATAACGATGATGTTACTGTCAGTACGTAAATAACAAGTCATTAGGTCTCGGTGCGAACACTACCCAGTTTGTTGTGCCACCTAGTAGCGACACACAGAACTGCCAATCAACATCCGGTCATTGTGTACCTATGTCCACAGATAAGTCAATTATCCTTAACATGCGCAACAACCAAAATTGACATTGACATCCAGATAAAACTAATAATAATAATAATAATATCCACAGTTTCTTATACGTATTTTATTTAGTGTAAAAAAAACCCATTTTTAAGAAAATTCTATTATAATTCTTATATTTACGGATAATGTCATGTAGAAGAAATTTCCGTTTTTTTGTTAAAAATCAAGTAGTTTTAATAAAATGAATATGTCATCCGACTGCGAATGTGGTAGAATATGTATGTGGAGTAGTGAATAAATGTGTGTAGTGGGCGGCGGAAACTAGTGATAAACACAGAATCACACATACAGAATACGTTCTAAAATTGAGCGAGGGCGGCTGCTTTCAAATATATAAAACTCAAATATCTCATATTATTAAATTTAAAATTACAGGTTGCGTAACTCGCATCAGTCATAGTGCAATTTGTTTTTAGCGGCGCAACTCGAAGCTTTTCTCATTGTCAATCTAACAAAAAATAAAATGATATATTACTTATATCGTAATTGTTGATAAAGCTGGTTAGATAATGACATAATTTTTGCCACCGGCTTTTTCATAAAAACATGTACCTACATATATGTAGGTATACACTTGTTATCTAAATCGAATCTCTTTTAGTTAATTATAGAGACAACCGCATAAGTATTGCGAGCGACGCTAATTTTATGGGGCTCTGTTAATTAAACATCGACCAATTTTAATTAGGAGCCTGTCCATTTTTTATTTACCACCACCAACAGTACCTCTATGTTTCTTAATCGAAACATCGAAACTTTATACTATACACAATTATGTATTCTATTCAAAAAATATATTTTAATTCTCTATTACTTATATTAAAAAATAAATATTTATAATAAATGTCTTTTTGAAAATAAATTACTCCAGCCCTGAAGCATCTAGTTTTATATAATAAACAAAATAATTAATTTTAATTATCCATAGAGCAATAATTCTATGTATACAAGTAATTTATAATTGCATGCGCGTTAATTTCAGTTAACTATAATTATAAAAAGGCACGCAATTATAAGTTAGTCGGGGCGCAAACCTTGCGTGTGCAGCTCGCTGCATTATCAATCACGACGTGTGTGGTTATAAAATACGACACTAAAGCAGCACAGTGCGAGGCGTCGTAGATTTATTCACTGGTTGCACCGGCAGGTTGCTCTCCCAACCAATATTACGAGATTGCTTTTAAACAAATCTATTTCGTAATTTGTCCTTTTATATTTATATAATTAACATATTTTATATAATTGTTCATTAGCGTTATTAATCAACTTATTAGATATTCATATATCCTTAAATAGCCCAATTAATTTTACGTAATTATATTAAATAAAACATCATCAAAAGAGTTAATTAAGTAAATAAGCTATATTTGTGCTAATGCCTATTTTTCAATTAAAATAAAACGAGTTACTAAAAACTGCGAATAGTTGGTAACTGTTTTATGGATTTAGATTTATAAGTCCATGCACTCACTAAAGGTAACAAACCAACCAACCAACTTACCAACCGGCTTCTTATGGTTTTGTGAAATTCTTCATCATATCATATTTCTGTCTTGGGAAACTAGCGATGCCGTATGTCACATGGACACATCAGAAAAGAGAATTAAAAAATATAAAGAAAAAACACGATTTGGACGCAGGGGCGTGCATTAAATTATCCCTAACGGGCGCCTGGCATTGTATGAATTTCCTGCCTATAGTTTTCGCACCCTCGTTTCGTATTTTTTTTTTATATTTGGATCATCGAAAAGACATTTTGCACCAATGTCATTTATATCTTTTCTCAAAGCAAATGGTGGGTTCGATTAAAAAGAAAAACAAATAAATTTATAAATGCTCAACAATTTGAAATAATTCGGGTGAAGAGACCGTTAAACGTTCGAGTCTAACCGCGGTATTTATGGTTATCTCTACTTAAAACCGGTAGCACTATCTTAAACCATGTATAATGACCACGAATAAAGCTACCGAATCATTAACCAGTTACCAGAAATTCTCTTAATGATCCGAAAAATCGGCAAGATAAAAAATTCATTTGCAATCAGCGGTAGGTAGGTATATATAAGAAATAGAATTGAAAAAAAAAGTGTATTGATATCAGGCTGTGATATTGCAACAAGTTCAGTGGACGAGACCACTTGGAGCCCCCCAGGGGGTGGCTGGGAGTAATAAAAGTGTTCACCTGCCTTTGACTTGGCGCTCTTCAAATGCCGGTTTGATTTTTATTGCAAAGTTGTTCTATAAACAACCTAATCTGGTGTATACATCTTGCAATATTTTCAAATTGAAGAAATACTGTTATAGACCTATCGTGAGATTCTAGAACTATATAAGCCTTGCATACATCTGCGTTGCAGCACAATGGTGATATGTGTTGATTTTTGATGAAATAGATGAACCATAGCTGATCAAGAACCAGTTTTTCAGTCGTGTTTTTATTTCTGTTTTACAAGTTTTTACAGTCGTGTGCCCGATGATGGGCG
Source organism: Nebria salina (assembly GCA_944039245.1). Classification (NCBI taxonomy): domain Eukaryota; kingdom Metazoa; phylum Arthropoda; class Insecta; order Coleoptera; family Carabidae; genus Nebria; species Nebria salina. The sequence goes on from OX063271.1 coordinate 16,264,289, forward strand.
ATGGTTGCCGAAGGCCAACTTGTCATCGCGGCTACAAATTTTATAACATACAATGATCTCACGCTGTTTTATGCTCAGAGCTATGGATCGAGTGACCCATGAATTAATTAATCGACAGCATTTTTATTATGCTTTTTTTTTCTGCTGGTCTTTTTATTTTTTTGTGCTTGTTTGTGTCAAATGACCACTGAATACCGTGAGAATTAAATTCACTGAATTTCCATAATGAGATGAAGCGAGTGTCTCGTTTTTGTTTTTTATTTTTTGTTTTTTTGTACCCGTTTCTCCGCCAACCACCAAGGCGCCACAAAAATTATATTTGAACAGTTTCGTGAGAATATTTCGCATTTACAAAAAAAAAATATTATTACAACTAATATAGAATAAACATATTAAAAAATGTGCTATTGTAAGTAATTTTATTTGAAATGAACTAGTTCAAGGTGTTCTTACTTTCATTTTCAATTACCTGATCCGTAACTACTCTGAAAGTAAAAAGAAACTTAGCAATCAAATTCGTTATTTGATTAAGAATGCATCGTGGCGTATTGAAGCAGTGTGAGGATGTGACGTCACTGCATGTAGTGACGAGTGGACCTGAATGTTTTAATGTAATATTATATGCATATAATGTCTTGGCAAGTGATGACAATCATATTTTGAATATTATCTTCAAATGATTTGGAGAGATTAATTTATGTATTGAATCCCATCGCGCCATTAGCTTTCTTTTGCATAATTAATCAAATAATTCGGAACGGATATAGGAAACAGTTAGAAAGTAATATAAATTTGCGAAAAGAAAAAAAAAGCATAAATAGTGTCACCTTGTTATATATACATACGTAAGATCGTTTCGTAGGCAACCCACGCACATTCATTCATAAACGAGATTTCATTCACAAAGTATATAATAGTTACTAGCGGAAATGTAACTGTTCATGTCGTATAGTAAAATAAGAAAGAAAAAAAAAGAAATTCGGTAAAAATGTGTATAATGGCTTCCTGGACAGGATATGCTAAAGCTTATCATATTATAATTAAGTAATCTTGCACAGGTGGCGTAGGAGATGTTTTTTTCTGCTTTTTAGTTGTCTATTTTTTGAGTTTTAACTACCATATGAGAGGTTCTTTTGGTTTCATTAATAACTGATACAGGATGCACGACCAGTTAACATCCTGTCATTTAAATACGGTGATTTAGTACTACTGGAATTGATTGAGAAGCACTGGACTTATCTCAAAGGGACTCAGTGACACGAAAATTTTAATTGTGACTAAAATTAAATTTAGATCAATTTTAGCAAATTATTTATATTAATATTAAAAGCAATGTTTTCTGTATATGAAATTAATTGGTAATTAAACGTGTTTTGTTGTTTTATAAAAAAAAAAGTGAAAATGTTTAGGACCTTGCCTATAAAAAGCAACACTTTATTATAATAGGTAAGTTATGCGAAGGCTGATTATTAACCGTGTTTAAACCAATGGGCGGTTAAATTAAATAACCGACAACATCCTCATTACAATATTTCCCAGCTCGCGTCACCACTGCTACACAATTTCATTCATCCCCCCTTAACACGCTCCTGTACCTTTCATACCCCCACTCTCAACAGTTTTGTATATATATATATGTAAACATGAAGATTAAAATATGAGAAGAATTAAAGGCACTCACCTAGAGAACATTCCGGATCGCTAAGATCGCTGATGGAAGGCACCTTCTGCATGGAGCCGATAGACGTGGGGCCCATGTCGTCGGTATCGTCCATGAGCTCTTGTTTGAGCGTCGCCAACGCATTGTGCTCTGCTTCTTCGCACTGGAACAACAAAACAATTTTGATCTATAAACGATCTGTCGCTTTTAAAACAAACTGGTGTTTATTTTCCAAACTTTCGTACTAAATAAATACGTACACATGCAAGACAAAATCGCCGAAACACAGAATCTTTTCTATAGTGTTTACAATCCAGAATGGGACAAGCGATAAAATCAAATTCGGAAAGGCTTAAACGTCGAATTTTCACTCGTTTTCGAGACATGATGGCTCCTCCAACCAAGGCCCACACACAACTGATTTTTTCACACATAAATCAATGAATAATCACTAATATGAATGATTCGCAGAAATATATATAAATAATAACAGGAAAACTATATATATATATAGACAATCAATCTGAAACTTGTAATATACGCCAATATTTACTAAACACTAATTAAATAAAATAATACTAATGCATTCTGGTGTAAAATTTCAATCGACAATATTTATAAAATATAAGTTAAGTAAGTTTAATTTAGTCATTGTAAATTTAGGGCTAGAAATATAAATAAATAAAGGTATAAGTATGGTAGCTAAGCTAAGATAAGCTACGAAATAAATTGGTATGATTTCAACGCTGTTATCGGTAAATGGAATACTAACTACCATTGCCATCTGTAAGTGAATGCTCGAACTAGAACGAAACCAATGTGACTTTTGAAAATAGATGAATGAAAATACATGTGCTGGTTGGCCTTGGTCTTGTACGCGAAGCGTAACTCATTTTACCACCAGATTGAATGAGCCATCAAGAGTGGGAGCAGAAAGACATACACAAACTTCGTGGACGTAGAAGAATACAAATGCGTTTGGATTGCATTGTGCGGGCAGCAAAGTACCCATATGGATCAAACGACTAAAAATATTTGAAATTCGAAATATTTAACACGTTCACGACCAGCTACTACGATGGGCTGGGAACGTGAGAGACCTAGACTAGATTGGAATGGTTAATAAGGATAATGCAGCATTGGTAGTAAAATCGCTTCATTGATAGAATATACAAATGGCAACGAAAAACGACGAGTTTTGTATAAAATGTAAAACACATGTGCGTCAACATGTTTTACCAGAACACATGAGAAAAGCAAACGCATTCAGTGTGTTTAGTTAACATAAATACCGACGCAGCGCGACCATACCGCTGAATATGAGCCGAAAAGGCTCAATTTTAAATGGTGAGACAGCTAATTATTTTCATTGCAGTCTACATACCTATTATTTTATATTAAATGTAAATTATATTTTATTTCGAAATAAATACATTTCAGATACTAGTTGACCTAGTAGCCAACTGCAACTATTATATAGATATACGGTACCTTTGACTAAACAACACTTATATAACAGAGATTTATCCTAGATTCAATTCTGTAACGTTCTATGGAAAGAAACATTTTTGTATTAGAAACTATTACGATTTTAGTTTCCATCGAACGTCACAGAATTGAATGTGTTTATAAGTCACTCTACAAATGATTATGACATCATCAAAGCCCTGCACAGCGAGACAGTTTGTTGACATTAGAATTGTGCCTTATACATAGTATGTGTGTGTATGTGTGATGCATGTACATACATGTGTAACAGTGTTGAACATAGACAAGCAAGCATCTGTAAGTGTTTTTTAATCTGTTACCACATACAATAGACTTTGTGCACCAGACTTTCGTCAACTTGATATGAGTAATCATTTTTGCCACGCCACCATAATTAAATTATAAAAATGTACAAATCGCTTTCCGGCACATACTATCAATATATCGTATGGATATATATATATATAGACAGTTATTTTATTTTTGATGATAACTCCAGTTGAGATAAATTTAAACGAAAACTTTGTCTACTCTGAGTCGGGTTGTTCATTTGTTTAAAGTTTAAATAAAAACAGATAAGTTTAATCTTGTATATTCATAATTAAATCGCTGCATGATTTGGTAAACAATTATAAATAATTAGCCTTCATACCGCGATTAATTCCATTCAATTGATTATTTCAATTAATTATTGTCAGAGCGCGGTATTTTATGTAACTATGCAAAATTCAATCAAATATTCGCAGGCGAGTAAATTAAAAAAATAATTTATATATTTGATAATCTAATCATAAGATAATTTCAGATAAAATAACTGACAAGTTTCATACGATTTATTAAATTTGATAGATACTGAATTTATGAATGTTGGGTATGGAAGCTGAAGTATATAAAACAGTAGACATTTATTTAAAAAAAATTTATAATTATCTATCTGCTAATCATTTTGAATGTGTTCCATTTAACAGCGAACGAAACCGAATCTCATCTCGTTTTCTTTACCATGCGTTACCTGTAATTATGTGTAACAACAATAACAGTCATTCTTGCAACAGGAAACAGGAAACTGTGGTAATTATATCAAAGTCACTCGTGATCCACAGAAATTAAAAATACACTCAGGTTATACGAGAAAGGGATAAAGAAGTATTTCGTTTTCAAAAATAACTTTGCTGTGTTGTCTAACATAAAGAGATATTTGAATAAGGTTTTTATTTTTCTTATTTGCTCTCCAATACCGACGCCATCATTGATTTATTGCTTTGTTTTAACATAAAGAATCTTATTCAAATGTGGCACGATAAATCTTTGTCAATTTACGCACATACATATGTATGTATGTATGTACATATTTACGTGAAAATATTTGAATATATAAAGTTAGGTAATATGAGAAGATTAGCGTGAATTTAGTTTTGCTTTGACCAAAGATGTGTTATAGGTATGTATGTAACACGGGGTATAATTTCGTACCGGAAGAATAGTGGGTGGTGACGTCACACAGGAAGTGCGCTCATTATCCTCAGTCGGTGAGGGAGACACTCCACTTTTTCAGTGTATGTGAAAGAGTTATATGCCTAATAGGTTGGGTGGCAGAGTCACCTTTTGTCTTGCGGCACGTATAACTTGAACGTTGTTGTTTATTTTTTTAAATATTTTTTTTGTTTCTCAGTTGTGAAATGATATTTTCACGCAGCGCGGTTATTTTTATTTCGACTAACGGAAATAATTATAGTAGTTAAGTTTTTTGTACACCTTCTGGGAATTATTGACAAATCATTTGAAATTCCCAATCCATGAAATATATAAATAATAAATATTCATAAATTGCATTAAGATGAATTTCTTTTTGAAAAAAAATTTATCTAATTGTGTTTTAATATTAACGAAGAATAATTAAAATAATCTCATGTCATAGACGACTGGTTAATTGGACAAAAGGACAAACATAACTATACATTTAAATGTATAAGTAAAACAGGATTATCTGTGAAGGTATATCTGTAGTTGTCGCATAACGACTTGAATTGTGTATGTATGTATACAAAACATGGCAATTGTATAGACTAACCTTGGCGTAACGTCGTTTGAATGTCACCCGCCGTTTGGGAACGGCTGGTTCCATTTTCGGTGGAGAGGACGCGTAGAAGTCCTCGTCCTGTAAGTCCAGGTCATAGGATTCAAAGGAGTCAAAGTCCATGTCTGAAACGAAAAGAAATTTTATTTAATGCTTTTGGATGCGTTCTAACTTAAATTCTATCTGGGCTCTGTTGCAAAGCAGAGTGCAGTCCCTTCGCAGATACCACCCATATGTGATGCCACCTGTTGCCCAGGAATATCACGTTACATTTTCTTCTCATTTAACCCCTCACACACCCTCTCACAGCGACGGTTCTTGCGGTTTCAATAGGCTAACCTTACCAAAGACTTCGACGAAATATAATAACTAATAATAACTCGTACATCATTATACGTAAATTACTTGTATAACTGCACTAAATAAAAAACAAACATAAATTTTTTTTTTATTGTTTTACCTAAATTCATATTTGCTAGGTTCGGTATAATACCACTGGTGACAGAACATTCGTTGTATTTTTATAAAACAATTTTATTGACTATTAGTGGTTTTATTACTGATTAAATTGGCAAAATAAAAACCGCAAAACTAATTCAAACTTTTGCCACCAGATTTCATATCAATTCTCAATGTTATCAACAACGAGCGTAGTAAATGATTATGATTGGCAACTTACTATCGTTAGCAATCATTAATGATTTAGAAATTATAGAAACTTCGTAGAATCTTATCAGATTTGGTTAAAGTACAAAGATTAGCACCAATTTGAAATGAGTTATTAATAAATGATCAATTATAATCTTTTGTTTTATATATACCCAATAATGATGTGGTAGACAGTTCGCAAGCATTCTTTTGTTAGATAGAAATTTATCTAAATTCCAGTTAATCGAAATATAAATAAGTGAAACGCAAATTCTTTGTAATTGTACATCGACAGCGCATGTACGTAAGATAATTTATGGTATGTTCGTCAATTGTGTAAGGGAACGAAGGGCTCAAGCAAAGACGACTGGGCATCACGAGAAAAAAATGCCGTTAGCAGAGCGGGTCTGTCGCCAGTTTCACAGACAGTAGTTGCATGTGCAGTCAGAGACATTGTAAATATGTAGCTCATTGCAATGCCGACAACGCACGGCTAAAGTCTACACTTTTCTTATATGTGTAGGAAACTCGAATAGATTACTTACTTATTTATTTATTTAAGAAAATTATTGCTCTTTGTCTCTATTATGTCTAAAGAATTAAAATTAAGAAATGACACGTATATAAATAAGATATGTATCTAAAGCATACGCAGACGTAATAAATGGGTATATTGCATAATTTCGAGCATAATTAAAAAAAGAAAGTTCAACCTTGATTGTATTTTCATTCATAAAAGTTTTTACAACAATCTTTCATTGATAATTAATTCGTTATAGACCTTGACCATGCGACATAATAACAATTTTATTTCAACCAAATATTTCAATGACACAACCGTTACACTTTAAGTCTTAGCGCTTAAGTAATCGTCTATATCAAATGATCTATGAATCAAATTTGGTATTGTTATTGATTGGAGTACGATTTTGTGTGTGTGTGTTTTGGAATGACCCTTCGCCGCCGCTGTACCTGTTGCAATCTGGCCAGTGTTGGTGAGGGTGTATTCACTAAGGGGTCGAAGAGTGTTTACAAAGTTGCCCTTTCTCAAGTGGCACACAAGCCCGTATGGTTGAGGATTTTTTTTTTGTGTTGTAAAAACGGCAACATCGTATGTGATGTGTGTGTGTGTATCTTGTTACGTATGCAGCTGGCAAGCAAATCAAAATTTTATGCCAGCGGATGTCAAAAGTTACGTGTCCAAGTGTACCCTTTGAGAATTTATCGGTGATATCAATCATTTTCAGCCAAAGGCATAAGCTATTTTCGTCCATAAACAAGCATGATTTGATGCTAGTTTCAGGATTTTGCAGCACTTGTGTACTGTGACATCACGGTTCGAAAATAATATTTCGCCATTTATGAAATTGTTTTAATTTAATATAATAAATTATTTGATCAAATTTATTTCATGTGTGTGAATATCGTTCGATATAAAACAGATAAGATATGATTTATGTGCAGATAATCCAGTTATCTGCCAATGATTAACATTGTTGTTTTGTTCGAAGTGCTTCAGTCTGAAAAAAAAAGACTTGTATTCTTCTCAAAAGTTTTTGTAAATAAATATTACACCGACACGTCTAAGTGTTGCTACATTTTGAACTAATATGACCTTAAATTGACGAAATATTGCATCAATTGTTGATAACTTATAGAAGTTGCAAAAATAGATATTAATTCAACGAAAAATGTTACTCAATTTGTCCGAATTTTAAATATACATACTTACGCATCTTTTGCCAATTAAGCGCCCTACAACACAATAATAACATATCCATTCACGAAAATATGTTTTCTATAATAAAATACGGCATTTATGCTCTAAATGTACATTCAATATACAGATGTATTTTTTAGTAAATAAATCTATTTTTGACCCTGATTTTCTCTTCGTTTTGTCAAACGGGGCACCTGCACCTACATTGGTGTAGCCTAGGTATTTTTAAAAAGGGGGCCAAAACACTCCTATCAAATTTAAGTTGTTTAAAACATAAATAAATACTGGTTTAACTAATGACCTGTTTGATACAAAAGGTATATATAAGCAAGTTACTTGAAAAGGGTTGCTAACAAATAATATTTTCAAAATAAATCCATGTTTTGCAAAAATTACCGTAGCGTGGCTATGACACGCGTGTCACAGGTGTTTTAGAATACATAAATTTATAAAATGATTTATCGCAATATTTATTATTATTATTATTTGATGATGGGGGCTTATAGCGTGTCCCACTTTATTTTTAGAGTGTATGAAATCAACAAAAACAAGTTGATTTCATTGTAGAAGCTTATTCTAAATATAAGTTAAGTCAAAATAAACTTAAACGTAAGTGAATGTGACTTGAATCAAACCTACCGTTGACAATTATCATATAATGTTTAAACACTACGTATCGTTTAAGTAGAAAAATATTTTTTAAACCACAGTAAACACTAAAAAAGTCTGAAAATAAATTGAACACAACACCACACCACAACACAAGATAACCAACACAGACAGATTCTACAACCATACAAGATGGATCAAGTATGAATGAACTCGGATTTGAGTGGGGATTCACTAACTCGGATTGGTTTGGTAAATCTGATGTGTTTACTAACTCGACTCGCATGAATTTAGGCGCGATTTTAATCATACCACATATTCATTTATGCGCAAAACCAATTACAAATTTACACATAAACCATAACAATTAAAAAAACTACTAATGCGTAATAAATATCACAAAATAAAATGTTTTCAACAATTATCTACCAAATAATAAATTCATATCACAAATAATACACAAAAATTGTATGTTGTTTTAAAAAAAAGCAAATTTTTTTCAAATTTTGATTAGAAATTAAAAATTACGTTTAATTTATCACAAATGCAATGTAGCTTCGAGGATCACAAAACTACTACGTAATTATTATAAATATCACAATAACGATCGAATAACGATGTTCAAAACGATATTTCTCGGATATCACAATTTTGTTGCAAATATACCTCAATTGTTCTCTAGTGTCTAAATGTATTTTTCATTTATCACGAAAACCGTCTGGCGCGTTCTTTATTCAAATCTAGTGTATTTCTTTTTCACTCGTCACAACTGACTGGTTTATCCAAATTCAAAGACGTAAACAAACATTATTATATTCTGATTATAAAATTATTCGTGATCTAAACGATTAAACATTTAACTAGGGCTTTAAATATGAGTAAAATAACATCACGCATAGATATGTCACGGAAACAGGTACGTAACCTCAATTTTTAAACTTTGCAGCCGAAAACTGTTATTTTATTTATAGGTGGGTGTTTTTGAAATATACAAGAAGAAATATGCTATTTATGAAGGCATGAATATTATCGGACGTGATATGAAAGCTACAGTATTGTTAAAAGATGTGGTGTGTTTAGAAACAAATTAGGTTTGGTGTTGGTTTTAATTTAAATATTTGGTTTTCTTTCTAGAAATTCAGTAAACAGCATGCTATTATTAGTGTTTTGGACGATGCTACACAGTTGATAAGTGACTTTGGTTCTTGTAATGGTACTAGATTGAGGGATGAATTGTTAGAACCGTTTAAATTTTATCACTTGACTGGCGAAGATCGGATCACGTTAAGTGACGTTACGGGCGTTTATCACAAGGTATTGACAATTTTTATTTTTTTAATTTAATATCTAAATAGAAATGTATTCTAGTTGGCGATTAAACAACCGACGGTACCAGAAAGTCAAAGCGTTCCCGATTCTCAAACTTGTGATCATTTCGCTTTAACTCAAAAACTCTCGAACGCAACAGTACAAAATGTACATGACTGTCCAACGCAAATATACAATCTTAACAAATCTATTGTAGACCAAATAAATACATCCGAAATTCAAGGATCGCTCGTCGCTGAAACGCAACATTCACAAGAAACTAAATCAACAAAGGGTGATTTTAAAACACCTGTATTAAAAAGTAATACAGTCAAAACTCAAAGGTTGCCCATTTATGAAGCCCAAACTCAAGAGTTGCCCATTCGTGAGGCTAAAACTCAAGAATTGGCACTTCGTGATACTGAAAATCAAAATTCTAGTTGCACGCCAAATATTCCGAAATCTCAAATTAACGACCTCAAAACCCCAATTACACAAAACACTAACGAAAACCAGTTATTGACTACCGATAACATTCATGATCAAAATATCCCAAATTTAACTCAAAACATTGAACTATTCGATGACGTATTTGCAAATGAAACATTCCGACTGTCCCTAACTAATAATAATAACACAATGTATGGAGTTGAAGTCGATGAAACCGTTTTAGCTTCTGATAAATCGAAAATGATCGATAGCGATGAAGATTCGATTGATATGTTGACAGAGGCTACAACACAGGGTTTCGTTGTGCAAAAGTCGCCGCAACCTGCGCACTCTTTAGAAGGAAAACTTAAATCCCCTGTTATGTCCCCTATTCGAAAATTAAAAACAGCTATGAAATCGGCTGGTGGTAGTGATTCAGAAACTGACATTGAAGAAGGTTTACCTTCAAACATGAGTTTGAAAACAAAAATATTTGCGCTAGAGAAAAAGATGAAGATGAAAAAAATTGGTTTAAAACGAAAGCAACCATCTAAAATCAGTCCGGTTGAAAACAACGATTCTGAAACGGATATGGAGGATAATGTAGAATCGCAGGCGACTGAAGATTGTACAGAGAAAATTGTTGCAAAGCCTAAAAATCGTAAAGTCATTGAAACTGATTCAGGAACGGAAGATTATGTGATTGAAAAATCTAAACCGGTGGACGACGATTTGAAGGATATTGAATATAATTCGGAAATAATAAAGACAGTTGGTGAAGCATCTAATACAATTGATGCTTCCTTAAATTCGGTTGAGACTCCAGTGGATGATGATTTAACAGATATTGAGGATAATAATGATAATGGACATGGTAAAAGAAAATCAATTAAAAATAATATTAAAACAAAAATCAGAGTCTCATCTAAGACTAAAACCATCAATGCAAACAACGCGCCAGTACATAATTCGAGAAACAACCATACTAAACCAAAAAATAATATTGATGAAGATGATAACGCTACTAATGATGATCTAGATTTACTTGCGCCAACACAAAAATTATCTTATTTTAATACACAAGCTTCAAGTCCACTATCAACACAACATAAAAAACAAGGCATAACTCAATTAAATAACTCAAATAACACAGTTGATATACACTCTGCAGAAACTCAAAAATTAGACACAAGCGACTTTGCTGACAACATGGTCCCATCATCTCAATTTTCATCTAATTTAAAACAAAAAGAAATTGACGTTGAAGCAACTCAAGATTTCGACTTTTTGGCCCCGACTCAATTACTCGCGCAAAGACCCATTCAAGATTCCGCTCCAATGTTAGAAACGCAAGACGTTGACTTCTTTGCTCCGACCCAACGACTTCAATCAACATCGAAACCACTTACAAACCCACCAAGTCAAATAGAAGACGATTATCTTGCTCCTACTCAAATATTACTCCCAATTCTGTCGGGTCCAACTGTTAAAACAATAGACTCTAAAGCGTCCTCGTCTAAAAATACGGATTTCTATTTCGGTTCTAAATCTCCGCCAGCCGCTTCTCAAAATGAATCAATTTTCAGTGCACCAACTCAGAAACTCACCGCACAAACACCTAATTTGGATGTCCCAACGGAACGTCTGAGTGCAGGGGATGGAATATTAGGTAGTGTAGAAAATGAAGAAGATGTTTTCATGGCCCCAACTCAGATGCTTTCAATTCCAGATGGAGATGGAGCGGATAAAAATAACACTACCGCGTCTGCAAGTGATGCAATACATTTGTATTTGAGTGAGATTAATGAAGATGATATGCAACCGACTCAGAAATTGGATTTATCTGCTTTTGAAACTAAAGAATCTAGTTCAAAACCCAAAAAATCGGAGCATGTTGAATCAGAAACTCCTAAAAGTCACTCAGAAAATAATATTGATATAACTACAGAAAAATCAATTTATACTCTTGCAAAAGAGGCCGAAAGTCAACTAGAAGTTGATTTCGCACTAACAACACAGAAACTATACGTAGAAGAACAAACGTCTCGGCCTAATAATCCTGTTGCAAATATGTTTGATGAAGAAAACACTGAAGTGCAAGATGACATTTTTGATAATATACCGGTTCCAACTATTTCAGAATGTTCTACTAATGTAGAAAAACTATTACTTGGTGATCCAGAATTTACAATATTCAACTTAAATAATGAAACCCTTAGCGATTCAGAATCAGTTTCAAATAACGACAATCAAAATGACTCCAAGTCGCCAGAAGCTAAAACTGAACCTCTAAAAAGCTCTTCACGAAAGAAAAAAGTATCTCCAAAAGACCCGAATAAGACTCTCAATGCAAAACATGTAGTATCGAAAGCGAAAAGTAATTCTTCAAAGCCAGTTTCAACAAAACGAGCAATTCTAAGTAATTCAGAATCTTCATTAGATACAAATCCAGGCACTTCAAATGCACTTAAACGAAATTTAGACGAAGTGGAGCCGATCAGCAATAAGCGAGTGAGAAAACCTACTTTCAAGGTTACGGAAAAGACCAAATCTCTTAAGGGACGGAAAACTGCAGACTTTCAAACTCTTAAAAAAAGACGAAACACTCGACAGACGTTTAGTGGAACTTCAAAAGATATCATGAATCTAAGTAATGACGATAGTAAATATGTTACATCTAAAGGAATGGGCGATTCTGCGAGGAAAGATAAGGCAGTCGCACATGAAATTGATGGATTTTATAGTATTCCAACTACTTCTAAAGCCGGAAAAGGCGATGGTTCAGAAACCGTTAAATCTAAGTTTGTGGCTAAACCAGTGCAAGATACACCTAGAACGAGGCTCAAACGCAAATCTAAACTTGTTGCAAGGTCAGAATCAGATGAAGCAATCGGTATTATAGAAGATTCGGACAGTGGGGACAGTACTTTAGAATCATTTATAAAAAGAAAGGTATTAAAAATTGATGACACAGCATCTTCATATACTTCGTCGTCTTGCTCCATCGGTCAACGGAAAACATCTGGATATCACAAAATAGATGATTACTCTTCGGATGAAACAGAACCAAGCACTAGTATCGTTTCTGATACGAACAGATATGAAGCATTGAACGTAACAAGTCAATCGCAAAATGTAATTGTTAGTAAGTTAATGAATCACTCGATTTTATGTAAGAAATATGTTCTAGGTGAAGCATAAGGTTGCTTTTACGATGCTGAATGATGACAAATTGGAAGAAAAAGTTGAAATATTAGGTACAATGAATTGTGATTTTATAACAGATAAATACATTTTTAGATATTTTTAATTGATTTTAGGTGGAAGTGTAACTTTGAATATTTATTCGTCCACTGTTTTGGTTACGAATAAAATTAGTCGGTCGTTAAAATTCTTAGTCGCTGTCAGTTTGGCGAAACCAATTGTTGGGGACAAATGGATTAAAGAATGTATGAAGAAGAGACGATTTTTAGGTATTGTTACCCGAAACAAAATGAGTTTTGGACCTCTGTAAATCATTTTAAATTTATCTAACCAACAGATCCATGGGATTATATACTGGAAGATCGTGAATCAGAAACCACTTACAATTTTGTTTTGAAAGATTCCATACACAGGGCGTTAAAAAAGAAATTATTACTCAACCACACAATTTTACTAGCAGTGAAAAAGAATTTCGACGTCCTTAAAGGTGATCAATAAATAATATTCCACACTGAAATGTTACTTATTAAGTGTTTTATTGCAGAAATAATCGAAACATGTGGCGGAAAAGTTATAAGCCGAGCGCCGTCAAAGCCGCCAACCGGTATTTTCTTTGTGGTTGGGTATCCGGACGAACGTACTAAATTTTCGCGGTATTTGAAACAAAAAGCGCCTGTAGTTTCAGCGGAAGCTATTTTTTCAGGTGTTTTACAACAAAAAATGTCTATTAACAAACATTTATTGTCATAAGAGGTTTTTTTTGATGAGATTGTAATCCATGTAAATTGTATATTATTGTTATATATCTTTTTTAAAAAAATAGTTTTACCGAATTTATAATTAGTTAAAATAAAATTTAAAAAATAACTAAACGTGTGTATTCTGTGTCCTACTCATATAAATTATTTAATCGCGAAATGAAATATACGTGAGTGGTATAAATGTGATGAATAATGCGTGAAACAGTTGCTATAGTTACGTAAACACAAACAAAGAATATGCCGCCGACAGAGGTAACTTTTATTTATTCTATTAAAAAAGCAGTGTTAACGTTTGTATTTGTAGGAGTTTGTAGCGGATTTTAACTCCAATACAATTATTTTCAATACATCTAAGAATGAGTTGTTTAAAATCGTCGATAATTATAAGATTTTGCACCGAAAGTTGAAAGTGTATTGGAAAGTTATTACGTGAGTTGTATGTTTTCAAGTGGATTGTGTAGATTAATATTTGTTTGGGTCAGGATCAAGGAGGAAATAACGTTTCCATTAATCAAAGGATGTGCTATCCTGGTTTTAGCAGGAAGTCGTATTCCGTACACGGTTGCCGAGTTGGATGCGTTCCAGAGTTATCTGGACGATGGAGGAAGTATATTTGTTTTGCTCGCGGAAGGGAATTTGATACCAAATAGTAATATAAATATATTTTTGGAGCGCTATGGAATTGTTCCAAATACAGGTACTAAGTTACTGGATTGATTTCCAAATGTGGATTTGAATATCCTGGAGGGGAATAGTAACAACAAGCATCCTCAAAATTACAGATTGTGTCATCCGAACACACTATTACAAGTATTTCCACCCGAAAGAATGCTACGTTAGCGACAGCGAATTCAATAAAACATTTCGAAAAGATATGGATAAAGAGATCAATTTTGTGTTTCCATACGGTTGCACAATGACTGTTACTAAGCCATCTGTAGTTGGTTTCACGAGTGGCATCACAACTTTTCCCCTTGATCGGCCGCTGGCGGCACTATACCACCACCAAACTTCAGGTAGAAACCTACCAATTCGACGCGTGCCGTAAGTCAACTACGCGACGCTTTCGATTTAAATCTCGAAATATTTACAGATGGAAAATTAGCGGTGGTTGGGTCAGGACAGATGTTCACGGATAAATTCATTGATAAAGAACACAATGATAAGATACGCGAAATGTTTTTCGCGTTTTTAACGACGACCGACAAAATAAAGCTGAACCCATCCGAGCATGATGATATTGATGTGAATTTGCGAGAATGTTTTATAAATGCATAAATAAATACAATAATTTGCTTTGTAGTCGTGGGAATATCAAATGGTGCCAGATATCGCTGAACTAGCCGAACGGCCCAAGGCGTGTTTGACCGATTCGGTGGGGAATGCCGTGCCAATCGATTACACGAAATTATTCGATACGAAACTATTTTCGATCAATACTGATATGGGTGTGATTTTTTTATATATATATATATATATTTCAGTGTAATTGCGTTATTTCATTTATTGATAAATAGTTCCAGAAATTTTAAACTTATATGATAAGATGGATATAAAACATGCTCAATTGAAGCTAATCAGCCCTCAATTTGAGGCTCCTTTGCCTGCTCTACAAGCTGCTGTAAGTACTATGTACATACATCTGATGCGTATGCTTTCAGAAGAAATATAAATTGTATGTGTATGTATGTATGTATGTATGTATGTATGTACAAATATACATAGGTGTTTCCCCCCTCATTTCGAGATCTACCACCGCCACCCTTGGAGTTATTTGACTTGGATGATGCGTTTAGTTCCGAGTTTTCACGCCTGGCTCAGTTCACCAATAAATATTTGATGACTGGGCCTGGATTAGAAGAATCCGAAAAGGAACTTGAGTTTTATATACAGGAATGTTCGAAAATCGTTAATTTGGAAGGCGATTACACGAACGCGAAGGAGATTTTGTATACGATTGGCGTCAAGTGTGCACAGTTCAAAAACATTGATACTGTTCAATAATTATTTATTTTATTACTTTACAAAATACACAAGTCTAATCAATTGTAAATCAAATAAAATATTCATTGCATCTCTAATATTTTACTAATCCTATCACATAAATAAAAACTAACCGTTTTGTTGCGTTAAATCAATATATATATATCAGTGAAATGGCATTTAATCAAAAATTAAGATGGCTGATATGACGCTTACTAGAATAAATGTTTGATTTGTTTTTTATGTAAATTTAAGAAGCATCACGTAAATGTAACACATGTAAACAATGGAATACAATATAAATTGGATAATACGATACCTTTTTTGCGAGATTACGTTGGAAAAACAGGTGAAAATCTCACCAAAAAAACATAGGGCGGCATCACAACTCACTCGTGTACCTGACACTAGCACCACTGTACAGTCAATGCGAAAAACACGCGCCTACTTGATCCGACCGGGAATCAATTTCTAAATTAATTATTTGAATTATTAAATGCATAAAATTTATTTTAATTGCTATAGAGATAATCAATGATATTTATTAGTGAAATGTAAATAAATTTCGGTTGACAGTGTCTTTAAAAAAAAAATTAATTTATTCATCAAACTACCAAACTAAATCTTCTATCTGCAAGAACTTGTCAGAATAACGGTCACTGTAGTTTCACATGGTTCCAGTTCGGATCGCAACCGGAGTCCAGAGTTGATTGACCACTGGTCTGCAGCAGCTTCCCGGGCTGGTCCAGCTTCACCTTTAACCTCTTAATTCATCTATCAACCCTTTCACATCGAGCCAGCATCCGAAAACCTGTCTGTATCAAAATCTCCAACAACCCTATCTCACTACCAACTTCAGACTGGTTAAATTCGGTTCAACACCGAATAGCAATTATTTTGTAACGTTCATTCTCACAAAAAAAACACACTTAACGAACGTTTTTTTTTTTTTCTGTTTACGTGATTTAACGCAATAAATCATTAATTTTATTTTCCGGCAAAAGCTTACATTGACTAGAATAAATAAATCATTATTATTATTATTATTATACTTGCATCGGTAGATCAAGTAGGCTGGTGTTTTTATGACTGTTGTGAAGGTGTCGGTTTTGCTGGAAGGTGATGGAATCTGCTCTGCATTCGGTGAGTGTTATCAATTTTTAATTTTATACTGCAATCATTTGTTGTGTGCGTTATATTTGCAATCGTAGGAGTTTAAATTGTTAAAATGCTATTCTATTTACCTACATACATACATACATACAACGTAGGTTTGACAGTGTCATTATTTAACAAAATTCTTAGTATGTATGAGAGATATTATTTGGTATTTGATATGAAAGTTAGACCTAAATGGGTTTGATTTATTTATTTTCATACAAATAAGTCCATATAAATCAGATTAATGATTATATATTGGGTTATTTCGCTGGTAAATTTGGTGTTTCTGTGAGACACAGAAGATTAAGCGTTGAATATTGTGTGTTCCTTGTTGCACTTGTATGAAACGTATATGCCTGTTTTTGCTCGTATGTAGCCGGGCAGTATGTCGAACAAAATGCCTGAATAGGGCATGGTTATAACTAGTATTTTCTATATAGTGTGTATAACGGTTTGTAAATCATGTGGCAGCGAAGTAATAAACAGTTTGGTGGGTGCTGGGTTCGTCGAATGCTACAGATAATTAGCGCTGCCGATCGTAACGCCGCGTCGCTGCGTTGGATTGCTACGGCGGGCGAGACAGCGTATCTACGCCCGGTTAGAGCGACGCCCGAGCTTAAGCGAGGCGGTGCCGCTGCTCTGCTGTCTAGTGCACACTCTTTGTTCGTAACTTCTATATCCACCATTCCATATCCGTTCGCTGTGCCCACTACAACCAGTGTTAATATTCCAAGCGTAGTACATGCATACATGCATATGTACATACGTTGGCTGTGCATACAATGCCTTCATTCTTAGTAAAATATTGCAAAAATTATGAAACTCGCAATAATTTATTTTAATCAATAAAGTTAAATACATTTATTGGTTAACATTAATATTCCTATTTGAATATGATATTTTATTTTATTCAAATCTGTATTCAAACGCAGTGAACCAAAATAATGCAAATTTAAATGTGTGTATATTTATATGAAAAATAAATAAAAAGCCACCAATCCCTTCTGGCGGTATTACAAATCATCAAAATAAATATATATAGTGACTATTTTTATTTAAATAAATAAATAAATCACGTACTACTAGTACTATATACTGCAGCATTTGAGTCCATGATAGAAATTGTAAAAAAATATATATATATACCTTTCGTTGAAGCTGAAAGTGATCAAAACTTCTAAGATTTGGAAATATTTAATTTTGCCACAATTGTAAATGCAAAAAGTCAAAAAAGAATAATGCACCACCATTAGCAAGTATTCACGCTGCAAAATGATAAATGATTACTAATACTTTGCGAGTCTCACGCTAGAGTAATAGTTTATCAAAAAAAAAAAGCGAATTCACAAGAAACAACAACCATCAGATATGTACGTATACGTATATATATGTACAGCAATATTATCGAACTGCTGGGCTCGTGGCTACTTAAATTCTGGCTGGCACACAGACAGCTTTCATTAATCACCAAATGCGCCTCGTTCCTCTGGCGTTATGGATATTTAAACGATGAGGGAATTTAAGAATCGAGACGCTCTCTGGTTTGCTGCAGCAGCAGGTTCTTTAGTGGTAACTCAAACTTATTCGATGCATCCGTAACACGGAATAACATTCAATGTGAGTGTGTCGCTGAGCGCACGGCGACCTGCGTGCTCTCTCGCGGAGAGAGTGTCATCTCGCGTGAGTCACTCGTAGCGCGCGTGAGTCCCTCGTTCAGAGAGCGGCTACTCGCGTGCGTAGCATGCTAGGAAGCACTCTCTCGCGTGCGTGAGCCTCCAGTTAAGAGCGCGATAAGGAGAGAATGGTATTTGGTGAATGAGATGAAGGGAGCGCGAAAGGCGAGAGAGTGAGTCAACTTCGGGGCGCTTTTGTCCGGCCACTCTCGGCGGGACCCCAAGCGCACGGGCCCGCGCTAATAGAAGCCGCGGCTCTCTCGCGAACGAGAGGAGAAGGGAGAGGGATGCCTTGTCCCGCTCGTAACATGCGCTTGTTGGTAGAATACGACCGCGCCAGTACGGGATAGCCCGTCAAACGCACAGTGCTTCACGCTCTACGTTACGTAATATTACTTTACGTCGGCTGGCATTGCGTACGTAGTTGAACCAAATTTCAATTTTTTTTTTAATATACATATAAAAGAGTGCGTTGCATTTTTAAATACTTAAGGGGGAATAAATTAAAATTAAAATAATAAATTTAAATAAATTGATTTTTGTTCTTTTTAAATAATATCACCTATATTTATTTCAAATATTGTAAACATTTTAAAAGCGACTATAGTACTTAATTATAGTACAATTTGTTGTGTGTGTGTGTATGTTAACAGTGGCATTTACAAATTTGGAATATTTGTTTATATTTGGTAAGATTTTTATTGATATCCTAATTTTACACTATATGTTTGTTATGTACCAACTTTAGCTGCACTAGATAAATTTACAACAGTTTTTTTTTTGTGTTTTTAAACAAAAAAGATACGGAATTAATACATTTATTTAGAAGTTTTAAGATTCATGCCATAATTTTAGTTTTCTTCCTTCAATATTATTGTAAGTTTCACAAATCAAAAATATATGTTATATTTTAGTAACGTATGCCACGGAATATTTACTTAAAAAAACAATTCGAGCGCTCCTAGCGGCAAAGTTTTATAATAATTGGTTTGCTCATACAATTCAAAACAATAACAACATGTTAAGTAAAAACAAGCACAGAAATGGTGATCTCTGTTTCGTTTCAAAAACAATAATAATTCATGAAAAAAAAAATTATTCGATATATTTGATTTGTCATTTCGATAGTTAATGCTGAGCAATTATCCAAGATCGGACAGTCAGCAGTGTTAAGTGGGTTGTTTAAATTTACAAGTGTTTTAGGGATGGGTTTAGTTTGTCTTATGCTGGGTACTATTAGGTATTTAAATATTTTTGTTTGTATATAATTTAAATATATATGTATGTATTATATATATGATGGTTGGTTTTTGTTTAATGAAGCGTTATTCTAGTGCAAATAAGTTAATTAGAACTGATCGTCGCTTCATGTAATAGTGCCTACATACATATATAGTTATACTCAAATAACAATTAAACAAATTAGTAATGATCTTCTAGTGCAAACAGACGAGTGCTGCACCATGACCACCCAAACTAACAAATTTTAATTAAACATTGGAATAAATCTAGCTGCTGCTTGGGTGTACACACACTATTAAGTAGTTGCAGCCAATTAGCATGCAAATATTATACTTTCATTTGGATATATATATACCTATATAGGTATATTTATATAATATAAAATATTTAATTTGTTGAGCCTCAAGTTAATCCTACAATTGTATATTTCGTTTTATTTTCCAGAACACAAGATCCGCCAGGGTAGACAGCTGCCGCATTATACGTAATGTGTGAGTGGGTGGGTGTGTGTGTGTGCTAAAACAATTCCAAACTAAGTGCTAGCGAACAGTCTTAATTTTTAAATCAACAGGTGTCTGCGGACTACAAAAAAACTTATATCAAATGTGTACGAGGCGAGTACCCAAAAGTAGGTACTATTAGTACTTTGGAAACTTTAGGTACATACATACGTAAGCATTTAATGAACACACACAACCGTTTCAATTCTCAACAGCACTATTTCGAAACGTATAACGTAAAAATATCTAGAATCTGCAATGGCAATCGTACTGGCTATATAATAGTAATTAATTAATTAATTCTGTGTGTGCAATACAATAAAAAATTGAATAAAAAATGGCAACCGCAATGCTAACAGACAGAGGTCTTCGGCGCAAAATAAGCCAAGAAGAACCGCGAGCACGCGCGCCCAAGCGCAAATCGACAACCACCCGCGCGCGCCAACAACAAGAACAAAACAACAATGTGAAGCGGCCGCGGACAGCAGATCCGAAGGCGGATATGCTGACCACGTACCAGCCATGGGTCATCCAGACGTACGGCGACCTAGCGAAGACGAAGACGATAACGATTAAAAAGTACGCGCGGATCATCCGGACGCTGCGAGGCGAAGAGGTCGTTAGTGCCGACAACTCCAAGTTTCGGTTTTGGGTAAAGGCCAAAGGGTTCCACGTCGGCAAACCGGCTGGCTACGACGCTAAAGCGGCGGACGCTATCGTGGGCCGGTACAGTGTTTGCGACGCTGACACCGGCATACCGAGTGTTGGAGAGAAATTGGTCGGCTCGGCCAAGGATCCACCGCTCTACGTTCCAAATGCTCCATTTAAGGTAGGTTCTCTCATTACTTTTTTATTCACTCTGTCCGCGAATTTTAACACGACTGTACACATATTGAAGTTTGGTTCTTTGTACATACATACATACATACTACGTCCGCTAGAGGTCTCGTATCCGGGTCCTGTAGCCCGGTGTGTTTGACGCGCCCGGAGCAAGGCGTCACGCTCGCTTCAATAATTACAACCATTGAACCGAACTGCGGACATTCCGCTATCTAAATAAATGAGTATTTATACATATATATATGTATATATATTTACTAAATATTCTTCGCTCATAACATTGTGCCAATATGCTCGTATGTCGTTTTCATTCGGGTATGATGTACTGCTACACTGCGGGATAAATTTATTTCATTTCACACCTATTGCCAGAAAACCTTTATTACATCCAGTCACATTTTGACAATATTTCGCCATTGAAACAAACTTCTTTTGCGCCATTCGGATTCTTTGTTGTGTTGTTTATTTCGAAGAGGATCTCACATTCTCACTTCGCCTATATGTTCCATTTGATAAAACTTTTTCAACACGACTATGTATATGTATATTCTAGTCGGATGTTTGCCATCATATTAAAACTATGTACTCGTATGTATGTACATACGTATATAACAAATGAGCATATAGTAGTAGTATTGATTGTGTGTTTAAATTAGGTTTATTATTCAAAGAAATTATGTACCTATAATGTCATTATTAGGAAACAGATAACTTCAATGAGCAATTTTGAATCTATGTAGATTGGGGTGTTATTTTTAAAAATGTGCATTACGTTAGGATGTATTATTTTGGTGTAACATAGATATGTGTGTAAAAGATGAAAAAAATGTATAGTGTCGATATGTGCGCGATATAGAAGACAACAATCGGTAAATTCTAATTAGCAAACCAGAGCCATAACTCTGGTCGTCTCCGTCGTTCACGTGTATGCGCGAATTAATGGATCGGAGTGAGAGCGTGTTGGATAGGCGGTACGTCCGACTGTAAATCAGACCGCTAATGCGACACCGCTAGACACAATTAGTGTCAGAGGGAGCACACGGTTGCTTGTTCACTTTACCTGCTTTAGCTTTAGCCTCAGCTATGGCCCGGCATAACATACCTCTGCACTACACTGCACTGCACTGTCTCGGTCTTTGTTCAACAACGCTGATGTTTGGTTGCTATCATAAGTCATGACCACACATACATACATACATACGTGTGCTTTATTAACCGCCAGTAGTATATTACGATATACTCCATACATGACGTACTTAAATTATTGTTTCTTGTGCACCCCGACCTAATGTGACGATGTGTTAGATAGATCTAGTGTGTCACACAAATATTTACAAATTCGAAAAATGCCTGCTGTTATTTTCCGCGTGTAATTTATAGTCCACGGATTTGCCTATAGTTTTACGTGCTGTCAATGCTTGACAATCCCTCCCGTATATACATATATACCTATATATATATTTAAAATCCGAACCGGAACAACACGAAAATAGTTGTTGTTGTTGTTGTTGTGTGTTGTCAGTGTAAAAGTGTAATGAAGAAAAATGCATTGGTACGCGATGCCAATATGTGCATTGGTAACGCCCGCCCGCCCGCCCGACCGACCGAACGAACGAACGACCAAACGACCGACCGACCGCGACCGGTTTCATCCAAGCTATCGATATCCATGTATCTCTGTCACACTTATTACCGAACACCATAACTCTGTCTGTTTGTGGGTGTGTCGGTAAGTGAGCGACCGATATTTGCGACCGGCGGATTTTACAAATTGAAATTGATATCAGTTTGCAAATGATACCATTCCAATGCCTTATTCTTAAAACACTACTAAAGAAACACATTTTAGTATGTTGTGTGTACGAAACATAAAATATGCATGTGATAAATATTTGTATCATATATAGTGTAATTATTCGGATTAGCTGTTGATATGTATACAGTGGCTACATTCAAACCCTCCGGAATGTACGCTTCAGCTCCCCTTCCGTTGCAATTGTCATTCCTTGGAGAACGCGCGCGCCTTTGATTGCTGATGACTTTGCTAAAAATCATCGAGTTACGAATAATCTAATTACTTACGATTCATTCTTAATCGATTCGTTTCTTCTACTCGTCCGCTATCATTTCATTTGCGCTATAGGTATTTATTTATTGTGGAATATTCAGCAACGACGTCGACAACCACAACGGCAACTGCAAAACAACATATTCAGATGATTATAAAAGTTTGGCCGCGAAGGCGGTTGCGGTAGCGTGACAACAGCGCTGTTGGTTGCCGGAAAAGATAGCGCGTCGCCTTGGTGCTGTGCTGTGCTGTGTTGAGTTGAGTCGAGTTGAGCTGAGCAGAGCAAACGGGGACGCCACCGGAACACAACTAGGGGAAACGGAGCGCGTCGAATGACGTCTCTCCGTTTGATGAGGGCAGACAGACTGTCAAACTTCAGAGTGTTCTCTATATACGTACATACATACATACATACCGTTCTACAATTCTATTGTGTATTTATTTAAAAGTTTCTCAATCTTAAACGGTTATTGCAGCAACAAACAAACAAACAAACAAACAAGATGGATATCTCCTGAAAATGTTGAGCCTTCAAAAAGTTGATTTGCTTCCGAAAACATTCCATGATTGGAATTCGGGTTTTGCAACAGCCCAACCGCGCTAACTAACCAACCAGGTATAACCTCAAATTGTACTGTACATGTATGTGTAGCATGTATATATATATATATAGCATAGTACCTATAGCACAGAGCAGTCGTTGAAAAGTTTGTTTATCAATCGGTTTCGGTATGCCTCGTAGTTGTTTTGCATTTAAACCGCAAATACACAACCGACGCGCGTCTGGCTCGCTCGCTCGTCCTATTTACGGTAGTGGTGGTACCCCGCGAACTACCAGGTGCACGAACGCCACTGAAAGCATAAATAACCCGGGACCCGAAGCGCAGAACTGTACGTACACCAGCGTTTCTCAAACAAACAACGCGCCACATCAACGGCCCGTCGTAAAAGCGAAACGTGCAAAACCACTTCTGTTACGTCATCCATCCATCCATCTATCCATCTATCGGGATACCCAAACACCGTATTTTACTTTTCTGAACTGATCTACAATAACATTCGTATATGTCATCTAATCTGTACATACATACATACATACATACATACATACACATAGTAGTATAGGTGTTTTGATTCACAAGTAGTATAATAATAATAATAATAATAATAAGATGCTAGAAATTTCGTACATATTATACCCCATGCAGATGGAGTGCATTATATATTATTACTAAGGTTTACGAACGGCACCTCAGGGACCCGTTATATTAATCGCGCTTCACACTAATTAATGAATGCCAAATGTCACTGATACTTGTATACATATATATACACACTTATACGAGAGGGGCAACTTGACGTCTGCATTTTATCCAATTGATAACAACAACCTTATACATATCTTATCTAGATTAATTCCATTTTAATTGTCTCGCAACTTCATATCGTATGTATCACACATATTGTAATATGTGTAGTTTTTTTTTTTTTCTTTCGAAAAGTCATAATAATCGAATTACGGTCGCGGCGTAGTGCGCTAATCAGAATGATATTAGCGGTCTGTTATTTGATCAAAATGGTTGGAAAAACAAACCAGATGGCGACAGATGTATGTATGTATGTATGTATCCCCCCTCCTCCCCCTAATTATTATCTATACGGCGTTCAACAGCTCAACAGTTTATTACTTGCCCAGAAGAGCAAGTATTGATTTATGTGACTATTCATGTTGTTCGGCTGCACTGATGTAATCGTGTAAGTACGCTCACACACATAGGTATACTATAAATGTAAAATACAATCGAGTCCTGTGAATAGAGAATAGAATAGAAGAGAAGGGTAGGGAAGGGCGTTCCGATTGAGTGTGAGCGCTTTAATATACGAATGAAACCGAAAGTGCGTGGCGTGCGTGATCATGCATATGCGTTCACGCGCACCGCGATAAACTACACCCTAACTAACCGTACTTGAAGTATGTATTATCCCCTACGCTACGTAGTTCACATATAATTCGTCGAGCATCAGTGAGCGCGGCCGGCACAGGTTCATGCAAACAAATTAAAATATATATATATCCTATGTCTCGGACGGGACTTTCCTATAAGATATATTAGATGATTTCTTTTTCTATATAATATATAGATAGGAATATATATATATATATCAAGCTATAATGTCCGGTTGTCAGTGCCATGGCAAGCAACAGGCAAACAAAGCCGTTTGGATATCAGTCGTCGTACAGCGCCAACAATGCAGCCAGCGTACATCAGAGAAAGCATCGCTACACATAGGACACTGTGTAAACATGGAATAGCATTGTAACGAACGAAATATGAAACTAGAACTAATCTATCTCAATCCATCCCTGGCGTGCACGTTCCGCGGCTGCTCGGCTCCGGTTCGAGTGGCACTCCGGACACAAAGAGAGAGCGACTACCCGGAATTGAAGGCGCTATATAACGTATGTATGTATGTACGTCGAACATTCATTAATGAGAGTTACTCTTGACTTCATTTGCGTCTATAGTTTATCAATTTTACAAACACTGTCATCGTCTTTCACTTACTTTTGGCTAGTGCTTGAAGCATAGTCCTGCCGCCGTAATAAACTATAGTGCAGTGAAAGAGAATTATTTCTTTTTTTATCCAAGTCACCCTCTGCTATCCGTATCCGTACCCAACCAGATATAAAAACGGTTTGAATTTTTAATTTCTTTTTTTATTTTCGCCACGGAACACTAATTAAAATACGCCCTCCGATAAAAAACATAGAGCATTCACAGGGAAGAAGAAGCAGAAGAGCAAACTGGATGATATAGTACTGTGGCTCAAGGACTTCATCATTGAGTCGTATAGTCTACAACTAAATTGTATCTCTTCAAATACAACAGTAAAACTCGGCAGAAATATTCCATTGTCTATTCAAGCAAATTTTTGATAGCACTTTTTAGAAAAAAATCGAATATAAATAATGAAATTGTAACTTGACGGCGCGGCGGTGTGTAACGCAACGCAACGCAACGCTACGCAGTTTTTTGTTTGCGTCGTAAAGTATTCGCCAAAGCATCATCATATTACGAAATAAGAAGTCTTCCCTTTGACAAGGCTCAACGTCAACGACAAGGGCCTATACCGTATCGTATACCGGCCAACGGCGCTATTAAAATCAGCGTCTCGTTCGTTGTGTTCTTCTCATTTCACTCCAATCTTGAAATGACCGTGTTCAGGTGAACAACAAAACCAACCAACGAACGAACGAACGAACGAACGAACGAACGAATGAACGAAAGAAAGAAAATTAATGAAAAACGCGTTGCGCACGAGTAGATACCTCGAGCGAGCGAGCGAGCTGACAGCCAAGTCTTCGCCGCGCCGTCGCTCGTAACGACATCACTTGAAATATAAACACGACGTGGGAATAACATGCAAGGTAGCCTATACGTGGGGTGTACATAATGAGGAATATTGATTTATTACTATGGTAGAAACATACATATATGTATATGTGTGTCGATAATGTCAATGCTTGAATTGTATGTGTGTCATTGCATGTTATTCCCTAGTATATTGTTGTTGGGTGGCTTATGGGGATGGATGGGGGAGTAGTGAACGAGTGAACGAACGAACGAACGAACGAACGAACGAACGAACGAGCGAACGAACACGTTCGTCAACGGGCATTTACAACATGATCCGTACGGAAATACGGTCGGCCCGTATCCGATGAAGCTTGCACATCGACAAGCACGATTCTCTCTTATATAGTACGCCACCCTACTTGTATTAAAGCTCTCTTCCTCCTTCTCCCACGTACTCACCTCCTTTACTAAATTCAAAACTCACGTTTGGTGGTGTTCGGTTTCGCAATCATGCATTGAACTTTTACTTTCTACGATGAACGCCAACCAATTATTTGTTTTATGACGTGTAATTTAGTGAATAATTGAATTGAATTGAATATGATGATGCGTTGCGTCAGTATTTAAATCAAAATAACAAATATACCTACATGCTACATCGTTCCGGAATATAAACTACTAATTCATTAGCCGCTCGATGGACTACATAAAAATAAAGTGCGCCAAACAAAAATGTCACTGTTGATTATTTCAGGATATAATATAAATAGTAACATACTACAGTCAGTCATGTGATGCATTTTGTTGTGCGGCCGTCACCTACATACATTTCTATTATACATACATACATACATACATACATACATACATACATATTAAGCCTTGCGCCAAAACGCTAATTGCATTTTTAAATTATAATCAGACAATATAAACAAATGTTGTGTGACGTGTATAGCATTCGTGATTGAAGAAGAGCATCATCATCATACACACTTATTATTGTATGCATTTTCTGAATAATATACTACATTTTAAATTTAATAGCGTCTGTATCTGTGCTATGGCCGATGTTTTTACCAACATTTCGAATTGCGCTTTTATGGTAACGATAAAAGTACCTAATACCTACTACTATTCCGTCATCTCCTCAGACTGCGTAATAACTAAAGTAATAATATATATAGTATATTCTTAAAAGGGGGTCGCTTGTAAATACGTAAGTATTGTGTAAGAAAAAAAAAAAAAAACGTCAAATTTCACTGCAAATTTTACGATTCTTGATATTAAAATACGACAACTTCAGTGTCTACTTTTTTTTTCATTTTTACTTAGTGAAGTTATATTATTACGACAATGCATTCCGTTGTTTTAAGGATATCATAACATGAATTTATGTATAGTTAAATTCAAGTTGAAAACTAAACTTGGACACACACACCCACACCCACACACGAACACATATAGACAATAGAGGCGTAGAGACATAGTTACAGAGAAATCCTAAAACAATATCGATGACTGTGTTTGGAACGGTTGGACAACGGTCGCACATACCTTCGGCGGCGTTCCGAAACGAACCATGACCGGATATCGCGTAAATCACGTGGTCGGCTTGACCGGACCCCGAGTAATACGGGATTTACGCTGCGCATTACCATTATGTAATCTCGCCGAGGCCGAAGCTATGCGAAGAATTCAGGCCTACACCTGTTTCCCATTACCACCGACTGCTTATGGCCAACAACTGCCTTGGCCTCACTGTGGGTGGCTGGCTAGCTGGCTGGCTGGCTGACTGGGCTACAAATACAATTGATGAACATGTGTGTGTCTGTTGTCGACTGATAAATCAGCATGTTCACTCCAAGTAATACTGTTCGCGCAATTCTTTTATTCCAACTGAACGTTGTTTAATGTTTCGAAAAGCATTGGCACCGCCATGGATGGTGCGGTTGCAGAGAGAGGGATCGATGCACTTGGATGCCAGGGCGTGCGGCTCATCGGCTCCGCCGCCGTCGCAGCCCGCGGTAACACACGCCGCGGCACCGTGAACACACAAGATACCGTCATGCTAAATGGACTAGAGACAATGCGGAAATGCAGTAGGGGACCGCGTGTCGAAGTACACGTGTACTTTTAGGTTTACACCCAACAGACAGAACGCTAAGAATTATTTTGGCTTCCGACGCGAAAATATCGCATAGAAAAAAGGAAAATGCATGGATCAGTGCTTTACTGTACTTTTCCATCAGAATATTAAACGAGGTCGAATGGACTTTATGCAACAAGGTTTGCATAGTATAGCTATACTTGGTCACCAAGCCAAAACACATCAACATGCAATACCATGCAGAGTTGCTACTAGAAGAAGAAGAAAAAAAAAAAAACTATACTTCATCGTCTGTATCATCTCCAGTTGAAGTATACATAATCATTATTTGTTTTCATTTCACAATAACACGTATCAGAAACATCAATAATTTCAGTATGATGTACTTTTAGAAAAGCATCAGTGTAGTAGTAGGTAGGTACTCTACATACTGATACTGATATGTATACTGTAATCCGTTAAAGAAACAAGGTATGCGCATACATGATACACATATGTGCATCGTAAAATCCATGGCATTGCGTGCGAAGATTTCTGATCGGTGTGGGTGCATATCGATGGATTTGTATTGATGCTGCGTCGTCTAGACGTAACTTTTTCGCTGTTCGCTGATGGCTTTGCAAAGTCAACTCAAACACCGGGGCTTTCCCCCTGCCTGCGTTAAACAAGTTCGTGTTGTAATTTTTAGACATCGACTGCCGTGCGGCTTAACTGTAAGGCCCGGATCGGATACCAGCCCAGGGCTCTATGTATATGTATGTATGTATGTATGTATGTACGCAGCCCTCCGAATATCGTTACGTACATACAAAGAGGGATTTCGAAATTGAGATGTTTTGACGACATCAGTTATCGAGCATTCGTTAGGATATATGAATTTTGTTTAGTTTTCTGATTCAAGGGGGACGTTGGTAGCTATATAAGCGTAGATATAAAACTAAATAAAATATTCATTCAATATTTCTGGTATTACAGTTATCTATAGGTATTTATCAGATTTCTAAAATTGTTGTAATATTGGTATGTCCCAATGTTTAATTGTTGAAATGATTTGCAATCGATGCATTTGACTAAAACTTTAAAACATACATCTATTGTAGATATATGTATGTAGTACGTATATTCACATACAAATATAGAACCGCTTTTGTGTCATCATCTTCCAACTCAATTCGTCATCGAAGAAAAACAAAGTTGCAAAGTGAGAAGAACAAAGATGCCATGCCATACTATGGTACGGTATGAAACCAGATGAGAACTGAGGCGCCGCTGGTTCGGAACTAGAGAGAGAGTAGCGTCATTTCATTTCATGAATGAGAGAGCTACCGAACCGCTACGGAGCAGGAGAGAAAATACCCGGCATCGCTACGTCCGATATACGAAACGACATGAGACGTAAACGTGAAGGGCACAGCGCACAGCGTGGCTTCGCTCGTAATCTGTGAAAGCTTCTAAACCACACACACACACACACACACACTCTCTCTCACTCACACACAGATATGCTGTAGAGATAGCTGTCGGTACGCGTTTGGTCACGTTCACACGATACCTACCCGAGCGACTTTTTTACAGCCGCTGATTCAGTAAAATACACTGCGAATGTCCATTTACTTTACCACGGCTGCCATTGGTGCAGTGTCAAGGATTCTTTGTTCCGGCAGCTTAGCTTAGCACAGCACAGAAAGCCACTGGCCAAGGATGTTTTTCCGGTGGCATTTTTCAAAAACATTGCATTGCAGTGAAATAAAAATACGTCATCAACTATTGCTGCTGTGGATAAAGATGGAAAATAGATTTTAAATGTAAAGTGTGTATACATATGAACAGCCTAATAAATATATATACACAAGCACAAGCACCCTTTGAACAAGTAGTGGTTTCACATACTATATGTATATTAACGAATATGTATACCTATCTATGTACATACATACCTTAGCTATATAGTCTGGTTGCACACTTTCTAAACTCGCTTTATATTTTAATCATCTCTTGGTACGGTGGCGACGACGACGGCGCCTCGCTACGGTAACGCACTCGGGGCTAATAATTTACAAGGCTACACGCGTTAAACACCGCCTTTCGAAGCTCTACTGCAACACCATCCTACTGCATCATACTGTAGGTAGTTAGATAGGCAGTATTCCTCCTAAAATACAAGTATGATGATGCATCGTATCTTTCCCCCTTGTATAACTATAACATAACAAGAGACCTGCAAAAACGAGGTTTTGGTTATTTTCTAAATGTTTGGTCTAAAATCAAATGAAACTAGCTACGTCATAATTAGCACGCCACACTATAGTAAAGTTAGCACGCCACCATATTATAACATAAACTGTAGAGATGTTAACGTTTGATGGGCGCACAGTGTGGGATTCAGGAAAAATCAATTGGTGAGAAAGTGTTTAAATCCAGGCCTGCAACATGTGCTGGCATCCAAACGTAGAAGAGCATACGGAGGACGCATAGCGTAGCACATTGGCTGGTTGAGTACCTA
This sequence comes from Nebria salina, assembly GCA_944039245.1. NCBI lineage: Eukaryota > Metazoa > Arthropoda > Insecta > Coleoptera > Carabidae > Nebria > Nebria salina. The sequence continues at coordinate 16,295,629 of OX063271.1, forward strand.
TGTATGTATGTATGTATGTACATACAAGAAGAAGAACGTGGGATGACAGTAACTATGGTGGCGAGGTCGCTCACTCGTTTGGCTGATTCGGCGCCGTCACCTAGGAAGCACAAGCCGGAGCGGGCTCGCGCGTGTGATGAAAGATATTCAGCGTTCTCTCGTCGTACGTACGAACATACGAGCGAACGAACGAACGAACGAGCAAGCTAGTAACGGCTGAACGAACCCGACGCCATCGGCCCATGCTAATGAAATAGCTGCGGGCAACGGAGCAGATCAATGTTACCGCTTCCCTTCTCAGTTACACTCATCTAGAGTACAATCTAGTTGTCTTAGTTTCTCTACCGTGTAGAAATACCACCTGGTATATCTGTCAATTGACACACACACGCACTCACAGTGGATGACTGCTTCTTGTTTCTATCGTCTCAAATAATGTCGTTTGTTAATCGAAAACTACATCACGCCGACTAATGAAAGAAACACCCCATTATGCCTTCGTCTCAAAGACCAGCAGCAATACCTCTCTCTATGGCCTGAATATTTATTTCCATCAGCGCAGAAACGTGCAAATCAAAAACAGTAATTACTTTTCCCAAGTACGTGTAGACAAACAGAGTAGCAGTAGCAATACAAAACGGTGTTTGGCAACACATCACTTTGCGCAATTCGTACCGTATTGCACCTAGCGCGTTAGCCAGTTGCCTCCTCAGGCCATTTGTGTACGATGAGCTAGATGAAGCCGCGGACAACTCATTAAACAATTACCCATGGGCAAAATTATAACAAGAACGACTTGAGTAATGAAGAGCGGCGATGACGATGACGATGGCGACAAACGACCGCAAGGGATCTTGATCTTTTCTTTAGCCCCCAAACATCATGGCGCACCACTATGTAGTCTTACACTAAATACAATTATACACATACATATATACATACATACATACAAAAAAATACCACCAAAGTACCTATATATGTAGGTATATATATATATATATATTCATCCGGATTTACATATTTCTTTATGTGGCCCCGTTTTGCATAGTGCGCTTTTATATTCCTGCCACAGAGTGAAAGTTTCAAAAGAAATATATAGGTATGTATGTATGTACGTAGTATGTACGAGTACCAACGTAAACACATGCCTGCATCACACTTTATATTTTATTTATTTTTTGCACAATTATTATTGAATGTTAAATGTGTGAGAATAGTAAAATTTATAAAACCTAGCGGACGCTTTAGTTTTCGAAGGGAACATTAATCACCCAGTTTTATTATTTTTTCAAATTAAATGGATAGGGTATAATGTAAATGTATACCAAAACTAAATAAATCGATGCTGTATTTTGGCGTCAGCTTTGATAATAATAATTATGAACTGCATCGTTGCGCTTGCTATCTGTTAGAACATCTCTTTATCTTCATTTCGTATGTACGCCATCATCATTACGCGAGTTGGCTGTCGCTAGTGATTAATTTTCGTCAGTCTGTTATACGTATTATTGAACGTAGGTACGTACATACATACATACATACATACATGCATACATCTTTTTTTTTCCAATTTACAACCCTTGAAATATTGTCAGCGCACTTGAATAACAACTTGTATGTATGTATATACATACATTTGGGTCAATGCCTTCGACAAGCATTGCTTTCGATCGGTAACTGTTATCGTGCCGGCCCACGGGACTGATTGCCGGACCACCAGTTCTGTTCAACTTCTTACTCTTTGTATATTGATTCGAGTCTTGTTTAGAAACAATATATACATACATACATATGTATATAAAACACGAAATTCATCTATAGTAGCAATGGATGTGTGTGTATTTGCAATGTATAGATGGAACAAATATTACATGACCGACCGTGTCTCATTCCAATAGACTATGGTGGCTCTGCTATAAACAAAAATATAAACAAAGAACACGCGACTGAGTTCTCGCTGGTGGAAGTGAACACGAAACAACCCAAGCTCAGAGATAGAAACTCGCTCGTAGAAGGCAAGGTAAAGCGAACAAAAGCGTGCGTCCTGACACGCTATCTAGAAAACTGAAGCGTCGACGTTCTGACGGTAGTGTGGGGCGGCGGAAGTACCACCCGGCCCAGCAAGGCATGGCCTGGCCCAACTGTACACTCTACCACAAGAGAACGTTTCGTTCAGCTTTTTTTGTTGTTTGTACATACATACATACATACATACATACATGCATGCATGCGACCCACTCGTCTATAACTGAAACTATGGAACTTTTCTTCGGTCGAGTCCAACTACTTATAGTTTTTTGTTAAACAAAAATGAATTTTTTTCCAGCCACTACTCAAAATTCAGTTATGTCACTGAAGAACAAAATGGCGGTAATGCCTATCCGATTTGTTCACCTACAGATCCCGTGGCCGTTCGTCCGTGCACGCTAGTGCTTCATTAATATTTCATACAGTGCTGCGTTCACCGCACGTGCCTGAATATTCGGATGAAAAATTGCAAGCCACCAGCCATAGCTCCTGCAGAGATTTCACATCTACGCCACGCCACCCTGCTCTGCTACTATTGTGTTTCAACATTTTCTTTTGTTGTTTACCAACAATCCTAATTTGTTTCTTGGTGACGTCATGCCCTTTAGATTTTAAATAAATGTTATTCAACTAATTCCATTTGTCATCCTTGGTCAACAACAACTAGATCTAATGATTTGAGGGCAACGTGAGCGAACGACACCGTTGCTACCGGTGTCTAGCGTGCTAGTTTGCGTGTTTATTTCGGTTCATTCTCTCTCTCTCTCTTTCGTTGTGGATCCATTTGTTTTTTGCACATACATACATACATGGGTATGTATGTACCTTCAAGTGACGACCGAAGGACAACTAGTTAATGTTGTTGTCGTTTACACATTTTATAATGTAAATTTAACGGACGCCGCGGCGATGTCACACGTGAATATTATTGACTAAACACATCTATACATACTATTTGTATTATTCATCAAGGCAGTTCTGATTTACATAGATATCTATGTATGTATGTAATAAGAGTATTCTTTTTTTCTTAGCATGACGAAATGTTGTTTAAAAAGTCAATAAATATTCTGAGCATGATGCTGTAATTTGGTGGTAATTTTGTGCGTCTGAGAAAAAAAAAAAAAAGTCCAACGAACGGGGAACACGCAACATAATTGAGTAAATGATAATTTGACGAGGGCGCGTAAGGAAAATCTCACTTCGAGATGAAATGTTAATAGCTATAAGCACGAATTAGTTTAGCCGGTCGCTACTGGAGCGCTGCAGATGCGAAAACAGATTTTCTCTAATTATTTTTTAAAATACAGCAGAGCTTAAAGTATCTCTTGCAACGGTATGAGAATTCATTATATTAATATTTTTATTTACTGTATACGCAGATTTATAAAATGCGATCCGTATGTATGTACCTATATGTTAGCCACAACTAGAATAGCTCTATGTATAGCTAGTAGCCTATATAATCCCTCAACGCGCACATAAACAACTCGGTCCCTCGGAGCGCTGTGTGACAGCGTGCCTAGCCTGTCACGTCGTTTGAACGCCCGGCTTCTGTGAACGTGAACGGCAGCTACACTGCTATACAGCTGTAGGATGTGTGTGTGTGTGTGTGTTTGTGTGTGTGTTCAGACTAGCGTGACCGGCAACGATTTCGAACGTCAAACGAGCTACACACTGCGCCCCTTTACCCCGACGCACCCGCTTGCTATCGCGTTCAACTCTGCTCAGGTGATAAATCTGAATCACGGTTCGCACCAACGTTAAACTTTTACAACGCACCGCCGAAATATGGCACGGAGCATTTCACACACACACACACACACACACACAATTAAAAACTAGTATGTACTCTACATAAAGACGACAGTTTCGTTTAGTTCAGTTGCAGCTTATATGCATGAGAATTGAAGTGGAATATCAGCTAAACTGCGGAAGTATACCAAACACAGAGACGCGCCCGAAAAATGAGACAGACAGATTTATCGGGCACGGGGTGACCGTAGGAGCGAGTGGAATAGAGCACACGTGCCGTGTACTGTAATTGGAGCGAGAGAGATGTGCTCTGGCGTAGATTCGACTATCACGCGCTGTGGTATGGCGTATAGCAACTAGCGAGCGTGGTTTGCCAGTTACGGGCCCGTCAGACTCCAGCGCACCGGGAACCACACCCGTCCGCCCATTTAGCAATGCGCTACGCGTCCACTCAAACTAAACACGTTGCTTTCCAACGTTATATTCATGCATACATACTATACTATACTATACTATAATACTCGGTTTTTTAGCGATCTATACATTTACCATCATTGCTGGCGATTCTAAAAAGAATGGAGAGAAATTAACATTTAGCTATTATTTTTATTTATTTTGCATAGCCATACACACATAAATATTCCACAAGAAAAATGAACACCCTCGCGGCCGTGTTATTTACACTGGTTGTTACCCCATGGCAGTGGACGGACGTTGTGTCGGATTAGTGTTAAAAAATTCCGCACTATTTATTTTCATTTGTCACACGCGCACATGGGGCCACATAACAGATTCGATATGTGACATAAGTCAATTTGTTTAAGAAAACACATTTGTATGTGTGTATGTATGACAACACAAGTCCAGCGTAACACCTGATGTATTATAGAAACATTTGACAAATATACACCCAAGTTGGTGTTTATTACTAAAACAATTTATTCTGGTATTAATTCTATTTCAAACAACAATGTTCAAAATTAGCAATAAATTAATTGGTATACATATATGTATGTGTGTATGTATGTGCATTTACTATATTTGGATTGGAATTGTTCGTTTTTCTTTCAAGTAGTTTCAACTGAATTTTAATGTTTGTTTAATCTTGAAACAACGCCAAGTGTTTGAACAGCAGATGAGGGATTCTAGTGTTTCCGAGATTTTGACGAATACCTGCTAAAGAAAACACGAAGGCTTTGTTTACCAAACATCCACGCATCACAGACAAGCTACTAATACCTGATGAGTACATGCACACGCACACACACAGGCAAAATAAAAACAATGTCAGCGGGAGAGACAACAAGTAGTGCAAACGGCCATATTGAAACATCATTTGATGATGTTGTTGGTGGCTCATAAACATCTCTTTATCCAGATGCAGTGGCATACAGAAGAGAGGCGGAGATCGCGTGCCCTGAAGAGATGTGATCGTTGTGTCTTGCTGCGTGTGCTTACTGTTGGTTGCCGCCGCCGTGCCGTCTCCACCTCCGCGCGCAACGCCGACGTCGGACCTAATTGATGTCTTGGACACGCAACGGCCAAGCCACCGAACTCGCACGAATATACCTATACACCTACCTACTACAATATATACGAATATTTATTTTATATCTATCTATCTATGAATGTATTAGGTTGCACTCTTACATGTTGTAAGGGGCAGCAAATTAAATCTTTATTTAATCATCATAGTATGTACATCTTTTGCTTTCCCATTGAATCAACTGGTCATTAGAAAAAAGAAAGGATTATGTTTTGGGTGTGTGTGGGTTATAGATCCAAGTGGGTGTGAATCGATAGGTGGCGTGTGTGTTGAAGCCGCCGCGCCGCTTCGGTACAACTACGCGGGCCCATTCCGTTTTGTCAGGCCCGTTCTATTGTCTGCCCGTTCGTTCGTTCGTTCGTTCATTCGCTGTAGGTACGTTCGTACGTTGTTTTGTTGTTGTCGACGACAGCGACCCACATATTCTCCGAGTATCGCCGTCTCTGTCGACGCGACGTTCTCGCTCAAAGAATCAAGCTGCTGCCGCATCATTATTTACAATTCCGCGCGCACAACAACGTGTATTGTTAAGTGCCGACGACTGCCAACACACACACACACACATTCATAAAAAATATACGTATTAAAATATATATATATATATTATATATATTTCAAACCGATGTAATAATAGTAATGAAAAAAAAAAATGTTTAGAATCAAGTTGACTATTAAAGCAATATACATAACTATTTTCAAGACTTGAAAGTGCTGACAAAGATAAAACAGAATAGGGGTTCAAGTCAGCAAGACACGTTGGGAAAAAGTCGAGATGAAAAAGAAATCGAACCCGCATTGCTAGATCGCGAGAATTTCGACAGTGCATCTCACAATAAGTGTAGAACCAACGAACAAAGAATGCCAAAGTGAAGAAGAAGAGGAAGAGGAGGAGGAGGAGGTGAAGTAAGAAGAAATGTTCACAGCGCGACGTGTGCACAATGCTTTCGTCCTTAATATGCGCCCCCGCGCGTTCAGCGTCGTTAGCGTTCGCAACCAGAGATCCCAGCTCTGTTCCTGGGTGCTTTTGCTAGCCAGGCGCACTTGCGTCCTGTTTGCTTTCGCGGAAATATAGTGGAAGCGGTCCAACGGTACGCCGCTGGCAGACCGGCACTCCCTGAGCAATACTGACTGTCTTCTCTTTTCACGAACAAACACTGTGCTGTGCTGTGCTATGCTGTGCTGTGCTGTGCTGCCCTGCGCTGCGCTGCTCTTATGACTTGAGTACTGAAACGTGCCGTTGAATCCTGACCGCAAACGAAACCGTAACCGTTAACCATTAACCGGAACAAAAAGAACACAGGCATTGCATAGAACAGGAGGAGATGTATGTAGATCTACTATCGATGCATTGCAAATTCTATTAAGATTGTATATACCTACATAGGTAGTATGACTAGTATTTTTGATTTGATGCAAAGCGCGCTGACCCTCCCTTCCTATCTTTGTTTGTGTGTTATATATGTATGTATGTATATATGTGCATACATAGTTACGACAATTTCATGTAGCAAACAGTGTATTATATGTACATGTATGCTGCTGTCCTGTTGTATGTGTATGTATGTGACACACGGACGAGTGGGCACTAGCGACGATTCTACCCAGGGACAGGAACATAGTTTGATGTTGGCGTGAACACAACATGGTTGAATGGTTCACGCCCGTTAGTGGTCTGGCATCAGGGTCATATGTTATTCAATAGGGATGTGCATATGTGTTAGTTACTCTCTCTACATATAATATGAGTGTTTGTCCGCATATATGTATGTACATACATACATATATATTTGTTGCTTATGTATATTTAATTAAAAAAAAAAAATCAATATATTTACGATAAAGTATAAGTAAAAGTAGAAGAATCCATACATAAGGTCGTTGTAAACATCTTGTCCGTTAGAACGAGAAATAAAACACAAAAAACAAAAAAAGAAAGAAAGAAACAAAAGGTATCTTTGACATCGTATAGTGTTCCACAAGCGCGATAAAGTGTTTTGTGTCGTTGTGTCGTTGTGTCGTTATGCCGGCTGGCAGGTTCACATCGTCGGTCGTCGCATTTACGCTTACGATACGTTACGTTCCGTTCCGTTTCGTTCTGCTCAGTCACAAGAACAGGTGTGAGACGGACGGACGGACGGACGGACGAACGAACGAACGGAAGGAAGGATGGGTCGCGTTTGTTATTACCTACTGCCGCTGCACGGGAAGCGTGATAATCTAATCGCGCCTACGAACGACCCCGAGGCTACAACGTTCACGGCCATACCGTATCCACGCCTAATGACACGGGGGACGCATCGCAGCGCAACGTTGTGTTCACAAACGATACGAACGTTCGACCAAGCGAATGTTTGCGACGCTTCAACCGGGCGCACTACTTCTCACACTTGAATGGCGTATTAAATGTATCATCATTACGAGTATTTCATATACTAGATGTACATATGTATACATAATATTTATTTATTTATTTATACATATAGGTACACACATGGACAAAGCTTTAATTTAATTTCACTATGTATAGCAGCACAAAGAGACCTTATATTAGCAGAGGAGAGGAAACGATGGTTGCTCATCAATTGCCGCCTCCACCATTGCCGCCGACACACAACACAGACCACACCAAAACGGATATTGCATTGGCATGTGCGGGCCACCCCTAGTTGTAGTCAGGGCACACCGGATACACAAGGCGACGTCACACGCGATGCTACTGTTCCGGTGTATAGGACACGCATTGTATAATTGTCACACATGAAATGAAAATATTACATACTACGACATCCCTTTATCTATACATATGCATGTAAGTAGCAGACATTTTCTTAATCCGACTATTCTTGTTCTTAATTAGAAATGAAATTTGATTTGGAAAAATATTTGCGAAACTTTAGAAAAGTGTCCTTGGAGAGACGATTGGTCAATGATTAGCGGAGTAAGAAGGTAGGTAGGTAGGTAGGTAATGCGGTTTACAAAAGTTTCATGTTGATAAAATCGTTCGAATCGCTAAATGAGAATGTTATCGCCGTTTACGAATGATTAGTTTCGTGCGCGTATAATTACCTCTTAAAACTCGCAGAAACTAATAATAAGTTTTGCAAAAGTTAAATGTTTGACTTTTGCTTGCTATAGCAAGTTAGGTAGCCATCAGTTGGCCTGCTTTGCTTGCTCACTTTGACAGTCGGATTTTGAATAATTTTTTTCGAAATTAAACCAATAATATATTCGCTCGTTTCGTTTTGTAGTAATATGCTGTGCCCGTCATGAATTTCGATTTGAATGAATAATCTTGTTCGACAAAGTGTTGATTCGATTACTTCCGAAATTAGACACGATCACATCGTCAAACGATTCCAGTTACATGCTTTTCCAATTAGACTTTTGCAAACTGATTAAATATCATCCATTGCTATGGTATTACACAGTACCTACGAAGATAGGTATATTTCGTGTTGGCATAAAAACAAAGCTACTACTAGACAAAGTAAATGAAATGTACATACATACAGTAAAGCTAAACATATTGGTAGACGTGTGTTATTTGTCTACTGGATGAAGAAACAATAGCACCACATGACACTATCACATGATGAACAAATGAACGGCGTTGCTAACACAAAAACAAAGTTTCAGTGCACGCGGGGGAAGTTAAGCTAGACGTGTTCTTCATACATACATACATATCGTACGTCACTAGATCAAATATCATCATTTCTATTTTGTTCATCATAGATGGATGGATGGATGAATGTTCCCTTTTAGGTATAGTAGAGCAGAATACGCGTTCGTTGTCGACGTAGTCAAGTCTCCCTCTGTGTGTTCCGTCTCCCTTCGTGCGTGATAAATGCGTATCGACCGACTAATAGCGTAGGGAATACTCGTGTCTCTAGTTCCTTGCTAACCAACCAACCCATCAACCCACCAGAGTAACGCTACGAATCGACAAATGTCACCAATCATTCAACACGTAATATGATATGTGATTCTAGGACAATGTACAATTAAAATACATCTGCACATTTCCTATATGCATGTACTACGTACGTACATTAATAGTAAAGATGGCAGGTGTCCGATGTATGTATGTAGAAATAGACTGCGACCTGCTATCGACAGCCGGCACCACACATTATAAATTTGCTTCCCTGTCGGTCTTTTCCATTCGCTCTCGTATCAAGCTATTGCTATTGCTATTGCTATTGCTATTGGATTATCGGTTCAATAAGGTTTTTGATTGGTGCTTTAATGAAACACACACATGCACGGACAATGTTTATATGTAGTAGTAGTAATACATAAGTGAATTTTCTATTCACAACAAAACAGCTAAAGTGCGTTGATGTATTGTTTAGCTGCGGTAGGTAGGTTGGTTGGTCGGTCGGTCTTGTTGTGCCAGGATACAATCATAAATCACTAAAAGTGTGCGTTGTTTCGCCCACTAAACCAGTCATTTGTATGCGGCGATTTATGTTTAAATATTTTTTTTAACAAATCTCGACCAGCGTTAGTAGGTATACGTCTAACGCATTACTGCAGATCTATGTATGTATGTATGTATGTAATATGCGCAATATTCAAAATTATTAATAGCCCAATTGGTTTCATTAATAGTTGGTCAAGATTAAGTTATAGAGCCCTAATGATGGTATTAGCATGTTTCCCGGTCATTGTATATCTATCATAGTGTTTAATAAAATTACATAGTAATGGCTCCCTGATTATATGGTATGGCCTGCGGGTGTATGTATGTATGTATGTATGTATGCCGTCACTCACTACTTCAATTCGATCTATACCTTCGACCTTCGACACGAGTCGTCATAGATACAGCATATAGGGAACGATCGATAGTCGATTTCCGCTGGTGATATGTTACGTACTACATACATACATGCATACATACATACATACATACATATGTATGTATGTGTAGAGGATTGAACAGTCAAGAACTCGCCGCATATACCCTTGTCATGTCGTTGAATATCGTGTCTCGCTAACTCCCTTTTGCAAGTATTTGAGTATTTCTTTTCTCGTATGGTTCAATGATTAGTAACAAACATACTATGTAGGTATGTACATGGTATGCGTTTTGTGTTTTGCACCGTATGATGAATTATATTGTAAATAAAAATGGTGCTCTGGCTCTGTAGGTACTACATGATTTTAATTCCCGACGCGTAGCCCGTACTGGACGAGATTCATCGACGCGGTAAGCCCCTCGCTGGCCGTCGAGCCTTCACGTGTATTAGTATTCCGTACAATGGGTCCAGTGCATAGCCGCCGGTCGGTTGCTACGCCGAACTGCACCACGCCACGCCGCGCCGCCACTCTGTCGTGTGCTCGACTGCTGATGTTGCTCCTGCTGCTGCTACTGCTGCTGCTGCTGCCGGGTAGATTAAAAGCCCCCCGGTGATTATTGCTCGCTCGTTCGTTCGTTCGTTCGTACGAGTGTGTGAGATCGCTTCGATTAAAATTTTCATTCCCCTCTTGGTCGCAGAAAGTTTCGTATCGAAACCAATTGGCAGTCCAAATTTATTATTATTGTTATTATTATGGAATTTCCATCATATCACTTGACAGACAAGATATTAGATATAATGCAATACAACATACATACATACATATAGCACGTCAAGAAGCAACTTTTTTTTTTAAAATTTATTTCGATAATGATTGATGATTGGTTGACTTTTTAACAAGTTGATTACGACAAAAAAGAATCAATAAATCAAGAGAACGAAATGTAGGTATATGATGAAATACATATGGTATTGTCAGGAGAATAAAAGTTTGCAGAGGTGTATTTAGCATAAATTTGACGAGGAATTATTTTGAAAAGTCGGTCATGGTGGTTGGTTGGTTGATTGTAGTAAAGCGTAGCAGGGGCCAGTAGTGTATCGAGAAATAAATCGATCATAGCATCGGTCGGCGGTCGGTGTTGGGAGCCGAGCCGACAGAGCCGCGGGCCGCTCGTTCGTTCGTTCGTTGGTTCACTCGCTCGCTCGCCCGCTCGTCGATCAAAGATAAAGCGCTTTGGGACACTGTGGGGGATTGGTTGTTGTAGTGCTCCGCATGTCCCATTAGCATGCTGCCTGCCTGCCTGCCGCTTCCACCGCAGTGTCCAATACACGCTCCTAAAAAAGGTGCGACTGAAATTCTATTTGACTACGACTTGGGCGGAATGTCGGCGGCGTAATTAGCATTGACATATGATGATGATGATATGAACATAGTCTGTATGGTGCAAGTTGAATTTTGATTTTGTCAAGCATAGAATTTGAATTTAAACTGTTAATATTCCGTGTACAAATACACTACTAGTGCATGGATTAGTGCTCGAAACAATTGGTCTATTATTAATAATGCATATATTTAAACAAGCGTGTTGATTTATTTACACACATAATACATGTTGTACATACATACATACATATATGTTAAGTTTGATTGTTTGTTGCAATATTTTTCTAATATGCGTAGTATAACGCAGCGCATCGTTAGGTGCAGCGCAGCTACTCAATCAAACAGCCGCCTATCCATTTGCAGAGTGTTTCTGACTGGAAGTAAAAAGCTCGTCTTTCGGGGAGGCGTCGGTGTTGAAATGATTGCTTCAGCTAGCTGTCGTAAATTCGGTAACGAGCCCGGGCGTACGAGATCCTAATAACAGCGCGCGCGCGCGCGCGCGCCCTCACAAAGGAACGTAAAACGCTGCAGTAAACGAGCGAACGAGCCAACGAACGAACGCTCGCGCGGTCCAATATATCGCTGGAGAGGACGTTGCCAACGCGTCTTATTACGGGATGATTTAGGGACGAACGGGCGGGCACCATGCCTTTCCGCGCCTCGCCTCGCCTTGCCTCGCCGGTACGCCCTTGGAGATTAGCGCTGTGATTGATGCGCTTAACAGATAATGGATCTACATTCTTTCTTTGTTACCGCAATCATGCATACGAGCGCATTCTAGTTGTATTATACATATACAAATTATTAAGAGGGCCATGGCAACATCAACATTATTATTAGTATTATTATTAGTACCGAGGAAATGAATGAATCGTTCTCATGTGACATTCAATAATATTTCATCTTCGCCACATGCAGTTGGTTGGTGTGGGTAAGCGTGTGAGATGTGGGTGCCAGCAGCTGTGTGTTGATGAAGAAGTCGTGTGTGTGTGTGACCTGATTCGACGCGTCTGTCTGCAAAGACGAGAAAGGCACGACCGTGACCGTCGAACTGCTACAACGAAAGCATGTTGCTCTGATCTGATATTCTGACTAGCGCCCTCATCTATACACATATATACATATGTATACCTATATAGTACGATTGTATGCATTCATTCTATGTAGTATATACTACGTATGTAGTTTAAATCCCCCTTCCTTCGCTATGGTGGACATTTGACCAAACCGTGAATGCCACAAACTGATGCAGTCAACTGTAAACCGCCTCTTGAGATTTCAAACAGGATCCGAATAAATAATTGGATGTTTGTCATAATCGTGGCCAATATTGACAGGGTCACCATTGGTCAAACCACCAATATCGTTGACTCAACGACCGTAGCCATAAACGGCGGCCCCCTTCCCCCATGTTTACACAGGCAACCACGCGTCGCACCGGTGCCTTCAATTTTCATTGCTATCGTTGAAGAAGATGTTGGGTGCGGGTGCGGGTGGGGGCTTAGTCAATTTGGGGCTTAATAATGCACGTGCACGCTTGCGGTTAACGTTATACCTCCCCCATAGGCTACCATTATAATAAACATTCCAACTATACCCAAAGTAACTAGTATGACGCCGCAATCAAGTGGCTCATTCTAAGATACTTTTATTGAATCGAATTTGAATTGTAACTGAAACAATATGTATAGTGTATGTAGGGCAATAATTGACATGTCGGCTAACAAAGTTGGATGTAAAGTAAAATATTATGAAAGCAACAATAAGTTTGGAAGCTACGAAGCGTGCAATTACGAAAGTTTGTTGTTCGCCTGGTTTTCAGTTGGTAGCAGCTAAAACGTCAAATATGTTTTTGCCGCGGAAACTTTCCGAACTGAACATTATATACACACACACACACTCGACACATAACTACCGATTATTGTCACGTCCTGCGGTGACTTACAAAGCCAGAGAGATAAACAAGTTACTTAGCCCGTTGTTATATGCATTCATTCACACATTAAAAAGACGAAATGCGGACGAGCATTATAGAGTAGTAAACGTTAATTAACTAATGTGTGTGTGTGTGTGTGTGTGTGTGTGTGTACGATAAAGAAACAGAAAGACCGCCGCGGCGCACATAGTATACAGAGCATCAAGTGATTAACATCTTTGCAACAAGTTGCTAATAAATCAAGGGAAGAATTTCATCTGGTCGACCCTCACGTATATACTTTTCGACGATAACAGGGCGACTGCGGTACCCGGAGGATGGCGGCGGGTAGAGGAGGAGAGTGAAGAACTTTACTACATGAAATAAGCTTGGCCGTGGGGCGGGGGTTCGGATGGCGGTTGGCTAGGCGACAGCACAACGTCGCCAACGATGGTGTGCTCTTACGGAAATGCCGTCTATAATTCAACGCTGCTGAAACGACAACAAAGTGGCCTGGACAGAGCACAGGTGCAGCTCAAACGTTTCATCATCATGGGAGGAATACACTGGCAGTAGCATTTGAGAAAGTAAAGGAATAAAAAAAAAAAAAAACCTAGATATGGGTGAAAATATCGCAAATAATGTTTTCGTTTGATAAGCACGATGCAGGGTTGTTTGGTAGGTATGGTTTTGTAGGACGCGTACGGAACAAAGAGGAAATCCTAATATTAATAGCCCGGGTCTCCGTATCACGTTCCCAATGATTAATACGCAGAACCGGAGCAATTAAGGGGACTACCAGCAGCGCCAGTGCGCGGCTTTATATACGTATGTATGTATGTATATATGTCTCCGTGTGCTATGCTACCGGCACGGCGCAGCGCGGCGACGTTTTGGTTCACTTCAGCCGGCCACCGAGGCGAGAACAAAGAAGAAAACTAAAAACACTATAGGCAAAGCGGTGCGTGCAAGTTGAAAATTGATTTGCAATTAGAAGCGCCCACTTGGCATGGTGTGAATATTGTATACGTATCAACTGCCTCTGTATAATGATGAGTCAGTCAGTAGTGTAGTGATGTGTACATACGTACACGTATGCATGTATGTAGAGAAATGATTATAATTCCAGTCAGGTGGACAATCATATGGTCGTGTGGGCAGCAGTAGCAGCAGCAGCAGCACTAGCAGCAACAACTAGAACGTCCGCCACGCGATTAGGAATGCTCGAATGCAACATACTACAATATCCAACAACTGGCACTGTTCGTTTGCCTGCCTGCCTGTGCTGTGCCTGTGCTGTGCCTGCCTATGCCTATGCCTGTACTTGTGCCTAGGCATGACTCCTCCAACATACGTAACATAACGGCCGAGAGTAGACAATGGTGCCACCGTTCTCGCTCTAGTGAGCGTGTTCTCCGCCGCTATCTCCGTTTCTCGCCGTGTTCGCGTACGCTATCGCCCGCCACAATGGGCCCGGAACTCATCAGGCCCGGTCTCCCGTTGCTTCGCTCGCCCCAACGCTGGTACGACGACCGACGTCTGACGATAACATCACTCGTCGTCCCCGTTACCCGTCGCCCGTTTCACATACAACAACACTGCCAAACATATTCAACCTTACTGCAATGCAATATTTTTCACATGACAATAATCATCGACATTGACGACACTTTTTTTGTTTATAAACAATTACTCTATAACGTATTATGACAATCAACAATTTCTAACATATAATGAAAATAAAAATCGATATCCTTGTGGCGTGATATGCCGCATTTAATGCAAAACGTACTACATATACATATAATACGTAGCTAGTAGCTATAGCTAGCGATTCATGTATAGTATTTATATGCCATATGTACTACATATATATCTATTCGCGAGCGTCTCTTATTTAACTTTATTATTACGTACATCTCTAGTTATTATAATTTAAATAAAATCGATGCGGGTGTGCCTAGAGATGGATCAAGTATCTACGCCACTGAGTAATGGCGTTGCATGTTCCATTATGGGTAACATTGACAAAAGGACATTTCCTGGTTAACCGTCATCAATGTTTATGTCCTTTCACCGTGATGCGTTATTATTGTCATCATAGATTCGTCTTTATTAAAATGCATATTTGCCCATACGTAGGTACATACATATGTACATAGGTATATGTATATATGGTATATGGATAAAATAGTTTAATTCAAAATATATATATACATTCTTACAATATTATTCATGGACAATTTGTTGAAGCAGACAATATAATACGTAGCACACTAGTGTTTTATTTTGAGTTCGTCTTCTCGGTTCGAGTTGACCAAAGAAACCAAACCAAACTAGCGCCGCCTGTCACGTATTTTAACTTAACGCTTTTGGATTCGATCCAACAAACAACCGATGCACGCCCGCCCGCCCCAAAGACGACCGTCTTTTTTACCGACACAAGCCGTGAAACTTATCAACCATTCCAAACAAAACAACCAACACGGAATACATTCTAGATGGATTCTTTGTCCCGGTCATCTAGTAGGTGTGTATGTATGATTAATATCATGTATTTAGTAAATCGATAAAACAATCTATTATTCCACATATGATTTTGTTATTCAAAAATACATCGCTAATAATTAAACTCGTATTAAAAAGATTGTTCCTTGCTTGTCTATCTCAGTAGCTTAACTTAACCGTGGCGGTTATTAGCAGTAACAAATAAATAATTGTCAGCCAATAATTCTATGAATTACATACATACATACGTATGTACTACATATAACTCAAATGACGAAAAAATCTACATACAAGGAATAAATTAGGAATTTGTATTGTTGAATTTAACCAGATCGATCGATGAGGCAGGCAGGCAGGCAGGCAGGCAACAATTCTAATGCTCTATCGCACAACAATAGTTCTGAAGTGAAAACACGCAGCACCGTAATAAGTTGTACGTACGTACGTACGTACGTATATACGTACCGTTTGGTTGGGCCATGCGTGCAACAAACTGTGCTATGGGGCGGGTGAACAGTGTGTGCGTGTGTGTGTTTCGACGCGAGATTAATGACGAAATAGGCTCGGGCTGACGATGACGGCATGGTCGAACAAAGAGTCGTCATCCGCTCGACGGAGTGTGTACAGTGCGTCATCCGGCGCGCTACATTGTCGTCGTCGTCGTCGTTGTTGGACTTTGACACACACACACACACACACACAAGATTCGTTCAATTCAAAAACATTTCCGTCGTCGCACTTGACATGCTGTATTCTTCCTTCAGCAACTCTGCTTAACATGGTGGCAATTGTTTCATTTGCTTTTGTCTAATTTGGTAATGCTAGAAAAGTAGTAGTAATTTTCATTTAATATTTGGTTAGATTTTGTTGAATGTTGCATTTTCATCGCAATTGATTGAGAATCCCTGCGCACAATGTGCGTTCCAATCCACTGGTTTCGTTGAATTGTTGTGATCTTTTTACGGCCTTATCATCATGCGACCGCACGGAGTTTTTCCATTATCAAAGTGAGCGCGCGAGACGTTCGCTGCTTGCGATACGAGTTTAATCTCAACTATCAGGAATTCGGATTACATACGGATAGACATACGGACATACGTACGGTGTTTCTCGTACGAAGGAATACCTGCCTGCTGCTCGTAATACGTTTCAAGATAGCTACGAGCGACGCGCATTGGGGGACAGAACAAAGACTGTTGAGCCAAGACACATGTGGTGTGTAGATTCATTTGAATATATTGCATTTGAGACTGTATCATACAAAGATAATCCTATATTGATTAACATTATAGGTATGTATGTACCTACACCTCGGTGTGTGTGTGTATATTCCATACGTAGCTTAATAACAGCATCGTTGTTCTTGTCTCAACATCCGTTCGTTTGTGAAATAGCAAAGATTAATTTTGTCGCCTCGTTAGCGAGTCGGACCGCGGAAAGCCTGTGCCTAGTGTAAAAACTGGTTGTCGTTCTTGTGCGCATGGGGCGGCTAATGAATTCCATTCCAGCCACTGCTACTGCACTGCTACCGCTAGTGAACTGAAGAAGATGAAACAACGACAGCAGAAACAGAAGCAGACTTACAGTGATTATCTGCGATACTTACAGACAGTGACACTGTTGGCGGTCGGGGCAAGGGACGGCAGAGCCATTAGCGGCCGACTGCTTCCTATCAATCAGTCATCATGTACATACATACATACATACATACTTATTATTCGTTTTCATTATTAGAATTTTGAATAATTCTTCTCAGAAATCATATATACCTAAAATGTAAACGTTTGTTGCAACAGTGTATTACGTGATTTGCTCGGTGCAGTTAATTAACATTTCATCTGTGTACCAAGCGCTAAAACACAATGGTTTACTCGTGTACGTGCTGTTTCGCAATTTCTCCTGATTCCCTCCCTGGCGCACGGATCATTTGTACGAGCGACGCAACGGTGTGGCTGTTCTTGAACACTTTCCATCTCTTTTCCGTCTTCTCAAGCACTCAACTTTTCTTTTCCTTGGTCGTTCGCATTATATATATATATCAGAATTTATTATCGTTGCTGTGTGGCCACGGCCAGGGCTAGCGGTAATTAGTCAATGCTACGCTACGCATTATTGACATTGAAAATGTGTCTATATTGTTGTCACTATTATAGATAGACGATACGATGTTTGACTTTTGACATTTTGGTGGAGTAGACTTCTTCTTTTCTACCAATTGTAATGAGTTGTGCAGAACAATATGGCTGTGAACAAAAGACTGTCGCGGTCGTGCTATTGCTATATGGGGAAACAAGTGAAGCGAGGTGTTTAAAAGAGGCTGGTTCATTTAATAATTACTGCGAAAAACAATGGTGGGTAAATTCGAGTCATCTGTTCTGAATTTGTAAACGCAAAAGTAAGGTTGTAGATGTGTATATGAGTTGAGGGAAAAATCATATGCGACCAGAATATTTTTCATCCACTTCAGGGCGACGCAATGACGGTGGCGACAACGGCGACGGCAGCATATAGTCCCTTGAGAGATGAAAGAACGGTGGTGTCGAGGGACGAACCCGAGCAACCATCCGAAACGAAAACGGTTCTCTCGTTAGCCATTCACACCCTCTGTAATTATCGGCAGAGCCAATCTATATATGTATGTATGTATCGTAGCGGCCGCCAACTTGTTTCCTGTTTGTGCGATGCCCCATTGAATCAAATGAGCTTTCGCTACAACGACCAAGGGTCGGATTAAACATGTCGCGATTTCAACCTTACCTAATAACACAATTTGTTCCTGAAATCATTGCAAATGAAAGAAAGCTTATCAGTTAAGGGTCGTGCTGTCACGTCGATAAATCACCTGAGAACAATTAATACTTGTTGATGTTTCACTGAATGTTGAACTTGTATAAAAAGAGTACGGAGGGTGAGGGTTAGTAAATAATAACAGCGAGCTAGCAAAACGAAGGAACGCGGGAAAGGGTCATTCGTTCATTTAAGTTTCGCAGAGCAAGCATAAAAACGGCATAATTCAAGGCACGAGGGTTGAAACCAGGGTACGTACGTAGAAACTTAATTATTTAGCCACAGTTCATTGCGATGCTTAATCTCGCGTAGAACGAACCAACTCACTGACAGACAGACAGTGAATCGACTCTACTCGTCGCGACGACATAAAAATCTAATTCGAAAACTTCACTGTGCTAACTGCTATATAGTACATACGTAGTATCAAGTGGTTTCACTGGTTTCTCTCTCTCTCTCTCTCACTTTCTTTCATATGTAATATAATATAGTGAAATAAGTTTTGTATGTGCACAATCGTAATGACGCTTTGCGAAAAGAAAATAGCTGGGGTACTATAGCAGAGATGAGAAGAGGGAAATGAGATCGCGGCACTAATGCGATTATTTTGCTGCACAACACCTGCGGCTCTTTTCTGCATCTGCATGCTGGCCACTGACAAATGTGCCCGTGTTGTGTATGCTTGTTATTATTATTATGTTTTTATGTTTGAAACACAATGTCAGATTGATTATACTTGTTCTATCACAGTCACATCGTCACTAAAGGATTAACACCAACAAACAGAATTGCTTCTCGCCAGCGCTAATAATTCTCTCGATTAAACTTTATTCACATAACTCTCTCTCAGACGTATTAGTATTATTATTATTATTATTATCATTATGTAATACACATCGATATCCATTCCAAGTTTATTATTTATTACTTGAGACCTCTTAATACTTATTTCCGGATGAACTTGAATAGATATGCACGTGAATGCGCATTTATGAAAACAAGCGTATTATCGCTTATTACCTTTTTATGAATCATTCGTTCATTCATTGATGAACTATACATATATTATAATGAAATATATGCATATGCATACATATGTATACATATATGTTGTATCATATCCATATACATACATACATACATGGATGAATAAATACGTTTAATAAAAGTCACGTATGTCTATTCTATCATCGTACACACACACACACACACACATAAGCATACATATACATACATAAGTGTATGTGTGTTCTTTGAAGTGCGCAGTTTCTTTATCCGGTTGTGCACGAACGAAAGCTCGCATCGCAAAAGAACGAACCAGAGTAAATATAATATATAATAAGATCAACCAGCTACATACATACATACATACATACGTATGTATGTATGTAGTAAGCGAATGGTTGCTTCGACGGAAGCCTGCGGTTGGAGTTACACTACCTATTACAGTCGTGTAGGCACAACTGATTTTAAATTGTATTTCAAATTTACTACTGCTGCTCGTAATGTTAAGTTAAGGGAAGATGCATTATATGTATGTATGTATGTATGTAATATTAATTGTAATGTACGGATCACCGCGGCATATCAATTAATCGGTTGCGTTGTGTTGCGTTGCGATACGATGTAAAGCCGTACACACAACACAGCGACAGTCGGACGGACGGACGAGATACCGGACACGGGAACCGCAGGCAGCGCCCCCGTTGCTACGCATACATAACGGAACAACAATGGTCATCAGTGGAGCGTGCGGTGTTGGAGCACCGTACTGAATAGATGGACCGGAGGAGCTTAATTGAGGGTACCGCGCGTTCGTCACTCTGCACTACCGGTATGTAGTACGTGCATGCGTGCGTGCGTGCATGCGTGCCTCTATCCATGATGATAGTAGTTGGTGGCCTTTGTGTAATCATGATGATTCGACCAGGCATCACTGTGTTGTTGCTCGCAACGCCCTGAGTTTGACATGGCACGTGTGCTGTATGTCGCACCATTGCACAATAGGTACTACATTTTATTCATTTTTACAAATTGTTCAAAATTGTATTCATATAGCATAGGGTGTTGCTGCTATTTCACACATACGTATGTATGTAATATTTTGTGTGTAGGCCACGAGAGAGAGAGACAGAGAGAGAGAGTTAACTGGCGTCCCATAATTTATATATTCCAGCGCCGCCTCTCTGCACTGCACAGCACAACGCAGCGCAAACGAACCAGCGAATATTTGAAATGCAGTGGACAACGTGGAATGTGCCCGTTACGCGAATTTGAAATAAAAACAAACAAAACAAAACACACACACATACACGCCGAAAGAAGAATGAATGCCGAGCGAAGTGGCGCGGAAAAAACAACAGCGAACGAGCGACTGACTGCACTGCTCAGCCGCGCGTTCGCCACTCTGACGGAACTAAATCGAACACATGCACACGTGTACGTATGTATATATGTATGTATGTATGTATGTACATTCCATCATCATTCGTCCCTGTGCTTTTATATGGATATTAGCATCTGTTACATCGGCACATGTTGCTCGACACACATACGTACATACATACATACATACATCACTATCCTGTGTTTGCCTAACATTTTAATAACTAACCAACACTACATGTGACAAATGTTATCTATAGGCTTTTATCGAGGTGAAACTTTTTTTTTTCTCTCTCTCATATCTTGTTTGTAGTGTCTGATTACTAATATTAGAATAGATACATTCAGAAATGTTGGTTTAGCAACCGATGCGAGAGAGAGAGACGAGTCGCTTAAACGGCATTATTTGCGGCTCCCGGGCCGGCAAAGTTGTCTTGTCCAGGTCATTTAATTTGCCGGGGGATTCGTATCGCATGCGGTCGTCTCGTCTAATTGGCGCTGTAATCACGTATCTAGCGGCGGATCTGTTTGTCTGCTGTGTGACGGTATGTGCCCGCATCAACTTACACACACACACCTCATTAAAACACGAACAAAAACAACTCCCGACCAATGGTATTAACGGGAGCACAACTACCAAACGTGCCACTGATGAATAAAAACTACATAATTATATTTTTATTATTTTTAGAAACTTATTTACTGCAACCCTAACCAAGGTACATCAATGTACATACATACATTCACATATACAATGTAATATGGTATGGACGTCGTTTCACTTGAATCAATAATTAGACGAAGCATTTTATTATTCTATCCGTATGTATATACATGCATACATATTGTAAAAGAAAGTCATATGCTGGCCACATCAGATATTTCTTTTTTCTATGGAATTGTGTAATTAAGTGCGCCCGTTAACCTGAACGTGACTGACTGCCACTGGTATGTTGGAGATAGGGGCACAGCAGTGATGTGTGTGTGTGTGTGGTAGACGTGCGAGCGACCCCTAACTGGCGAGGGTTGCTTCCACCAAATCCGTCGAACCCAGATGCGTTTGGTGCGCGCTTGCGGTAAATGGGAAATGCAAAAACGCTCTGCCTCTGCTGCCGCCGTCGCCGTCGCCGCCGCCTTCGCCTTCGCCACTTTCGCATCTCCTCCCTAATGCTAAATTGAATTTATTTATTATAATACAAGCCACGGAACACGAACACTCATTTCTTGTTAGTGGCGACTTGAATTAACTGATCTTTGAGATGTCTTTGTTGAACTTTCCGGGAGGACTAGGGGAATTTTTTCATCTTGATCTATGATGATGATGATGATGATGATGGTGGTGCACAATGTTTTAAGACTAAATATAAACATGCATATATAGTATACATAGCATACTCGATTACATTTTTGCACAATTTTTACAGTACATAACATACCTATAAGAGTCTTTTATATAAATATTTCAGGCGACAGTAACAAAGACTATATGTATACATAGTATACAGTATTTAAAACGGTACGTATGTATGTACATACATATACATAGTTAGGAATTTGAACCAAAGGCATTCCTTATATATATTCTTTGAAAGTTACTCTGTCTCTCTTTCCCTCTGTTTAGTCACAAAGGCATACTTCTATTACAGAATTTTTCCTGTCGCCAACACAAATCTTCCCCCTAAGGGCTTTATCAATATCAAACTATAAGAAGCATACATTTTTATAATAATAATTATTATTATTTTTCTTGTATACATATACCAATTTAGTATTTAGTTTAGTGTACGTACGTATTATGTATGTATGTACCTATACACAAGAACAAAGAAATGAAAAGATGCTACAAACACCAAGTTAGACAAGGGCGTCGCTTGGGCGTCTCACACTCAAACAACAAACCGTGAAAGGCAACGGTGAAGAGGGGACCAAAGTGGAGAACGTAACTCAATAGGGAAACTCCTCAAGAGACACGATGAAGGGTCAGGTCAAAGTCGCGATATACCGTTCATTTTCGCGTCAGTCGCGCACCTCATATTTGACTTGCTTTCAAACATTTCGTCTTGGCAAAGAAACGAAATGATTAACGAACGCACGCGCTTCCAAAAAGTATCATTCAATGCACACCGTTCGTTACAATTAATACTAGCAGAACAACCGTTAATTGGCGGAACCGGGCGCGGCAGCACCTTGTTTTGTTGTATGTATGTATGACCGTACACCCGCCCGCCCGTTGTTCAGACGGCCACAACAAAACAACAACAAAGTAATCCACGTCCAGTGCACGCATTCCACTTTTGTGTACGCCGAGCGAAAACGTACCAAAAAAAAAAAGAAAAAGAACGAAACGGAAGAATAAGCGACGTCGGTCGTTGTGTGTGTGTGTGTGTGTTGTTTGATCCCGCACGACATGGAGCCGTGATCACACGATATTAACTACGGGGCCGGCTCACGCACATGCTATTCACGCACCACGTTCATGCGGCCGACGTGAGAGAGAAAGAGAGAGAGAGGATTTGCGCGTGATAGAAAGGGACTGTGGTGGCAGCAGCGGTGGGTCAAATCCGTACTACGCTCTCCCATGACGGCTTGCTTGCTAGCTAGCGCATACAGTGCTGCCCAACATTTATTTCATGTTTTTTAAAAATCTTTTTGGTTTTGGTCAGGTTACATTATTTTCATATATCTATACTATTTTGTTAG
Source organism: Nebria salina (assembly GCA_944039245.1). NCBI lineage: Eukaryota > Metazoa > Arthropoda > Insecta > Coleoptera > Carabidae > Nebria > Nebria salina. The sequence goes on from OX063271.1 coordinate 16,319,442, forward strand.
AATTTAAATAAATGAAAAAGAAACATTTGTAGTTTGGGTTTTTAAGGAAACTTTTGGGGGTGCACTGCACTGTTCAGAACAGATCGACTAGAATATAACGGGACCAATGCCGAGTCAGAAGGGTGAAGAATACGAGTGAAATGCTGGATAGTTCGGCGGCTGTACGTGACGCGGCTGTGAGATACAGAGCTTTCGCCGCACCCGCCGCCACTACCACTGCCGTTGCCGTTGCCACTGCCGCTGCCGCCCGGAGGCGACCCACGGTATTACCTACCACACCACCAGACAAGCGGCACTCTGGCTAACTGCAAACTGCACGAAGGCAATACTAAATATACGATTGATATTATTATTATTATTGTATGTTTGTTGTAATATTTGACATTTTATATTATATATTACAGAATATCATTGAATTATGAATAATCGTTGGCGCTGGCCAATATTGTCCAAATAAATAAGGAGGTGCCAGATGCCATTCAAGGCAATCAAGGTTATATTTATTTGGGAGCTGTAATTACTTAATTAGTAAGCGGTAACGGTATTGATTAATTCGCAGAAATTTAAACGAACGTCTGTTGGAGTAGGCAATTGTTGACATTTCCCGTTAGCCAGATGAGCATTTATAGTATATTTAACGGTTGTATTAATAATATACAATAAATATATAAATATCTCTCGTATGTGCATATTTGCTGCTTTTTCAAATACTGTGCAAGTATTGTATCGCCAGATTTTTTTTTACTTTTAATATTTTATAGCCAAAGTTTAACTTTGCAAAGCGTTAATTTTTAATTTGAAATGCATGACGAGGCCACCTGTCAGCAGAAGCTGACACCGACGGGTACGGGGTACAGCCATCATGAATGAACGCAATGTAGCCTGTAGCACCAACGATTATTATTCGGCCTTTTGAAAACCGCTAAAAATGCTGGCCGCGGCGTTATTTTTAATAATGAAGCCGGCTACGATTTTTTCGCTTGCAATATATGTATGTATGTATGTATGTATGTAGTACCTACTTTATTTAATGTACTATACTGTTTTATGAATTTGCACTACATTTAATAATTTTAGACTGTGTTGTGCGATACATTAATGTACTGTAATAAAGCATATGCTTCGCAGCTAAGTAAGTATAGTTTGTCGTCTTGCACCTGTCGATATGAATTAAAAATCAATGCTTCGATATAAATCAATACAACAAATGTATGTACCTATTATATTGTGATGTTGTTCGTATGTAATACGTATGTACATACAAGTCGTGTTTTACCATTTTATTTCCACTGATAACACAACGCAGGGTTCTGGAAATAAAGCCAGGCAGATCAGTCGCTTGGAGATTTGAAGTTTATGGAAGCGCAAGTTTTCTCCACTCACTGCGCCTTGTCCGTCCATCTACCCATCCATCCATATTCATGATGCCTCTGGTTTCCGCCGCGCCGAGTAGCCAGCGAAACTGCTGCCAGCGTCAACTACCAACGCACAGTATGTTTTTATAATTTTTACCTGGAACCGTTACAACTTGATGCATATCATTTCAGAAAATAAACATTTTTAGAGGAATTGTAATAACAAAGAGGAAATAGCTGCTGCACTTTCTGAAATTTAAACCGACTCCATTATCGTACTCGTATGATTCAACATTATTAAGTTCTCTGTCGTTTAGTAGATCGTTTCCATCTCTATTGCACGTTATTCGATATATTAGGTTGGGTCTTTGTCTGTCGTGTTTGATACACCGCCGATGTTTGGGATAACCGTGTGCAGCTTAACGTGTGCAGCTTAACGGCTTCCTGAATGCTAATTGCAAGATTACTCGTGGACCCTGATGCATCAACAGAACGGTCCAACCATACCATATGTATTTTATCGAATTCGTCACATTTTAACTGGTTTGAAAGTGCGGCTTTTAGTTTAAACAACACACACACACACACACACACACACATGTACACACAGACACATAGTCACATGTCGCCAACATTTGAACTAGGTTTACGGAACTCGGAAACAAACATCCTCGTCGACATCGGGAGTGCGTGTCGATAATTCAGTTTGCTTTGCACGGTTCCACAGCGGTGTTTGTTCATCGGATCGCTCGTTTCCCATCCGCATCCGCATCCGACCACTTCCCCAGTCACCCACCCACACTTTACCTGCGCTGTTATCTACTGGAGCGCTCGCCACTGCTGCTTCTGCTGCTGATGCCGCCTCTGTGAGCTTCTAATCGAAGCCACTTTGGAACTTGTAAAATATGTATGGCGACGTCAGTGCCACTGAAACTCTGCAATGCTAAAAGGAATTCTAGTTAAATTTTAATTGTGTTTTCCACTGTCTGTCTTTGGTCAATTGGCCGGCCCCTTAATGGTTTGTGTTCTTTGATTGATTATTCATGCATTTATATTTTCTCTACGTCTACTACATAGTATGTAGTACATACATACATATCTTGGCTTTAACGTGCCAAAAAAAAGAAAAATATATATGTATATATACCACTGCGTAATCTGATGCTGAAGTGAAGCCCGCGTGCTACTTGACAAGATATCATGAGAAGAGAACAAAGAAACGGTGTTGGTTAGAGAGAGTGAGGTGGCAACCGGATACGTGCAGACGGCAACCAGTGCACACAGTGTTTCCTGTTTTAGATAAAAGCACTCGGCGACACGAAGGAAAGAGACAGATATGTAAGTGCAACTGCAAAGCAACGCGAATCTAATTATCGTTTTCAGAACTTGTATGAATGTATGTATGTATGTATGTATATATGTATATATGGTCCATCAACCTAAAAAGACTTATTTTGGTTTGGTACATACATACATACATTCATAGAATTTCATTATAATATTCAAAACATGGCATTATTTGTCATTTTGAAGCGAGATTAAATTTGAACGACACTTTACAACCAGAACGGTTGTTAATCCCTCGTTTATAAAATGATTAATCATCTCACAGAGAATTGATTCGCGATTAAAGCATTAATTATCCGCAATAATGTTTTAAACTGACCAAAAAACTGGGTATTGTAATACAGGTATGTACATGCGTATAGGAATCGATGGTCATTGATGCTAGTTTTTGTGTGCAGAACGAATATATCGTATGTATGTAGGTAAAAAGCGTATGTATGTATGTATGTATGTATGTACATATATGCTCATTAATATTTGAGCGCCATAGACCTATGTATAGAGAGACGCAGATGGCAATGACATAGACGCCCTAACAAGGCCGAACGTTTGAGGCACCACACGCGAGCGCCTGTCTCCAAGCAGCCGGAGAATGGATGGATGGAGTGCAGGAGATGGATGAACATGAACGAACGCAAAGACGAAGCTTTCTCTGACAGATCGGCCCGCCAAGCGAACGCGGTTCACTCTGCTGCAAACGGATTTCAAACAGTGCTGCTGCTTTTCAATTTTTATTTCATTATACTTATTATGCATATTTATTTATTTGTTAGTTTGGTTGAGAATATAATATAGTATAGTATACATGTTTGATATTCGAAATGTAAATGTCCGCAGGGGTGATAGATACAAGAGAGTGAGATAGTTAGTATGAAATGCAGTGTAGCTGCTGAACTAATTACAGTGTGCCCCTATAGCAGCAGCAGCATAGGGCGGTATATGTATGTATGTATGTATGTATGTATGTATGTATGCGTTGTGCTCATCTGGCGACAATTATCACGACATAATCCCAGTGAGCGCGCGCGGAGATAACATCAACAGTTATTCGGGCAGTAGCGTTGGTAACGGCGGCAACGGCGACAACGGTGGCGGCAGTGAGCGATAAAGTTTCTCGCCTATCGAATTTATGTATGTCGCCTTTGAGCGTTATCATAAGCCGACGGTGAATGGCAGGATTTCTAAAGGATTTTCTGCTGTTATACCAACGCAACGCTACTTCTGTCTTTGCTAGTGAAACTGATGTCTTCTATACACACACACACACAGATACACCGTTTGGCGACTTTGACCGATGATGGCGCTTTTGTACAAAGATCAAGTTTGTATTTCTTGCAGTTAGCTAGTCATTTATTACCATTGCCATGACTAATTTGAAGAAAACTTTCGTCATTTCTATGATATTCATTGTGAGGCTGGCGTAGGGCCTATTATAGGTGGAAGAAAAAAAAGTACATATAGACGACTATATATATATACGATATATACGAGTAGTTGGTTTCCAGACTATCTGTCCGTGCACCGCGTGTGCCAGTTGACAGAGTGTATTGAACCGTGCGTGCACGCTGCTTGGGGACGGACTGAGCGTGTATGTGCACATGTGTGTGTGTGTGTGTGTGTGTGCAAGTGGAAATGGGTCGAGCGAGGCAACCGTGTGGAGCGGATGAGTAACGTTGATTTATCAATCACGCCACAAGAGGCGCTGTGGTCTGATATCGGCAGAGACACCGTCGGGAAATCGGACGGCCACGGCCGGCGCCTGGCACCCTATTACACGAACAAACGCGCGTCGTCGCATTCGCCCTGCGTCATTATTCACTACACACAGACACACACACGTATGTACCATAAACGCATTATTCTCTAAAACAAATCAACTAAATTTTGCAACATGCAATTGATATATGTATACCATTCTATAGAAAATAATTTCAAACAATAATCATTAGGGGTTTTTTTTTCTTTCTATAATAAGTTCGTTGGAAGCAGTAAGCAATATTTGGTGCCTGTTTGTCCGTGTGGACGAATCGGTGTGTAGTTTACCAAAAATAATCCATTATGAACGGCCGGAAGTTGGAACTTGGAAACCAAGAGCCGTGCGAAGCAGCTTCCGTTGAATAAAATATCTCTTTGGAGTGATTTCACACTTTTGTATATCATACGTATATATACGTACGTGTGTGTGTGTGTTAATATCGATTACCTCTTGTGCCGGAAGCAGATTAGCACACGAATCTTAAACGTTGACGTTGGCTGGGAAATGGTATATACATACATACAAGTGTTTGCGGTTACATGTTACGTGTTAACGTGTGCGTATGGTGTCGGACATTTGTTTTACTTTAATACAACAATTTCAAGGCAAAAATGATGCAATATAGTCTGCGTGGCGCTGGTGGCGGCGTGCGAAGGTAATTACCATAGCTAATTAGAGGGAAAAGAGAATAAAAAATATTTAAATTGCGAGACAGCTTTTCGCAGTCTGATAATATCTTGGCGGCAATGTATCACAAGCGACCGCGGCACAGCACAGCGCAGCGCAGTCCGACCCAACCAATACTTTCATACAAGAACAACGAAACGCATAACATTAACAAACCAAAACGCGTGCCACCCCAAACGTGGAATAACATTACTTTACTTACGCCTTTCAGCACCGAAAGGTCGAAATACATACATACATATTTCAAAACCGCTAATATTCTCAAAAGGGTTTGTACAGTTATACATATACGTTCGTATACTACATATAGTTTATATTTTGAATATGACCGGAAAGGACGATATTTAAATGATGACTATATTGACTGCTTGAAAAAGTCATGCATACGTACTACATATGTATGTATAATAATAATAATAATAATAAAACGTATGCGTCGTTTTGGTTGGCTTACACGCACGCACGCACACACACACACACAAACACACACATACAGCCACGAATAGAGGTAGCAAAATCGAATCATGTTTGGAATTCAAGTTGGTGAAATGTGTGTGTGTCGGTTCGCAACAGTGGCTCCTCTAGCGGCAATTCTGCGCGTGACACTGATGTGTTATTTAGTCCGTGGGCGGGCACTAGAGCCCTCTTCAGGCTTTCACCCCGGCCTTCTTTCCGCCGCGTCGTGCAACTGAGGCGAAGATGTCATCTGGATTTTACGAACCGAGAAAATAATGTTTAATAAAGCGGAACTAGGTAATTTCAAATATGCGCGAGGCCGATTCTATTTTTATCGTTGGAGATATAAAAAATATACCTATACATATACAATATATATGTATGTAGCTGTGTTCACATAGTTCATGTTTTACAAGTTGTGAAGGTGTCTAACAGGAAAGGAATCTTTGTATACGCGGTAACAATGCCATACAATTGCAAATTATTGCAAATATTACGCGTAGCAAATCCAGAATAGCCTGTTGGCTGGAGAGAGCATACATACATACATACATACATATAAATCTGTGCTGGCAGGGGTGAAATAGTGATTGGAGTCGCAACGCAACACAGCAACACAACGCAGCGCAACATTCAGCTGTGTGCAGGTCCTCGTTTATCAATGCGACGCCGACAGAAGCGGACAAGGACAAATTGTGAGCTCACGGTACGACACACCGAAGCGACCGCGCCAACGCTTTCTGCTTGCTTCATCGGCCAAGCTAATCTGCATCTGGCTCACTGGTTATGTTGCGATGCAATGCAATACAATGCAATGCAATGCATCTCTCTTTTTCCTTGTTCCTCATCAACATCTATGTATGTATGTATACATATAAATACTAATATATGAACCACATACGCATTTTTCCATCTATTGCCATTATTTCATGTAATTTTTTTAATCTAGTCCAACACATGATGTTACATACATATGTAAATATAGTTCTATCTATACAAGTGCATACAAATATATTGTGCATCATATTATATCTATAGGAATATAGTTGTATGTATGTATGTATGTATGTATGTACATACATTCATATAGAACTTAGCTAAATATGTATGCTCATATAAGTCAATATATTATATAGCAATGAAGCAAAGGTTTTTGTTTGCGCAACATGGCAGAAGAATAAATTTAGTTTGCGTTGTTGAATGAACAATGCAAACACCTTATATTTAACCAGGCTAGACTAGACTAGACTACAATACCTATATAGGTACATATCTACATACATATACATATAGTTTAAATAATCATGACACCGTTGCTTAAATATATAAATAATAAAAATTAAAAAAAAAAATTACATATCGTGTGTGTGGACATGCATAGATGAATCCTCGTCTCCATCAACAAGCGGGGGCGGCTGGTTTGGTCTTCGCCGGTCACACGTCGAACACCGCGCGCGCTGAGCAACAGGTGTGCTGTCCCAGACCAGTTTAAAACCAGACGAGAGAGCCCTACTCTCCTCTCCTCTCATCTCATCTCCTCTATGACATGTTCTTGTTAAACACAGACAATCTCGTTTTGCTTCGACAAATTTCATTCGGACCCTATGCTTCATTTCATGGCCATCTCGTCTCCTCTTGATTATTGTCCCTTATATATATATATATATATACAACAACTAATATAGGTATCTACTACTGGGAAATATCATTTTATTGATGAAGAACAATATGCATATTTTTAATATTCTTCTTGAACCTTAGAGTGCAATACAAATAAATATCCTGCATGATGTTATATAGTAATTGGAATGTTGCCGTCGCGTCGTCATTAGTGCCTCTGATTATCTACGGTGGCACACAATGTGTATGCACACGCAATGCTTATTTACAAAAATAAAACAAAAAATATATAGTTGGCCTATCCGAGCATTTAAAGTTAAAATAATTACTTTGACATTGTTGAAATTCTATGAAAAGTGAAATTACTCGAAACAACTAAAATCAAAAAGACAATCGAATCAATACGCTGGTGTACCGGCTGCTGGACATCTAGCGGCCGAGCTCTGCAACTACTCGCTTGCCATCTGGCGGATTTACGCTGGAAATGATAGTTGCCCGTTTTGCCACGGCCAGAATCTCGGACCCAAACCCAAACGGGGACATCCTTGTGACGTAATATCACTTTGGTTTGGAATAAATTTATCTATTCCGGTAAATTTCTGCGAGAGAAATCTATATACACACATATACACCTATGTTTGTTGTGTGAGTGTGTATAAGTGGGAACCTGTTGAATCTTTGCGTTGCTGTTTAAAAACCACGTGTTGATTTTAGTTTTAAATCGCAGATATACTATATGTATGTATGTATGTTGTATACACAGATGATTGTAGTCAGAAAAGACGCGCTTTTACAGTGTCGCGCGCACGTGTTCTATTATTTGCGTGTGTGTGTGTGCACGATGTTGTTTGATGAATATTTATGGATTCTTTTTGTACGAGCATCATCCGTATTTAATCTGTTGGTTAGGATTTCAATTAATTGCTCTCGCCTAGAAAAGTAGAAGCTTTTGGTATTTGAGGTAGTTGCAAATATGACTTATTTATTTAAATACTATTGGATACTATTATTTAATATATATGTATATCATTGTGTATGCTTATTACTATATGTATATTTTTCGATCTAAGAATATATATATATATATATATATATATATATATTAATTTATTTAGAATATTTTAGTTTTGTTTTTAATAAATACGCGCCATAATGAATGGACTTTAGTTTTAATAATATATTTTGCATATAGGTTGATTTTCGTTGTCATAGCAGCATAGGCATAGATGACATGTAGGTATGTATGTACATACATACATACATGCATGATGCTGAAGCAGATGATCACATATGTCATGTGTGCGTGTGTGTGTGTGTGTGTGTTTGAATGTGGTCGACCACAGTAGTAATGTTTCTGAGTCCGTGTAACCAAGGCAACGGATGGCGAGCAAGCAAGCAAATCCCGAAACCAGTTGGAAGTTCTTTTGGTCGCAACAGCAGCTTCGGTCGCAGCGCAGAGCTCGTTATAAGCGAGCACGTTTTTACGAAAAGTTTGCCAGCCAGTTGGTTCGTTCGTTCGTTCGTTCGTTCACTCATTCCAATCCAACCCAACGCAGCCCAGTCCAGCCCAGCTCAGCCTAGCTTGCCTTGGCTCGGTGGACTCCCTATATTTCACCCGCCCGGGATATTTTTAATCTTTTGCCGAGTACATACACACACACACACACATGAGAACTGGCCACAGGGGCGACACATACCCTGCCGCATTCGCGTTCGCATCAGAGGGTGAGCAACTCTATTTCTGGGAACGACGTTCTGCACAAACAGAATGACAGACTGACTGTGGTGTATACTTCTTGCACAAAGATTATCCTCAACAAGAGGCAGTCGGTGGTAGTAAGACTTAATTCGTACAATTAGTAAATAATATATGTATTTTGAAAGTAAGCTATATGTATGTATACACATATGTAAAATATGTTGGTCACATTAGGCTTGTACGACAATAATAATAATAATAATAATAATTATCATTATTATTATTAGTATATGTATAGATAGGTATATACATATAAGTATACATATACAATGATAAATTTAGGTATCATGTTATTATTGTCTAGATAAAAGTATGTGCGTGACCGTCACGCACAATTTCACTTATGGTAGTAACGCGTGAGAATAGTTAACTGCAATGCGCCACAAATGTCATCTATGTATGAATCTGAATAGATGTAGATGTTTTGATTTGATGGATGCGTATTTGATATGTGTAGGTATGTATAACAATGTTTGTCTTGTATGGGAGGGTGTGGTTCTGTGCCCCAGGTTGTTCTATGCCTCTCGGCCGAGTGGCCACCGTAACGACCGGACGCCACTCCGTGTGTCTCACTACCCGCTCCGGTTGCCGCCACTGCCACTGCCAGTGCCACTACTGTGCGGCGGACCCTGAAAACCATTCCGGGAGTTTTGCTCGATGCGTTCCAACACATTTTTCGGCTTAGCTTTTACTCACTATTCATTTTTAGATCAAACCATAATTGGGTAAAAAGTTTAAGGCCATTTCTAGAATATGTATGTATGCATGTATGTAACATACATACTATTTGTTTTTATTTAAAATTAACGAATATAATTACATTTCTGATACGATATTGAAAATATTTGATCGGTTAGAAGCAAAGTTCGTTGGTTAGTGTGTGTGTGTGTGTGTAACGCAACGATCGTTACTCCGCGAATGCATTGTGGGTACGGTGTGTCGGCGGTGGTGTCTGCGTGGCGGCGGCGGTGTTAGCTGGGGGCGGCAGACCGGTCTCAAAGCAACGTGGCTCGTGTAGAGATGGCCCATGGTGTGGGTGGGGTGTAAGGGGGAGGGGGCAACTCTACACCATGGCGTTGTATGTATGTATGTATGTATGTATGTGTTTCAAGAGGTTTAGCGGACGACGAGTGTCAGTGTATGTGTGTGACCGCGACAGATGTGCCCGTTTCCTTTTCTCTTCTTTTCTTTCTTCTTATTCGTCATGGGTTGTCCGCGCCGTCTTTCCATTTCTCATTTCGTTGGTTCGTTCGTTCGTTCGTTGGCGATCAAACAACAACACACACCACAAGTGCAATGAATGCATCAATGATAGGCAAGAGAAGAACATAAATAATATTTGAAATGATCGGGATATTACGTATTTGCAGCACACACACACACACACACACATACACACTGTGTACTATACATATTATTACAATAGAAAAGAATTAAAACAATTACACTTCCGTGACGAATATTTCTGAATGTTCTCATCAGTCTATGATTAGCCATCTTAATTAATATTAATGCGGTTTTTATTGTCGCACACACACACACACACACACATGCAATTCATGCTCGACCTAGTAGTACGTATCTTTCAAACTTTTTTTTTTTTTTCTTTGACTTTGTTATGTTGTCGCAACAACGCGGCCATGACTTTGATTCATAAAAAGATTGTACGCTTTACATATGTATGTATGTATGTATGTACATCTTATGTAGGTTTACGTGAAAGAGCATCCACTATACTATAGATTGCCAGATACGTACTACATACATATAAGATAGTCAGATCTAATTTTTAAATAATATATTAAGCAATTTTGAAGATGTAGTACTTACATACATACATACATACATTTAATACAACAAACTAATACAATACACTATGAACAAGTGTAAAGTAATTGGATATTAAGTACAAGTTTAATTAGTAAAGTGCGTGTGCCGCTTGTTTCGTTTGGTGAACAGTGAGTACGGGACTGCGGCGGATCCGGAGTGAGATTTTTCTTTTAATACTTTTTCCGTCGCTGTCGGGGCCGGAGCTGGCACTGGGGCCGGGGCCGGGGCTGGGGCCGGGACCGGTGAGCCTCTGTTTTTGCCGTCGTCGTTGCTGAACCCTATTTTTCTGTATTTCCTAGTTTTGTGCTTTCTCTTTGCTTTCGTTCGTTCGTTCGTTCGTTGGTTAAGTTTTTTCTTCTTTTCGTATATAAACCCGATGGGAATCTTCTTCTTTTTCTTCTTCTACTACCACTATTACGCCATACCATAGTATAGCGTTCTGTAGGGAGATGTATGTATAATCCATTAAATTAACAATATTTTACACTTTTATAAAATTGACTCACCCAAAAATATATATTTTCTTTCTACATATTATATGTATGTATACAAGCGTTAAGTACATATTTCTAAACCTATTTATTTATTCGTATTTTCAATAGATAACGCACATCAAAAACTAAAATGCTTCAATTAATCCAATAATCCGAATCAGTGTTCAATTAATCCAAAGTCAATTAATCATAATCAACTTAAAAGCGTTCTTGATGAAGATTAGTACGCTATTAAAGGGTGCTTCTTAAATACACACACACACCCACACCTACAAAAAGGCAAGGAAAGAGCGAGAGAGAGAGAGAGAGCGGGGTGGGGGTTTAGAAGAGGAACTTTTCAAGTAAGTAAGTAGTGCACACTTGGATGGTTTCTGAAACTTCTTTTTATGAGAACGTTGCTCCGTGTACTACAATAAACGAATAAAAAGTCTTTACACACTGTGTGTGTGTGTGTGTGTGTGTTGAAGACCAAAGCAAGGCGCTAAGGCTCGTCTCTAGCGAAATATAACGTATAGATATATATATATATATAGATATATAAAAGTAAATTCCCCCTCGTTTGATGTTAGATAGACGTGTAACTGTGCTGACAGCGTCTTGTCTACGGCGTTGCCGACGCAAAGGGACGCCCTACAGCACCGTACCATGCTGACAAGAGAGGGTGCTCGTCAAGTAATAAGGAGCTCCTGTACAGGGACGTAATCAAAGATTGAATAGATTTTATTTTATATACGTAGCACAAACATCCACATGTTTATCATTTACTGATTAGAAATTCCAAAGCATGTAGGTTGAAAAGTACCTATAGTATAACCGCGTTTGCAAATGTTTATAAACACATATATATATATATATTTGTTACCTAAATACAATACTGTACGGTTACTCATCATATACATGTATGTAGGTACGAGTGAAATGAGTTGGTATGAGAAATGAACGTAGTACCTATGTGTTGCGATTTATACTTTGTGAGCTTTTCCGCGAAACAAGATGCTTTTTGTAGGTGTGTGTTGGTACCCCTGCAATTACTATGTGGTAATAGGGATGCACACCCTTTTTCGCATGCGTCATAAATAAAGAAAGTACTTTTTTGGTATAATATAGGTATCTTATACAAAATGAACATATAAACAATAATATCTGATGATAACGTTTAGTTTCCGTAGTTCCTATAGTCTATTTACTTGTTTAATGTTGATTTTATGTTACTTGAAATGATTGTCATCGTTGTCGCATAAAAAGAAAAAGTACCCCGTTCAAAAGAGACAATTCGATCGTTTTAATGATTCGTCTCCTCTAAAATATCTACGAGTAATATCACCAGCTATAGCTAGCTAAAGGTTACTAGGGAGAGAAAGGACCACGTGGGTTGGGCTGGGCTGGGCTGGGGTAGCTTTGTGAGTTTGCAAGGTACCTCCTCGTTCTCGTCCTCGTCCTCTTCCTACATACACTATTCGTCCGTTGCTTGACTGAAGCAGAATCATCCCTTAGGACTACTAGTAGACGCGCCGGTTTCACAAGAGCGGCACACCCTTTTTACTCATTCGCTCATTTCTATTTGAATGAAATAGCTACATACAAACCTGTTGGTTTTTGGGATATAATTAATAAATTATAATTCTAGTTTTATATTTAGTAGTGTCATTTATGTTATCCTATTTATTATTTTATGACTCGATGCTAACCGAATTTGTAATAGCTACTAATAATAATTATGAATTAACACAATGTTAGCAAAATATTTATTAAGTAGTTCTGTCTGTAAAGTGCCTAAATGATGGTTGGCTTTTTGTTTGTTTTAGAATGCAAACGGGGAACCGGTGTATCGCAAAGTGGCGGTAGTCGAGAACTTCTTCGACATCATCTACAATGTGCACGTGGAGTTGGAGGGCAGGCCGGGCAAACACGCTGGCCAAAAGCGCACCTATCGAACAGTGAGTTCATTTCTAATTAGGAGTAATTAGGGCTCATTTGCAATTTATTTTATGGCAATATAAAAACAATCAAAATCAACAGGACCGAATTAGTGTTTGTTTGTGACCATAGAAAGTAATTGTTTTGAATATGTATACGGTTCAATGGCATTTTTTGGTCGTTTTTTGGCAACAGGCCAAAGTGTACACGCCATTTCATGATACATGTTATTCAGTTGTAAAATTGGATTTTATGGCGGTCGCGATGAAAATAAGTGCGCCATTCCGCGCGAACGACAACTGATTTATCTCTGCGAATCGTTGATATTTTCACATACATACATACTACGTATATGAGTGTCAGTAGCGTACAAGATATTTATTATTATTTTAAAGATACGTACGTACGTATGTATGTACATAGATACGTTTGTTGATTAAACATGTTGCGTTTAGATTCGCGCGACTCTGTAATAGCAAGAGATGTCGGCAAGGGGAGAACAGAAAATGGTGAATGGTTGGCGGCACCTGTTGATTGTCAATATTTCAAGCACACACACACACATACTAGTACGATATGGAAATGTGATTATTCACTTGGAAACTTTAGTCCTTTTGCTTCTTCAAACAAACAAATACACGGCACATACACCAGGAATTTCTTTGTCTCTTTCTTCATCCGATATATTTTAGAAAACATGTGACTTTCACATCATCATGTCGTGTTATTTATTTATATGTAAATCTAAAAATGTGTAACATGTATTTGTTTCCAGATAACCGAAACTTATGCGTTTCTGCCTCGAGAAGCAGTGACGCGATTCCTTCTCGGCTGCACTGAATGCCAACGCAGACCCCGCTCCCCATCGCCAGCGTCAGTGTTGCCAACCCCAAGCCCTAGTCCGACTCTACCTCTGCCCCCAGCTGCCACACCTCGAGCCCTCACAGACATAAGCCCCGCAGCGCCTCCAATCCCGGCGACGGAAGCGCAGGCCGAATATTTCGGCCACCCCGCCGCCAAAGTCACCGATAAAGAACCCCTGATCCACGGCTCCAAAGCCGCCATCGCTCACAGTCAAACAAAGCTGGATGGACCATTAAGAACGAGCACGCCAGAGCCGACGAAACGTCGATCGTCGAATCCGCTCGATGTTTGCAATTTGACATCACGAAACCCGTCACCGGTACCGCAGTCGCTGCCTATACAACAGAAGCCTACAGCCAGTAGCACCCCACCGAAAAAGAGACATTTGAATCATTTGTCAGAGGTGCGTAACCAACAGCAGCAACAGCAGCAACAACAGCAACAACAGCAACAAGAGTGCTATCGGCAACCGAAGCTTTGGTCGCCAGTCGAAGCCACTACAGATCAGTCCCGGCCAAGGAATTGCCTTCCTGACGGCGAGATTGACTACAGCATTCCGATTACGACCACCTATTTGAAGTATATGCGCAGTTTGGGCTGCCCAGATGAGGACGCCCTAAAGTTGGAGAAATTGGTAAGTGATTTTTATCTTTTTAAGAGAATAATTTTCCGGTTAATTGGTTAGTGTCTTATTAAAATCGCACCAATTTCTTGAAGGCGAAACAGTTTTGAATTAGCAACGGTCCAGTGGTGCTCTCCGGCTTGTTACTGACAACATGCTACGTAGTACACATACTATATGTACATGACATGACATTCGCTGGCTTAACTAAACTTATATGTACATACATACATACATATATTTGTGCCTACTATTCATATTTTGTTTTAATACAACATTTTATGAAATAGTTTCTAAAGAAACAAATTAACAAAAATACAGCCATATGTGCTGTAATGGCAGCATGCATGTATGTATGTACGTACCTACTTGGCGCTTCTCTTACAATTTCTTCATGTGTCTTACTGCAACCAGAAACCGGTTGGTTGCAATTGCACATAGTATGTGTATGTATGTACCTTACATTAAGTAACAATCACTAAAAAGTCTATTGTCGGTGACTAGTTGTCGTCGTCAAAGTATTTTCTTCACCTTGATTTTATTTTAGAAAAATGCCACCGCGCTGCGAACCATACATAACATATACGTATGTATGTATGTAGCATAAACCCTACTTTAGGGAGTGTGCTTCTTAGTTTTGAGGTCAATCTTTTTGTTCTTTGATTAAAACCGCTGTAGAAGCAGAGTTGAATGGCCTTGGGATCGGTTCCCTGTAACATACACACACACATACGAGTTAGAGATCTTCTCTTATTGCTTGTTCTTCTTCGTAAGAAGATTACTACGTCAAAGTTTGTATCTTTGAAACGGCTGGTCATTTATAATAAAACTTTTTTTATTTTTTTTAATTCGTGTTACAACAAATAATTACATGTGCGATTATTTTTGGAAAAAGAATAACGCCTCAACGTTTGTCCTGTGCTGCTTTTCATTTATCTGAAAGGTCGTCCTTGGCTCGGACCCAAGATGGCCGGGGTCCACCCTTCGAGCAATGCTTTATAGAACGAGTGACGTCAGTCGAGTCTGGTGTGTGTGGTCATCCTCCGGAAGGTTCCACCAAGCTCCGGGCGTATCTCTCATGCGTGACGGCCCGACGTCTTCTCGTTATCAGATCCGGTGACCTACGTACCGGAGTGTTCGCCGCGTCTCTATTCCTCCTGCAGATTCCCTCTCTGTTCATTCGGCCTGTTCTTATTGAGCCTTTGTAACCCTGCCGCGCATTTCCACCAGAGCTCTTGCTCTCTCTCTCTCTCTCTCTGCCTCTCTATGTCTCCTTTTTTTCTTTGTTATAACATATAACAGGCCATTTCGCCAATGGTCCTATATATACGTATATGGTATTCCACATTTTCTCTGGTCTAGTCTTAGATGTTGGTTAATGTTTTAAATTAAATTACCATCAGGAGCATGTATCAGCAGAAAGAAATAATAATATTTCGTGTAGTCTTCGCACTACATTGTTGCGTTGTTTTTCGTTCGTCTTGTTCGTGTTCGACGATAATTAGATTAGTTAATTTGCATTGAAATGATCGTCACGGAGTCTTCCACTCAACAGTCGTGGGGGGAAAATGCAGCAAAACGAACACTTTTACCGACTACAAATGGCCACGATTTCTTCCAGAACAATTGTTTTCTGCCGTTGTTTGTTTGTTTGCATTCATCGTAACCAAATTTAAGATTTTCGCATATAGAAATAGAGCGTTGTTTTGCTATTATGTTATAATATATCTGGCTCGTCTATCGTTTGTGTGTGTGTGTGTGAAGCCACGTGCGTCAAGTCCAAGGGTGAATCCTGCAACTTAATTGCTTTCCTGGACACATCTAGCTGTCCTTCGCTGCACAGAACGGACGTCACTGCTCGAAAAGGGTAGATTGATTAGTGGGGTTGCTGCTGGCTTTGGCCGGGGCTTCGGTTCGTACTTCTCCATCGCAAGCCGCAGTGGCGGAAATTTGCTTCTACATTGTCCAGTTGCCTGTTCGCCAGTAGACTATGGCCAATATTTTGGGCTTTACTGTGAAAGGAAGGGTGTTTCTGAAATGTCAGCGCCAAACCGTAAACCCGAACCCTTCGTCTCACGATACCCACTAAATACCAAGTCCAGTTGACGTTTCAATATATGCATATGTATGTATTAAAAACCTAAACTATTCCAATAGTTGGAACCCCTTTAGAATGTTTGGAATTTAATTCAATTGAATTTAGATAACAGAAATAGTAAAAATCTATTCATTAACTGTATAGTAAGTATGTACACATATACATACATACATACATATGTATTTTTGTAATGTCATGTTCTTCTCATTACATCTCCAACAGTAATCTTATAATTACTATCAATCTTTGAACAATAGTGTGTTAATTTTCAAATATACATTTATGAAAAAACACTTACAAATATGATATGATCATGTTGTATCATGGCGACCAATAATCGTTTTATACTCCAGCCAACAGTTGCTATAACGTCGATTATATATCATCAATTGAAACCGTTTGTTTTTACATATGTATGTATGTAACTAGCACAGCATTTTACTCATTTAGTAGAGTAATTTTTAAGCAAAATTGTTACTATATGTATGTATGTATGCATATAGTATAGTAGAGAAAAACAGTTGGCTTGGCAAAATAGTGTTTGGCAAGAATAAGTTGGTGGTTGGCAGTGATAGTGTGAGCTACTATACGGTGCGGCGCGGCGGTAGTAACATGCGATAGTAGGGCAGACTGCACTAAAAACGGATCCCCCCGTTGCGCCATAGTTACGCCCGTGTCTCACACCACAGATCCGGCGAATGTTCCGCCGCCAACGACGACGACGACGACGATAGCGATAGCTCCCCCAAGAACTTTACACTAGTATATGCTCTGCCGAGGGGAAGATAGACAACACTTACGACACAGGGTTGCACTCGGCGCAATGCAATGCAATCATTTCTTCTCTTTCACGTATTCTATCTAAAAGTTGTATTCATCCTTGTGAAATCATTTCGCTGTACTTCAATTCGACTAATGATGGACGTTGTTAATAAAAATAAAATATATAATGTGTAGGAAAGATTTGGTGTCGAGTTCGTCCCTGTATGATGATGGTGTGTCTTTGGCTAGCTATACTGTAAGACATATACCAACGAACGAACGAAGCAACGGAAACAAAGTTGCAGAGGGACGTAAAGTGTAAGGAAACAGACAGACAGACAAGACAGGCTTGCAGGCCCTGGGCCAGGGGGATATGATGTCTGGGAAGGTAAGGTGCGGGCGACAGGCGACACCAAAGAAGCGGACAGACTCGGCGCAATTTTCTGCAGACTACACCGTAATGTTGCACACACACACACACACACACACACACACATGTACAGTGTGCGCCGTTTTGCTAGCACTTTTTGTGTTAGCGCACGCTGCTTTTTAGCAACGGCTCCACATCAGCGACAAGCGGACACAATGCCTGCTTCACGCAGCCCAACTCTGGATGGCGATGACAAGAAGCAAGACATTCCGCTATAACCTCTGTAGATGATGCGAGCGCTCTTCGGATGATAATAATCTACTCTGGTGATAACGTAAAAATATATAGTCGCTGCAGCCGTAATAAAACGATTCGGCTTCCAAGTACTTATGGAAAAACGCGCGCGCATTTACAAGCACACCGCGTCGCTAAAAACTAATGAGACTACGACGTGTTTTAAGTTTTAACCACCGTCTATATGTGTGTATCTGTATGTGTGTGTGTGTGCGTAGATAATTTAAAAAATACACACGATCTACAAATAACTAAAATTGTTATTGCTTTCGTCGGAATAACTAGAAATTATTGTATGTGCACGGCGAGTTGCAAGAATGAATTGTATCACAGTTGTGATGCTTTTTATAAAAATTGAAAAGCTACACACTCATACTTAAGCTCTGCGTATGTGCAACTATTACATTTTAGGAAATACCTATCTATACATCAAAGAAATAAATCCAAATAGCAAATATAAGAAATAAATAGGCTGCTGACTGTTCTATAGGGGTGACGCACGCACGTATGCACGCACACATGCACGCACCGGGAACGCCAGTTACCTCGTAGAACAAAGCTTCAATATCACGAAAAACCCTGCGGCTACTCCCCACTGCCAAAGTCGAAAACCAGGATAATTGGAAGGGGAATGGAACTAGAGAGTTAGTTTTTGTTCAGTTCATATCGGTCGATCCTGAACGGAGCTATCGTTGTATTAAATTTCAAAAAAAAAAAGCAAGCCCCCTCTGATGCTACGGTCTATTTTTGCGGCAAGAAAACACAAGTGTTTTTGTCTTGAGGTTTTTGCCGGGTGAATAAATATATTTTTTTTATAAATATCTAAAGATTTTTACACACAACACATTTTGTATTGTATGCCTACAATAATCATTTGCGATGCAAAATTGGTATCGATATTCTTAACATAGTATACTATGATGAAGCATGCTTTCCATATGTATGTATGTATGTATGTATGTATGTATGCGTACGTAGATAGATAGATAGATAGATTGAAACCTGTTGATTGTTAATAAATGAACTGCGTGCATCATGTGTTTGTAAGGATATCAAAACAAGAAAAAGGAGAATAGGAGAACGTGGTGCGCATGCGTGAATATCGACGCGAAAGAATGGTAATGTTTCATTGTTCGTCTCTTTTTTTTTATTTTCTGTTGGTTATTCCGCGTGTTTTTCATCTGTTCGCATTTGTCGGCTGATTTCGCTTTAATAGGCCCTTTGTTGCATTGTTTTTAATTAAATCAGGTGCCTACATACGCGGCGACAGGATCAGTGGAAGGGGGAGTGGTGCTAGTATAGTTTTGTTTGAAAACACACAAATAATTGTATCAATCGATTTGATATTCATTCATTCTTTCAGTTAGTCAGTCAGTCAGTCAATCAATGATGCAGCGGTTTATTTATGATGTAAGTTTATTGGATCAAAATATGCGAAATATTTGCATTTTATTTTTCTCCATCATCAATGATTGACGGCATGAATGGGAATAATAATTGCGATAATGTCGGTGGATATTTTTAAATATCAATTGCACTGGATGTGAAGAAGCTCTTCTACGACCGATGTATAGAATCCCATCCTTTTTGGTGGGCATCACAGTGTCAACCACACCCGTTCAAACTCTAGCAGAAGAGTGAGTATCCTTGCCTCGCCTCGCCTCGCCTCGCCCCGCCTCATCCCGCATGACATAGCCCGAGTCCTTTCACACAGGATAACTTTGTGCAAGGATATGAGGGGTTTTGTCAGAGACCCAAACTTCTGCTCCTCTTGCCTATATATATATAGTAGTACTATACAGTGACTTACACACACACACACACAGTGGTTTTGGCGGCTCTGATGGAAATGGTCCGGCTGCGAGCTTATCTAGAAAGAGAGATAGAGACAACTTGTCTTCTTCTACACATGACACTGCAGGAAACTGTATCGTATATATTCTCGTTTAAAATTTGTTAAATGTAATACATGTATGTGTGTGTGTGTAGTGTGTGTGATGTTGTAAGCAAATACATATAAAGAGAACATTTGATACATTTTTACAGATTTACAGATTTACGGCATTACAGATATTATTAAAAAAATGTACATGAAATTGTTTCAAATGTCTTGGCATAATTATAGACGACTCCATCCAACCAAGTCGCTCATTCTTTTGTATAGATTTTTTTTTTTTGGTTAGGTACATACATACATACGTTTGTGTTTCCGTAGAAATGTTTAGGTTTTTATTAGTTTTAAATCTTTTTGCGGTTGTCCACCTTTTTATATGTAGTTGCTTGTTTTATCTTTTTATAACAAAGGCACACGTAAATAACGGATTTTGCTTTGGAGAAACTGAATTGTTTTTTTTTTTTAATCTAATGTTTTAATCCATTCACATATGTATGTATGTATGTATGCAGTCAGATATGAATCAGTTCATTTAATAATAATTAACATATTTGATGTCGTCATGTCATGGCAAAAATAATACATCGCTGGTCGAGTGTGAGTGATTTGCGCAACAACAAATTGATGATATTGATGGTAAAACGTGTACGCTACGGCCCTGTGACGGGGAGCTATGGTGCTCATCCCCCACTATACACGCGTTCGAGGATGGGCGGGTGGGTGGCAGCCGAACATTATAGCATTGCGTGCGTGTGATGTCACATTTTACTGAATATCTGCAGATATGTATTTTTGTTCATGTATGTATGTATGTATGTACTAGAGGTATATTATCGATCAAACATCATATTATTCTAGTAGAGAAGTGAAGGGGGATGTATGTATGTATGTATGTACACACACATCATGCATGTTCTAATGATGCAATATATTTATATGAATAAAAGTATTTCTTTAAAGTTCAACACGTTGGGAGTAGAATGATAGAGAGGGGGTATGTATAAGAAGTACTTTTTGGACATGGTGTGTGTGTGTGTGTGTGTAAGGTACAAGAGCAGGAAATCTGAAGTGAGTGAAGCGTCTCTTCAGAATAGAAATTCGCGAGAAGTTTGTGCTGTGTACGAACGTACCCAGTCCCTTTCCCATGTTACCCATCAAGTCTTCTCTGTGCCTGGCCAACCCTATACGGCGGCCCACCTCCTTCTCTTCATCGCTCCGTGTGCTTTGCGCTCTTCTTCCTGCCTTCTTTGAGGAGGAGGAGTAGGAAAGCATACCATACCATACCATACCATACCACCCGGAGACACAGAAGATTGCTGTTGATGCAATATGTATTGTTACTAAAATATACTTACCTACATACATGTACTCAATCGCTAATTGAGATAATTTTATACATATTTCTGCGTATAATTGGTATAGTACAAAATATGGAAATATATATATATATTTTTAAATTTTATAATTCAAACAAAAACTAATCCAAACTCGAATAAATCAGAATGTCATCAAATGTATGCCTAGAGGTAAAATAACGATTAGTAATAGCATCTGTTGAACAAGTTGCAATTGTTTAAACTATACGAAGCTTCTTCGCTCCACATCAGTAAGTGTACCTATCTGCCTACCTACCTACTACACCTAGTGTGTCAAGTGATACTCAGTGTGTGTGTGTGTGTGTGTGTGTGTGAATGCAATCCCCCCATGAACCTTCAGTCGAGATATCGGTATGGGTCTGACAGGGAAGCGAGTTTCTGTAGCCCCATGGGTGAAGTGCCCCTCGGCGGGATGGGGAACCGACGCCCAGCCAGCACGAGACGACCGACGCCGGCAACGCGGCTCCGACCTGCCAGATATCCGAAACGACGCTGCAATTTACTTGATGAAGGATAGACCGGGGTGGGTGCCTTCGAAACTCTCATCCCCCTGTTTGCCAGCGTCGTCGTTGTCGACTATAGCGCGGTAGTGGTATGGTATGGTATGGCATCGCATGGCATGGCATGGCATGGCATGGCAGCCCACTCGTTCTATCTACACATTCTTCGGGCTTCTATCCGTCCTGCCCCTTTGCCAACCCCCCTTCCATCGTCCTTCTTCTATTCAGTGTTTGTAGTGTATATGGTAAGTTCAACACACACACACACACACACACACACACACACACATATACACATATTTCGAATGTTAGTCATTAAATTGCACATAATTTTATTAGATTAGTTATACAATATTAGTAGGGTGCAGTGATCATTATACATATATCATGAATACCTGGTGACCACCATCATGGACGTCCATTTAATCTATGCATAAGATCGTAGCGCATTGCAGCTCAAAGCACAAGAGGCAATAGCAGTCAGCTTTTGATAGCTATTCCAGATTTTATAGGGCACTTACCGTTTAATAGCGCGACGATCTCTGACGCACACGGATCCATCCATCATTACTGCATACATACATACATATCTGCACAAGCGAAATTTTTGATTGCATTTTCTATGTTTGTATGTACATACAAAGATATCTCGATCCTTGTTGCAAAACGTTTTTCTATAAATATAGGTATTTATAGATATATACCTATATATATATAATAATAATTATAGTAGGTGGTGCTAGCTTGTTTTGAATTAATTATGTGAAATTTTAATCAGAGTTGTATGTGCTGAACAGCACAGCGCTGCAGGCGTAAATCGTCAAAATGCAAATATTTTGTTTGCTATTCTATGTTAATAACGATCACTGAACGCATTTCTATGGTGAATATATTTGATAATGGTAGGTGTATAAAGCCAAAGAATTTTTAGGTTTGACCCTTTCAGTAACGTAACGTAACGTAATGCCGCGCCGTCTGTCTTTGTCCAAATGTAACGTCAGATTGCGGTCGGAGATAAAACCGAGGTTGCTTTGGGGCCGGGGATTCGCAAGAGGTCTGGATCTGCCACACAAACTAAATCCTGACCGTATATTATAATACCCAAATGTCACTTTTGTTTAAGATTGGTGTATACATACATACATACATACCTACTATGGTATAGGTATAGGTATTATTATTTGTCAAATAAGAATCAAAATCTTTTTACATTTCATTGTTACATAAATAGGTACAGTGTAAAAATTCAATATCCACTCAATTGTAAAACTGACAAAGCGTTGTATTAATATTTTGTTAAAATTCAAACAACAAATTAACAAGTATGTGTGTGCGTGTGTATGTGTGTGTCTCTCCGCTTCGTACCTAATGTAACAACGGGTAGAGGAGCGTGTGTTTTTGGGGAGCAAATACGGATAACAGAGTGACGGGCAAACGAATAACGAATCGTGCGGGGGTGGCTCGGGTTTCTGTTTATATTCGGTGTGGAATGGGGGCGGCTGTGAGAGCCGTTGTATTTTGACGTCCGTAGACGCAGGAACAAACGAACCAAGCCACCAACCAGAACCGGACCCAAACTTAATTCATTGTTTTCTTTATGTTTATTTATTACTATTTACCACTACTATTATTATTATTAATGAACACAGGACCATTCGCCAGTGTAGATCTTTATCAGCAGAATAGTAAAAAATGAAAAAACGAATAAAACAACCGATCCGATCCTGCGTTTCGTACGTTGGTACATAAGGGTAGGAACCGGGGTGTGTAGCTCGGCAAAAACAACCCTCTCTCGTGTTCGTCGTCCTGATGGTAGGTGGGTGGCTTGGGTTGGGTTGGGTTGGGTCGGTTGGCAAAAGCAACTCACCCTGTCGTCTCTGACATCACTGAGTCCGGCACAAGCACAAGCACCAAACCGACCCCTCACAGAGCAGAGTCCGTCGACCACACCACGCACACCAGAAGGGCCTTCATCCTCCACCTCTTCTTACATTCAACGCCCACTAATATAAGGTTTCCAGGGGTACACTGCCAGGACGATCAATATCATCACCCACTGCGACCAACACTTTTATACACCGAAAAAAAAAAAGAAAACTCTATACGACGATATATCTATGTATGTATATGCCGCCACTATTATAAAATGGGAATTCAATTCTTCTATACCAACATATGTATGTATGTATGTATGTATGTATATACATATATTTTGGATATCTATCAAATACATAAATAAATATTCAGAATTAATAAGTGCCACCCCTAATAAGTACTATATAACACATCGTAGCAAGCACAAATTAATATTATTATGTTTTTATAATGCCCCCTCGGCGTACCGAACGGCCTTCTGTGATTTCCAGGGGCGTGGAGGTGCGAACATTGCCATCAATTCGCATCTGATACATTCCAATAGTTTTATTGAAAATTGGAGGGTGCATAGAAAGCATAAAAAGCGGGAATCCAAGGCGAATGTGTTTTTCAAATGTACACAAACATTTTTGTTTCTATACACATATACACATATGTATGTATGTATGTATGTATCTTAGGTAGTATGATGGCGTTTCAAAATAGTAACGTAACAGAAACTACAGAAAGGTGTCTCTATATTAAAGATACGTGTATGAGTGTAGTGTGTGTGTGTGTGTGTGTGTAATTCTAGCATCCAATTTTCTGTGACCGGAAATGAGGCTAATGTATCCCCGTGACGGATGGCGTGTACTGCTGAGGGATTGGTGGGTGGCAGGCGGAGAGACAGGGAATAGCGTGTGTGGGGTGGCAGGGTATACGGTACACACCATCATCAGGGGCGTGGAGGCGGGACGGTGTGTCCGACAGTGGCACGCGAGGATTATGCGGGTCCGAGGGCTCTCCATATACTCACCCCCTGCCGTTACTGCCGCCCCCGGCACCTCTGTTGGCCGCGGTTCATGTGCGTGAGCCGCCGCCGCCGCCGCCACCACACTACCCGGCCCCTACGGCCTTTGTGTTTGTGTCACTGTGGCCCTACCAGTGCAATAAACTATTTCGACACTCTTCAATATATAGTATCCAAATGTATAAACAATTATTCTCATCCTAATCTAAGCTATGAAATAAATTATCTATATGAATAAGTGTAGTTGTATTAAAAATATGCAGCTACTACACACAGTTGATTTGTTAAGTTGACTTGAATTGATGTGAGCGGTACGACTATATCGCAACTTTATTGTAGAATGGGTAGCTAGAAATGTGTAGTAGGTTGAGGGCATAACAGACCAACCGACCAGGGCTAGGTCCACTATAGACCGCCACGCCGGTTGCCGCGTGTGTTATCAGAGAGTGACGAGGGGCCATCCGATCCAAGCCCAAACACACACACACACACACACCCACACGTATACTTATATACCCAACGAACGACCGTACACACCCGAGTCGACTATAGCTGATGGCTACCTAGAATTACGTACTTTTGGACCGCACCCTATACGTACTATATACGCCTGCCTTGGACCCTCCGGTATAATAATTACCTGCCTTAACCCAACCATTGCACCACACACACACACACACCACTCCAAAAGGTTACTGTATCTACTGTGCCTACTTTAGGGCTTAAGGAATTACCTACTCTATAGAATGTTGGAAAAATTGGCCAATTCATATATATATATATATATATATATATATATATATATATATATATATAGTATATATATATACGTATAAGAAAGAAAAACCATGTCATACACTTACATATATATGTATTTACATATATCATACATATCGGTAAAGTAGTAACAGCAACAACAATATGAAAAACTTATTGGAAAAAAAAATGAAACAAAAAAGCGGCAACGAACCACAAACAAACAAAAGCGAAGACAAAAACATACATACATACATACATACATATATGCTGGATCTGTAATTTGGGACTGAGAGATATTAAGGGTGTGCGAGTGAGACATGGTTCGTATAGGGTTCCAAATCAATCCTTTGTCCTCCTCAAGGCGAGTAATCCTAAAAGTGTCAGGCTGCCGTTGCCGTTGCTGGACACTGCCCGCTGTCGATATTAACTGACAACACAGCCCCACCCTTAATCTACACTACTGGACAAGCACACGCATGACATACGAAAATGTTCCTACGCCATGAAAAAAAAAATATATATATATATATACCACATGTATGTATCTACAATATTTCTTTCAAATTTAATGCCGTCACCAATCAACAATAAATATAATTTTCTACTGGTGACCTAACTCAAAAATTAATTAAAAACTAAAATATTAGATTTATAATAATAACTGAATAAAGAACGCCTAGGAGCACAAATGTTGTTGTTGTTACATACATACATATACGGACGTATACCTACTGTATGAAATAATTAAAAGTAGCTACCGCCGCCCCCTACGGCCCCTTTATCTCACGGACGGGGTGGGTAGGTGCATAGTACTCAATTACGATGTATTTCGTCGGTACGGAAACCCTACACCGATGCCGATGCCGCTACCACTACTCCCACCCCCACTGTAATACAGTGCGAACGGGGAAATAAAAGAAAAAATAACATACTCATCCACCACCACCCCCAACCCCTGCCGTGCGTTGGTGACTCAGTCTGATCGACCATTAGGAGATCCGGCCCTCCGGTGTGTGTGTGTGTGTGCTGTGTTCCGATCACAGAATCGTACTGGACTAAATTTAATTTGTCTGTTTGGTACTAAAACAACACCACTTTCATCAGCGGTAAAGACAATGGTTATTGATTATGACTGGACAGAAAATTATTTATGCAAGTATCTATATACTACATATTTTAAATAAAATAAAATATTGCCATTGTTTTCCTGTTGTTTGGTTATAATACACGTTTGTTATAAGGTAACATAAAATTTACCAGAGTCCGGATCTGGTGTGTCCCATTAGTACTCGGGCCGGGCGGCCTCCCCCTCAGGCGATCATCAAGGGGCCTTACCCACGCCATAACCGTGCCCACTCCCCAGAGAGGGGCCGCGAACCCATACGCTCCTCATACCAAAAACCTTCCATCGGTATTACCACTAATGAGGAATAAAAGTTCCAAATATTCATGTTTGGGATACAGTTGTTCAGCTGCCCTGCGTTAGTTACCTGAAACAGATGACAAGTTTATTAAATCTATCCCTTGGCCGGTTTGATACAAAATTGGGGTCCTTAATAATAGGAATTACATTCGAAATGAGTCTGTTAACATATTGCGTTAAAGCATGATTGATGGCGATATTATTATTATTATTATTATGACGGGATTCAACACCGATTATAATACCGTTTAATTATTAATTAAGTTAATGGTTAAACATTCATCTCGATTTTATGAAAACATTTGTTACTATGTATGTATGTACATTTGTTAATTTTACGTTTAAAACACTAGTTGTATGTTCAAATACGTACTTGTCGTAATAATGAACGTTATTGTTTAAATATATATATAGTAGTAGATGCATATATATATAAGTAATCAATTACTAAACGCGTCAACAACACCTTAAAATTAAGGGGTACCGTTTTGGTACGTGTGTGTGTGTGTGGGGGTTGAAAAGTTTTTGATAACTTCAGTCCTTAAGGGGGGATGGATGTGTGCCGGGGGAGGAGGACCGCGGGCCGGAGCAGAGCACCGGAGTGGGGCGCACACCGTGCATTTGGTGGGCGGGGTGCTACTCCGGTTTCAGTTCTGCTGTAACTGCGAGTGAATGCGTCTGCTGCTCGCCGAAACAACTAGCGAATGAATATTGTTGACTGCATCGAAACAAACAATCGAATACTGATTGATGATCATTGTGTGTAGATACGTAGCATAGCATAGAGTAGCTAGTACGGCGTATCTTGGTCACTCTGACGAAAAAACTGCATACATACATACATCCATACATAGGTACTTTGATTTTGAATATAGTGTTTTGTTTCGCGTGGTCAAAGTCATGTGGTGTGTAGTACGTACGAGTATGTGATGATGAGTGACAACTTGTGAATTTGATATCGAAAACCGTCTGTCTGCATGTGTGTGTGTGTGTGTGTGTAATTAATACACACAGCATACATACATACTTACAGAGTATGTCTGCGAAACGTAAGGCATCTGCCGTAATGCAACACCATAAGGTGAGCTTGATAAAAATACTGTTGTTGTTGTTCTTTTTCTAAGATTACCTATCAAATTACGCGACTTAAAATCCGTGCACCAGACACTGGACACAGCCGTACTCATTTTTATCTAATTGTAAGTACATACATACATACATAGGCTGATGAAGCACATTCTTTTTGCTAAGGAATCGATCAAAAATCTGTTTTGATAAATTTATTTTAGAAATACTTGATGATACCAATACGGCCTATACATATCGGTTGTTATTATTATTATTAGATTTAAGAATTGTATTTTGTAAAACAAGTCACTATAAAAGATATAAAATTGTATTTTTGCCAGACATTTTCATTATTATCTGTCACAAGCTTGATTGAGGGGGCCGTGACCGATAACACATGCCGCTCTTATCAAAATGCAATTCTATATATATATAAATACACAATATAACTATGCGTTAAATTATTATAATAAAAATAAATAGTTGCAGTAAGTATGATTCAATGATCAAACAGTGTGTGTTTGTGTGGGTGTGTGACGAATCAACAAAATTCACACCTGTAGAATGATTTTAAATTTTTTCGCGGCCAAAACTCAAACTTCTTTTACAAGCATCTATATGTATATTATAAAATAAGTACTAGACGACTGTTTAAATAATGGTTTCGTAAATATTTTACAGATGATGAATGATAAAATGTAAACATACTTTTATCTATATGTATAGGTATTTGCGCGTAAACCATTTAATTAATATATGTACATACATACATACGTAAATGTGGCATTAGTGCGAGTGGAATGCGAGCTGATGAAAAGAGATGAATGATTTGCCAAATGTGTTTATACATATAATACTAGCGGGTGTTGGGAGTAATAATAATAATAATAATAACAATAACAATAACAACAACCAATCGTTGGAAAGGATTGAGTTTTTATAAAAGTAACGAATTGAATTACGAGAATATTAGCTTAGATAGATGTACATACATATACAGGCAACAGTAACAGCGAATCCGTGTTAATAATGAAAAATTAATTAGAACCGCGACGTGATGTAAACAAGAATATAATAATTGTAACATTGATGTCACTCACACATCACAGACACATAATTTTAAATTAATTGTTTATGCAGCAATAAAAAATTCAAAACGCCTACTCCCACACCCCTCGCACAACCATAAGGGTTGGTTGTTGGGTTATTGGGTTGTTATGGGTTGGGGAGCAGCCTAGTCACGTGCAACAAGAGCGCATGCTCACGTGCCAGGCCACGTGTATCTCGCAACTAGAACTGTCAGAATATAGAACTTTGTTGATATGTCGAGAGGGATCTGTTAAATTTAACATTTAGGAACGAGAACAGAGTACACTGACCCCCAGTCCCACCCCCTGGGGTATATGTATACACTTTACTCGCACCAGTGGCGGCGTTGGATTATCGTTTTTAAATACGAAATATCGACATCCAATATGTTTGTATAAAATATAAAATCAAAAAATGTAAACCATATACCTAGTAGATTAAAGTTACCAACAACTTGGTTGACATGCAACTCAACTGGACTTAATAACAGAGTGAAGAAGCTATACATATATGTAGGTCCATCCTACTCGCACTAGTGCACCTCACGAGTTCAGCTATTTTTAGCTGTGTTTTTCATGTTAGTTGCAAACTTATCACACACACACACACACACACACACAAGCAACGCACCAGCGAAGCTCAAATGATTCAATATGCACAAATGCATTTAGAATATGTACGTATGTTTTACGTCAAAGCAGGGCTGGCATTAGGAATGAATTTCGCGTAAATTAGCACTGATGGTGAGTTTCGCCTCGCATTAAAATATGTTTATCCTTTTCTGACAATGCTCATATGTTTATTAATCGAGCGTTTTTTTTTCTGTATGTATGTATTGCAGCAAGTACACCTCTGTACAGTCACATATGGTAGCCAACGCCTGTTGGTCCCTCCTGACCAAGTTTTGCCCGCTCCCCCGCCCGCCCATAATCCCCAGGATTCACAGACTCGTCGTCACCCGACCATAGCTAGTGGAGATAGTGGACGCAGTGGCGGGGCTCACAAATTGTTGAGGAGGACGAGTAAATGTTTGTGTGTGGGTCGATAAATGTGACCATTTCGAGTTGTGTTAGGATGAGGCGGGAGGACACCCATTCCCTAATGCTTTCGCCGCTAATAAGTGCAACACATGCGTGTACACACGCACACACATATATTGATTTCGCACTAATGTTTGTAACGCACTATTGCCTGAGTGTGTTTCACAATTTACCCTTAAAAACATCAATAATACAATTATAAGAAAATGCGCTTTGCTGATATTGTCCTAGTGACACACAATCATTTCATTTCGCCAATATACATACATACAGATATACGTATAAGAACTCTGTCTATTTTATATACTCAGTTATATTATATGTATACGATAGTATCGTACCTACATGCAGCAGCAGCAACTGCTCGTGCAAATATACCGTTGATTAAACTTAAACCACTGATTAGGTTAACCGTTATGTTGTTTTAAGTATTGTTCGCTAATGAAACTAAAATCCTCACCTGTTTACTGAACTTTGCTTTACATATTTAATATCATGGTTCTAATTGTACCATCATGAATTTGCAACAAAAAATTGTGTTAAAAGAATATATTTGATTTAATATAAGCGTTTAATAAATTCCTGCATTTCTGCATAAATAAGATTAATCATTATTGATTAACCAATAGTTGTTTGAATTCTAAATGAAGGTTATTATTTATACTTATTAGTAAATAAATATTTTAAAGTATACATATTATTGGAACTTTTGTGAACCATGGTTTGTCTTTCCAAACGTCTTTGATTACTGGTATAGTATCCGCTGTTGTTATAATGGCCAGTGTGTGTGTGTGCGTGTATAATGCAGAAAAGCTATTGCACATGTATTCTGTGTTGTTCATTTTGGTACTTACAGCCGGTAATATCGGTTGCATGGCGTTGGCTGCTGCACCACCATATTCCGCTTTTGTTCACGCCCGAAAACCTATTTCAAATTTTACTACACACACACACACACATGTGCTAGCCACACATTTAACTTTACTTTCTTGCACAACAGTGGCGTACACAACACAACCACAGACAGATACTGATTATTTTACAATTCGCCGTTTCGCGTGCCAATATGTATACATAACATACATGTATATATATATATATATGTTGTTATGGATATATTTTTATGTTTCCTAAGCACAGACAATTTCGTTTCCCATATACATAGCTTTTGTTGTTTCCACGGCGTATTTGCTTGATTTCATATACAATATCTTTAGTGCGCCCCGTTTATAGCGTTATTAACTTTTACTACTTTTTGTTAAACGTTTATTTTCACCCCGTTTTTGTACACTTGTTTGCCAATTCGAATTAAATCGTATTTACGGCAATACATCTAGCACATATGGCAACATACGTATGTATTGGGAACTGAAATATTTAAAAACATCTCTTTACAATCTTTCACTAGTCGGATTCATCATATACACACTATTCCGCTTGTTCATATGTGTTTCTTTCGCACATTTATTTCTCAATCGTGTATTATTCTGTGTGTCGTTGTAAAACAGCCAGATAATACGCCGGCGCATTTGCAATTATGCATTAGTGTGTAATAGCAGATTTGTATGTAAAATAAATTAGCTCAAGGTCATATTGCACTTATGCGAGGCCGCTAAAAGACATACATACATACCTTATTAGACACCGCACTTACCTTAGAGATTCATAAATACTTATACCTAAATTTATCAAAACGACAACAAAATATTGCTATAAGAACATTGAGCACCTTTGAGCTCTAAAGGATCTATAAGTGTGTCTGTAATTGTAACTAAAACCAAAATTGGACAAATGCAAGTCACTTGCATATATGTACATACATACATATATGACATTTTTTACGTATGAATAAGAAACCTTGGAATAAATATCGTTGTCTATCGAAACCTTGTATATATGTATTTATACGATAAAAACATGTGTGTAGCCTCTTACATATCTTAAGCTGTAACCCATTTGGCATACGCACCTGTAGATAGAGGTGTAACATACAATAATTACCCGTTTGACCATTTTTGATCGTATAAATTTGCGAAAATTGACAGCTGTCGCGGTGCAACGTTTATTCCACCAAGGTTACCATTCCACTGCTATAACACACTGCCAAGCCAGCCGGAACAATTGTTATTGCATTCTGTAAATCTGTAAATTGTATGTACTAGATACATATGTGTATCTCAAATAAAAGTAAGAAGGTGCATCGTGCACCAATATTTGGTTCGATTCACTTACCAACTAGTCAACAGGTCTAATACGCAATCATTATAAAATAGTGCGAAATTTCATTTAAAATAAAAAACGCAATTACTAGTCGCGCAGTTGTTCTATTCTTATACAGAACAGATTATAAATTGAATAGAGACAGGATTCTATAAAATATTTATAAATAAAAACTCCACCTATACGTTATTTATAAATTTAAACATATATCGTGTTTAATTCATATGCATACGTTTTAAATATATAATCTACATGTCCACATACGAACAATTTCAATATTTTATAAATTCAAATAGATTTTTATTACCACATTATGATTTTATTTAATAGAGAGTGTCTGCTAATGCGATATATAGATTTCGAATTTAGATTTAAATTGAATAACCATACATTCCGAAATCTTAAATTATATACATACGTACATACATACATACATATGTATGTGAATTTTGTCGAAGAAAATAGTATAGTTTAGCGTAAGCGTACCTATAGTGTGCAGAGGTTTAAAAAACAAACATTGCTCGCCGCAAGACGTATCGCAATGCATGGTCGTCAACAAAAAACAACGTTCGGAAAAAAAAAACCAGTCTCTCTGAGGAGGAGCGCCGAGTGCCGAGCGCCAAGTTGCATTGCATACTTGCAGTGCCCCCCCCCCCCCCTCTCCTCTATCACTGCCTCTCGTCTTTTTTACTGTGTTCGTTAGAGTTCTGTTGCCGTCACCCCGCCGCACTGCACACATCTGGAAGTCTAGGGTATATCGAAGATATAAAAAAAGGCTTTTTCGCGGTTCTTAAACTATTTCAACTAATCCAAAAGCTCATTGCACGTTCTAAATAAAAACACAACGTAAAACGAGACGAATAGGAATTTTGTTTTCATTATGCAGCTGAAATGAAAATTACGCGCACACGTGTGGGTTTTTATATACATAAAACAATAAATATTGTAAATCATTTAGAATTTTATTAAGTAAACGAATGACGAAATTTAGTTTGAATTAATGTTGTTTTCTAATATTCATCTAAATGTTTAAATGATTAATAAACTATTTGTTAATCAATTTGTGATTTTTCTGCGAAGAAGGCTGATTTAGTTGGACGTAAGACTGTGGTGTATGAAGGCGTGCAGGTGTTGCACTAACATGAAGTATGTATGTATGTATATAATGCTTCGCCGTGGGCCTGCTATACGTATGTATGTATGTATGTACATATAGCTGCCGTTTCTGCTGCAGCACGTTCCAAGTTATGTGACTCGCGCGTCTGTTATCCTGCGGGTATCTTGCCCCCACGCCCCACTCGCAAACCCCTATAATAAAATCGACGACAGGACCGGTGTATTGAAGTTTTAAGGCAAACACTTTGTTATAAAATCGTCTGTCCGTACGGATGGATGTATGTATGTATGTGGCTAGCAGAATAACGTCAGAATTTGAAATATGCATCAAATTTGCACAACGCCTCTCTCTGCGGTGCCGTGTTATTTGAATATCCGCCGCCGACCAGTCAGCCCTCAGCCAGCCAGCCAGCCATCCACGGTTCTGGCTTGTATAAAATTGGTCGGCGGGTCATGGGCGGCAGGCGGCGAGCGGTAAGCGGTAAGCGGCAAGCAGAGGGTTACATACATACATACATATATACATACTCGTATAGCGTGCGAAACGAACGTATAACGCCGACCACAATCACTACGAAACGGAACACATCAAATCTCTAAATGATTTACACATCTTATACGTGTTATACATATAACCCGTGATTTATTAGCAGCCGATCTGTTTGACATGCTTTGTCAAAAATGCGCTTTGATTTATTTGATTAGGGAATTATTTTCTCTCAACCTAGTACATTGTAATCATGGATTTGCTGCAAATTGGTAATTCTAGACTCAAGTACGGGACATGGGTCCTCATCAGTAATGACGTTTATTTTCGTAATAATAACTATGAATTATGAATGTATTCGAGTGAATCATGAACTGTTTTGACTCTGCATATTGATGGATAGAGTAATCTAGCGCATCATGTTTGGATGCCATTTTGGAAATGTTGACAAATGTACTGATGTGTGTGTGTGTCTGTGTGTTTACAGGAAAATACGTCGACGCCCGAGCCCTCGGAACCAATGGACGATGAGCAATTCGCAGGTGAGTGATTGATACAAACATATATTTCATATTTATTATGAATGACACATAATTCTCATGAACCACACACACGCCAGCTAGCCAAAACACCCACCCATCCCCCATATTATTCCATACATCATAATAATCATTATATTATACTAGTTTGGAATGCGTTGTGCGTTGTGCATTGCATTGCATTGCATTGCATTGCATTATTGGTAATTTACGATGGCTTTCTACCCTTTATCATCATCTGTCACATTTGCTAGCATTAACAATTCCGTTTTTAAAGAAATTCTACGATTACCATTCGAAACCAAACCCGTATCTCTAATATCAAAATTCCGTTTAAACATAGCAGGGTTGGTTAGTTTTATTGCCCGCCTTTTTCCGCCATTTTCTCATGATCTGCATGTGTTTCTTTTTCGGTTGTTCAGGTGTTTATTAGATTTTTATTTTAACAATAACAAATAATAATAATGATAATAATGTAGATACTGTATACATACATATATATGTATATGTATACTATTGAAATTGAAACCAATCCTGCTAATCGTGTTGGTAATTGGATGTGCAGGGGCGGGCGGTGTCATGAAAGACAGCGACAAACTCAAGTTGATGCTGCTGGCATGGAACTACCATAATCAAACACAACAAGGTAATAACATCTATTTCTTCTTCTTCTTCTTCTTCTTCTTCATCTTATTCACTCTCATTCATCAATTTTGTTCACTATTCTGTTAGAAAATAACACATAACGTATATGTGCATACAAGAGTATAACATAGATAGCTTTATTCTTCATTTTTCAATTGATTCTTGTTTCCTCAAATATAAACAATCAAAATGTCCTTCATCTTCTTCTTTGGGATTTGGTAGCAACGCAATCTTGAACTGTGGTTTTCTATTTTGTTTAGGAGGTCGAAATGGCGGCGAAGCTCCGGATTTATCTGCGCTCGGCACCGGCGAAGACATGGCTGGCCTCTGGGCGAGTTACCACAACGCCCTAGGGTTAGCTAAAGGCAAATCAACACCGCCTGCACCTCGGGAACAATCGGTAAAAAGAAACATTTAAACATCAGCCTTCTTCTTATTCTTATTCATTGACGATGACGATGATGATGATAATGATGGAATACGTCAATAAGATTGATTGTTGTTACAGAGCCCTGTGTTAGCGGAGACGGGTTCCGCTCACGACGAGACCAGTTCGAGTGGTAACAAAGAGGATGAGGACGATGACGATGACGAAAGCGATGACCGAATCGATGCACAACAGTACGATCCCGAACGGCTCAAGGCTTTTAATGTAAGTGCCCCACACACACACACACACACACACACACACACACATGATGCATAAACATCACAAGCGCGCGTGCGTGCGTGCGTATGTCTTCTATAGTGACGAAAGAAGATCCTCCATTTTCGTAACATGTTTTATGTCGTATAGTAACTGTAAAAGTGTGCAAATGTATTTCGATTTAGCAATAGAATTAGTTAATTGTTGCGAAACATTATCTATCGTCATCGTGTGCTGGTTGGTGGTACAAAGTGCGCCACTGGTGCTGTAATATTTGTTATTTTGCCGCGATCATAGGTACGTTGCATCTTTCATCTTCACGTTCGCGCATTTCATAATCAGTGCGATTATGTTGTGCGGCTGCGGCCTTGCAAACATCTCAAAACAGTGTCAAATGCACGTCCTATTTAACTAACTTCACTACTATACCCACCACCCCCCATATATTGCTATTTACTATACACATAGGCACTATTACTATTACTATGAAGAAATGTCAATTCAATTAAAACATTACTAATATGGAAATAATAATAATAATAAATGTTTGTTTATATACTTACAGATGTTTGTAAGATTATTCGTTGATGAAAATCTAGATCGAATGGTGCCTATTAGTAAACAGCCAAAGGAGAAGATTCAAGCAATTATTGACTCGTGTACGCGACAGTTTCCTGAATTTGCCGAGCGTGCCCGGAAACGAATCAGGACCTACCTCAAATCCTGTCGCCGGAACAAACGCGCGCGGGACCCGACCGCATCATGGGACGCTGTAAGTATATACTCTACATATGTGTAAGCAAATAACAATCGTCGCATTCTTCTTATTCAGTATAAATGTTATTCTCTATATGTACATATACGTATATTAGACTTAATGACCTTGGACATTTCATTCGACAAATGTGCAAATGCAATTATTGTTTATAATTTCTAGACGCGACCGACACCAGCACACCTGACTTCCGTACAAGCAGAACAAATTTTGGCGACGGCCTGTGAAAATGAAAGTCACAATGCGAAACGAATGCGTTTAGGATTAGAGCCAGTCAGTCAACCGATGCCTATTTTGCCCGGTGGCGCTACAGTAAGTTATTTAAACACACACACACACACACACACGCACCATTTTTATTTCTGCGCTCTATTATACTTATTTCGTATTTTTTATTTTGCATTGCAGCCGACAGACACAACTGTAAATATGAGCCAAAGCTTGGGTCAAAACAGATCTTTAGAGTTCCCAGGCGGCGGCACTGTCAAATTAGAAGCCATCGAAACTACGGTTAGCTCTTTTCCTTCATCTACCACACCGACCTCAACGGCTACTTCAAAAGCATTGACTATGAGTCAGGATGTCAAATCGGGAATATGGTAAGAAATATTC
The DNA here is from genome assembly GCA_944039245.1 of Nebria salina. NCBI lineage: Eukaryota > Metazoa > Arthropoda > Insecta > Coleoptera > Carabidae > Nebria > Nebria salina. The sequence goes on from OX063271.1 coordinate 16,356,746, forward strand.
TATACACCTATATTTAAATACCCTAGCAAATATGTACTCAAAAATATCTAAAATGTACTTATGTTTTACTTTAGTGTATCAACGGGCCTAACCGGAGCCCAAATGAACGGTTTGGGTATAGCAAGTACGGCAGGGGCAGCGCCGACAGCGATGTACAGGCCAAACTTCACCCAGGCCTTCCAGAGAGCAGGACCCTACCCCACTTTATTTCCCGGGCAGCCCTTCAATGCAACTGGGGGTATGCTAGCGAATGGTACGTTGCTTTTTTTTTTTTAAATTGATTTCAATATTTTTAATTAATACGATTCATTAGTGTATATTAATTTTGTTTTGTAATTTAAAGTTACGTACTTTACCACGATATACAAAAACACGCACACATGAAATGTTATATGTATATCTTACATATATTTAATGTAATTAAATTCCAGGCCCAACAGACTTGAGCATGAAACAAAAACCATTGTTGAGTCACAAACTGAGTTCAGGTGAAATGGCAGCTGTGCGGCAACTCATCACCGGCTACCGTGAATCTGCGGCATTTTTGCTCCGATCAGCTGATGAATTAGAGCAACTATTGCTGCAACAACAATAATTGCCCCTCTGCCATCATTCTAATAGTAATTTGCTTACGGGAGAAAGTGCGCGACAACTATACAAATTATTACTGTGTGAATTTGAACGTTTCGACAAACGAATTTTGCGTGATTTTTACTTTATAGTAAGTATGCACGAATTGTTTTGTGTGTATATGCCTGTGTGTGTGTGTGTGAGTGTGTGTATGCGCGCGCTTGTGTTTTTTTTTTTGGATTTTTTTTTATTTTTTATTTTGAAAACGTTTGTACAAATTATTCAAAGTGGATTCCTATATACAAAATAAATATTTATTTAATAAAATATGTTAGTTTAATAAGAATACAGGGAGGATTGAAGAATCCACACAGAATTAAATTTGAAATTTTGCATGATTGTAAATTTTTCTTAATAAACCAAAGAAATTGTAAATATTTCAACTAATTCGCCGAGATTTCAGAGTTTTTTTTTTTTCTTGAGTGTCAATTCATATTAGATTACACAACTTTTCATTGGGAGATTCTATTTATCGATTTTACTGATTTGAAAACAAACGGTACATACATACATGACCATATTGTTTTCTTTTGTCTTTCGATACCATTGACACACATGAAAAATGTCATTTAAAAGTACAACAAAGTTGGAGATTTATGTTTTTAGTCTACAACGCATGTTTTATGTATGTATGTAAAAGACACTTTATGTTTTGATATTTAGAATCTTTTCAAACGACGAGCTGTTCCTATTCAAATCTTTAGCTTGCAGCAATGTAATAACAATAATAATAATAATGAAACAGAATAAAATAGAATTCTAAGCCGTATATCCCCCACCATCCCTCAATAAACACAGCAGCTCTTGAACAAAAATTTTCTGTGATTGTTGTAGAATTGTTTAGCGACTCAATTTTCAGGAGTTTAACCTTACAAATTTTTGTAATCGATGTATTTAAGAAATTTATGTATTATATATTTCAACATTCCACACATAATAATATATATATATATATGTATTTCGATAATGAGTGTATATATTATTAAAATGAAAAAAAAAAAAAAACTGTGTTGATCGTCAGATCACTGCCACAAATATTATGTAAGAATAAAAACTTATCTCGATATTATATTCAATTGTTTATTCTTTTAACTAGCCACCCTTTGATCTGTGTGTGTTCATATTTTTATTGTTGAACAAAATAAATAATTTTACGAAATAAAACATTTATTCTTAAACTAAAATAAAAGCTATTCAAAAATTTTTTTGGTTGATGAAAATAAATTTGCATTTAATTAATTTGAATGTTAGCGTTCTTCTCGATCCAATCCAAATAACTGGTGACACGAGTGTACACAGATGGATGTCCTTTTTCGCAGGTATTACGTCCAAACGATACAATACCGACGATGATGCTGTTTCCATTTTCATTAACAGTCAAAGGTCCGCCACTATCACCCTAGAAAAATGATGAATTTTACTAATAAATTATTGACAAACATGCAGGTCATTTGTTACGTACGTTGCATGATGATTTCGATCCAGCCCCAGAAACGCAAATGTTTGAGCTCTTAATCACCAATGGGAACGACAATGAACATTTCAAGTTGGTCATTACCGTGTTGGTTACCTTTCGCAGAACTGGGCTGATATTTGAATCTAAAGAGTAACACCATTTCGTTACACAAAATTGCTTCAAACCATTCATAGAAACGTACCATCAGCTGTTTTGCCCCAACCACTAACAGTAGCATCAGCGCCAGAAAAATGATTGTGCTCATCAGATCTGGGTGGTAGGTCTACCACGCCAATATTCTCTGCAAACATTACATTTGAAATAGATTTCAACTAGTTTCAAACAGTATTATTCGTACCATTAAGTTGAACTTTCTCTGGCAGGTAGATCAAAGCAATATCATTGTGAATCAATGTAGGACTCCAGTGTTCATGGACTTTAAAGTTGGAACTGACCATACGAACTTGGGTATCTTCTTGTTCCCGGACTGCGTGCGCTCCCAGTATAACTTCAATACTTTTCACGCTACACAAAAACCGCACATTGCTATTTGGATTTTAAATAGTTACTTTAAATAATTACCCGTCGGCGCAATGGGCTGCAGTCAAAACAACCTCAGGAGCGATCAAAGAACCTCCGCAGAATGCTTGTTGTCCATTGCTCATTGTCATAATAAGACCTACCTTAATTATTAAAACAAATAATATTATTTTCATGTATGCTTTAATTTTTAAATATCTTTACTTGATAAGGACGTGAATGAGGTGCAACCTCTTCTCCTCCTACAATTCTGCCTTCGCCTCCTTTATTGAAAAACGAGGGTAGTCCTCGAATTGGAGGGTTGAGTTCCATGTGAGACACATGTTCCCAGTTGGTGCCCTTTTAATTTATAAATACACACTGAATTTATTTGATTTCAACAATATGTTCATATAGATTACCTGGGCAACGGCTGCGAATGCAAAAATTACAAATACGTACGCGTTCATTTTGCTACTAATACACTACACAAAATGCTCCTCTTTTATATCGTTTCCAAGCGAAGAATACAATAAAATACTTTATAATCAATACAATTGATCAAAATCCGATAATCTTTACTATATTTTCAGTTTTTTTTTATTGATTAACTTATCAATTTTGATTTTAAAATGTTGCAACACTTTTCATTTATTGCATTTATATATTTATTTAATTACAAAGAAGTACTAGAATTTTATTATAATTAAGCAATTAATAAAAATACTAATCATTTCCTCAAATCAATTTTCTATACATATATATATATATATTTTTTTTTTTTTTGCAATACGTGATAAGATTTAAAATATGAGATTTGTAATAATAGATCCTATAGATTGATATTTCGGAAAAACCTAGCGGTTTTATTGTTATTAGTTTACCTTCGAAATGTAAGCTTAATTTTTTTAATCTTTTTATAAAGACTTGGAGATAAGATATTAATTCTATAGAATTTAATTATTTAAATTGTAATTGATTTGCCTCCAAATTTTCCGAACATTTGTTCACTGTCGTTTATATTCGGATGTCTTCGGGAACTTGCATGGCGTATACTTAAATGTCAATTTGTTGAAGTAAAATTAACGAAAATATATTCAGTTAGAACCTTATTGCTAGCAGAATAAATAATGAAATTTAATAGCGATGGAACTAATATTTTATATTGTATAATGTTGCTTTGAAAAATGACTAAATTAAAGCCGAATATGTAAATTTAACCTAATTTTGTGGAATTCAGTGTTTTCAAATTTAGTATTTTTGAAACCAAAATGACTTCGATTATTAAATTACACGCTCAATCTGGAGCTATGGATGAATCTCCTCCTTGTTATATCTTACAAGTAGATGAAGTTCGAATTTTGCTAGATTGTGGATGGAATGAGAAATTCGATGTAGACTTCATGAAGGAGTTAAAAAGGTTGGTCCATTTTAGGATTAAATATCTATATATGCTACTACTATGATATTTATATATATTATATTTGCGTGAAAGTTAGAAAAATGAAGTAACTTTTTCGATTTAAAAATAATATACTAATAAAAAGTAAAAAAAATAAATGAATATTAAAATTGCAATATTTTCCCACAATTGTTTAGACACGTCCACACATTGGACGCGGTCCTACTCTCTTACCCCGATCCCTTGCATATTGGGGCATTGCCCTACTTGGTGGGCAAACTAGGCCTAAACTGCCCAATATACGCAACAATCCCCGTGTACAAAATGGGCCAAATGTTCATGTATGATCTATACCAATCACACTACAACATGGAAGACTTCGACTTGTTCACCCTCGACGACGTGGACGCTGCATTTGACAAGATTATCCAGTTAAAGTACAACCAAAGTGTTTCGTTAAAAGGGAAAGGGTATGGGCTAACGATAACGCCACTGCCAGCGGGCCATATGATTGGCGGGACCATTTGGAAAATCATGAAAGTTGGGGAGGAGGACATAATATACGCGAACGATTTTAATCATAAGAAAGAGCGACATTTAAATGGGTGCGAGCTGGAAAAGTTGCAAAGACCATCGTTGTTGATCACGGATGCGTTCAATGCCATGTACCAGCAAGCGCGACGTAGAACGAGAGATGAAAAATTAATGAGTAAGTCCTAAACAATTTTCACTCTACCCCATCTTTTTGATCTTCAAAATCTTATATTTATATGAGTTTCACCTCATTTCAGCGAATATTTTACAAACTTTACGTAACAACGGTAACGTCCTCGTTGCCGTAGATACGGCAGGACGTGTACTTGAATTGGCGCACATGCTCGACCAATTATGGCGTAACAAAGAATCTGGTCTGTTGGCGTATTCCTTAGCGCTTTTAAACAATGTCAGTTACAATGTTGTCGAATTTGCTAAATCGCAAATAGAATGGATGAGCGATAAATTAATGCGTAGTTTTGAAGGGGCGCGAAACAACCCATTCCAGTTCAAGCATTTACAACTATGCCACAGTATTGCCGAACTTTCCAAAGTTCCAAATCCCAAAGTTGTGCTAGCTAGTTCACCGGACATGGAAAGCGGTTTTTCCAGAGAGTTGTTCTTGCAATGGTGTTCAAATCCAGTAAACAGCATTATTTTAACTACAAGGTATTATTCACTTTGTTAACATTCGTTTGGATTTATTAATTGTAATTATATACATATGTAGAACTTCTCCGGGGACTTTAACGCGCGATTTGATCGAAAACGGTGGTAATCGAATCATTGAAATGCAGGTTAAACGTAGAGTTAAACTGGAAGGAACTGAATTAGAGGAATACCAAAAGACCGAACGCGAAAAGAATGAAAGTCAACATGAAAAATTGTAAGTTACCGAACATAAAACAAACTTTTAATATATATATATTACGTAATTGAATTAATTTAGAGAAGAAGCTGCGTTGAGTTCGGAGTCTGATGACGAACTCGAAATGTCCGTAATCGGTCGCCATGACATTGTAGTCAAACAAGAAGGAAAACTAACAACAGGATTCTTTAAATCCACTAAAAAACAACACCCTATGTTTCCGTTTCACGAGGACAAAATCAAATGCGACGAATACGGCGAGATCATCCGCACCGAAGACTACAAGTTGGCGGAATTACCCGCCGAGTCTGAAGAAAATAAAGAAAATTTATTGCGCCGCGAAGAAGAAGAAGAAATGCAAACAGACACCACCGAAATACCAACGAAATGCGTGTCGGCATTTAGAGCGATTCAAGTAAACGCGCACATTCAGTATATCGACTTCGAAGGCCGATCGGACGGAGAATCACTGTTGAAGATTTTGTCACAACTGCGGCCGCGGAGGGTGATTGTTGTTAGAGGGACTCCAGAGAGTACTGCAACGATTCAGAATCATTGCAGGGAACAAGTTCAAGCTCGAGCCTTCGCCCCAAGTCGAGGGGAGACCATTGATGTTACAACTGAAACTCACATTTATCAGGTATTTCGGAAACAAATAGTAGATAGTTGTTGTATTGTAGTAGTATTGTAATTTTTGTTTTGTTTTTTGTTTGGGATACAGGTACGACTCACTGACCCCTTAGTATCACAATTACAATTCCAAAAAGGCCGAGATGCTGAGTTGTCCTGGATCGATGGGCAAATTGCGGTTCGGGAAAGTGGACAAGATGCGAAACCGCTCAGTATACAAGATGAGTCAATGGAAGGTATTGTATTTAAGTTACCTCTACGTTCGCAAGTTCCTTTTTATGCATTATTTGCGACATTTATTTAGTTGAAACAGAAAAGGACAAAATTTTCACATTGGAACCTTTGCCTGCAAATCAACCAAACAGTCACGAAACAGCATTAGTGAACGAGTTGAAACTATCCGATTTCAAACAGATATTAACACGCAGTAACATCCCATCCGAGTTTTCTGGTGGGATACTCTGGTGCTCAAATGGCGCACTAGCAGTTAGAAGGGTACGTTTAATTTTACAAAGGGTATGAGTTATTATTAAATAAAAAATTGTTCTAGTTGGACCAGGGAAAAGTCGTTTTAGAAGGTTGCATCTCTGAAGAATATTATAAAGTAAGGGATTTACTGTATGAACAATTCGCTATTGTTTAGGTTAACAACAATTTATTTTGTCTTTTTATATTCTAAGAAATACATTTATAAATAAACCATAATATACCTACCATAATGTTTTGCTTAAATGGTTTCCATCAATTCTAATTTAAATTTAAATAACTTATTAAAATTTGTTGCGCAAAAGAATCATTGTCGTATGGAAGAAATCATTTCATTCCTCGTTGCCGTTGGCTATTAAGTAAATAATAAAAACAATTACACATCCTCTAGATTGAAATGATCGAAATTCAAATGTGCGTCCATTTGGTGACTTCGCTTCGTAATCGCTTTTTTGTACGGTGGGTTTATCGGCGGTTGGAGAGGGAATTTAAATTCGTAATCGACACCTGAAAACTATTACAAAACATTATGTACATTTGTATTGAAATGAACCCAACACGAATTTATGATTATTACGCGTAATGGATACGACGTATCTGAATCGTAATTGCTGATATCACCACACACTAGGAATGGAATTATCTTTTTATTTACGCCTGTTAAGTGACTGGTGTCGTAATAAGAAAAGTCTAAAAATGGTGTCAGTAGAGTTGGATCAAATCCCTCGGGTGGATCGTAATTCAAACAAACTACGAAAGATTCTGAAATCAATTAAGAAACACTTTTTTTTTAAAACAATGTCTTCTATGGGCTAATAAAAAAATATAAATAGGCGTGCCCGAATTAGATACATATTGTCATTGTAAAAAACAACTACATTGAAATTTATATGGATACAGTAGTAGAAAACAAATGCAAAAGTTAAGTTAACCTAAGTGTATTTTAAATGAAATTATATTTATTTTACTATGTATAAAAATGAATTCTGTGTTTTAATTGGTTGTTTAAATCCTATTTAACTCATGATTGGTTCTCTAAACCCATATAAACAATCTAAATCACTGGCTGCCTAATTATCGTATAAGTGGTTAAAAATGACATACCGATACTTGAATTACGACTGCTGGATGGTTTAATAATAACCACATCATTAAATAACATCTCCAATTGCGAGGTAAGTAACCAGACATCTTTGGAACGAAAGATTTTTGCCACAAAATTACCACCAGGTTTAAGTACATTCGTTGTAATATGTAAGGCGCCCAGCAGTAACTGTCCTTGCAAGTATATATCAATATCATGTAACCCGGTTACTATAATCAGAAACAAAATTCTTTGTATGATGCAAGAAAGAAAATCATAATAAAAATGATGAACTAACCATCAGGAGCGCCATCGCATACAACTAAATCTGCAGGTGATCCTTCAAAATGCGCAATAATCTGTTTCGCGGTCTCCAATTTAGTAATATCTCCTTGAAGTTGTACAACCCCCGGTAACGGAGCCATCGGTTGCAGATCTACAGCGACAATCTTAACATCATTCTGCTCTGCAGATTCGCTGGCTTCATTCGTTTCGTATAGTTTACGTGATAAAACTTGACTCCAACTACCAGGGGCTGCACATAAATCCACAGCACGTTTAACACCTTCAAACAATTAAACATTAACACCTACATCATATGTTGCGTATTGTAAATGATAAGTTATGTAAATATCTACCGTTGAAAATGTTTAACTGATCGTCGATTTGTATTAGTTTAAACGCACTACGAGCCCTCCAGCCTTCCTGTTTTGCTTTTCTATAATAAATATCGCGTTTATCTTTTGATGTTTTGCCCATTTTAATTCGTATTTATTTAAATGGTAAAACGTCAAAATGAGGAAACATGTGGAACAGTCACATATCAATATCAAGAACATACTTGCTCGTCATTGGGTTCGCGCTTCGTATAAAATCGGAAACAAGATGGCTACCAAAACTTCAAAACACCACCTCAATTTTTATTTCATTTATTATAATTTTACTACAATGAATGTAACAACACTATATACATATTCTGTTTAGGAGATGTGGTCTATTTTTTTATTGTATTTATAATATAACAATTCAACAATGAAAGTAATACTAGCGTTAAGTAAACCTCCTAACCAAATAATGTAGACTCCTTGTACGTGTGAAACGGATAGTTTGACGGGTCCCGCGTCCGTATTGTGTCCAGTGGCTAATAATTCAACTTCTAGTTGAACTGGGTAGTCTAAGTATCGTAGAGCGACCTGGTTGTAAATATTTAAATGAAACTTTTAAAGTATTAAATGTGTTTTAGAAACGTTACTTGTGTTTCCCAAATATAAGGCAACCCTGTTTCGTGTATTCGCAATATAAGGCTGTTTAAACTCGGAAGAAATGGCGAACTTTTTCTTGTCATTATAACGCATTGTTCCCAGTATATATCTTCTGTCATTAGCAGTAAATATTGGACAATATCTTCTGTTATATAACCACCAATTGCGAAATGCCCTGTTTTAAATGTATTAGCTGTTTTTGTTATATGGGTATATATTTTATAAGCGCCTGAATCTTACCAAAAGGAAGTCGTTCGATTGAAAAGGCGTAATCCCTTGTGGTCGTATGTCCCTGTAATTGTTTTTCAGTTAAAATTTTAAAGTTCCTTAGTATTTTCATTATTACTGGCTGAAATTTGAATTGTTAATTATACTGAAGTATCGTTTTATATGTATACCAATCTACTTGGGTCGCAGCTTCGATAGAAAAAACCCATGCTTCGTGCGTGGCACCCCATGCCAAATTGCTATCAGCCAAATCTTGCACTGTTTGAATTGCTTTCTCATATCTTGAAATCATTAATCAGCAAATTAACAACTATTCTATGTGATTCCTACGCAATTCGTATGTAGTACATACATACATACATACATACCTAGGAACTGTCATACTACTAGCTAACCCGCTGTTATAACAAGTAGCTATCAATAAACACAATATTAGTAATGCGGACAACATATATCGAATCGGAGGTTTGTCCAAGCTAGGAACCGTTGGCCAGGATTGCAATAAAAATATTCGTACCATCATGAGGAACGCATTAAACTTATCTTCGATATCTCCTACCTCTGGATCATTTTCTCTAAATATTAAGTACATTATTATTGTTTGAGTGTAACACGTCTTGAAGCACAAAGTGTCATAACCTTTGTACTCAAAACACCAGCCCTAAATTACCGTTTTCTTTGTTGGTAATTAAAATGAAAAATTACGGCCCAAGAAATAAAAGCAACTATGAAAGAAGCGATAACAGCTATCCATAAAGTCAGATTGAAAGGGAAGAATGGTGACAGCCATCCTGCAAGTAATCTGGAAAGAAATTTATTTTCTAGTTAAACCGATTTTAGTGTAATTCTAAAAATGTTTATAATATGATATACATATTTATTATACAATGTGTATATGTATGTACATATTATTTTTGTAAATACATCACGTAAAAGACCTGGTTTAAAATCATAAACATTAGTAGCAGTAGCAGAATAATAAGTGTCACTAAACGCAGTCTAACATTTCATCTTACCTTGGAGCTGGCGCAAGACATGTTATACCAGTTCTTACAACCGGCGAAGAAAGATCAAGATACGTATATTCGTGGTACCAAGTATATAAAGCACCTGTAACAATACGCCATTTTATTTTTCATTTTTCATATTTCACTGATGAAATTATAAATAAAGTATAGAACTTTAATCTTTAATTACCGAAACCAATATCGGCAAAGTCCATGACCACGTTGCCCAAAATACCATTTCCGGTCCAGTTATCATAAATCTCACCCCATTCGTTAATTTCATCGACCACAAACTCAACAGTTGCATTATGCTTACTAGCATATTCTAATGCGACCCTCATTTCTGTACCATCAGTATCAGCCATTGTTGAACCTAGTTTTAATTCATTTCAAACATAACATTTATGGAAATAGATATGTATGTATGTATGTATGTATTCATGCGTGTACGTATCTTGTAATTGAAAGTGTATTTAAATCATAACATATATATATATTTCTTAATTAGAATTACCAACAATGGAATACGGTTTATAGCTAAATGTGGCCATTTTGAATACACGCCCTTGCATATCCGTTATCTTATCCGGAAACAAGTTAGCGTTAAGTTGAAAACTCCGGTTGCTCGAATGCCAATAATCCAGAGTGATAACGTCATTATTACCATGCTTTCCAATAAACTTGTGCGTCAACAATTTGAATACAATGTCACAGTTATCACTTAACAAAGTTCGAGTTTCATTGAAATCAATTTGAGGTACCACGACTAGAACATCCGGTACAAAAGCCAGAGCCGGAATTGCTGGGATTCCATCCAACCCTATCGAACTTCCGGTGGGAAGGATCACGTAGCGTCTTTCGTTGAAACGTTGTACAACTAACATTAGTTCACGTTCCAAATGATTGATTACCATTTCTGGATCATCCACCTGGACAATTATGTCTTGGCATCCGAAATTCAGGATGTTTTCCACATGTATTAAGCGGTTTACTTGTTTTAAGTGGATGAGTACTTGCGGTAGAAAACTTCCGAAGTTCGAGGCACCATTTTCGGTGATCACGAACGCGCAATGCGAGTTGTTTAAGTAGCTGTTAATTAGAATGTTGAGTAATGTGTTTAGATGGAATATTAAGCACATTGTTACTACATATATATGAGAGATAGGTTCGCAACTGGGATTATAATATCTATGCATATAGTATCCCCTCAGTTGCGATGTAGACAATATATCGTAGTGTGCGCTATTTAATATAACTGTTTGTTGATTTTGTTTCATGTTTGAGTAAATACAATTATTTACTTTATCAACGTATTCTATATTAAATGTATTCTGTTTGTTAGTTAGTTTGTGTTTACTTGTAAAGAAATCGTCGGCTATTATTTAAAATTATAGATATTCAAAGCATGTTTAAAGAATAATGTCTATTTTTTCTAGGTCTAGGGCTAAAATCAAGTATGTAGGTCATGCTTCGCATCGTTTGTAGATAAGTATCTTTTAAAAATATTAAGTATTAATTTTTATGATTTCAACACATGTGAGCAATGTTCGTTTTTTTGTGAGCTAATTAAAATAATATTCAGGTTATAAGTTAAAATATACGAAATTATTTATAATTAACCTTGTATGTACGTAGAACGCGTTTTGAATTTTTTTCCAAAATTACTAAACGTTATTTATTTATAAAATTAATTGATTTTCTATATATTTTATGTATTCTTCATACATTTCTTTTCTTCTATTCCGCTTCCTGACAACTTTTAGCATAACGCTAAAGTTCTTTCTTAAATTATAGTAAGTGATTAAACCAAAAATATGATTATAGACTCGATGCTTTTAATGTAAAACAAAATATTAGTTGTGCTGGGTAATTGATTTGATAATGACATGTACATATGTATGTATGTATGTATGTACATATATTGTTGATTATTAATTAATTGGTGATATTCAAGGTAAATAATTAAAGCTCGTCTTCTAAGTTTGGTAAGTGACCTGAACTATTTTTTAATGGAGATTTATTGCAGTAAATATAAATATTTATATTTTTCTCACGTAACAATTCTATGAGTAGTACATATTAGTAATAACTATTGTTTATATATTGCTGATTAAGTTACTAACTATTTTCGGAAGGTAAATTATCGCAGTGGTGACGTTACCAGTAAAAATATTTGTTAAAATCCGTTCCACCAAAAACTGCATCGATTTAAATCATTTCATTTTGAATTTCAATGCATGATTTATTTATTAGATCATCGTGTCAGTTGAATGTTCAAATCAGAATTGATTCTCAATGATTAAAAGTTTTTAGTCACCATACGAAAAAAGATTTGTTTTTGTATCTTTTTGGAGGATGTACATACATACATACATATGTGCATGGTATGATGATGTTCTGACCCAATGTCATTTGATACATATGTATAATATACCTAATGTCGCGAAACATCAGAAGGTCGCATCCGTTAAATAAACATACATAAATATAATCCGTGCTTTTTAGCTGCGAGCACTTATTGTTAACGCAGTTTTCGAATCGACAACATACATTACATACATATGTATATATATATATAAGTTCATTTTAAAACCATAGTATTACTACTCATTACTTAGTTAGATATTACGAATACCAACATGTTTTGGTTTCTAGTGTTTTACTTTACGATATGTGGAGTTTCTGCTACCTACATTAATGGTTAGTACAATTTAACTACATACCTATATGTACTACATATATTTAAAAACAAACATTTATCTAAGAGATTCTATTATTATTTCAAACTCCTCGCGGTTATTTAAGTAGGTACCTTTTACGGTTACTTACTTTGGATGAAGAATTAACAGAAAAAGTACTTTTTGTATCATCAAATTTTACAAGGAGATTTTAATAATATTGGATTCAAATTGGAATCATTATTTTGTATTTGATTACTATCTGAAGAATAATTTTACATAAACTACATGGTGCAACTTAGCGTAAGACCACAAAATCTTACATGCATTCCTACAAAATATATACGATATTAAGTTGATCATAATTTACAAATAAATATATTTATTACTTTCCATTAATTTGCGGGACCAAAAAAACCGAATATGACAAACATTGTATCAATACATTTTTTTCCTGAATAACATTCACAATTTATTATAAATAAATTATTTCATGCATAAAAAAATATAATTGTTACCCAAAATATGTAAAATTTAAAAATCCATTTGACCATTTGATAATTTATAGTGTATTTAATTAAATTGTAAAGTAGAGCATATTAATCATTTCGATTTCTATTGCAGTTATTCAAAATTAGTGGAATGGAAAACGCGTTTTTTTTAATGAATTTGATTTTAAACATGAAAAAATTCCCTTTTCAATTTCATGCAAATAAATTATAATGATAAGTGAACAGAAAATAATTTTTTATATTTGGTATAAATGAGGATATTTATCATTAATTTAATACACCAAATTACTGTCTGCAATTCAATAAAATAACAAATATTATTATTATGTATCCCTACACAGAATTTCAATAAAACATTTTTTTAGTATTATAAATTTATGAATGATTTTAACCATTCAGTTTTTTCATTCAATTTATCAAGATATAAAATGTAAACACAGTCTTTAATTATTAATATATGCTACAGTAGCATAGTTAAACAAGCAGATATAAATATATTATTTTGTTTATTTTTTATTAAATTGATGGTCTAATAGCCGTAACCTTGGGGTAAATATGGAACTATAATACCTGCTATTTAAATCATACCAAATTACATATATGTACATACGTGAACAATAAGAATCCAAAAAGAATCTATGAATCATGATGACATGATAAGGAAATATCTATTAAATGATTGCAATTAAATTAAATTAATTTAAATACAGTTTTAATTTCACCAGAAAAGTATTATTGATTTGAATATAAAAAAATGCGTTCAGAATTGCAATAATTTTTATATTCCCCATTGTTTTATTTTGAATGAATAATTTAAGGTGAGCAAGAAGATTGGAGCTCAAAAATCTCAGCGTCCGCCCAACCTTATTACCAAGCCCAAACAGCAAGTGCAGGGACGTGTCCCGCGAATAGCCAATGTGTCCCACTGGCCTCGTGCCCCATGTTGGCCAATATTATGAACCACGCGTGCATCAACACAAATAGGTACATACATACATACATACATACACCCGAAGGTTAACTGATCGAATCATATCAGTAATGACATTCAAAAAATTGAATATATTGAATTAAAAATCGGTTTTCCGTTCCTAGAGTTGGCTCGTTGAGTTGTGGATTTGCTGGTAGTGGTTCGGTGTGTTGTCCACGAGGATTTGGGTATACGTCCAGTTGGTATCAGCCAACATATCCAGTGTCAACGTCTGGTATTGCCGGAAACCGAGAAGACCGGAAGTGCGGTAAACCGGTAGTTCAAGGTGACAATTACCATGGTATCGGAGAGCATCCTTGGGTTGTCAGAATTGGATTTAGGAGTATGGGCTACTATAATGGTTTTGTAGATAGTTTTTGATTAATGTTGAGTTGTAATTTAGATCAAATGACTGGAGAAATGAAATATCCTTGTGCTGGTTCGATTTTGAACCGAAGAGTGATTTTAACAGCTGCCCATTGCGCTTTAGCCAAAGCCGATAATTATAAATTGTAAGTGTAACGAATGTACAATAAATTGGAAATTGGAATCAAACTGTTTTCATTTGATTCAATTAATTTATAGATCTTCAATTCGAGTAGGAGAGTATCGAACTGATTCTACATTAGATTGTGGTGACGAATTCTGTGGTCTTCCTCTACAAGACATTGCTTTGAGTCATGTCATAGTTCACCCGGGATACGAACAGGCGACCTTCAAAGACGATGTCGCGTTGCTAGTATTACGAGCCGATATAAATTACACGGGTATATACAAAAATGAGAACTATCAAAAATTGTTTGGTTAAAAATTAAAAATTTCAGTGACGGCTCAACCATTATGCGTGGTGGATTCCTGGTCGCAACCAAGCAACCAAGCTGTGTTGGTTGGTTGGGGACGATCTGCTGGTCAACAAAGTAATCAATTAAAATATATAATATATAATAGAATAATGAGAATAATCAAATTGATTTCAGGTCAACCACCGTTCCAGCAATCAATTGACCTGCCAGTAATAGCTCTTCAGCAGTGCGTGAACGTGTACTCCAGGACAATTCCAATCACGGATGATCACGTCTGCGCCGGGGGACAGTATGGAAAGGATGCCTGTGAAGGTTTTGGAGGTGCACCACTAATTGTTAAGCATAGTGACGTTTATTATCAGGTATCATTATCATTTAAATGTAGTAGAGTCGGTACAGTTGTAGGTATTTGATTCGCTTGCGTTTTTAGATCGGAATCCTGTCATTCGGATCAAACCAGTGCGGTGCAGCGGGGGTGCCAAGTGTCTATACTAGTGTTAAGAAATATTCGCAATGGATCAAAGAAAATACGCCTGTCATATATTCTTAATGTTGTTCCATGGTTGTAGATATAAATTTAAAATATGTGTAGAATATTGTATAGATGTATAAATGTTAAATTCTGTTTTACTTAAGAAAAATAATAAACATTCATTGAAAATATGGAAAGGTTTTATATTTATCTGCGGAAAGTTTAAATCAATAATGAATCATCAATAATAATAATAATAGTATATATGATTTAATGGAAACGTCATTTACAAACTTTTATAAATACACTCGCCTCTATTTGGTTAGAAAGACTACACTCTAATATATTAATTATCCTTCATTTTTGCAAACAAATCATAAGAGTCGTTGAGTTCCAGCTCAATGCTTATATTTACATATACTTAACTAAATAAATATTCATTATTAAATATATTTTGTTTTATCATACACTAAATATATGATAAATTAAAATACAAAACAATTATAATAGAATATATAATATATTTAATGAAACACAATTAATTTAACAAATAATTACGTATTCCAATTCGAATCGATTGATTGATTGATTTATTGGTTGAGTGAGTGAGTACCTATCTATAAAATAGATTTGAAAATCTACAGAACACTATTTTATATGTATGTATGTATTATAACATTATCACAACTTACAATTACAATACCTAGTTAAAAAGTTAACTCTTATATTTTATCACTAGCAAGAATCAGGTTTAGAGTCGATTTATATTTTATTTATTTTTTATAGTTGCAATTGGTATTATTGCTCAATCTCACTTATTTATCTGTACAGTTTTCATTTTTTTTTTTAATTTTTATTTATTTGGGGTTTACCTTTTAGAAATGTTCACCACAATAGAATAAAATATAGTTTCGTCACTTACATACATACATACGGATGTATTTATACGCGACACCATATTATATTCCCTTGTATATTCTATACAATATTAATAGAATTTATTTATTTGAAGAAGAATATTTTATATAATATGTAGGCAGATGAACGAAACAAAAAGAATTTTATGTTGTGTACAGTTTTAAAGAACAATTTCCTATTTGATAAAAACACATGTGTTTTGTTTATTGTATGATTTTATTGTTTATTTCAGTTATAAGAACAAATATGTTATTATTGCTGATACTACGAAAGACACAAGTTAGACATTCATTTAATAATGGTAGATTTATTCAAATATGTGAAGCAATTTCAGTTGTTTAAACTTACACTTAATAATGTGTAATATGTAAATGTTTGTGTGTATGTGTGTGAGAGAGAGAAAAAAAAAGCATCTACCAATGTGACACAAACTATTTTGGACCCTTAAATGTAGGCTAAGTTAAAAAACTATTAGTTTTTCTTTATAAAATATCAAATTAAGTAAACCTGAACTCGCCACTGATTCAGTTCAGTTCTGCCAGGTCCGTAATGTACTAAAAAGTTATGTAAAGAACATAGAAAGCTAAATTGTTTGCTGAGACACCACCATAAGAATAGCCAAGCCATTTACATCATTTTGAGTAATACTCTCTATGTTCTTTAGGTCATTTAAAATTTACAAAACTACACCAAATTGTTTAAACCCTACTTAATATTACTTACTTACTTACTTACTTAGACCTACCTATTAAGTTAAAAGCCTGGGTTTGAGATATGTGAAATTTGAAAAGTTCAAATACTAGAAAGTTTTCAATCTTAAAAACTTTAAAATTGGTGTTGCTATTTTGCAATTTATTATTTGTTGTATTAAAAACATACCTTCGGTCTTTCGGGCATCTGTTGCTTCATTTTGGTGGGGAATACTGTGTTTTATTGCAGAAGAAACAAAGATATATAATTAATTCTAAAGTCACTGGTGTGAAGTGTTGCAGTATCTCTAATACTAACTGCAAAATGAGCTATATTTGTATAATATATGTATAGTAATAATAATAATAATAATAATAATAATACTATATGTACACACAATACTGTTTTTATTTATTTATTTAGAGAATATCGATCACTACTATTATGTGTATATTTTCTTATGATCGATCAGTAAATACGCACTTGGTGATTGGGGGCGTCTTAAAGATATAAATTGCTTAGAAACAGGTGACCTGATGTTTTTAACTTGCGTAGTACATTAAATATCTGCAAAACTGTTCAATACAGCACATATAAAATGTCTAGCCCATTTGCTATTCAATTTGATACGTATGAATAATTAACAAAGTCAAAAGTAATACGCAAGTGAGTGAGTGGGGTGGTCACCTTGAAACATCAAAAAAACTTAGGAAATATAGAAAATATTTAACTTCTAGCTTCGGGTATCATTCTTTTAGGGTACGAAGAACATTCATTTATTTCGGTAAATTTGGCACTGTCATCACAGTACACTGGCAGCAATGCCACGATATCGAATTTTTGGGGGAGCCTGAAACTGGGAACCTCTAACTGCATCGACATATATGGAGGAATTGATAGGAGACCTGGCGTAGCGATAACAATGTTATAACGCTGACGCTGACGTTCGAGGATGTTTAGGAGTTCCTACATGAACGCGAACACTTTAATAAATGATTGTGTTAGTTGTATTGCTATAGGTGTGCGTGTTTGGACTTTAAAAGTCCAGGAACTTATTCTTCAATATTACCACCTTGTCGAAGGCCTGCTTTTATATCTGGTGGTGACTGTTTACGAAAGCAGTCTTCCAAGAAGGCACCCATGCTTCGATAGAGATGCCGCTTGACTCCTCCAAGGCTGTGAGATTCATCAGGATACACCTGCGACATAATCGACAATATTGCCAAACAAAACAAAACAAAACAAATTTACCTATCTTCAGCATCTGGAAAGACTTACTTGCTGTCGAAACAACGTCCCTGAATCTGCAAGAGCACGTACTAGTGCCATAGACTGTTGAAGATGTACGTTGTCATCTGCTGAACCATGGACTAAATATAGCATCTTGTCCTTGAGGAGAGACACCTTCCGACTAACGTCTGCTTCTTCGTAACCTTTGTAATTGTCTGTAACATTCGGCAAGCCCATATACCGCTCTGTATAGGCTGAATCTGAAACAATAATCCAAAATGAAGAATATTATTTATTTGTTCGTAAAAGACATAATTAATGCAACTATACAAATTCGTACCATATAATCTCCAATTGGTAACGGGCGCCACTGCAATCGCACAATGAAACACGGGTTTCTGACTGGCCAAGGCTAAGGAAGCCACGAAGCCCCCATAACTCCAGCCCCATACAGCCACCCGTTTTTTATCAACGAAATGAAGAGAATCTCTCAAGTACCTTAACATAATATCACAATTCAAAACCTCTGTTGTATTTCAAATTCAAAGTAGAACTTACTCAGTGACCTCAAGTTGATCAGCAACCTCAACGGATCCTAAATGATAGTAGACTTCATGTAACAACTGATGTCCTTGGCCACCGGATCCTCTTCCATCGATTTGTGCAATGATGTAGTCTTTATTGCTGGCAAGATAAGTATTCCAATCCATTCTCCATCTTTCAGTAACGAGCTGACTTCCAGGGCCACCATACCTGATACAACAAATAACCATTCAAATTGTAATTATAATAATAATAATTGAATTTCCTCAAAGATGAAAACGTATGACTTACACTTGTACAATTAATGGATATCTAGTAATTTCTTCTTCCCGAAGACCTGGTGGTAGATGTAACCGGACTTGGGCCTGATAACCTCCTGAAATCTGTACGGGGAACGTTTTGATCTGCGGCAAGGCTAACTTGTCGATACGATCTCGAACCCGAGTGTTGTTTTGAAGAAGTAGAAGAAATCTGGGATGTGGTAATGTTGCGCGATACAAAGTGCTAGTAGGAATACTTGGTCCAAGACATTCTAACACAAAGTATGATGCAGAACCGGGGCTGAAGATGGCATTGTGATATAAACAGGGTTGTTCTTGAGGGGATATAATACCAACTTAAACGAAAAACATTGCAAGATAGTTTATTTTAATTTTAAGTCGGCAGTTAAAAATAGGGTCTGTTACCTTTGTTCTTCTTCTTCTTTTTGGGCGCTAAAGTAGGTATGGGTGGGGAGTCTTCTTCCGTCCAATCATCATCCCATTGGCGAGATCTGTGAGACCCTACTAAGCCATAGTATGGGGAAGGAGTAGGCATTGGTCCTTTGACGCAGGTGATACAGTGAGGTGGCTGCAAGATTGCCCCGACTCGTGGAGGAACTGATGTTGCTCTGTACAAATGTTGTTGCCCGGGTTTTCCTTCTGGAATTCCCAGAAAATAACTAGAAAAAGTTGAGAATTCTAAAATTAGGAAAATCTTTTTTTCTTTTCTTTGTTTTCTAACAAAATCGATGATGTACCAAGAAGCCACTTACATAACGTCGTTGGAGTGATCCCACGCCAAGATGCGAGTGACTTCGAATCGACCGTGCGTTAACGGAAGTATCCTGTTTTTGGGAATGTTTACAGAGACAGCATGACGGAAATACCCAACAGGACCATCTCTGACGGGCGCCACTGTCACATAATTCCTACTATCCAGTCCGAATAATGGACTATCAGACATGTCCACCCAACCGCGACCTTCACCACTGACGCGTTGTGTCTTAATCAAAAAAAATTAGTTAATCATTTCAAGAAAAACAGCAAACAGCAAATACATAGTAGTAACATACTATATCTATCTAATCTCTACTGCAAATGGAGATGGTATAAATAATAAATTGCCTACCTCTTGGCAGTGCCACATGGGACTCTTGCATACGGTCACCAAGGATAAATTTTGTGGTCGATTCAACCAAACGACGCTCACTTCAGTCAAACTTATCCAGGACACTGCCGTGAAGTAGAAATCACTACAACACAACATTAATAATACACTCATTCATTTTTATATAATAATAATAACAACAATAAATTGAATCATAAAAAAATTATTCGTTACGGGAACATTTCGTTTTTGACCTCAATAGTCCTGAAAACGTAACAATTCATATCCGGCCACAACTAAAAGCCTTTAAGAGTCTTGTAAAATCTCCGACTCGCTACATATATCGATATCAATAAATTTGTAGTCTAATAAGTTTCATTTCCACTTACATATTTTGCGCCAGAGCACTAGGAGGCCTAACTTCTTTCGTCCGGATGTTTCCCGGGTCTGCAAGATCCGCCACGCGTAGGGTCACTTGCGGATTGTTAGTCCCCGGTTTCGGATAGCGTAGCGATCTGATATCTGGATATAATCGGTCTTCGGAAACCGTCCCATACCTTGTTCATTATTATTACATTAAATAAACAAACATATATTTCTAAACATGAAATATTTTATCATTATTATTATTACCACGGAAATTGTAATTCTTCTACTAATGTGTCATTGAATGATGCATATAATATCATATGTCCATCATTGGACATCCACAGAGCTGTGTTTGAGCCCAGAATCTCTTCTGTTGACACAAACATTTAGCAATATTACTATGATGAAATGATGTTATAATAAAATATGTATTTGTTGTATTGAGAATAATCTATAAATAATTTTTTTTTGTCATAAATAGTTATTAACTTTTGATTTATTTGAGCCGTTTTTTGATGCTCTATTTTTACGTACGAGTTGAAAGGTTACAAATGTTCGCCTATAATAAAATGAGACTATCAATGTCAGTCAACTGTCAGCATCAATTTATTCAAGTGTATCATAATTTCGTTGAAGACTTTCCTCGTTTGATGGACGCAATCTAATTTGGCAAGACCTTTAACGTCTTGGCGTTCCCAAATTTGATTATAATTATTATTTAGCATTAATATCTTTGAAAGTTTAACTAGACTGGGTAATGGCGTAGAGCTTTTAAGCCCAGAGATGCTTTAATTGCATTGGTAATCCTGTTGCTTGCAATAGACTGGCCAAAGATTAACCCGCTTAAGCCTCTCTTATGAGCTAAACAATTTCCATATGTGCTTACCTTCGTATAACCAGTCAGGTACGCCGTGGGACAAAACACCGGGTATCGCTGTATTCGTGACTCGATAGCCCCTGCTCGAGCGCGGTCCCGGTCTATAGTAAATGTCATAGTTGTGCACCATGACCAAACTATGGTCACGAGGCGCCCAGTCAGCCAGCAGGAGGAATGGATGACCCTCATCGTCAGGCAACGGTGTTAAAGGCCAAGTCTCTCTGTGTAAAACAAATATAATATTCTATAAACTAATAAAATAGTCAAATAGGTAAAACTTACAAAGTGTGTACATCGTAAACTGTGTACTGCGCCAAATATGAGTGCCTAAATAACTTCTGCACGTTTTGGGCTAAAAGTATATATTTCTGGTCGGGAGATAGAACAAACCGGACCGGATTCAAGCGTCTCTGTAATGAAAGGGTAAACTTGAAGAAGACACGTAGTTCAAGAGAACATTATTATGTTTATGGGCAAAGTTGGAATGTTTTTGAGTGGAGTACGCCACTGGTGGTAAAAGGGGTGCGTGGCTCATTATTCATTGCAGTGGTAGGGGAGGAACCACCCCTACGGTGTGCTGTTGACGTATGCAATTAGTCACCAAGTTATTTGCGAAAGAATTTTTACTGCCAGTTAAAACGGTTTTAAATTTCGAATTATTTTCGGTTGTTACGTATGTATGTATGTATGTACATACACACTACACTTTAAATAAAAAGTCAGTTGATTTTAATTATAATACTCACGAATGTTTGATTTGACATAAGGGTTTTGGTGGAAAGGTTGGTTGCGTGGAGAAGGCTTATTCCACCCCATTGATCCTTGAAAATTAATTCTTCTCCTAGCAAAAAAAAAACAAAACAAAAATAGTATCAACTTGACCTGTAAAAACTATAATAGGTATATTAAATTTGTTGCAATGTTATACCTGATACCCAAGTCCCATTGAACCGCAAAGGTGTGTATTCGTGGCCGAGGATGTCCTGCAACCGAACCCGCTGACCTTTGACGCGCGGGCCTTCATCAGGTGGTGTTAGCAATACCACCGAAGTCACAATAAGAGCTAACACCACCACGATGACCAGCAGGGCAATTAAGATGCCGCGCCAATTACGCTGATTCGGATTGCTGGACACCAGCTCCTGGAACAACCCGGAAATTACTCCAGATACTATTTCTTTTTATTTTAACGAAAATAATAATTTATTAAAGCTTACACATTGATAATGTAATACATACATATATATACATATGTTTTGTAAATGGAACAAAATCTATAAATAATGATATATCACTTTCAGGGACTGTAGAATCGATTGATTGACAGTCCTGTTATTGAATAACACAATGAGACAAACATTACAGTCAAGGACATGTTGCACTTGACACCATTTTCAGGAGTCTTTCAGCACTGCTGAACACGAGCCAACGACAGACGCTGCTTGAACGTGATTCACGAGAACGTTTCCATTCCAGCAATCGAAAAGTCACTGTTGTTACAGTTTAAGAAATGGATCAGATTATTAGGGCACACACACTCGAAAATGAGCATTATAACACACAAACAATATTAGTATGTGTGAATTTATTTATGCAAGAAAGTAAAGTTGAAGTGCCCAGTTCATCTTTAATTTTCATCTACATATATTATAACGATAAAACAGTTTATGTGTTTCCAGATAACGTCGCATTATGTTTATAGACGTATTCTGTAACATCTGACTCATTAATAAATAGCGTTTATATCGTTTTCATTTGTATATAAATTGCCTAATAATAAAGTTAGTGTATACCTAGTGCTTCATCCGAAAACTAATTTCAAACATACATACATATATACATACATATATACACAACGTCATGTCTTTTTCTATCAAATGGGATTGCAGAAAATTTTTACATCCATTCATATCTTTCGACAAACTTCTATTGTTACATTCGGATTCTTTATAGACGCTCTGCTATTCTTTTACACATCTATTCTCAATTATAATATCTATTTATTAAGAAGACGGCTTTGCATTCTCACACCATCTATTCCGCATATCAAATTTGACATAGTAGGTACTGCAATAAGATTCAATCGAGTTCCAATTGCTCATCAATGCACACAGACTTCGCAGACAGTGTGTCTGCGACCTTGACAACTTTCAAGGCACCAAATACTATTTATCGCTTTTCGTCTCTTTTTGACCTAACACACATATATGCAAGTGAGAAAACTTGGCGACCAGCCAACAAAGTCTCCGATGTAAACAGTTCCAGTGTTTTGTTTAAACTGCAGACACACACACACATACACCATACACCAATCGACCAGTCGCCGGACACTCTCGCTGCTTTTTTCAGTTTAGGGGCGCTTCTAGCTCACTGAAACGGATTTAATTATCAGCAAATCGATTACCGTCCAGTGAGACGCTATAAATTAGACACACAAAGCTATATCATTGTTAATTTAAAAAGTCCAACGGTTTAGCATCATGGCTGCCAAGTGTTTGTTGGATGCTTTTGAGCACTTCTTGCATACGTAATTAATTATGAGCAAACCATTAGTTTAGAGTTTGAAATTAGATAACGGTACTGTTTAAATATTTAAATTTAGGTAATTCCATTGGGAATGTTGGCTAGTTGAAAACAATTAATATCATTTAAATTTGAATAAGCAACAGTGGGACACCCAACGTCTGTATGTGTGTGTGTGTATTTAAGAAGGCATATTGATCTAGAGATGTGCGACCTTGCGACCGCCACTACTAAAACCACAAAAGAGTCACCATACATCCGTATACTGGCACTGAAGACAAATCATATCGCATTATATAGAACAAAAACAGAGTTTATCAACATTTTCATAACATCGAATGATGAACCATTAGGTAAAGAAAATAGAATAAGAGCAAATATTTTTTGTTTTTCTTTTGGGTCACTAAAACCAACAAAAAGATATTGATTGCTTAGAAGATGTTATTGAAAGCATAGTCAATAAATCATGACCGGGTTACGGTAACATTCTAAAAATGCCTCTAAGGCTGTGTGTTGTAAAATAATTGATTCCGGTTCTGTAGCAATGCAGACTTTGAAGTCCCTAACGCGACACATTCTGCAGTAACTAAACACATATCATATACATATAACATATACGGAGATCCATATAAAGCGGCACCTTCTTTCCTTCCTTCCTTCCTTTCGCGTTCCTGATAACTGCAAAAGCAGAGGAAGATATTCATCATATGTATGGTACCTATATGGATTGTTGGTGCAGAACCATAATCACGGAAGTTGCGGGATCATTTATTCGTACAATAAAACCATCGATTGACATTTTATTTACGCGAGTTTTAAACATTTTTACAAAACAATCTTTAAGTAAAAAAATGTACACTAAATTTATAGTTGTAACAATTTTTCAAAAATATAAATAAAAACTATTAAGTAATTGCCAAAAAAATTCATCATGGCAGACTTTCGGCAATGGATTGTTGAATGAATATCCAAACAAATGTTGTTGTTCTTTTGTTAATTTTGGCAAGCAAGTTTCGCTAAATGAAACTTGAATCCCCCAGAGAATCAATTTAGTTTCGTACGACGCAGATCTACTAAACCTTTTAAATATAATTTATACAAAGCACGGAAAGTTTCCAAACTATAATTTAAACTTTAAAAGAATCTCATCTCAACAGGCTTTCCTAGTGCAATCTCAATCAAAAATTCATAAGATACCTCTAGAGTGTTTGCAGTTGCAGGTAGAGAAGCGTAATATATTATACATTTTTTATAAATGTATGCATGCAAACATTTCTTAGCGTGCTTGTGTTTGACACAATTATCATTTATAACTAAACATTTTGGTAATACGTCAGCCCATTTTCCAAAATGAATGGGACCAGTCATGCTGCACATATCCTATTTGTACAAATTACCTTTCATAACTTCCATAACAACAACAGTCGTCTCGACTGATACGTCGAGGCAAATGGTTATAGCCATTGGGACACAATGAAGTGTGCAGAAATCATCGTTGCTTATATGTACAAGTATAAGACACGCGACGTGGAAACATACATACATATACCGACACATACCATCCTGAATGATAATGTATTCCATATTTTCTTCCGGTAGTTTATGAACCTGACGACAAACCTCTGTATAACGGCACAGACAAATTGCCGCTAGCCATTTAAGCTACTATATGAAGTAAAGCTCTTTGGAAAATACGTCACACGTATGTACATTTCAAACAAATGATGAAAGATATACATATATGCTACATAAACAAGGATGTAATTTTGAATATTTCTTCAACTAACTCGGCAAATAATTCATTTAATTGAGTTACAAAAATATGTATGTTTTTCAACGTGGTTGAATAAATAAAAAGAAACCGTGAGAAAATTAAATCATTTCGCAGATGAAGAAATAAAAGCACGAAATCTTTGGCGTGTGCGCTAATTTTAAATTAAATTTACTGCACTATGTTAGCGGAATAAGACGGAGCCCGCAGGAATTTCGCGCTTAACATTTGATTGATGCAGGAAATGGCGCTTGCTCTAGCAAGAAAATCACTACCATTACGTACAAAATACCTGTGTTTTCAGTTACAGGCGTTCAATATTACGCTGGTTTAAATGTGAATTTTTCTAAAGCATTTAAAAAATATTTATTTAATTGCGTCGCTTGGAGTAAATGATTATTTTTTATTGCACAATAGCTACGCCACTTGAAAAATGGGAGTTGGATGGCGGGGAAAGAAAAAAGATGTATTCAGTCCACAGGTTTTGTATAAAACACCAAACATTTTTTTTTTCTCTTTTTATCCAATTAAGCTTCCACAATATGTGTATGGTATTAGATGTATAAAGATTACAATTGTGGCTATGGAAATTCAAAATGATTTGAATTTGTATAAATACAAATGTGTAAGGATATTAAGGGTTGAAAAATGTCGACCAATATAGTGCGTGTAACGTATACGGCGCTCCAAATACAAAATAATTTACGAGATGATATAACATCGTATAGGACCGCAGAACACGAAGTTAGAAACATGATTTATGTGCTGAAGTGTGTGTGTGTGTGCCCGCTGGTGGTCTACCAATAAGAAAGTCGTACGAAAAAAAAAAACGCTCGTAAAGTGATATTGAAAATGTCTTTTATATGAGCTCCTTAAAACCTTATTACTAAATATTATATTAGAGTTCGCACATTAGTGCAAAGCTAAATTTTTTACCTGCAATAATTTTGAAACGTCGACGACAAATGTCGCGGTGGAATTCCAGCAATTCGGCGCAAAAATCGAGCCAGAAATGGACGACTCCATTACTTTATGTAATAATAAGAAGAGATAGATGTTTAGCGAAACAAAAGTAGTGAAAGAACAGCGTGTTTAGAGAAAAAGCAAAAATGTGTAGCGCAGAATGAAAATTTTCATTTTACTTCGCGAGAACAATAAAATGTTTATTACGGGTAGGTATACGTATAGAGGTATCAAAGAAGCGTGTTCTTTATTTGAGCGTGCATGCGTGCGAGGGTCTCTGAAATCTGAGATTTCGTGCTCTTATAATCATTTATTATTATTATTATTATTATTAATGCCTACTTATATTTGTGTCTGTATGTGTTTTCAATTATAAATCCATGTAGCACCTATATACATATGTACTACATAGTTGATTCTTATGTAAATAAATCCTGTTGAAAAAACAATTTTATATTTGTAGTATGCGAAATCAAAAGTGCTGTTTCCTTTAGCTAATAGCATAAATAAACATATCAAAAGTTAATAGAATTTTTTATTCGTGTTTACTTTCGAGAACATAAAAAGACTGTCTGTCTTATTGCAGTTGAATCAGCTTTCAAAAGTCCAGTTTATTTATAGACTTCTCCTTACTAAAGATTGTTATCAGCGTTACACATTCTTATAGTATTTATTTGCACATATTTATCAAAGATCTAATTTAAATATGCAGATTTGGATAGCAATTATTTTGTGGTTCGTGGTTACTTTAACACGAAACCCTTCACGATTTACGTATTTCAGGTCACAAAAGACGGCTTGTCAACGTATTTCGGTTTGAAAATGATTATTTTGTCTTTGGTTGGCGTGTTTCTATTTATGCGGTTTGTCTCAATGCTAATTTACTATTTATTCCAAATATACCATATATTACAAAAATATACTACATATATATATAATAATTATAATAACTAGAAATTATATTTTTAATTGAATACTCCATTATAAATAATAGGGTTTTGTGATATCATATTTATAAATTTATTTTTCAACCTTAAATTCGCTATCATAAGTTATGAAACTTATGTAGTGTAACATGACCTAACGTAAATGTAGCGTAAAGTACTGAAATGCACTTCAGAGTGCGAATGATTGATTGATTTATAGATGTATTTTTACCGCTAGATATGGCACTAAATAGCATCCATACAACGTTCACGAAATTGTATGCCGTAGGTGGGGTAAGATACATCATTAAAACGCAAATAGAATGCGCACCTGTCGACTGCAAATGGAACTTTCATGTTTCCAATTCCGGTGTAGTACACATCCGGTATACTAATCCGGTAACAACAGGTTACCAGATACGCCACCGATATGTTGCAAATACTATTTTTAGAAGCGGTGCACTATCTGGTTATTACCTTTTAGAATTGCTTTAATTGGCTATTTTCCCGCTAATTAAACACACTAATAATTAGTGCGCTAAAATCTATTTTTTTTTTTTAAATATAGCACTCACCTCGTCATCAAAATTATTTTCATCCGACATCTTGACGATCTAAAGAGGATTCTGGATCAGAGAACTGTCACATGACCCTCCGGCCCTCTAAGCTCATCGGGATCACTTGTTACACATTTACATTTACGTACATTTACATTTGCGGCAAATCTGAAACACAAAAATAACTCTTAAATCTTAATAGCATTTGTTTTTTAACTCTATAATATGTATATTTTGCAAACGAATGAAAAATTGCTAACAAATGATCTTTGAATGAATATACACGTAGGTAGGTAGGTATACAATGCAAAGGAAATGTAATAATATCACAAAACAAAATATGCATCCAGTTTGATGTTTAGTCAGTTCCAGAGATATGTATGTTATGTATACAATATGCACGTACGAGTATGTATGTCAATGGATAATAATTGTATAAATCTGAAGAGAACTATTTGTCTTTCAAGTATTAGCAGAATGATTAAATATAATTATAGCATTATGGTAACCCAATATCAAATCAGAACAGTGTTGCTATGGAGGTATTTGCTTTACATTATATTCGTATTATTTTCGAATTTCAATTCGAATTTAATTAATTAGGAATGTCTGTCGACATTTATGTATACCCTCTGGCATTCGGTTTATGCATCTCACAACAATTAACAATTATTTATTTATTTATTTTGTTGTAATGGTGAGAATGAGATGCGTAAAAATATAAATGCTAATTTGTCTGCGCATTCCTTGCTATGCTATGGTGCAAATGACGCTCTCCGTTCACTTGCTGACAGATATTTATTGGCGGTTACTACATACATCCTAAACATCTTGAAGTATTGCTGTTGAAATTGCATTTTAAGATTCATTCGAAAATTATTCAATACATTTGCGTGGAAATATTATAGAAGTATGCCTATTCCCATCAAATCAAGTGACTAAACATGCTTTACATCTTGACAAATAAACAAACTTTTTTTGCTTTATTCGAATTCATCAAGTTCTTCATACATCCTAAGCTTTTATGCTTCTTCACAACTTTTCTTTTGCGCATTTATTCTCAATTATGTTTATCCACTTATTCCGAGTATTCCTACACCATATCGCCCACGTATTAAATCTTCTCTATACATATATACCTATATTATAATAGTTAGTATAGAAATATAAATTTATATATTTAATTGTTGAGTATGAATGAATTTCTAAAACATCAAATTACTTTTGATTTATCATATTTGCTTAGTAGCGTCCAAAATATATATATATATATATATATATATATATATATATATATATATATATATATATATATATATATATATATATGTGACACTGATATTATCTCTAATATAACTCAACTTTAGCGACCACAGGTCAGTTTTATATTTTTATGAGGTTATTATTATGGACTTTTTTTTTTAGTATATATCACGACCTTGTCCAACCGTGACATCTCCTAGTATTAATCAATTTTAATAATACACTGACAGACATATTTTAGTATATATACATATGCCAATATGCGTAGATTATTAATATATTTTATGTACATATGTATGTATATGGCACTTTATATAAATATATTAGTCGCTGACATATATTTCTTTTACAATGAATAAATGATTGGTTTTTCTGGTGATTGAGAGATTCATAAATTTATTAAAGATTTGATTAATTTATTTGACGTAAACTGCAATGCGGCAACACAGTTTAAAAATTATGACACCTATGTGCGGTATTACTTCGGAACGATGCGATGTTGCCAATTTATCTACTTCCGTTTTTTCGTGTATATTTTATACGCGAAATGGAAACAATATATATTTAGCACCTATGCCCGAGAGACACAAGTTCATGTTAATCGCGTTTTAAAAAAAATTTACTCAAAAATATTATGATGATATGTCACACTAGATATCATTTTTATGCTTCAAAGAACATGATTTTACTTTAGTTAAACTGTCGCATAAAAAAAAACTTGTAGATAAAAACTAGAAATATTTTATATGATGAAAATAATATATGCAAGTGCATATGTACATACATACATACATACATGCATGAAATATATATTGGAAGATCAATTATGCCTGGTGGCTTTTGTGAATTTGAATACTAAAATTGACTTTTCCGACTGATGGAAAATCAATAGATATTATAAAATATCTTTTATATACCTTACAAATATTAAATAATTTTCATCAAATTTAATTTAATTTTAATTTGTTTTAGTTGCATTAAGCTAAATGGCATATTTTAATGACTCATAAGTATACATTCAGTTATTATGCATACACCAAAGATTTTATCGGAAATTTTATATACGTTATATCATTCAAATATACATTTAAATTTATCAAAATTCATAAAAACATTTTCAAAAATAACATAAGAAAATATTTTAAAAAAATATATTTATCATCCTTATGAATTTTTTTTAAAATATCAAAAAAATTGTGACTGGATGAAATAAAAACCAACCAAAATAAATAAGTATATTAACACAAAAATGCAACAATAAGGTAACATGAACCACTAACCTTATTTCCAGATTTTAAAAAATTTAATTTAAAATCACAGAACCACTATAACTAAATTCCTGCTTTCCGTTGTTGACTCAACAACAATTAAAATTAGAGAAATAAATATATCGTATGTAATAGCGATATCTTTGTGTATTAAAATACGTATACGCAAACAAGGATAACACAAAGAAGTGCCCTTCGTAGGGACCGACCGAGCTAACGTGCACGGGTTACTGTCAGACCCTGGCGACCCGACGCAGCTCCTGCTGGACTTGCGCGCTGCTACGACGCCGCGCCGATCGCCGGTCTAATATCACCGCGTGCGCGCTTTTTACTTTTATCCCCTCTGCCCAAAACAACTCGCTTATCATATATTTCAGTTAAAAGCTCAAATTGTTGCTTAAATTATTATAAAGACGTTCATTTATTTAAAAAAATAAGTTGAAACGAAATTTGGTGGAGGAGCCGCATTATTTTTAGAAACCTGTTTCCAAAATATTCTTGTAGGACAATGCTGGATGTTTTGGTTTCTTATTTTATGATACATATAAAACGTTTTGGGACTGAATGCTAACACAAATAAATCTATACTAAATCAAGCATTATAATTTCAGTTTAACACATCCTATCTATACATATAAGTATGCATTTAAATTCTTATGTTTTGTACAATGTATCCTTAAAAATATGGTTTTTTATGTAAGTAGAGTAAGCAGGGTGGAAGCTATTAAAGCTAACTCAAGCTATAAATCTTTTATAAATTAAAAATCTCGCAAGTATGCATTTTTGTGTTCTTAAATATCAATCATAGTCACCTGACATCGCGTTATCGTTCTATCATTAGTTTTCAATAGATGTTGAGACAAGAGCAGATTAGCTGAAAGAATATGTCAAGACTGAAACTTGATAAATATACGATATGTAGCCGAGAACCGCATGAAGATTGTGCGCGTGAAGTGTTGTGAAGTTCCATTGAAGAAAGACACGGTTTGGGTCACGTCGAAGTTTTACTTATGAGTGCTTCTTAACAGTATTTGATATTATATTGAAAAATATTCTCAGGCACGCAATATTTATTTTATATACATATTATAAATTTTTAATAGGGCACGCTAACAAAAGGGAATCAATACCTATATTCAACAATCTAGGTATGTACATACATCTGTGCATAGAGATATCACTTATTTAATTGGCTACCGGTTTTCAGAATCAATAAAGAACTGTAGTATAGTCCTTCTTCCAGGCAAAAGATGGCTACAGAAGTCGAATTATTCTAGGATAAAGTTGTATTTTGTAACTGAATAGCCAACACAAAATATGAAGTCTTCCATTGCGAGAATAGATGGCAAGACTCGAGTAGAATTTTTCGCAATTTCGGAATTACTCGTCATTAAAACATGACATCTAACATCAAAGTAATTCTATCTATTTTACTACGCTATATATGCAATGAGTTAAAAATCACAATATATTTACTTTACTATAAGTTTTTATAGGGTGTATTTGAAACAAATATCTTTCAACTGTAACATTTTTTGTACACATTGTTAAAACTTATTGATTTTCCCAAAACAGCGTAAATAAAAAATGTTTTCAGCTACATTAAGTTTGCACAATGCTGCGATTGTCGCGTTCAAATTAAATGAAACCGAAAGCAACGAGAGAAATATTAGCCAAAGAACACAAGAATATAAAGACAATTCATGTTTTTATTTAATGTGCTTGGCGCATACATATACAACGGTGTGTTATTATTACATAGAACCATTTCATCCATTATTTATCCGATGGATTATTAGCATAATTTTAATAATAATAATAATCAAAAATTACTTTATTTATACATAAAATAAAATATTATACATGTTAAATGTATATAGTATAACAATACAAATATAGCCGTCGAAATGAATTGCGGTGTTGCTTCTATTGAGTCCTGGATTATTTTTAAGGATTGATTTCCTTTAAGGTTATTTTTTAAAAAGGATGTAAATTAGGACGACTTTGACAGCGCATTATGGTGACCTTACATTTTACGTAATGTTCGAAGAATAACGCCCACGGAAATAGTCCTTTTTTAGTCTTGATATTCCAAGTCATGCATGGCTGTTTAGTAGTATGTATATAGTACATTTATGTAGAGCTAATGAGGGATTATTTAAATACACCGTGACTGATTCGCAAAATTGAGCAGGTATATGATTTATATACCTATATAATAGAAATGGGAAAATTGGGATTGGGCACATGCGCTGTGTACGGCGGGCGTCTGAATGAACGAAGGGGCGTCGCGTCGTTTGCAAGTTGTTCAGTGCGTTGTACGTATTGCCGTGAAACGCGCGTCGCGACGCTCATCTGTACCCTGAAGCGGTGGAACGATTACGTACGTTATCTATTCTCTCGCTTGTCTTTAGACACACAACAGCACACAGATACCACAGCACACGCTTTATTGTAAGTCTCATTATTTTATACCTTTTTCTATTACTTCTTATATTTAAATTTATATATGTATTATACATGTATTATTTAAAGAAAAACAAAAAATTCAGTTATTATTTTATAGCTCTAGCAGAAAGAACTTTTATTCTAAGAATATAATTTTGTGTATTACTTTTGAGAAATGTTATTTGATAAAATAATTTATTTTTTTATAAATTATTAATATTTACCACCCACATTTGGTGGGAATGAATAGGTGTGTTATTTTGTATAAATTAATAATTTATAAATGAAATAAAATATTTTAGAACAATTTCTCAAAAAGGTTTAATATTTTTGTTTTGGATTGCAAATCTGTGCACTATAAATAAGTATGTTGTTAGCATAATGGAGCTGCTGGGGTTTCGTGACTCGTACCGTTTACTGATAAGTGCGCATTCGTTTCATTTTGCTATAAAATACATTTGTGTATTTTATTAAATATATTCAGAAATGCATGGAACGACTTTGTTTTATGATAATTCTATAGTATTAAAAAATAATACAGCAGCACATCTAACTCGTTATCAATTTATTACGATATCATCATCACCATGTATTCGTATACTTACCACTAATACGCATTTCTACTAGCACTTCTATTATTATTAATTTTCATGTCCAAAAAAGTTTCTACGTTTTTTTTTTTTAATTTAAATTTAATACAAAATGTGAAATATTGCACAATGCATGATTAAATTATAGTTCTAAAATAATAATTTTATGCTCCTGTGGTATATGTATACATGCCACATGCATTAGTAGGTGTTATATGGATGATAAATAAATAGTTTGATCATTTAGAGAAATATCGAGTCATGAAATAACCTTGAAAAAAGTATAATAATAGCTTGTACATACGTATACATTACAAATTTATTGTCATATCGATTACGAATGCTTTTTATTACATTTTTGGTCAGGCCAAGGTAAAGTATTAGTACGTACTCATACATATATGTACTATCAAATCATTATTTATAAAATTTTCAGATTAACTAAGAAACAAAAACCAAATAACTATTTCGATGTAAATTTGTGCTTTTCCAAATATGTTACGTGAAATATTTATATATTTGACATATTTAATAAATATGTAAAGTAATATAGTTAAAATGATCAGTAAATCAAGATATTTTTAGCAAATATATGCCAAATATTTTGAATACGTTTCTAAATAAGATTTGAGTTATTTCCGCAAAGTCTACCTAATTCTGCATATTTGCTATATGATATATGTATACGTACCTATATCATTTTAATCGCATCAAGAGATTTTGGAATATTTAATGTAGATATATGTATGTCCGTGTGTGAATATGATATGAAAAATATAAAACCAAAATAATAACTAAAGGCGACATAAGAATAATAGCGAATAATACGGTCCTGAATGTTGAAAATAGGGCGTCAAATACACGTTGTATGTATGTATGTATGTATGTATGTATGTAAGAAACGAATCGTTTGCTAGAAAATTAGATTGTCTATATGTATTTCACGTTTTTGCTTAGCTCAGTCAGCAACGTA
Source organism: Nebria salina (assembly GCA_944039245.1). NCBI lineage: Eukaryota > Metazoa > Arthropoda > Insecta > Coleoptera > Carabidae > Nebria > Nebria salina. The sequence goes on from OX063271.1 coordinate 16,391,564, forward strand.
TCGCCAAAGGGAATTGAAAAAAAAAGATACTGCAAAACGATACGATGTTTTCGACAAGTCGATCACGCATACAAACATACACTACATTTCACACACAATTATGGAAATTTATATTAACTCTTCAAAAACATTTTATTTCTTTTATATGCATATAAGCTATATTTAAAACAATAGACAATTACAGTGTGTCTAGAACAACTACAACTACTAATACGTATTATGTATAGTAATAGTATTGTTTTTTCAATTCCCAATTCCATTCGATTTTCAATTCAGTGTCGCAATATAGGGTCGGGTCGCTATACCGGAAATTACACTTGTGCATGTGATTTCCGTGTACCCTAATTTCTAGTCGACATTTTGATTACCTGCCCATCGAACCGAGTGCCCGCTCATTGATCTACGAGGGCACACTTGTAATCCGTGTCATCTCGGCCTTAGAACATCGCCAAACAAATCAAATAACGAAATTGAAAACAATTAATATCAAAAATAACCACTTTTCATTACTATTTACCCATTAACTAGAACAATAAATAATGAAATTGAAAAGCTATTAACCAAACGCGATCAAAACACTATTAAAGCGAAATTAAAATCATAATTTTAGTTTTACGTTGGCCACCTTTTTAAAATATAAACACGTAATTTAAGAATCGCATTATAGCAGAAACCTGGTTATAATAGCCAAGTTTCTCTAATTACCATATATAAATATATATGTATATACGTATCAACAATAATAATTCTGGACTGTGACGAAGTTGCACCCGGGCGAAACGCGGCACGACCCAGTCTCACCGTGGTTTTGTGTATAACCGGGTTAAACTAGGTCACACCGGTAATAAATTGCGGTTATACTTAAGACTGTTCAAAATTCGGTTGTGTATACTACGGATGCTGTTACCAGGCAACCGGGCTCATAAGTTACTGTAATCTGAAGTTTAATTATTTGGAAACACCGTCTCTAATACTGAACGCTTACATACATGTACTTGTTAGGGATGTGTCTGAAAACAACCCAAAATTATTTTGAAATTATTATATAAATATATATATGTACATACATGATTAATGTTTTCTCATACAAAGTTATTTTTAATATTTGATGTAAACAGTATTTAAAAAGCTTCTAATATTTACATTGATAGATTTATTTAAAAATTACATTTGGAATCACTTATGATTTTTATAAATACCTGCGTAAAATAAAGATACAATGTCATTACTTATATCTAGTGTAGTTCGTGTTTTATCGATTATTTAGTCATGTCAGCCGTCACAGATATAAATTAATTTATGACATTTTTGATGAATTCAAATATTATTCGAAATTAAACTCGAAATAGAAGCAGGTATTTTTGACGAAATATAGGCCATGCTCCACCAAATAAGTGAACATTTTCCCGAGGGTATCTTACAAGTTTTCATCACATAAGGTGATTATTTTAATTTTAGAAAAATTGATCGCTGTGCCTGGGGTAAATCATTTTCTAATAATAAAAAAGATTTTGAAAGTACTTTTAAAAACATTAAAAAATAATTTTGATTTATGTTGTTTATTCGCAATTTCACTTAAATTTATTGTGCGTTAATCTAAGCTTGTTTAATTAGAAACACGTTAAATTAGCCCAGCTTTGCACATGTAAACATATTGAATAACCACAATGCACCACAGGTTACATACATACATCAGATATGTGATACCTATATCTCATATTTCAAAGAATGGAATTTGGTTAATGACATTGTTGTTGTTGCTGCTGCTGCTGCTGGAATTGTGGTGCAGCGTTAGAATTCCTCACATATTTTATTTATTAAAAATTATTTAGGTTAGGTTTCCTCTTGTTAGGAACGAATTTAGGAAGCTTTACAAATATACAAGCTCTGATGCTTATATTTCGTTTAGCCCCTGTATTCCTGCGAAGGCTCCTTAAAATCAGTCACCGGAAATCTCTACATCTCGGCAATGGCCACTCGTTTAGTTTCTCGTCTGAACGTCTAGTTGGCTTTGAGTTCCGGTCTACTCGAAAGGCAATTTCTAAAAGGAAGTCAACCTCTGAACTTCAGACAGAGATATGTTTGCCTTTACTAAGTTTTGATGTTTATAAAGGTTTTGCACCTTTGGAAAGGCAACCTTGAGGTTCATTATTCTTATCAATAGGTATTATTTAATTCCAGAGAGTAATTCATTTTTATACTAATGGAAATATATATATATATATATATATATATATATATATATATATATATATATATACCTATAGCATATGGTGTTTTGCAATAAAATAGTTTGAGCCTAAATAAGCCTCCCAAAGTAAATAAAGTCGTAATGATCCCGCTTGGAATATAAAATCTATGTAATCTAATACGAGAACAGAACAACATGTTTGGTTGATTGTAGTTTAATTTCTTTTGGATTATTTTTAAGTTGAGTTTATTTTCTTATTGGAAGTGTTTATATAAAGTAGCATTTTGAGGAAAAAAAAAGAACATGCAATGTCCACAGTAGAAACGCTTGTTACTAAAAAGAGAGTCTCAAATAATTATCCGATTTTGCGCAAGTTATTGTTTATTTTTAAAATGCTATATGACACACACGAATTTTCAATCAATTGTTTGGATTGGGATTTACCGTTTCACAGTAATTGAAATATATTTATTTCTATAAACTGTTATAAATCGTTATAAATATAATTTCTAGGTATTAAAAATAAAATGAGTCAGGAAAATTGAAATAATGTTCGTATATTTTCTTAAACTCAACAAGATTGAAGTAGTGACGTCTTCAGACCTAACGGCACGTAACTGTGTTTTATTTTTCGTAAAAACACACGCACATTTTCACCAGAAAAGTTTATGTATCCGTGCTCTTAAGGCGAAGGACTAAAAGTTGTTCTATATCACGATGATAAAACATACGTACATATGTCTTTTATTGATATCCATTGACAGGCAAAGGAAAAAAAAACAGAAAGAAACGACACGACGCGACATAAAAATGTTATAAATGAGGACGAAATAGTTTTTTTTTCCGAAATTACAATCTTACAATCTTCTTTATTTTATTTATTTAGAATTACAAACGTGTATGGGTGTACAAAACGAAATTAACAACAATAATACTAGATCATATTCTAATTAAATAGGAGTAATTTTTTTATGACCGTAATTCCAGTTTATATTCGTTACCAGCAACTGTGACATATAGACGAGAATTATAAGTGTGCGTGACCAAATATGTTACGTAGCTCCGGAATGTCGTTTCGTGTTAGAAAGAAATTGGATCGCGAATGGTCACAAGTCATGGCTGTAACTTTATCTTCAAGCTGTTGCGGTTCGATTTCCCAGGTGACCCGTCCCAACTTTAGATAATTACACTATCATTTTATTTATTAAAACCCTCAGATGTTTCTTTTGTGGATATTCTTGCCTCGGATAGCATTGTGTGTGTATGATGAATATTAATATGAAACGAACGTAACAAAAAATTCGCGTCGGTAATTAGTATATTTATATATATATATATATATATATATATATATATATATATATATATATATATATATATATATATATATATACAGCGGTCAAAAGTCGTATCGTGTGTGTGTGTGTGCTGATGAGATGTGAATCCAGCTCGGAGATCAATACAACAAGGTCGACCGCTGCAAGCTCCTGTAAACCAACACCACGGTTTGCTGAAAACTTTCGGCCTTTCACTAGTCTAACTTTACGAATTCGTATTAATCTATCACAGCTGTAGAATCTTCAAAGATTAAACATATGATACCTCTACGAATACAAAAAAAATTGCTTGAATAAGAAATGTTGTTTCTATAGCGTAACATATGTAGTTTACGAGACGTATGTATGTATGTACATACGTATTATACATATAAAATGGCGTAATCCGTTTAGATGGGAAATCGAGTGGGCAGAGAAAGAAACAAGAAAATTGAGTGCAGAATGGATTATTTGTAATCAGCGCTGTTCGCAAACACTCACAATCAGTAAGCAACAGAGATTGTGTAATTTCATTTTCTACCCCGTTCTATACAAGATTGCTTCACTGTGATTTCTATTTTATTTTCGCTCAACTATTATTTTTTATTAATTTTCAAATGCAACACCCGAAGGGAACGACAAGTATTTTCTTCGTGTAATATATATTACATACATACATACATTATGTATGTATGTATTTGTGGGATTGCGCTTTTAATTGAATAGTGCACATGAATTAGTTGAGTTGTTTTGGAGATAGGATTTTTTAATAATAAGGTAATACAGTTTTACGTGACCGTAAATCCGTGTTGCAAGCGGAAGTACTATTGTGTCCACTTAATCTTGATACTCGGATGTATGTATGTATGTAGATACATACGTATTATATGTCGTAATTATGTAAATTGGGGAATGCGCGGTGCGACATCTGCCAGAATTAACTATCGCACACACAAACTGCAGAGCACAAAATCGTTTGACGGCAGCTAATTAGAATCCCAAAGCCATGTTCGTACCTTAATTCTATAACTATATAGGGCTTGTCTTCACCACAACGCCGCGTTTCATTTTCATTAACTAAGTTGTTAACTAGTAACATATAACAGTATAACCGAATTCAAAAACAAATAACTTTTGTTTGAATATATAAAGGACATCCCATCAAATCTCATAATATCTATGTATGTTAGCACATACATACATACACACATTCAATGATCTATAACTGTTGACACATTTGTAATCGCGTTATAAATGGAAATAAAACACAAATGAAATAAAAAGACAGGCAGATCCTCCCCAAAACAAATTGAATAACGAGACTAGACCGAGGGGGACTTAATATCGTTAATAATTGATAAGAATCGAAAAATATAATACATCCGATATGTAATTGGCATATGTATATGATATGTTACGTTTTCGGAACAATACATATACTATTGTACTACATACATATATTAATAATTGTATTTCCAATAACTTATTTTATACTTTGGCTATACTTAATTTAATAATATAATAAAATTAATCCACTGGTGTGATGTTCCAGTGGATGATTTAAAGCCTCATTTGTGCCTCTCCACCAAACCCCCACACTTCATTTAAAATTCAATTAAAATTTAGCAAGGTGTTGATTATCATATACGTGACTGTATATTATCTACCCTGGTCTGGAAACATCTGTTGCGCCCTGAACGACAAGCAATTGACAAACACAGATCCACACATAAGTAACATTGAATGGATGATACCTATGTGAGAGTGCGTCGAATCGAAGCTATTTGATGTCACTCAGATGGTATAAGATACTCAGAACAAAAGAGGTCTGGCCTCTGATCTTCCACATACTCTCGGCCTTTTTCCAGTTTGTTTAAAATAGGATTTTCTTACTAGGCCATTATCGGCTATCAGAATAACGAGATTTATTTGTGGGATTCTCTTTTCAATAAATTTATTATTGTGTGTGTGTGTGTGTGTGTGTGTTGTAATTATTAAATAAATTGTAATTTTTAAATAGGAAATCTCCTTAAATAACAAAAAGCACTCAAACATTATGTGGCGTTTACTCCACTACTGCGTAATAGCAAAACGGAAAGACGAAAGTTCCAACTTACACAATTCTATTACCGAACGAACACGTCTTGCCTACAAAACCGATTACAATTACAGGAAGACGTTTCAGCGACACACAGAATGCCGTTAAATAATTGCTTGTTTCACTTTTAAGCGCTCCAACTGACTTTATAAATTAAATATTAGATGCACCCGTGCATATACAACTAGGATAAAGATACTTGTATTTCAATATGTATCATGTTTATAATTTATTGATTTCAGTGTAAAATAATTATAATTACACCTCTCATTTTCAGTATATTAAATAATTATGCATGTAAATAATGTAGTGTGTGTGTTTAGGAAGTGTGAAAACACATTCACGCGCGCGCGTTTGTATGTGTAATTTGTGGACATAGTCTCTAGAGTTTTAACACATCGTCGAATTGTCAAACTAACGTGAAATATACTTGTATACAAATATTCTCTATGAACGTATGTATTTTCGTTATAAGCAAGTCCGTTTTATCAATATATGATTATATAATATACTAATTTGGTGTGATATTTAACAAAATACTATCTTGCTAATTAAACAAATTATATCGTGGTTGAAAATAAAATATAAGTATACGTTAGTATGTGTGCGTGTGCGTGTGCGTGTGCGTGTGTGGTGTAGTGTGCGCATTTGCACAGTCCCCTCTCGTATTGATTTCCAGGAGAATAGAGCACAGGACATCAAGAGAGGGAGGCAGCGAGAACGATGCTTTTCCATGGAAATGGAAACGAACTAGCACTCCTTTCCATATACAGTCGTCTGTGATGTGTTTAATCACGCACTCACGTGTCATACGCCCCTCCATTACGTATGGCCAATATTTGCTATTTAATATTTACGCTTTAACTTTAAGATGCTGCTGGATTTTATATACATTCACTTTAGAATCGTTATCGCTGCAAACAATGGATATATAATAGAATTATTATGATCCTTTGCCTTTATATATATATATATATATATATATATATATATATATATATATATATATATATATATATATATATATATATTATTATAATACTACTAACTTTTCATAAATAAAACAGACTTTTATTTATAGCTACTTAAAAATAAAGTAACTTTAATTGGAACATAAGGCAAATAACTGGATTTCTTAGCAAAATATTACACAGTCGTTTTCTAATAATTATTTATTTCGATAATATAGAAAATAACACAAAATATCTATTACAAATGAATGGGATTGTTAGTCGTCTTACGGTAGCATTGGTACACTTCGAAAGCTCTGCTTTCTGCGTTAGTCCCAACATCTTGGCATTTTTCGATGACTGCTTTGGCCTTATCGTGGTCGACATCCTCGGGAATCTTGCTCTTCAACACGTCCACCAGCAAATCACCGGCTTCGTTCATGAATCCAAGTTGCTCGAACATGCAACGGCAGTACGCTTTTAGTTTATCGTCCTCGACAAACTCGCCAGCGCGCATTTTGTCCACGAGATCCTTGGCCACTCCAGCTTTCGGGAAGCATACCTTATGGAAGCCCACTATTTTCTCCTTTTGATCGTCACTTAAGGCCTAAGTACAATTTATAACATTTAAAGCAACTCTCTAAATCGGTTTAAACTTCTTGTTTGCATTTTATTTATTCTTCTAATCAAAATGATAACAGTTTCATTAAAATATTGACCAGAAAATAAATATTAATTAATAAAACTGATAAATCATTATTATTAGTAATTGCACTTTAAATGTCAAGGTTTATTATACATTTATCGTTATTATTCAGAATTGAAATAATTAAATGCAAATAATCTTTCCATTTTACTAAAATATTTAAATGTTTTAAAACGGGAGGAGGATATATGTAAATAATTTATTTTTTCTAAAATCGCGTAATTAGTTATATTTCATTCAAATTTAAACTGTTTCGCAACATATGAAGTAATTAAAATAAGGGGATATAAATATTTAATAAATTATTTTTACAAATGAAATACAGAATAATGAACAGATTCTTACCTGAGCAGCCGCAACCAAAGCGACGAAAAGTACAGCCAGGAACACTTTCATTTTGCAGAATATCTTCTCAACAACTTTATGGAGACGCAAGAGATAATAATTCTCTATCATCGAACACTTCGACTTATATATTCATTCGTGGTCACTCAAAAGAAAAGAGATAGAAACACTTCGTTTGTGTTAGGCGGGGGTTAAACAATTACCAACTGTGTATATATATATATACATATACATACCGACTCATCGTTGGTCATGTCACCGAAACGAAGACCTCTCTTTTGGTCATGATATGATCAAAGGTTGCCAGATTATAAAATGAATAAATATTATTATAATTTTTTTTTTTTTTTTAATACAATACGTAAAAAACTATTGATATTAGTTGATGACTTTTGTCATGTATTTTTATATGTTTTTTTATTTTATTCAGTCATTATTACTGACAATATACTCGATAAATAACAAATATTTTAATTTAATTTAAAAAATATTTTCAACCGTATCCAGCAGAATTTATTTTTGCATTCCTTGAGTATACAATTCTTCACTCGCCCTTATCTCAACACACATCATCATTAAGTATCATTACGACGCCAAATGACACATATTTAATTACATTACAATACAATTAGTTAGTATGCAGCCACTATCATATTACAGCATAATCTTGAGAATATCCATTAAACTACAAAGCATTTGAAACGATAATTATAATTTGTTAACTTAACGACAATAAATAAAATGTTGATTATCTACATATGCACTATGTTGGATAAAATGATTTCCAATAAATTTGGTTGTAGATGATAGAAGTATAATTACATAAAAAAATGCTTTATCTAAAACTAGTTTTGTTTAGTTTTTTATTTCACCATTCTATTGGCTATTGGAGTTCAATGAGACTATTAAAAAAAACGATTCATTTGTGTAAACATATATTTCAAATGATATTTTATAAAAATAAATACTATAATTTTGTTAGTTTATTTTTGCGATAAGTAAAATTACATAAACATTTTGAAGAAGTGATTGAAGTGTTTTCCATACAATAAACGTGAATAATCTTAAACTGAATATAATAAATATGTAACTTCTAAGAAACTACTCTTGTGAAAGTGTATATCTACATACAAGTGTGTTTATATTTACGGATGCATGTTTTTATGTGTGTATATGTATGTATGTATGCAAATTAAAAAACTAATAAGAAACTGCAAAAAATAGTTGATGTATTATGAATACTCAATAGTAAGTATGTATGTATGTATGTATGTACAAGGTCTAAAGTATATGGAACAAAAAAAAGTCTGCTTTACAATGCACAATTTAGTACAATAATATTTCTTAATACTTCTATCATAATTGTGCATATATTTCTCAAATAATTCAATTGCCGTCATATGAACTACGTAACTATAAATACCAAATGAACTAATAAAACTAGCAGGTTGCTTATATGCATGAGGATATTTTATAAATTAAGAATAGAAAACTATATGAAAGCTCTATTACATATATGTAACATATAATAATATGTTTGGATTATGGATTTATTCAAAAGGGATTATAAGTTACACACAGTCCTAATGCTCAAAAACAAAGCAAAGCGTTATATCTAGGTTCATTTTAAGTTTAAATTATGATGTTGGTGATGTGTTTGTTGTTAATTATATACGCAAGAACTGTATAGTTATATGTATAACAGAGTCATAATAACAAAATTATATGGTTCAAAATGTTGTTAAAACATGAAATGAAAAGCACAGGCTTGGGACTTAACACAATATATGTTATAATATATATATATATATATATACGTTGTTATGTAACTTGTATATGTGTACCAGGATTATAGATTATAATATCTATTAAATCTTTCCACTTCCGTTTGTGGCGCTGTTAAATGGCTTTATCCTTTAATTCATTTTCATTAATTATTTATTCGAATTCTTTTTCTATTTATCTAATAATACGTAGTTGTTAAAATGTAGAATTATACTGGTAATCTATGCGTTACCTAGACATAGAGTCTTAAATTTAGCTAAGGCCACTTTATCAAAATATGGATAACAGTTGTATGGTTGAATTACAGAAAAAAGACAATTAGAGAACGGTTGTTTTTCATGGTTGCACGATCACACATTATATACATACATATACATACATACATACATATGTATGTATGTATGTTATATGGTTGGTAATTCAGATATAATTGCCACAATTAATTAATTATTTGCAAGCAGAACTTATGTAATTTCGTTGAATACTACCATAATAGAAGGTAACAAAAAAAAAAAAAAACTAATAAGATCTTATGATTTAGACAGATGAAGATCACATGGTTGAACAATAACATGTTTTTATTTTGAAATTAGCTACAAAACAAACAAAAAATGAGCAAATATATTTATTTCAAGTACGTGCCAACGGATATGATACATTTAAGTTTCATTATATTTAGAGAATAAGACCTAGTCCAACGTTATGCTTGTCAGATAATTTTGTAATGTTTATTACTCGTTGGCAATTTGTGTTCGCATGAACATTACTTATTTATTAATCATACAATTTGATTAGTATTTGACACTTGACAAGTAGTTATTATAGTTTTAATCATAATGGCTACGTATTCTTATCTGTCTAATTATTTTTGTAAAATCTTTTATTATAATTTTTTTGGAGGTTTTAAAATGATTGTATGATAGCCTTCAGCTAAAACTAGATCTATTAAACAAATTTATATAAGAGTTTGATTAATTGTCTTCATTCCATTAAATCATCAAAGTTGATTGATTTCTAGAAAGATCCGAACATTACTTACATATGTATATGTTTACCCGAAGGTCGCTCTTATTTTATTTAGAACCTAATGTTCTTTTTATCACTCGCTTTTTGTTTTTCACCGATAAATTTTATTCATTTTACTATTTTTTTCAATTAATGCTTCATATTTTATATTTTATATATATATATATATATATATATATATATATATATATATATATATATATATATATATATATATATGTATGTATATATGTATTTATATATATAATTAACAAATGATTAAAAGCGGAAATCTTAACTGCTTCAATGATTGCCGTTGGTATCAACAATTTTTTTTTATGAAGCACGTGGTTCAATATTTTGCATCACCGTCAATATTACGAATAGGATATTCGTCCATTCGTATCAGAATTATATATAAGATGTCACAAATTAGTCCAGCATCATAGTTCAACTAACAAGTGCTTCGTGAAGAACTTCTCGAATACCTCAAAAATGAATTCATACTTTGGTTTATTCGTTGTCGCCGTTGCCATCATCGGATGTGCTCAGGTGAGTTTTCTTAATTTCATAAAACATATTCTATAATCATTCTGACTGATTTCCGCACAAATTTCGACTAATAAATAATAAATCAGATGTGATGTGTTCTAACCAGATATTGAAATCTCCATGTTTTCTGTGTCCTTAAAGGCTAACCATGAAGAATTTAAAGCAATTGAAACGGAATGCGTTACTGAGACTGGCGTAGATGCAGATCTGCTCGCTAAAGCCGAGAAGGGAACCTTCGAGGACGGTGCTGACTTCAAGTGCTTCCCTAAATGTTTCTTCGAAAAAGCTGGATTCATGGACGCAAATGGTGCCTTTATAGAAGATGCTATCAAGGCAGCCCATGCCAAAAAGGCAGATGTCGACAAACTCACTCCAATCATCGATGAATGTTTAGCGAAAAAAGGTGCTGATGCTTGTGAAACTGGAGATCTCGTCTTCAGATGTTATTGGGAAAAGATTAACGAGGCCGGATTAAAGGTCTAAGAAAAACATAATTACGCACATATTTTGACCCCTGTTCTGAATTTGAATAAATTATCAGCAAACATTTGTGTGATACATATTTATATATATATACATATTTAATTTTACTGGATGTTTGTTTGAAATTTTTTAATTATTATAAATTTAATAGTATTATTGCATGTGAATTAAAATTGTTGGTTGTTATACTCGTAATAAAGAAATTTAATTAATAATTGTACATTGTTAATATAAATAATTTGAGGCGAAACAATTTTTATTTTTTATAAATCCCGTAGTTTTTTCTAGTAATTTAGTAAATTAAAAAGTGATAAATGTACAACTTTTTTGTGTTCTGTTGAATTATACATACCTATATGTATATATAAGGTGATTAAGATTGTTCTAGCATCACACTTGAACGATCTACCTTATCAAGTACACAAGAATAAATCATTATTTAAAATGAACTCCTATTTGGTTTTGCTCGGCGTTGCTCTAGCTATTATTTGTTGCGTCCAGGTAAGTCTCTTTTATTTTTATTTTTGATAAATTTACTTTAGAAACTTAATGTTGTATAGATGCAATGATAATTCCTAAAAAAATGTCCTTTAAACTAAAAATCTCATCAACAGGCTGATGATAGACCACACACCAAAGAAGAATATAAGAAAATCGACGAAGAATGCCGAGAAACAACCGGCATTGATGTGGACTTAATTACTAAGGCTGAAAAGGGCGAATTTGAGGATGACAGTGACTTCAAATGTTACCCGAAATGCCTGTTCATCAAGATGGGCTTCATGAATGAGGAGGGTGACTTGGATATGGATGCTATTAAGGCCTCCCATGCCAAAAAGTCTCCTGAGAAAATCGAATTATTTGAAAAAATTGAGAAAGAATGTCTCCCGAAAAAAGGTGCTACTCCTTGCGAAACCGCAGATCTTATCTACAGATGTTATTGGGACGCACTGGTCAAGGCTGGCATTAAAGTTTAAGACGACAACCTGCTTGCTTTATATTCAATTTTTAAAAATATTATTTACTTTTCACCTATTAAGAAATTCTATTGAAATTAATGATATAAATGTTTGTGAATAATGAGTTCTAGTATATGTATGCATAATAAAGTATTAACTGCGATTAAAAAAAGTTTATATTTATTTTTATTGAACATTTTAAACCGAAATTGATTAATATCCAAAAACAAAATATTAATACTCGTATTTATATTTCTGTTTCTGGTTGGCCCCAGATACGCATACGCACAAGTGATCGTGATCATCCAGCACAAATAAAAAACAACAATAAATCGAAAATGAGTACGTCCAGTGATCCGTCAGCAGCCAGCAAGAAATTGAACCTGGACCGCGCAACGAATTTCATGCGCCAATACCGCGACCCAGACTCCAGGGAACTGAAAAAGCTATCCGCAAATCAGTTCATGGAAGTATGGAGCCATTACGACAAGGATGGTGAATATACACTTTGAAATCAATCAAATATGATACCTATCATATTTTATAGCAGCTCGAACCTTTTCCTTTAATAAATATCATACCTATACATATATGTATTATTACTATGTAATACATAAAAACTCAATGATTTATGTAGCGTTGTATGTATGTATGTATCACGTATCACAAAATTCCCGAGCAATATATCGCATGTGTTGAATCGTAAATCTACACTATATATGTATATATATATAGTATATACCTACATACAAGATATATTGCTTGTTTGCTATTTAGCATATTATTTGCTAGTTATTTCTGTATGTTCTTAGGCAACGGGTATATCGAGGGCACAGAACTGGATGGGTTCCTGCGCGAATTCGTATCAAGTGCAAATGTAACCGACATTAGTCCCGAGGTAAGTGTTCAGGGATGGAGTGGAGGGGAGCTGGCCAATGCGGATATTTTAGTGATTTAGGGCACGTGCCTAGCCACTGCCTCCACCCTGTAACAAGACAACGTCGCGTCGTTGTGTTTCAATTCGTTTATTTGACAATAAATTACTTCCTGACAATTTTCCTGACAACCTTGACCCAGCAAGTAATTCGGAGGGATACGGTTGTAATCTTTAATTAATTTAACGATTTTATATGCGATAGCACCAGCTCGATTTAAATTTAATCGGAGATTATCTTTTTTTATTTCATTGAAAATATTAGTTTTCTTATTAAATTTAACGCTATAATCTATTTCATTTACGATTATTTTATTTACGAAATTGATCTATACTCCCGAAAGATTTATCATGACATGTATATATGTATGTACCAGAAGGTCCTGATCTTACACTAGTGTCCCTGGGAGTAGTGTCGCAGTGGTTTGAAGAAGGTCTCGATCGATCTCTTCGCGTCATTTACAATGTTGGTACACTCCCGCAACAGCGTTGCAAACAATATTATACGGAAGTCGCCTCTTTCAATGTAATAAAATTCCAACTGGTAGATGCATATGCGTCACGGGAACTATAAATGGGGGTGGATAGGGTTCAGTAGGATGGAATCAATAATCGCGGGAAACAATTGAATGCAGCGTTCAATAAGGGCTCTTTATAAGTTCACCCACGTACCGCCAAGTTATTTATTGTCAATGAATCAGCTATTATTAGACATTTTGCTCGCTACATTACTAACAAGAATTTCATTAAATTTTTTCAATGCATATTTTTTAGTACACAGAGTATTAAAGTTGTGTTTTATCATGGTATTATTTTCAAATCCTTTGCAAGATAATAACAATTTGATACATTATATAACATGAATAGAATTTTTGTGGTAGTTTGCCCAACCAATTCCGAACGAATATTATTATAAACATCAGCCTTGATACATCAAAATAATGATATAAATTGGACAAAAGCAAAAATTTGCAATGCAAATGCCTACAAAATACATTCATTTTCATGGAGTGTGCCTTGCATATATTAAAATATAATTTTTTTTTGCGTTTGCTTATATCATATCCTATTGTATACAGGCCGTGTCCGATGCTATGCTGGTCGAGCTTAAAGCTTGCTTCATGGAAGCCTACGACGACAACCAAGACGGGAAAATTGATATTCGAGAGGTACGCTTTAAAATTGTATCAAATGTATTTCCCTTTCTTATACACACACACACACACATACATACACAAAGAATGCGTATAATCTAAAACCTAGAGCTTTGATAAAAAGTTTAGTTGGTTGAGTTAAACAATCAGAAGTTTTCCAGATGCTATTGTCAATCAGTGGTAAACAAACTGCCATTATATAGTTACGAAAGTAATGAAATAAAAACTTTTTGGCGATATACCGATTGAATTTGTTATTCAAACTGGCCCATACATTTATTTATTGTCATTACATGTAGTACACTTACTTTATTTTTATGTTAATACCGTACAATAAAATGTACTAGAGACAGATTTTATTTGTTATTTGTTAGGGATTTTTATTTATGTATGTCATTTGAAACATGTCTAGTTGGCACAACTACTACCAATGGAGGAAAATTTCCTATTATTATTCCGATTTGACAATCCACTAGAATCAAGCGTTGAGTTTATGAAGGTAATCAAACATTTCTCTCAGTGTATGCATACATACATACATACATACATACATATATGTTTAATAATAAAATACTTCGATAGATATGGCGCGAATATGACACAGATGGTAGCGGTTACATCGAAGCAGACGAATTGAAGGTATAACTGAATGATTAATAATAATATGCATATGCTACAATTACAATTCTACACATATTTTTTACAGAATTTTCTAAGAGATCTTCTTAAGGAAGCGAAAAAAATTAATGACGTCTCAGAAGACAAATTAATCGAGTACACAGATACGATGGTAAGAAGCTTAATTAATCTTTGTAATTTGTAATGATAAATGAGCCTGAAGTGAATTTTATTAACCCTAATCATGAACTCATCAATCTCAAAAGTGTATATGTATAATTTTTGATTTATTTTGTGTTAACAGCTTCAAGTTTTCGACGCAAATAAAGATGGTAGACTGCAGCTATCAGAAATGGCAAAGTGAGTATATTTTTTAACATCGTGCATAGTTTCGTATCAAATTCGATTCATATTTAAAATAGACGGATCATAAATTAGATTCTGCCATAGAATATGACATTTTTATCGGCCATAAACTTCGAACACGTCTCGCAAACGCCGCGACCTACATATTGAACTCTACTTAAACTTGCATCCATATTAATATGAAAAATTTATGTATTTTTTTATATATATATATATATAGGTTGCTGCCTGTCAAGGAAAACTTCCTGTGCCGGCAAGTCTTTAAGGTATGTACATACATACATACTACTCCACCATCATCGTCATGATAATGCAACACATAGTATAGGGTTTATAACAACAAATACACAAAAAGATAACAATGATTTATTTAGGCTTATAGTCTAAATAGATGAGACTAGATTCAAAGCTTGTCTTTCCTATAATTTATTATTATTTTCATGCCTAGTCAGACTTAAAATATTATTATAATATTAAAATGAGTTTGAATTTTAAGTGTGACTAGTTTGGTGTTATAGACTAATGTAGGGAATTGTGTTTTTATTAATGAATATTGAATAATAAAACACGATTTCATTCTGTCTATAAATGTATCTTGCTCCATATTGCAAGCCTTAACTATTTTTATTGCACCATGACTTTAGAATTCTTCGTTAAATAATGCGAAAATATAAATATAAACCGAGCATCTTTCTTAAATAAATATACACTAAATTCGCAAGAGTTTGGTAGCACGTACGAGTGGCATTGCCATATAAAAATGACTATCAACATTTCCGAAAATAAAAATTTATAAAACATTCTCCTAAGGGGCATTTAAATATGTAAAGTACCATTAATAGTACATACATACATATGTACATACGTGAAACCTATTTTCGATCTATTTTATTACGCGATCGTTCATGCTACCAACGGAATATTAATTAGAAGTGAACCTCTATACTATAAACTATTCTTTCTTATTTCTTTGGATGTATTGCACTGCTTTATATGTCCACTGTGGTCGCATACACTTAGGAGGGAATGGAAGTAAGTACTCACAACTTCACAATGCTCACAAAATTCAATCTACTCGTATGTGTGTATATGTATAATAATATATGTAGTATGCAATCATACCTACTATTTATTTTCATCAAACGTACTAATTAATATAAAATGTACATTTCAACTAAATACTAAACTTTTCAGCACGTAGCTGCATTTCTTTGAGCTTTATTTGAGTGTTATTTCGTTTGATTCTTATTTGATGCAATTAATAAAACAACGCCCGATGTTTTAATCAATAATTTGCTGTCATTTCAAAATTGCTAATTACGTATATGGGTATATGTTACTTTAGGGCGCTACAAAACTCACCAAGGACGATATCGAACGGGTGTTTTCATTGTATGATAGAGTGAGTCAAATATCATCAAATAGCATCATGTGAAGCATTCATATGTATCGTGGATTTTTTGTAGGATAATAACGGAACTATTGAAAATGAAGAACTCCGCGGCTTCTTGAAAGATCTGTTAGAGCTTGTCAAAAAAGTATGTAGAACACAAAAATATATTTACGTACTGTATTCCGGATGTATGCAACAATATTTGTATTGTTTTTAAAGGATTACGACGCACAAGATCTTCTAGATTTCGAGGAGACAATCCTGCGAGGCGTGGACTACAACCAAGACGGTAAAATCAATCGAAAAGAATTGACAATGATTCTACTAGCTTTGGCCAAACACAACCAGGAAGAAGAGCCAACGGCATAAGTTGTTTCAATCATTTTCCGTATTCCGGTCCCTGGATGCGGGCCTGTTTCTTTCATTAAAGCGCACCCCACACGCGGTTCCTACAATTTTGATTTAATAGCTGCGATGTTTTATTGGTATATGAAGCTTAGAGAATTTTTTTAAATTTTGTACAAAACTCTTAAACTAAACAGTTTACAGCTTACAAAGTGTTAATTATGATGCTAGGTGCATTAGTCAAATCTAGACATATCATTACGACATATAGACACAAAATGTATTTCCTAAACTTGTCTAGCTTCATATGCCACAGCCAAAATTTTATTCGAATAAAACGAGATAAACTGGTGTCAAACAGAAATCCCTAATAATCCAGAACACCAAATATAAAGTAAGACTTTTTTGAAGATTTCGCAAATGTACTGAATTTCAAAACTATCAATTTGCTCTCTCTCTCTCTCTCTCATTTTTCAACCCTCAATCCCACACCCCTCTCTCTAATTATGTGATAGTATATAGATAATTGCACAGACAAATTGATATTTGCACAAACGAAAACAAAATATCCCTAGTAAAATAATGTTTCTCATGAAAAGTAAATCTCATGAAATAGATTTATTACTATATACTAAATGTGTCAACTATGTTAGACTGATGTTGAAAACATTGTTTTAACTTTATCTTGATGTTTCAAAATTAAATTTATTACTAAAGAAATGATAAAAAAAAAACGTTAAATGTTAAAACGCTTTAAAGATGTTTCAAGTTAAATCATTCATTTTATTCAGAGAATAACATTACGAATTTATTTTCTATATTTGTGTAATAATAATAATAATACAATAATTTAGGTATTGGTTTAATTAAATTAAAAAAGATTTAAATTTCTATGCTAATGTTAATCCCTGAATAAAATAATGTATAAAATTATCACTAGATTAAACTATTAAACGAGATTCGTCCATTTGCTGCATATCTGTGACTATTATATCCCAAATTATAAAGAAAAATTGTAAATATTCGAAAACTCTTAAAGTAGTTTTAGAGATATTCATTTATAAAAACAATTGATAATTTAAAATTGTCGCTAATTATTTTTATATAAAATATATTTTGTTACTTGATTATTCAGTTAGATTTGTTTATAAGGCCTATGTAGTCTTATTTCGTTTTAGGGTAAAAATGAATAAATTTATTAGCTAATAGAAAAGCTATGTTTTACATACAAGTTAAACATTTACAGTTTTATAATTAATAAAGTTCTAATTTGTTATTACTCGAAGTAATAATTAGTCCGAAATTCTCTGTGTGTGTGTGTGTGTGTGTGTGTGTGTGTCATTGTTGCAAATTAAATATATATGTTAACAACTAATATTTTTAATTAAGTTAAAATTATTCCATCGCATTGTAAAATAACAGTTTGTAAGTATTATATTTGCCAAAAGTTTGTATTATATATGTAGATATATTTAAAATATATACATATATACGTATAATACATATTCGAGTTTCTTAAAGATAACAAAATAAAAATTGAGAAATAGAATATTGACAATGCACTGTTCTAAAAATTCTATCGAAAAATAAATGAATGTTCAACAAATTCGCCTAATTTGAATATACCTTGTAATTCCCAAATTTAGACTAAAAGACTAAAGAAAATTTTGTCTGGATGAAATTTAATGGATATAAAAGGTTCTCTCTTGTATAAACGAATCGTTTCAATATATCCATAATCTGTTTATTGGTTTTCACAGCAGCAGAGACGTGATGTACATATATACATACATACATACATACATACGTTACGTCTCAGCAAAGGTTAAACAATAGTAGGTAAATATACATACATCATACGTTTATGTATATACACACAGTTTTATAATAAGCTTAAATAAGTAACAGCGATAGATAGATTGATAAATATTATATAATATATGTAGTATTTAATATTGTGCTAAATGTAAACGAGAATAAATATTAATTAAAAGAAGCATCGCCATTGGTAACTTTGATGTCATGTCCACACTTAAGACATTTCTTTCTTTGACCAGTTTCATCAATTAATAGGGGAAACACATTATCTACGGACTTTGAGCGATATTCATGTTGTTTAGGGGGTGCCAGATAAGACAACGAGGCATCTTCTTCCTCTTTGAAAGAAGTAACGAGTAACAGAGAAACAGAGAAGAAACAGAGAGTTTTGTGGAAACTTCAATGATTGAACAGAATTGTTTGTCTTTATGAAATTACCTGATTCAGTAGCATTTTCTTCGAGTTCGGCGTTGTCTTCGAGTAAAGGTAGTTCGTTGGTGGGTTCCGAGATGGGTCTTGCGCTCGACTTGCTGGCGATGCCCTGTACCAAATCCAAATGAGAATCCAGACTGAATTGTTTCCCTGTCATCAGTATACCGCGGATTCGTCGACGCATTGCTATAATAGTATATTGATTATTTTAATGAGATATTTAAACTCTATTGTTTTTATGCGCAAGCGATGTTTTGTCTGTGTGTGTGTGTGTATTCATTATTTTTTGTACATGCATACACATGCATACATATACAGTAGAAAAGATTTTCAAACCAGCCCTACACTGTTAAAATATGGGATTACATTTGGATTGAATTTGGACAATTTGCGTGCTACTTTACTTTCCTGGACTATCCGGTGTGCCGAGTCTGAATTTCGTGAATGATTTCGCATATTCAGAGGTGGGGAACACGTCATCGCCCTGATCGAAAATCGCCACAAAGCTACCATTGACGATTTTCGGGGACATTGGCGAATTGGCGAGCAATAAACTAGTGCCAAACGCGGAATTGCGATCACGTGTTTCTATAAACACATACAATCTCATACTCATTAAGTACAATACGCATAGATGATCTAATAACCTGCAAGAGGTACTCTAGCCCTTGGTCCTCCAGCTTCAGCACCAGCCTCTAGTAAAATATCTCCAGCAACTCCTCGAATCTCCTTCCAATCATTCAAGATGTCCTCATTGGTTGTATACTGTGAGGTCACTGTGAATCTGATAACATATTTGTCTTTCAGAGCTGCAGGAACACAGTGAACGTTTCCCCGAGCATTTAATCGTTTCAGGAGCTTCTCAGTGAGCTGGTTCTCGCCCTTAAGCCTGAAAACAACCATGCCGAGATGGCGAACCGCTGGTATCTCAAACCGAGTGTCGGCCAGGACAAGCGCTTCGAATTTTTGTGCTAATCGAACTCCCTAAACAATTATAGTATTTTGTGAGTACGGTATGTGTGTACGTACTACATACGTGTCTACCTCTCGGATGTGTTTTTGCAGTCCTTTTATCCCGTAATTTCGGATTACAAACCATAGTTTCAATGCCCGGAATCTTTTGCTTAAAGATATTTGCCAGTGCTGCAAAATTATTATATACATACTATACATATAGTTTTATATATATATATATATATATATATATATATATATATATGTGTGTATATATATATATATATATATATATATATATATATATATATATATATATATTGTGATATTTTCATGAAATAGGAAAGAAATGCAAGGTAAATAATATAGTTGTCTATTTACCATATAGTCTATAGCAAGACCTATGAAATAAATTATTTTTAAATATTTAATTTAATTTTATTTTAATAATATTACCAGAATTTTCATGTTGCAAATATAGGGGTTCCACATTAAAAGTTCTATGTAGAGCACCACTATTTTTAACCCTTAAAAAAAAACGAATTATGAAAGTACTATTTTTATTAAATAATTTCATAAATGTAATATTTATTCAAAACGCTAAATAGAATTAGTTTAACAAATGGAACATACCACATAGCAGTACAATCAAAATGTACCATAAGCCATTTGGAAGGATTGAACGCGATGGAATCGGCGTTGTGTATGCCTGCGAGCCAGTGGCGGAACTCCGGGCAGATGAACGCACTGCCGGCGTACGCTGCATCGATGTGCAGCCAGAGACCCTCCTCGCCACAGATCGGTCCCAGTTCTTCTAAATTGTCAAAGGAGCAGGCACCGGTTGTGCCCAACGTACAGCACAACTAAACACCCAGCCAATAGCGAATAAAATGATGAAATAGACTTAAGTTTTCAAAATACGTACGTAGACTTAAAATAAATAAATAATTAATGAACATATGTCAGTCAACCGTTTGTATTTCTGTTCTGTTGTAAATACGAATCAGAAAAAAACATTGTAATCGGATTATTGGTTTTATCAGAAAAGTGCATGCCTGCGCGTATATAAAATTAATTGGAAACCAAACAATCCAGTCTTCTTAAAATCGTACTAGAAACATCCCAAAGGGCACAATTAACCAACGACATATATATATATTTATCTGTGTGTGTGTGTTGGTGTGTTGGTGTGTGTGTGTGAACGTGGTGATGTAGACGGATTGAATCTTTGATGATGCAAGACGGAATCACGACTTCTAACCAATTCTTAATTTAACTGTACGCATTTTTGAAATGATTCTATTTGATGCGTTTGTATTGTAATGTAAGTAAGTAAGTATGGAATTACCCAAAACGGAATCATCCCGTTGTCACGATCCTTCTTAATAGCCTCTCTTAATCGATCACCTCGCATGGCCAGGTTATCGTCGCTTTCAATATACCTCATACGCACCAGCCCGATGAGGCCGGCCTTCTCCACTGACGAATGGGCCTGATCGGAACAATACGCTACCATGCGAGCATTTATCTCAACGTCTTCAAGATCAGGATAGGTTGTTTGATAGTTTTTAATCGCCTGACAACGTCCTGCCAGCAAGCAAACTAGAGTAGCTTCACTGCTGGTAGTCTAAAATTCAAATTTACATACTCGTACATACACATTGTAACAAAATGTATAAATAATGTGTGTTCAAGTACTTGAATAACACCGCCACCTTCAGAATCTGACCGCATATGAAGAAACTCTTCAGGAAGCCCAATCATTTTCCCTAGCCAATTCATTACAATCATTTCCAGTTCAGTACAAGCCGGACTGGAAGCCTAATGTCACACAAATCAACAATTGTATCAAGTAACAAGTACCTATTCATCAGTGTGAAAATAAAGAAAAATACCCAGGTGAATCCCAAACAGTTGATGGCATCTGCAAGCATGTCTCCTAACAAAGATGGGAAGCTGTTTAGGGCCGGGAAGTAAGCATGCATGTGCGGCGATTGCCAATGGGTGACTCCGGGCATAACGACCGAGTCAACATCAGCGATGATGCGGTCCCAGGACTCGCCGTCCACCGGTGCTGATTCGGGGACTAAGTGGCGCATGTAGCCGGGTTTCACGTCGGGGAAGACCCGCCGATCACGAACGTTCTCTAGGTAGTCTGCTATGTAATCTACCATTTCTTTGCCTTCAACAATAATGATGACATCAGTGGCGTGGACAACGATTTCAAAATGATGATATTTATTTCATTTCATTTATTACTACTACTGGTTGGTTGGCTGCCAATGCTGTCATACATTCAAATAAAGTCACTACAGTTGCAATAAATACCAATTGCAGAAACGGAATCGAAATCTATAAATGCCTATATATATATATATATATGTATACACTGTGTTATATTGCGATTCTTAAAAGGCAATTTTCACTAGCAATATAAACAGATATACATACTATACAACGTACGTACATACATTCATTATTCAACTGCGTCTTCAATTTAAGTAAATTTCATATAAAAATAGCCCAATAACAACAAACAAAAGAAAGATTTTACCTCGTTTTCTGTATTCTGTTATGTCCATTCTAGAATCAAAGAAAACAAAACATCAAATGGATAGAATATTTGTTTTTAAAACTACATGTATCGAACTTTATAAATTTACTCTGCTACTAAATCAATCTAACAGTGTGTTTCTAGTTGTTAAGAGAGCCCTTAATTGAAACTCAATGGACGATCATTTTCCTATCTTATTTATTATAGGGAATTGTATGTATGTACATACATACATACATACATACTACAAGTAGGTATGTTTGTGTTTACTACCTAAACAGGGGAACCGGAGTACTACCTAAGTTAGCCACTAAACCACGCGCTTCTATTTCATTTATACAGATATTTCATACAATATTATTTTGGGTCTCCAATTTCATATTGATCATAGTTGTGTTTTATTGGAAATATATAGTAGCAAGGTTAAGTTAGAAGCCCTACATATCTGTGGTTAAAATTGGGTTAATCTTTTCACCGAGGCCCTATTGTCGAATCAAGGTCATTGGATTCAATTTGGCAATATATTCACGAACAGAAACCTATAGATTATGCTACCCGAGTCTTTAGGAAATAATTTGTTAACTATGTCACGTAACACACACGAACAATATTTGTCTATGAATGATGCCGAAACGCGATTATATTTATAGGGAATACAGAAACAAATATATTTATTTTCTCACATGCGTTATTCATGTGTTGAACCAAGTCAAGTTTAATGGATTGGAAAATTCGTATAGTTCAAAATGATGTTTGATACTTTACTTAAAAACTCATAAATATAGGCATTTTTATTATTATGATTTGCATTATTTTATAAATTTTAGAAATTTCTGTATATATTTAAAAGTATATACGATATTATAGATAAGTTTATTTTCATTGTTTAAATCATTGACTACAATGGTGAGGTTTCAATACTTTTAACTTATTGATCTAGACAAATACAATTATTAGAAGCCTTATAGTAATATCTCCTAGAAAATAATATTCATGCGAAAACCACTAAAATTTAGCATAAGTATAACAAATTGCTAATTGGTCACATTTATAAAACTATATTCACAAATAAACGTATTAAACCTTCAATGGCTTTCAATAAACGACAATTTATTAATGAATTAAATTAATTAATATAACAAAAAAATATGTATAGTATATAAATATTTGATTTTTACCTTATATATTTCAAGTAATTATTTCTCCACAAATGTATGTACATACAACAAACCTATTGCTAAACAATATACAACACAATGCCGTGCAACAAGTGACAATTGTCCCTTATATAGACAACCCCAAGGCGCTGCAACCCCCGGAATACAGTTTTGATAATCGAACAACATTAAAGAAGGATGCTTACGCATAAACGTTCCCTCAACATTTATTATTTCAGCACATGCGTAGGCTTGAACAAAAAACAAAATAAATAAATAAATAAATAAATAAATATCAATTTTTAGCATTGGTATTTAATTTTAAAAACCCCTATGTATGTCATTCATTATTCTAAAATAGACTTGTTATATTAAGGATTTTGAACAGTGTATTTGGAACAGTTGTACTTATTCCTTAAGGGTCCTATTAATATAAAATTTCAATTTTCCTAAAATACTTTCGTCATTTCTCACTTTAAATTAGTGTTTGTTAATACAAACACAGTAAAATTGAAAATGATTTTTAAAACATGTATGTATAATATGTACTACATACATACATACATACATACATACATACACATACTTTCAATGAGCAAACGCTTACCTATGTATGAATTATTGATGTTCTAATAAATTTATTTAACAATTTTGCATGTATTGGTTGCGAAATTATTTCTAATAACCTTGGAAATAAAATCATTTGATACATATAGTGGCCAAAATCCTCATAAATAAGCATTTCATAAGACGAATTCACAAAAATATAATATAAAACAACAGTTAAACATTTTTCTTATATTACTACCTACTAGGTATATGCAACAAATGAATGAAACCGAGGGCATTTAAATTTTACCCAACCATGATTGTGACTATATTATATTTTTCTATATAGGATAGCTATGAAAATAAAACAATTTGAAACAATAATAACTCGACTAACATCAATTATTTCTAATAATTAAAACATAGTAAGTAAAAAGGTGAAAATGGCGTTTGCCTTGATGATATGTAAAGCAAATGCAATTGATGAACAATTAGAAACTTTGGAATCGGAAAAGAAGGATTCGATCAAAATTCATGAAGGTGGCAAACCCAACTGGGGCTTAAACAAAAAGTTACAACACCTCAAGGCGGATTGTAGAAGAAATTGTAAAAAATGTTGCGCACGTATTTTTTCATTTCCGAAAACGTCATGGTTGCACAAGACCTCAGTAAGCATGCGTCACGATGGAACTATAGAAAACTATATATTCAAAAGCGCAATCGGTTTCCTAAGCGGGTTCTTCTTAATTTATATCTTCTTCTTATTTTTCGTGATTATCCTTAATTTTAATTTGGGTGTGGCCACTTTCATGTGCACTGTTCTTGGATCGATTTTAACTATAGGCTTAGCCTTTAGTTCCACTGTTAGGTAAGACACACGAATCAATGACAAAGATTTTTGTTATTTCTTTTTTTTTGCAGATGTGTAGTTCTATTAATACTTCCCCAGTTTTTTTCGAAAAGGGGTCGCCAGGCCCTGATTGCATACGCATTTATATTAGCCCTAACAGGACCAGCGAAAAATACTTTAAATAATATGGGAATTATGTCAGAATCCCTAGCTTGCGGACAGGTCTGGAGCAATAATTCATTCAGAAAACAGAAAATGTAATCTACCAATTGTGTGTGTTTAGGAACAGCTAAAAATAGCAGTCAAGCAAATAATGGAAGTTATCAAAAAACCATTTATAGCTATTAAAGAAGCGGTCAAAAAAGTTGTTCAAGTAGTAAAAGTAATCGTTAAAAAAATGAAAGAAATCTTTTTAACGATAAAACGAATCGTCATGGGTATAGGTATTTAGTGTCAATCTCATATAAAACATATAAAACATCCAGCTAAGCTGATTATTTTAGTTCGCGTTATAAAAGCAGCGTTTAAATTTCTGGGGAAAATCTTTAATATTTGTAGTAAAAAAGTGGGCACCCCGTTCGAGCGGTGCCAAAAAGTGTTTGATAACTCAGTCACTGATTGTTACGCCCAATTAGGACCAATGTTTGACTGGTTATGCTCAATTGTCTATGTTACCAAAGCTGTATGTTACATCGTAAAACCATTGGATTTTATCTGCATGTTACTGGACTTTATTAATGATTCTATTATTGGGGTCGTTGTTAGAAGTAAGTTTACCATCATATATCAAATGCTACATAATTGTGGTTCCTTATAAAACTACTTAAACATTCAATACTACATAGTATATGCACTAATATTAATTTGAATATTTTCTAAATAAGAAATTAAAACATTTGTACGCCACATCCGGTCTACATTTTACGTCCGGATCCGGTTTTCGCATTCGTTTGATTTCAAAACGACTCAGTCGAAATCGATGAAAGAAGTCACCGAAGGTATTATTGTGGAAATCAAACAACGTTGTAAAAAAGTATTAGACGCTTTTGATTTTATGAGCAGTGCGACAAGCTTCTTCTTCTTAATCGTAATTTTAAGGCTAGTATTTGAAACCGTATGTATGTATGTATGTATGTACATATGATTGAATGATTGAAATGTTGAGATGTTCTAAATGATATTTTAGGGCAATGCATTACCGATACAAATTCTTAACTGTTGAACGGTTTGATAACACTTATATTACGAAGAACTTCCGAGAGATTGACTTCCGACGGGCACAAATGGAGAAGGATACGGTGTTACCACTTAATCGGAGAGAGAAAAATAAATATGTCGATGTATTTATTCATCTAAGGGTCACTGATTTGATCTTAGGAAATTGTATTTATTGAATTAGTATTGATTAAATTTCAAATCAAATCAAATCAAAGTGGGACCCTTAAAGTGCGCAGAATGCATATTTTATTATAAAATTTAATAACTGAATTCTTGGTTTATGGCAGCTGTCATCAATGCGATTAATAAAATTAGAAAAGAAAAAACTAAGAAAATCTTTGATGATTTTGACGAGTATAACATTTAAATTAGGCATGCACATGGTGACGGATTATTGTTTATATTGGATATTAGCAACAATAAGGAAACATGGAAAATATAATAATACAGTTCAAGGTGTTTTATTTAATGATAATAAGTATGAATGAATGTACATACATACATACCTTTGTTGTTTATTTTTGTGCAGCACCTAAGGTGGTCGGGCTTCACATTGAAGGCAAAGGGATACTAGCGGGATTATTCAAATCGATCGCCAATGCTTTCAAGCCACTTGGGGTCAAAATGGAAATTGATACAATCCCATGTTTACCCGACCCTATACCACCAAACTATGATACCTACATTCAAATTGGTATGTTGGTGTTCTTTTTTTAAACCGATATTTTCACTAAACTATTTTTCACGCATTTGTTCTCATTCGTCTTATGCATTATTGCTCATTATATGTTTGCATTCATTTTCCTTTTTTCTTTTTATACATATAAAACAATATCTGACTTAGCAACCAG
The DNA here is from genome assembly GCA_944039245.1 of Nebria salina. Lineage (NCBI taxonomy): Eukaryota > Metazoa > Arthropoda > Insecta > Coleoptera > Carabidae > Nebria > Nebria salina. Next base: position 16,419,147 of record OX063271.1, read on the forward strand.
TTCAACAAATATATTTAATGCACTTAAATTATAATAAAATCTCAAGGTTCAATTTGAAAAGAATCATGTCATTGATTAAAAAATAATCTTTTTTTTTTATACACATATATATATATATATAGTCTAAATAATTGATTTATATTTATCAATAATTATTTTTATATTTGAACTTAAATTAATACAATTCTTCTCAAGTCGCACTTAATGTGTTTGTTTATCTACAAAAATATATTTAAATACACGCTTATAAAGAAAAACATTTTCAAATATTATATATTAATATTCCGAAATATGTAATCCTGTACTTAAGATGATAAACTTTTATAGATGGTAATCATATACCTATGTATGTATATATTTTTAGATAATAATCAGTGAATTATATTTATCAGTTAAAAAGATAAAATGATATTTTTACTAAAATTCAATATAAATGCGTACTTCATCCCATAAGAGTCAAGGGGCTATCATAGCTCATTTGTTGTTCCGATTAAAGATTTTTAAAAACTGTTTCAATCATAAAAAATGCCGATAATTACTCGTAACAGATAATAGTACAGATTTATTTCCAAAAACAACTTTGCTCTTGAATTAAGATATTCCAGGCTTTATACTATTTCTATGCTGGATCCTTGCAATTTTTGAACCTTACGGTTTACGTCTACGTTCTTACGTCATGTGCTACTATCACCCTGCGCGTGCGCGCGAACGCTCTGTATGGTTGTACAATCATATTCTAAGAAATCGAGGTGGTTTCCTGAAATTTGCTCGGCGACTATTAAAAAGGAAATTTTTCGGCCAAAAAGGAGAGTCGAAAGTCACTTGCAAAGAATATCTCAGAGCTTGCATCAAGTATATTCAAGTTTTCTAATGCAATCAGAATTTCTTGCAACCTCAGTATCTTCTTTGTCAAAGATGCAAAGTATGCAGAATATGTTTGGGCGACGACAAACAAGAAGCATGTGTCCTATGCGCCGAAGTCTTCCGCCCAGACGACCCAGAAAAACCTATAAGATGCTCCACCCCAGGCTGTCCCGGTTTATACTGCCAATCGTGTTTTGATGAATTGAAAAATATATGTACTATTTGTCTAGAACCTATTCAATACGGTGATCTGTCGGATGCTGATGAAGAAAAGTAATTTTATATAATACTTTTCAAATTGTCTTTATCCTATTCTGCTTCAATTTATAGAGATTCCTCCGAAGACGAAACATCTTCAAAATTCAAACGCCGATCCAAACTCGTCAAGCCCTCACAAGATGATATCTCAAATACGACAAGTCTTGCCAAAATGTCATCTTATGATTTACAGATTAAAAGAAATAAAGATCTACCACACATTTCAAAGACGCAAACGTCTGAGTATTCTATTATTACTCGATACGGCTCCTCGACGGAAGACATCTCAATAAAAGACCTTTCAATAGGCGTGTCATGTGATTGCAAGCCGAGTGGTCCAATTCCAAATGTCCTAATACATAAAAATTCAGACGTATCGGAAAGTTTTACTTTGTATTCCAAAGATACTTCTTCCGATTTTAAAATTCAAGGCCATGAAAGTAGCACTGAGATTCTACTTTCGAGCACCTCTAATGTACAATCTTCTGACTCTTTTCAAAATAGTCCAGCATCTGAAGATTCATCTAGTTCAACAGTTGAATCAAAAAATTCTTTATTTAATTTCGGTACAAAAAGAGAGCCTGCATATATAGATCTTCTTTCAGAAAATACAAGATTATTGTCAAAATCTGAATTATCAAGAAGTAGAGTTGGAAATGACTCTGACTATAACAGCGACTTTACTGACAGTGACTCGACTGAATATTCAACTAGCTACCAATACAGTAGTTTAAAACCTGAAGAGGAGCCAGCACGATTGCTATTCTTAGATGTAGAACGTCAACATATTCCAGATTATACCTCGATGGAGATATTTAGAAACTGTAACTTGGCAGTATCCAGGAGCAATCTGGATGAGCATATTAAAATAAGAGAAGATACTACATACTACAACATTGTTGATAATAGACAGTCAAAAGAGATTGAAGCATCTACAACAAGAACGGCTAAAAACAATAATTTAAGCAATCAAATTGAAGATTTGAAAATCTCGAAGACATTCTGGAAAAAGAAATCAAGCTCATGTGATTCAAATTCCAGCTCAGATAGTTACACAAGTTCGAGCTTGGAAAGATCATTGATTAAAAGGAAGACTTCAAAGCAGTTGATGCATTCTAGTAACTTAACGAAACAAAATATCAATAAATGGTTACAAGAAACGTTTCAGTTTAGAACAAATCCGCAAGTTGATGGTTCTGAAGAGCTTCAAATGGAAGAACTACATATTAGAAGCGCTTCGGCTAAGAAAAATAAATTTTGTTTCAAATCAACCCAAGCATCTGACCAATATAAGACAAAGCAGAAAACAAAAAATATCGAAAATTTATTCACGAAATCTCGCTATTTAGAACCTAAAACACAAAGACATAAATTAGTGCCTTTATTAGATCTGAAGATGATTCGACGTAGTTCAAAAGATTCATCTTCAAATTCTTCAGAAACAAAGCATACTTTTTCGTTATTAAGTACAACAAATATTACTAAATCAAAATTACCAACTGAAAACGAGGTGAAACCAAAAATGACGAAATACCGAAATACCAACAATTTTGGTGATTTCTCAATTGCTTCTGCAGCTCAAAATACTTCTAATTTGTCTAATATGGAAATATTAGAGTTACAGACTGATACAATTTCAGTGCCAGATTTAACAACTGAAAGATCGTCAATATCCGATTTACAAAATACATCAACATATTTTCAAGGTTCAAATACATCAACTGAATTTATCAGCAATTCAGTTTCAAATACTTATTTTCAAGGTTCATCAACCGAACGAACTAAAATTACTGAAACTACACGGCTGAATTATTTATTTGAAGATTTAAAATATGAAGAAATCAATGAAACACCTAGATCTGCACAAGACTCGAGCACAGTTTATTCGTTTGATAATATGGTTATTCGTAAAAGAAATAGCATAAGTAAAACTGCATCAAGTATGTCATTAAGTGATTTTAGTGTATTTAATAAAAAATATGAGGAAAAAGTAAAGAAATATTATAAAGATCTGCAGAAAAAAAAGAGACCGATTGAAGAATTTAAAGAAGATCAAAAGAGTAAAACAGTTTTTTTTAATTTCTTCAAGAAGTTGTTTCAATAATTTTTAATAATAATAATAAATAAATAATCAATGAATTTCCTAGAAATATCACAAATTTCTACAATAAATCTCGTATCCACAACATCAATTTTAAAAAAAACAAACATTGTAAACAAATGAATTAAATTGTCAAAAATGTCAAATTTAGTTTTTAACAATACATTTGAGGGAAACTGTCAAATTTACCGTTAAAATTAAAGTCATGCGTAGCATGCTGAGGACTCATGGGCCAAAATTCTTCGACACCGAATGAAAAACCAAAGAGACTCCAAATTGATTCATCCGATTCTGTCATCACAGAAGTCAAAGTTAAAAGTACCAAAATCATCCCAATATCGGAATATATAAAGCACGAAAAGTACAGTAGGCAATCGCACAATGGTTTCTCGAAAGAAATGCTAGGTAAAACGAAGAATGCTCAAGAAGAAACGGTGAAGAAAACTAAAGATAAAAACGTGAAAATAGATCATTGTAAGTTTCAAAAATTTGAAAATACCTCAAAATATCATAATGAATACCTTATTTTTTAACATTTAGTTAATAAAAATAATTCAAAACCAACCCCATTCGAATCAATATCTCCAAAGAGTAACTTTACGACGTCGACACTAGACGTTGTAATGAACAAATCTCTGAAACCCTTTGAAAATAAATATGAATCGACCGCTTCCGTAACTCAAAATCCAGAAATCAGAGAACTATACAAAAACGAAGCATACCCTAGACATCGCTCACAGAAATTAAAGAAGAGAGCTAGAGAAGAAGAAAATGAACAAGAAGGAGACAGAAAACCAGAAGAGAAAGAGCCTCTTAGCAAAAATACAAAGCAAACATTTGAGCAAAGTACCCATCATTTCCATTGCTACGATAACGATAATTTACCATCGAAGAAAGTTAGTAAGATCTGCACTCGAAATCTAAATCGAAATCAATTTATTGTCCAGACCATGCTATCTATTGCTATACCACCAAAGCTGGGCATCTTTTACGGATACCAACCTCAGGCCTGCAAGAAACACAGTTCCAGGAGTATACGGAGGCAAAGTCCTAAACTACAAGAAAACCCGAAATATAACGCAATTCTGCATGAATTGGAACACAGAATTTCTTCTGATGAAGAAACATCAAAAAATGCTTCAACAACCACGCATGATAACGAATCGCTAAGGTGGCGTAAAGAGACTCTTAAGCCGAATGAACACTATGAGCACCACAAACATTCAAACAATTCAAACAGTTGTACTAAATTCAGTGATACCAATTTGGTCAAAATGCGTAGCCAACAGTGTAGAAGCAGTGTCACTCCAAAACAAGCTTTGGAAAATTGGAAAAACATCCATACGCTGCGACAACATAGAAAATTAAATGATTCTAATAAGTCACTGGAGGCGGTACAGCCGCCGAAGCATATTCGGCAGCACGGGGCTATTTTGTTGAACGGAAGTGAAATTGATGACCCGCCGGATATGAGAACGGACTTTCGCGAGACTTTGGAAAAGTGTTTGAAAGTTCATCACCAGCGGTACGCGTACGAGGCAACTAGGAATTACAATTTAAGAAAAACTACTTGGGTGCAAGATCAACATCGTAAATGGCATAAAGTTTATTTTAACCAAAATAGTGAATGATTGGAAAATATGGGGTTTATAAGCAAACAAAATTTTTGTTACTTTTATAATAATAATTATAATGTTTCCTTGTTTTTTTATTTTTATTTACTTTTACCTAATTTTCATTGTTTGTTGGTATAATAAATAAATGTTTTAAGAATGATACCATCAGATTTATTATTGTTATAATGTAAGTTTTTTTATGAAATTTGTAAATAGCATTTTACTATTTACGTAGTAGTTAGGTACTGTAGACTATATTTAGAACTAAAGCAATTAGCGAATTCTGTTAAAGTTTGCAATTAGATATTACGTTTTAGGGAAATACCCATTTACGATTTTAAGAAACGTCGTAAATAATGTCATAAAATAATGTTTCTTGACATTTCTAGAATTGTATTTTTTATTATATAATTCATTATATTTATAATTCCTATATGAGTAGTTCACCGTATAAAATAGTAAGATATGATAAGACTAAATTAATGAATGTTCCGATAAATATTTAATAAAAATCAAAAACACTGATCTACTCAACTAAAGCAAATGTATAGCCACATGTATGTATGTATGTATGTACGTATGTATGTACATTCGCACCTATAAATAATGCGCGTACAGGTGCACGTATGTATGTATGTATGTATGTATGTAATACATATATATATATATATATATATATATATATATATATATATATATATATATATATATATATATCTAGTTGCTAAGGTGTGTGATAATATTTGTTTCAGCAATTCAAAAATAAGATATCTCATTTACGTTTAATTAATGTTTCAAGGTTATTTCAGATGAACCACGATAAATATAATGCGTTTGTTATTTTCTAATATAATACTCCAATTTCTTATAAATACTCATCCCTAAAGTTCGAATTTTTTTATAAAATAATTCAATAATATTAATATTTAATGAGAAATAATATCGAATGAAAGATTGATGAAAAAGATGAATAAATAAACGCGAGAAAGAAACTTCATGATATCTGTAATATAATTAATTGTGAACATCAAAATATGAATAAAGAGAATATTTTTGATCGATAATATTGTAAAGCTTCGAAATTCTCATGCCCTTGGAATCTACTTAAAATTCAGATGTCTTCCTGGCCTTCTAATTTCTTATATCAAAATATAAATGCTATAGAAATATTACATTTTTTTTTTATTATGATTTGTATTCAAACAACGTCATTTTAGCAATATATCAACAATTATTAGTAGTACGTTCGTAATATAACCATTAACTGTACAAATACAATCTGTATTCATATGTAGATGTGTAACTATTTTTTATGCAAACCCTAGAATGAATTATGTAATTTGAGCAAATCTGCATGTCTATACGGAATAAACTAACGAATGTGGAATGGCATGGTTAAAAACAAATATGTCAAGATAAGGATACATTTGAAGATTACTTAATATTTTTGAAAAGAATTACAGTTAACAAAACATTATGCCCGTTAAATAAATGTGCTACGGCCAGAACCGTACTGGGAAATTGGTAAGAATGTGTGCTTGTGCATATGTTTTACTTTATGATGAAAGTAACATATGTATATACATACATACATACATATATACATACATAATAGATCGTACGACACATTGTTTGTTAGTGAAACACACAAGCAGATTTTCGCATTCGTGGTGACGGGACGGGCACCAATCTTAACTGAAGTAACCTGTTTCCTAAGGGGACAGTTTACTACCAAGGCCTGCTCAAGCGGGTAACCATCGATAGTCCATCGACATACCATTCTTTGATACATCACAGATAACAGTTCTTGTGTAACAAATACCAAATCAGAACAGAGCAGAGCATAACAGAGCATAACAGAGCAAACCACAGTGCAGTGAGAGTTAAAGAAAGGTGTTTTATTTCAACATTGCGACAGGTAACATATTTCTTTAATATTGTATGTATGTATGTACATACATACATTCATACATAATGCAGCTTTAGAGAAATCTGTAAAATCTACCACATCTAATTGTACTGTTCTGAGCAACTTTATAGATTTATATATATATATAGATATTTTTATTGAAACACAAATAAAGTATTTGTGGAAAAATATAGAATATAATTCTACTTTTTTTTTTAATAATATGTGCTCATTATAGATCATATATAAATTTTACTTATAAATAAACCTACTCAAAATTGTACCATTAATCTGATATTTATAAATCTTTTAATAACAGTTGTCTAGGAATGTATAATAATTTTATGGTGTTATACCCCTATAAAAAAAATAATAATAAAATAATAATAATAAGAAGCGATATGCATCAAGGATGAATTAAAAAAAAAAAAAATGTTTAAACAGAGTGAATTGCAATAAATAATAAAATGTCCCCAAAACGAGCAAATGAAGGAGCGTCATGATGACCTGTCGCGCATAACGCGATATTTTGCAATGTTATCTATCACTTGTTATCATTTTAGTGGCGCTGCAAACTTTTATTTTGGTTTTTTGTTTATCTGTATTAATAAAAAGGCTGACATGTTTCTGAAGACACAGTTCAATAATATCTTCCGATCGTTCGATACATTTAACAGACAATTGTTTATTTTAAGCCCCAATTAAAGATAAAAAGTAAAAATGGATATTTGCCACATTGGTAAGATCCAGTCGAGGGATTTCGAGGCCCCAATGTCGAAATTAAACCTGGGCATAGACGTATCGGAACTTCCTGTTATTAAGAGCCTGGATGACCTAATCAGAGAGTTGAATATTGTATTTAGCAGTGACAAAATTAATGTGGATTATGTGCAATATTTGATGCAGTCGTACAAGTCTAATCCAGCTGATTGGAAAAAATATGCCAAATTTGATCGTTTTCGGTTTGTACTAAATATTATTATTATTATTATTATTAGTATTATTATTATTTTCTACTATATACCTACATATAGTATATATATATTTGTTTACTCATTTGTGTACTTGTTCATTGAAAGAGATTCTCAAACGTACGTTTTTATCTTTTATAATGCGTTACCTTCGAAAGTCAACATTCTTTTATAAGTGCAGTGGCGAAGAAATCAGATGCTTTCTGAACAATGCTACATAAACCAGATCAATGACTAAACTTATAATATCTATACAGACGATACATAGTAAACAGGTCGCTCATTCATTGTAAAAGACCCAATTAAAAATGATGCTTGTGACGCATTCGAGGTCTAAGATCATTGCATTTTGATTAGTTAGTATAATATTATTTGTTTATATTTTGAAATGAACACATGTCGAAATGTTATTGCTTCATATCAAACAAAAACGCCGAAAGGATAGATATATTATAACAAAGCAATTAGCGAATTATGTAATTTCCATAATATCTCCATTTTAAATATAGGTACCTACTACATGTAGCATGTATATAAATTGATACATGTGATTGGTTCTGGAAAGGAGACTACGTAATCAACACACACACACATACATAGTAAACACACACCTTTTATGACGTCATCGTTGGTGTTTCTTAGATCGATCAATAATTAATTGATGATAACATTATTTTGATAATATCTCAATGTATAATTTGTATCCTCGGAAAGAATTTCGAATGAAAGATGGCCAAAGAGTATTGAATGCATGGGCGAGTTGAATAATATGTGGTTGCGGACAAATTTACATGTATACATACATACATATAGATGCATGATTATACCTCACGAATAGCTTTACTTGATAATGTAAAATGATTACTAAGTATTTAGCAGTATTTAATAAGAACGTGACCTTTTAATATCTTAGCAAAATAGATTTAGTACAGTTATTTTGATGCTATAAGTATTGCCATCAGTGTTAAAAATAATTATTTCCTATTTTGTAATATAGGAAAGGGGTTATTGATTTCATAGGGAATGTGTATGTATGTATGTATGTATGTATGTATGTATTTACATATGTTTATAGGTATACAAGAAATTTGGTGGACAAAGGCAACGATAAATTCAATTTGATGGCTCTATGTTGGGGCGAGGGCCATGGTTCTGCAATCCACGACCACGCAGACGCGCATTGCTTTATGAAGATATTGAAAGGTACTTTGCAAGAAGTTCGTTTCGCTTGGCCCACCGAAGACGGCCAACAAGAGTTGAACGAAATTAGTAGGACACAGTTAGATTTAAATCAAGTCTGCTACATGAACGGTGAGTGAGAATAAAATAAAGCGATATTCAAACGATATAAATACGTATGTATGTACATAAACGCCAAATATTTTATGTTCATTCTTATAGAAAAACATTTATATAAAATTCCAAACATTTCTCTCGCGGTCTTATATGTATTTACTATTTATGCTATATAGTAGTGAACCTATTATTTATTTCAGATTCTTTGGGACTTCATCGAGTTGAAAATCCTTCTCACACTGAACCAGCTGTTAGTTTACATCTGTATTGTCCCCCATTCGACTCTTGTTCGGTTTTTAATCAACAAACAGGCCAAAAAACGATGTGCAAAGTCACATTTTGGTCTCAATTTGGGGAAAGAAGAAATAAAGTAATACAAGAACAGCGTGAACCAGACGATAACTAACTTAAGCAAACATATTTATAAAATAAAACAATAACTTCTAATTGTAAGACATTTTATGTAATTTAGTATTATGATGAATAAAATTTGAATACCTATCCAATTTTATAAAACCAGTATGATTCATAATAGGGATATTTTGTTCTATTATTATTATTATTATTATTATTGCAACATATCATTACTAAATAAATAAGTACTAACAGTTCCCATTATGATTGCGTCTAGTGCTTTCCTAACTCCTAACTATACAATCAACACACTACATACCTATAGGTAATTGGTTGTAAATTAAGTTACTAATAAATAGAGAAACATTTCTTCGAATAAAGCTTTCATTATTTAGGGGTATTTTGGATCTTAAATTATTAAGTTGTTGCACCTGTTTGTTGATGCGTGAAATACATATATGATGTATGTATATACCTACTAATTTTCTTCATCTTGATTAGAACTAGTAAAGTAAGTTACTAATAAATAGAATAAAATGTCGTCGAATAAAGACTTCCTTAAACAACCTCCATTCGCTGTATCACCTCTAATCAAAATAGGAAGATATGCAATGTTAATCTCTGGAATATTCTACGGTATAAGCAAGCAACAAATATACGTCGTGTTAGAAACTCAGTACCGCGAAAAAGAAGCGGAGATTCAGAAAGCGATTGCAGAAGAAAAAGCTAAACGAATGATGCGAAAACGAAGAAACTAACAATGTTATGATGATCTGTAAAGTCTCTAAAGTCTCACTTTCCTATGTTTGTCGTTTAAATAAATGTGATTTATACTAATCAATTGTTGTTTTTAATTTTTATTAACCTATGTTATTGTTAGAGTTTTTCGCAATTACTACGCAACTAAACAATTTCATTAAAATTTATAACTGTCAATATTTATTCATTTCAATTTTATCTGCTTTTATTTTACAAATATATATATATATATATACACATTTTTACCCGAGAAATGAGCAATCTTCAAGAACCATTTAAGGTATCTCCGTTAATCAGAGGTTCTAGATGGGCCTTGTTGATTATGGGCATTTTTTATGGTTTTTCCAAATCCCAAGCGATTTCGGTATATAATAAATCAAATATGGAAGCGGAACTGGAGATTAATAGGATTCACCAAGCACAAATGCAAATGGAAAAAGAAATTGCTGCCGCAAAAGAGATGAGAGAATTGGAAAAGATATTTATGTTAGTTCCTGATGAAGACGATGACTATGATGATGATGATGATGAATCTTAACTACATATTATAGATGTGTATATATTGTACGCTGTTTTTATTTATTATTAAACATTGCAATGTTATACAATTCTAAAATTTGATGAATCAAATTTTTATCCACATTTTTTTTTTTTATAAAGATATTTCGTACCAAATGTAATAGGAAATATATTTTCTTAGCTTTTATTGTCAATATATTTTCGAAATATTTCAAAAAAGCGAGCTACCTGCTGCATTCCCATAGCAAATCTTGTAACTAAAATCGAATGATGGATATTATTAAGGGAATGAATCATTAATACCATTTGTAACTTGGTAGAAAGAAGCTTAAACTTTGGCGCAATAAACATCTTTGATGACATTTGAATGTGTGTTGTAAAGTAAAACAAAAGAATCTGATAATATTTTATTATACAAAACGATACAAAGGAGAAAAATAAACATTTTACAATAACAGTCAGCCATACACTTTAAATGTATGTAATGTTACTAAATAATACTTACCATAGAATCGAAATGCTACTGGCAGTCGCATTACTTAGATGTAGACTGTATTAAGGCTGATGATGGACGATAAACATTCGTTTTGAAAATAAATGTATAGATAAGTATGCGATTGTGGCACACGAGCACTTCGGTTGCAGTTTTGAAATGATGATTATTATTATTATTATTATTATTCTGAGTGTTGTTGTAGTAGTAGTAGTAGTAAAATATGAAAACTTCTAGCAATTTTTGCGTATAACATGTTTATTTACAATATAGCGAAATGTTGCATGAATAATTGACCGAAATTTCGTACATGCTTGAGAATTATTTCTGAAGGAAGAAAAAAAAAACAAACATTTATTTTTAATATATATATATATAGTTCTATGCTGTGAATCATGTGTATTTTGGGGCGGCGTATGGGGCTGGGTGATGCAACAGCGATGCAGAATCGGCGGTGGCGCAATTTGTTGAACTAGTTTCGATATTCACAAAGTCCCTATTGCCCGTTGGTCAGAATTTGAGATCTTTGATCGCTTGCGGTAAATCGGGCAACTTAATATCCTTGATTTGTTGTGGAATGTTCATGTTTTTCACAGCCGATACAGCTCGCGCAGGTGCTGCTGCGATTCCAGCCTAAATATGTGTATCACGTTAACTTCCTCATGGACAACAAATATACAAAAATGAGCGTACTATTGCGAATATAAGTGCAATATGCAATGGTAGCCTTATAGCGAAATATAAATTCAAATTACATGCATTGTTAGTATATATATATATATATATATATATATATATATATATATATATATATATATATATATATATAAATATTTCAAAATTAACTCTGAAAAATTAAGATTAAGATAATATAGAAAGTCCAAATAAATAAAAGCCAATGTATCGATAACAATAGTAAATGTATTTGTACTAATCGTGCTACATGAACAAATAACATTAGAGATAGTGAGTTAAAACCAGAAAGAAAGAAAGAAAGAAACAACAACTTAATAAAATATCTGTGCGTCATGCAATGATTTAAGTTTTACCTCTTGTTTCTCCAATTTATTTTGTTCCTCGATTCGCGTCAAAATCTCAGTCATATTCGTTTCGAGGACCATACCACCCATCACTAGCTCATTCAGTATATAGTGGACTTTGTCCACGTGAAATATTAAATCTAGTTCGCATACATTCTCGAAACATTTATCTAACGTTTCGACAAATACTTGAATCAAATCCAAGATGCCCAGTTCGCTCTCGGACGAATCGACACAGAAAACAAAATAAAGAGTTGCGTAATGACGATAAATTAGTTTATAATCGCTGCCTCCAATCAAACTGAAACAATCGAACGAGTTCTTTGGTCAAAAACAATTGGACTAAATAATCCCCATCTGTTGATTAACTTAAATTGTTTACTAACCTTCCACCTTCTAAAAAATTGCACACATTATCGTCCCGTTTCGAAACGAGCTGGAACGTTTCTTTGATTATCTGCTGTTGCATATCTTCATTCTGAGAGACAAATCGGTCATTTTAAAGACGTACCACATAACCTTAACCACTGCCGTCAACCACTTACAAAATATTGATAAAATTTCGATAATCTCGGTTTCCCATGATTGTTAAATACAAGAATTGCTTTGATCATGGTTGCACTAATAACTAACTAACTCATTTAGAAATTATATTCAAGTAAACGTTAATTCATTATTAATCAAAAAAATAAATGTGAACCTTCTCAAACAGGGTAAGGTAAAACGTCAAATTAAGATATTTGACAGATGGAAATATACTGGAGACATTATTTACTACCGACATGAAGTTGCCTGGCTCTTACCATTATTATTATTATTACCTAAAATTTAAATAAATCTTTTAAGACCTACATATACAATTCATACCTATATTATATACCTATATGGATGATGTAAAAGCGTTATAAATTATTAGAAATAGTATTCACACTGATTTCATTTAACTCAAGTATAAATAGAGTTGCACTTACATTTCTCCAATGTGTTACCGGCTCGAGTTCTCTTTTGCACGCACTTTCAAACTGTTCATTGACAAAATGGCGTTCAGACGAGAGCAGATCTGGTGATGCTTACTGAAAGATGTGTATTTGTAACGAAAAAATGGGTGTAATTCTGCGAATGTTGTAAAATTAGTGCTTCGAGCTATCGCTGAAAATGAAACGGACAAGAAATGTGCATGAAAGTGGTCGGAGTTTGCAAATATTGGTACTGTTTAGCCTAGTGTTGACATCTATTCAAGGTAAATCGTACAGACAGAATGGTATTTAAATTGAAGTTTTTGAGTTGTTTTTGTTGAATGAATCACATGATTTGATTGTATTATGTACGCGGCAGCGTAAAACGAATTTGTATGCTGTTACAAGATCCTTTTATGAGATGGTTTATTGTAAATGTATTATTGTATTTAACACCTTTTGTGAACCAGAGCAACAAGCCAGACAAATAGTGTCCATGCTGGTTTGTTATCATACATACCTATATATATGTACATACATCGATTTACAATTTATTATTTCTATGTACTACATAGTACAAACGTATAGGTACTTTTTTTAATATATAATTGCACAATTATAATTTTGTTTGTTTTCATATTGAATTAGGTATTCAATACAACAAATAATGCAAAAAGTAGTAGTAGCGATTATTGCATTTTATATTTCGCTTAATACATTTATCATATCGGCCGGCATAGAATTACGTAGCAGTTGGTATTTTAAAATTTCTAAAATGGTTAATAATATTTAGAAAATTATTCAAAATTGAAATAGATACGAGTAGTATTTTTAATTCTCAAGATGTTAGTAATTCTTCGGAGCCCCTAAGTCAAAAATAGCTCTACTTGAAACTGTATTCTAGTTAGTACACTCTAAAAATTAATTCATCAATCATTTGGCACAACAAGCAGCAAATTGTAATTGATTAGTTTGTAAATAAAACCGTTATTTCCACGATGAAGAATTGTTGTTGTTATCTGTTTTTGATAAGAATTTGCAATATACTTTACCTTATATAGACAGCGAGAAATTTGAAATATTTGGCCTTAGTAACAATTTAATTCATACCATTTGAAATAAAAATACGAGTATATTTGCAAGCTATTTTAAGCACCCAAATTGTTTAGGTAGGATAGTCTATAAATGTGTAATTTGTGTGTATTTGAAAATAATGTTTTAACCAAATAAGAATGATAACGTATTTCGCACAATTAATTATAAATCAAATGCGATGTACATACATATACATACCTATGTGTACAAGTATTTTCTAAACAAATGTTAAGGTTGTTTATAGGTATTTATCAAACTCGTAATGATTATTTCATTCGTACAGTATGACGTTTTGTATTCATATGATGACAGACAGAGTGGGTCTAACAAGGGTTCTTTTATTCAATCATGGTATTCTATTGTGTGTGTGTTGTCTTCGACGAAAGTGAAAAGAACTTTTATACTATATCGTACATACATACATACATACATGACGAGAACGCAACGAATAAACAGCAAAGGACCAGAACAATTAATTTATTTCATAAGAATTTATTACTACTTAGATTTACTAGTTTATACAAAATTTTAGTGACAATAAATTTATTTGATTAAATACCTTTTAGCATAGTAATTAGATTAATATTGATACTTGAAGATAATTACCAAACGGCAAATATATAGGTATATAAATAATGAAATTACCGTGAAAATCTATTATAATTATGCGACAAAGTAAATTCAAGGTGCAGAGTTTTATTTTTGGGTATAGTTATAGTTCTTAACATAGGCGTTTGACTTAAATATGTTGGTTCTTTGACAGTTGAGTGAGAAATTCTTTTGTTTCGACACGGATTTGTCTGTAAATGCGATAAGACCGTGTGAGGTTATGACTCCTCTTCTCACAGACTAATTCAATATTTGTATATTTTATATGCTTACATACATCCCTTTTCACACGAGATTATTATTATTAATAGTACATTGTACTTATTTTTTAGTCATAGAATTCCAATTACATAAGTTCGCATATTTTCATTTTGTAACTACTTGAGTTGTTATGTCCGTAATAAAAAATCTATTGTATACATTGCTTTGCTTTGCAACTAACTAACTAACTAACTTATTGATTCAACCAGGAAAACGATAAAACGCTTAAGTTTTCTCGACAAATAAACTGAAAATGTCTACGTAGGTATTTCCCTTTCTTTAGAATTGGTTTAACATTCCGAAAGGTCAACACAGTTTTATCTCTCGTCACCCCACAAAAAAGAAATAAAACTCTAGTGAGACATGCAACTTTTAGTGTTTTATTTTAAAAAAAGAACTCACTTCATATTTATGCTGTGTGATATATGAATGAAACCTATCAATACTCGTACTTTCATAGTTTGTTCTTTCCATCAAATACATCACCATTATTTCCATGATGATCACACAACTCATTCTATAGTGACAATCACTTTTCTTTTTGCCTATTTATTTTATTTATATTCCCCTTCGTTTAAAAAAAAAATATATATATATATATATATATGTGTGTGTGTATGTAAATATATTAAATATGTATGTATGTATATACACTGCATTATTCAGTATTTAGTTAATAAAACGCTTTCGCTTATTCTGAAAAATCTAGCGCATGATTTAAGCTGTCAGAAAAGTGTGAAAGATTTATAAAACTCGAACTAAACTTGACAAGTCTATAAAATGACTCGGTTATTTTTCCCGTTAAGTGTATTTTTAGGGCTCATCCCCCTAATATATTTGGGCAAAAAAATACACACCGGGTTCTCTAACAGAATAAAAAACAGACCACCCCCGATGGTCGTTCAGCCAGACAGAGAATGGGGGATTCTCTGGATGCACGGCTGAGTTTGCAAACTGAGCACAATGTTACACAGCAATTACGGTGTACCGATTAATCATATAGGGTTTTACTCAAGGGGTTGATTTATGTTTGATTCAAACGGTAAATTACAGATTGCTACAGAAATTTATCAAATACCGAAACGTGATCAAACATTATTTTACAACAGCCTACTCTTATCGTATCGAATATACCATTGTTAATGTATCGATGCTAATATAGTAGTATTGCAGTATTTAGTAACATTTCTTTTAGAATTCGCGAAATGTATTAAATTTGTAACTAGTTTATATTTGAAACATATGTAAAGTGAACGGCTGTGTTGTGTTGTGTTGTGTTGTCTTAACATAAATATGCTTTTATGAATTTAGGATCTATACTATACTAAACTAAACTACTTAAAACAAACCACAATAGAATATGTATGTATGTATTGTACTACGTATATATAGAAATGTTTAAGAGTTTTAGTTCAAAGACTCAATTTAAAGAAATTTCTTCGTATTCTAAATAGAGAGTAGTACTAAATATATTCATAAGTAGTAAGTATAGACTGCATAACCGAACCAAATAATGTGTACTAAATGTCTATGTTTAATTATGATGAATTACAAATACATACAATAGAATTTCTTTTAAAGGATATGTCCTGGAATTCACCGCTGAACCTAAGAACACTGTCGTGGAATCGGGTAGCTCGGCAGTACTGGACTGCGCTGCAAATTCCAGCGAGTTCCCACAGTCCAAAATCCAAATTCATTGGTATGACCAAGACTGGCTGGCGCTCTCATTTATCGGCGACATGTACAGATCTCAACTTACAAACGGCTCCTTATATATAAGCAGAGTCCTCGAGGACCAAGGAACAATAGGTTCCTATCATTGTAAAGCTATTTTAACAAATATTGGCTCAATC
The DNA here is from genome assembly GCA_944039245.1 of Nebria salina. Taxonomy (NCBI): domain Eukaryota; kingdom Metazoa; phylum Arthropoda; class Insecta; order Coleoptera; family Carabidae; genus Nebria; species Nebria salina. Next base: position 16,436,104 of record OX063271.1, read on the forward strand.
GTCAGTCGAACTGCAACTGTCAGCCTTGCCAGTATGTATACGCTAATGTATATATATATATATATATATATATATATATATATATATATATATATATATATATATATATATATATATATATATATATATATATATATATATGGTTAATATTTTTCAACGAAATATTCTCAATAGGCCTCTCGGGTTTTGCTGAAGAACCACGCGATATATCAGTGTTCCCCGGCCAAAAAGGATATTTCGCGTGCCGTGTTCAGGCAACACCAACGCCACGTGTGCGCTGGTTAAAAGACGAGCGACCGCTCCAATTAGACGAATTGCGAATGACTATTTTGCCCAGCGGAGCCCTAGAAATAGACGAAGTCCAATATTCTGACCAAGGAACCTACCGATGCAATGCGTCCGGCCTGAATCAGTACCGACTGAGCAACAAAGCAACGCTAGTGCTTGACTCTGATCAGGAATCGAATCAGAGACCTTCGCCGCCGAATTTCATAGCGCAACCACGCACTCAAGAGGTTATCGAAGGACAAACGATTACGTTGGATTGTGCGGCGAACGGGGCGCCGAAACCGTGGATTAGTTGGTTGAAAGATGGGGTCAATTTGGATATGGCGTAAGTTTTTTTTTTAATTTTCTTTTTATTGTTTTATTTATTCCCTATTCGAATGATGATAGTTAAGACTCTATATGTTAATAATTCAATTTCAGTGATCTAGATAGTAGGTATCGTAATGTAGGCGGTACGAGTTCGTTACAAATTATAAATATACAAGAATCCGATGAAGGAATGTATCAGTGCAGAGCATCTAATAAAGAAGATAGTTTAGATGCAACTGCTATCATTTCTGTACTTGTGAGTACCTCTTGTTTACATGATGAGATGAGAAGACCATGCATATACGTTTTGTTTTTTTGTATTATTTAAATAGGTACCACCTAAGTGTATACGAAAACCCCACGATATACTCGCGTCTGAAAGCAAAGACACCGAACTCGAATGTAGTATTTACGGGAAACCAGAACCGAAAATCCAGTGGCTCAAAAACGGTGAAGTTATTACGTACAATGATTATATCAACATTGTTGGAGGGTATGTCATTATTTTATTTTAAGAGATATTTTAGTGGCACCCCATTTGATGGGTATTTGATTCTTTTTACAGGCACAATTTACGAATTTTGGGTCTTATGGAACAGGACGCTGGTATTTTCCAGTGTGTTGGCTCGAACGTTGCTGGAAACGTCCAGGCTTCTGCAAGGCTCAAAATTGCAAAAACTATTAAACCCGGTAATTATTTATTATTAAGTCCAGTCGCACATAAGACTGCTTTAACACTAAATCTAGTTATGTTTAAACAACTGGGTCTAAAAATGTATTTATATGTTTCATCCAGATTTATTAGGCTTTACACAATATTCAAAATATTATGGAATGTTTTATTTATTTGTGTGTTTTTTTTTTTTGTTTGTTTTTTGTTATATTTATATGATTTTATTTATTTGTGTTTTTTTTTTTTTTTTTCTTCTTTCCTTTAATTTACCTTGCTTTACACGCATGCATTTTACTTTAAACGCATGCATTTTAGTACCAGAAATCGAAAAAATGAACAAGAAACAACTTCGCGTTATCTTATCCTCACTAAAAGTATCCCCACCGAAATCGTTTGACAACTTAGGTGATGTTTTACCTGCTTACCTTGAACCCCATTCCTCCTACATAGGCAAACACCATGTCGCCGGTACTCCTGCGCAACCCCACGACCTTAAGGCCGTCATTGTCAAGGCTCGATTTGTGACACTAAGTTGGAAACAACCAGAGACTACAAACGGAGATATTGTAGCTTATTCCGTGTTCTACCGGCAAGAAGGGAGTCAACGGTAAGCCCAACCAATTTAACACCTTAACCATGAATCCGAACATTGAATTCGCTGCAGAGAAAGAGTTCAAAATACAACACAGAATACCACGCGTCCTCGACTTGAAGAAGCGAATATCGCTAGTTTGATCCCTTCGCGAGTTTACTATTTTCGCGTGGTCGCCTACAATTCCCATGGACCGGGTCCGTCGTCGGAGACGCTAAAAATTATCACTCAATCCGAGGAACATGTCCCCAGTGCCCCGTTGGGATTGATTGCATACGCGACTACTGCGACTTCAGTACATATCCAGTGGACACAACCAGAAATATCTAACGGCGTTGTACAACTTTATAAGATCTATTATATGGAGGTTTGTTTATTTATTCATCATATTATTATTCCACAAATGTTACTAATAATATATATATATATATATTTCAATTAATTTAGAATGATGGATCATTTGAGCATAATATCGACACGCCGAATTTAAGTTATGATCTCACCGGTTTATCCATGTTCACTGAATATAGCATTTGGGTGGTTGGGGTGAACCAAAATGGTCCTGGGGCATCATCTCGAGAAGCCACCGTTCGTACTTTTAGCGCTGCACCCACCGAGGCTCCTTACAACGTCACCGTCGAACCTGCCAGTAGTACTGTAAGTACTTCAAATCATTATAATCATCAGGAGACATGCTTACGCTTTGAAATCTTTGAAATAGAGCGTCACCGTGCGTTGGGAACCACCACCGATAGAGGGTCAAAACGGTATCATAACCGGCTATAAAATCCGTTACCGCAAACAAAGTCGTAAAGGTGATACTATAACCACGCCTGGCAACAGTCGCATGCATACGTTAACCGCCCTAGAGCGATCATCCATTTATCAAATCCGGTTATGCGCAATCAATGTCAATGGAACCGGGCCCCCGACCGATTGGTTCACTGTTACTACGTACGAGAATGATTTGGATGAGCACCGTGTCCCAGAAGAACCGAGTCCTCTGAAAGGTTGCTAATACACTTTTCGAGTATTTCTTATTTTATTAATATTCAAGCGAATGTCGAGGATTTAATTTTTTTTTTATTATTATTATTATTTTTTTTTTTACAGTCAAAGCTAACGCTGATAGTATTACGGTTGCTTGGGTACCTCTGCCTAGCCAAAACGTGAAAGTCCGCAAGTATATCTTGGGCTGGGGTAAAGGGATTCCCGATAATTATATGATGGAATTGGATGAGAAACAGAGAATATTTATAATTAAAAATTTGGGTATGTCCACAATTTGGGTTAGTTATTCTAATTTGTGTTCTAATTTGAAAAAATATCTATACATATATATAAACAGAAGCGAATTCAGAATATGTGATTAGCCTCCGAGCTAGCAATAACGTTGGCCCTGGTCCTGCTCGTTACGCAAACGTTCGCACTCGAGATGAAGTCAGTCCGGATCCTATGGTGCCATTGCTGCCACCTGTCGGCCTCAAAGCGCATGTAATCAGTTCAAACGCGGTCGTTCTATATTGGACTGATGCAACGCTGAGCAAAAGTCAAGTAATTGTCCGTAATCAACGCTCATTCGCAAGTCTAACATTTTTGTTTTTGTTATTTGGTGGTAGTTCGTAACCGATAATCGTTATTACGTGGTCCAATATGGTATTCCGAGCAGTTTAAAAGCGAGATTTTACAACTCAAGCGATTTAAACTGTATGATTGTTGATTTAAAGCCGAATACGTTGTATGAGTTTACAGTCAAGGTGGTTCGGGGCCGGCGCGAGAGCCCCTGGTCCATGGTGGTGCAGAATACAACGTTACCAGCTTCACCGAGTAGCGCCCCCAGGGATTTGAAAGCCACAAGTTCGGATGAGAATCCACAAGTTGTGATTGTTAGTTGGTCGCCACCCAAAATGTCGAATGGCCCCATTACAGGTAACTTTCGAAATTGTAGTAAAAATCATTTCTCAAAAACGGTTCAAACAACTATTCGATCCAACTTATTTAAATATTAACTATTCTTTGAATTGAATATCGATTGATCGATCGGATTGGTTTAAAGGGTATATTTTGCTGTACACAACGGATAACACGAAAAAGGACCGGGATTGGTTAGTACAAGGTATAATGGGAGACAAGGATGCGATTCAACTGCCAACTTTGGACCCACTCACAACTTATTATTTTAAAATTCAAGCCCGAAATTCGAAGGGTACCGGGCCGTTCTCTCAAGCGGTGTCGTTTAGAACGAGCGAGAGTAAGTTTGATTCGGACTAAACGTGAATGATGCATGATTTATTATTTTTGTTTTATTAGGCACGGGTATCGATCCTAGATCACTTAAAGGTATTTTTTTTTTTATTGTTATTTCTAGTATAAGGTCGGAGTTATTGTCTAGCGAATGGGAATGAATGTAAAGAATGTTCTACAATTCCATTTAATATAGTGTTGCATGTATGTTCATATGTGAAATGTGTTATTTCATTTATGTTTTTACTTATATAATATAACAAAATAATCAATTACAGATAAAAGTAACGGTGGTCCATTATCGGGTACTATGATGTTGTATTTGATTATTGGAGGTTCCATAATAGGGGTGACCCTAATTGCAGTTATTATCACAGTGGTTTGTTGCCGAAGACGTGATCCGAATACGACACCAGATCGAGCCAAAAAAGGGTAATAATCATTTAGAATTATAACGAAATTGATATTCGATGCTGCACTTTGTCCATAATGTCCTTAGTTTAGATTTTAAAAATGGTTCTTTACAGTGGTACTGACAATAATTTCTATATTGGTTTTCGTAACATTATTTGTCACATCGTTTGTTTAGATATCAAAAAGGAATGACAAAGAATCAAAGCATCAAACCTCCAGATCTCTGGATCCACCATGACCAAATGGAGTTGAAGGCTCTCGAGAAAGGTCATTCGAGCAACGATGGAGCCTCATCCAGTGGAGCCATGACCTTGCCAAGGTCAGTTGGCGCAAACGAATATGATCCGCATGATAGCCAACCTAGTAACTCGCTCGATAAACGGACATACGTTCCCAGTTACATGGGTAAGAGCTTAAATTCTTTATATGTTTTGCACCACCGCAGCACTGCACAATTTCATTTTGTTTTTGTTTCATTTGAATGTTGAAATTTTGGTTTGAGCACATCCGTTTCTTTTTTTTTTTGCGTTTTCGCCTTTTAGGTGCTACGGCCGATGAAAAAAACCGACGAGTTGTTAAACCAAAATCAATTACAATACCGGTTGACACCAAACCGGTACGAGAACGTAAGTACCGCTAATGCACGTTCATCAATATCTGCGATTAAATATGTTTGACTATTTCAATATTCATTTATGTATTTTATATATTTTATTAGCTATATCAACTACAACCCCAACCAACACAACTCCTTTAAGTCAACCAGGAAGTAGTGATCTTTCTGGGCTCACTTCTCGGCCCCCGTATCCACGAACTCAATATACCATCTCCAGAGCACATGTCACCATCGATCAAAACGCGTTAGTCCCACCAGGTGTGGTTCCCCCTACTGCTTTAATTCCTGAAAACCCGTACGCCATGCAGAGCGCTTATGATAGCGTTTCGTCAGCGGCTGGAAGCTACGTTGGGCAGCCCCAACCTGTTGCCCCACCCACAGTTACGTACGCCACCGGTTTAGTTGATCCAAGCGCAAGCGCACCGGGAGTAAAACGGCTTCAGGGGCACCCGCTTAAGTCGTTCAGTGTCCCGGCACCGCCTCCGACTTCAGCGCCTGGGACACCACAGCCAAAACATGTCGGTGAGTCTTCTTAATTTTATTGAGTTATTTGTTTTGTTTTTTTTTTGTTTTTTTTAATATAAGCCTAATTTATTAAAAATGTTCAACTCTTTACAAGTGACAGTACGTCCAAACTCATCGCCATACAAAAAAGTCCCGCCAGTAACCAATGCGGTTCCTCAAGGGACGCCGCCGTCGCGGATCTCGGCGACAAATCCCCCGCCCCATACCGCCGAGGAAGTGCAACGCCTTGCGCCATCGTACTCCACGGAAGAGCTCAATCAGGAAATGCTCAATCTGGAAGGCCTGATGAAGGACCTAAACGCAATTACTGCCTCAGAGTTCGAACTAGGTTAAGTTTTCGGGTGGAAAAAGTGAGCAAACTATTTCATTTCGGGTTCATTTGCACTTTTAACTCTTTCAGGTTTTGATTATTTTATCAACAATCGGTCTAGTCCTGAAAGGGTCAATGATACTTCTCATGTTTCATAACAAACTATTTTCATTTAATTTCAAAACTTGATTTTACTATTTAGTTGATGTTAATGTGTTAACGTGAAAGGGTTAACACGAAATTTTAATTCAGTGACTTTTGTGATATACGATATTAAAACAGCCAAAACATAAAAAGGAAAAGCGTCTAAATTTACAAGTGTATAATTATAAATAATAAAACACCAACTCAGTGCATGGCCTCCATTTTGGAAAATTGGAGTGCCGACTTGGTTAGTTTTTTTGATTTGATGTAGTGTTTATTGGACCGTAAACCAATCGTAAATAATACCACGTGATTTTGATTGTTAATGAACGAAGTGTTTTTATTTCAAATGAACGCGCGGCCTACGATTATATATTAAGAACTGCCATTTTTTAAGCTCGAACTAATCGTAACCGAAAGCTCAAATAAGAAGTACTTTGTGTTGGTAACACTGGACATCCATCCATATACGATGAAACACAATTGCAATAATTAATAAATATATATATATATATATATATATATATATATATATATATATATATATATATATATATATATATATATATAAATAAATAATGCCATATCACCGAAACTAATTGGAGATCGGGTGGGTGTTAAGTGTTAGCAACACTGACTCGTCCATATATCCAGTATTCTTGCCACTGTTACGTTGCCTAAAAATTCGAATGAATGCCATTATAAAAATTAAGTAAGGACTATACACGCGAATGTTGCTAGTTTTAAGAATACGTGATTACACTTACGCATGAAAGCTAAAACCAGTCGGTCCGTCTGGTGGCGATACTGTTTCTAGCTTTAATGCTAAAGTTGTTACATAATTAAATTCTTGTTGTATAATTAACAAATATCGTTGCGAGGATTGTACAAAATATTAACCGCTACCGTAAAATTGACCAATTTTATAAGCATAGTTTCTAATATTCAACATCATTCATTTTGAAATATTTCCTAATTAAATAGACGACATTTAATAGGAAACATGCATAATTGCGCAATTATCAATTTTTAATATCATTTAACATCCGTCTCTAGTGTAGTGTGGACGACGCTTTAGAATGAAAAAGGGGAAAATGTTGTACTACTTTAAATTAGATTTGACTGTATTTTAATATAATTTTCCAAAACAATGTACAAGTAAATATACCTCATAATATTTAAAAAGGATCAATGGTAAATGTTAATTACATAATAAGTGTTGTTAATACATTAGGGGTTAATATATACATACATTATATATATTTAAAAATGATACAAAATTATTTTTATTTTTGAAAGATTATTTGCGCAAGTGGTGGCCAATTGACAAAAAAAGTGGGGAAGCGAAAATGTTCGCCCTCAACGCTGAGAGACATGCTATCCTTATGGCGGCGCATTTGTTTCGAGACAAAATAAAATAGCTTTATTAAATATCTATTGCCATTAACGGATTCATTTTTTTCATTCATGAAGCAACAAATAATGTCTGTAAATAAATGCGCCGCCGATTCTCGCCATAAGGATAACATGTCTCAGAGTTGGGCCACTCTTTTTGCCTATTGTAAGTTTATTTCGGCAGCTTGATTGATTGATTGATTGATTGGTTGGCACCACTGCGATTTAAACTTTAAGCAACTGTTTATATTATAATAACTAAACTAACGTAAGATTGAGTACCGTGCTTTAAAATATTTCAGTATTTTCTTATGTTATTTATATAAATATCAATATACTTACTTGTATAGGTTTTTGTTTATCTGCGACATATTTCACTATAGAAAACATTTACTTTTTTCATACAAAATTGAGAATCATTCATCAATAATAGTATTAATGAATGCAATTGACTACAGCAATAAGTATCGTTTATTGCTGTTTTCATGGTGGTTTGAGCACTGCGGCATCAAGCATAGAGATTAAAATTTAGTTGACTATTGTGATGTGTGTTTTAGCAATTATTTATTTTGATTGAACGTAATTAATTTTAGAAATGGTAAGTCAAATTTTATACCGCCTTCATATACAACAAACAAACAAATAAACAAAATTAAGTATATAATAAAAACCCTTTGTAACATATATATATATATATATATATATATATACATACATATATTTACAACAAATTCTTTTTTTACCGTAATTATGAGCATTTAAATGTGATTCATTGCTTTTTTTTATTATCTCCTCAAGTCTTACCTGTAAATATAATCCAGTTCCAGTTGATTGCAACCATTTATTCCGAATTTACAATAAATTGTTGTAAGTATTCCATCTCTAAAGGGTGTAAATCTTTCGCAGATATAATTAATGAATGTAACGGAGGTCCTAAATCGACATTTTGCATTTGTTTTAGTGAACAAACGCAAATTTGTTGCGTATCAGCGCCTACTCTCGCGACCCCAACACACTGGTTCGATTCTGTTAACACTGGAGGGTGTTGCATGTAAGCATAATCTGTCGCAACGCCAACATATTACTTACCACTAACTTCGCCTGATTCCAATCTTTTACTTATTATCTGCATTATTTGATTTGCTGCTACATTCACAGACATAAATCTTGCTGATTCGTACTCACGTTTCTTTTTCGTTAGGCTTTCTAACGTTGGTTCCTTCACTCGAATATCTAAAATCATCGGTAGGTATGTTTTTAGTTCAACAAACATTAAAATTCTCTATCATCATATCATTAGTTTCTTACTTACCGAGCAGGCACAACGTATGTAAACCTCTTTCAAAGTTCGCGAGAATTTTGCTCAAAAAGCTATCAGGTTTCCAAGAATCTGTCCAAAATGGAATAGAAATTGTTTCTCCGAAACTATACAATTGTAACCCTGTACAGCCAATTGCGTTCATTATTGATGCGTTATGAACGATCTGCGTTGTGATCCCCTTTGCTTTGGCCCGAAGAGCTAAATCTGTGTGAGTGGTAGCCCCAAACGGGTCCCCAACCACTAGAAGAGCTACATCGCTATGTAGAGAGCCATCTAAAATATCGTCAGCCCCCTGTTCGACGAGATCTCGATCAGCGATTATTATTTTCCGTCCATAATACTCCTCCTTTATCATAAATGAGAGTGAAGTAGTTTTCAGATATACCAATGTTCAAACATACCAATGCCTCAGTTCCAACTGTTAGGATGGACGTGTAAGCTTCTAAATAGACGCGGTCGCATTTTTTTATTATTTCCAAACCTTTTACAGTAATATCTTTACAATCACCCAAACCGAGACCGATAATATAAAACATATTGGAAATAATAATAATATACATATACATAGGTTAATTCTACTCGCGAAGTTTAGGGGGGTGGGGGGAAATTTGTGTAAACGCTTCATGTATGTGTAATATGATGGCTTAAACATTGCTTAATAAACGTGATCCAAATGGCTGGGGTTGAGTAGTTAGCGTAGTTAGTTAAACCTAACCCCCAATTTAAATTTAATTATGTATGTATAATAAGTTGTAAATAATGATTTTGTGATTTTAAACTATTCGTACGATGAATTCTGAGCAATTTGTGTGTTGTATACGTGTTCCATCAAAAAATAAAGCTGGATTTTATCGGATCAAGTCTGAATGGCGTGAGCAAGAATTTCATTTAATCATACTGGATGATTTACAAAGTTTTCGTACTAATGTATGTATTTATTTTCTTTTACTTTGAAATTTGATTTAGCTTTTACGTAGAAAATAAATGAGCATTATTGCAAATGATGACGGAATTATATTAAAGGCTTCGCAAGACGATTTGAAACAACTTTCCATAAAATACGATCGGAATTTCCATGAATATATTCAATTACTAAAAGACAGCATTTCTGAAGTAAATGATTCTTTCATTTACATTCGACAAGAAAATTTATTTTATATTTATAAACGGGACAGGGCTATAACAATACAACTTGCAGATTTTACTTTAGAAACGGTATTATAAGAATATAGACACTTAACTTAAACTTAAGATCTCATCAATTGCAAATGATTTTAGATTAATTACAATGATGCTGTAACTGAGTTTATAGATGAAATATCTGAATTGGCTGATAAATATAAAAAACAAATTTTAAACTATAAAACCGATAGTTTAAAGGCGATTGAGGAAAAAGATTATTACGCGCAAAAAATAGAAAACTACATAAGTGAAAAACAGGATTCGGAGCATGATTTATACAGCAAATTTCTTTTGATATTAAACGAAAAGAAAACGCGCATCCAATACTTGCAAGAATTGCTTGAATCGTTTGAGTCGGGTAACACAATTCAAATAAACGGAGGTAAACGATTAAAAGTCGAACGTAATTCGACTACGAATCGTTTAGAAACAATCTCTGATTCCGAAACCGATAGCAGTAATGATGAAAGCGTTCAAATAACGCACCGAGTCCAAATAGAAACGACGCCAAAAATTAAATTGAATTTTTTTGATGATGATGACCAATCAATTCATGTTTTACCAAAACGGATTAAAATTTTACCCGCATCTAAAGATTTGGATGAAATAATAACAGAGATAATAATTCCTGAAACTGCAACTCCGGTTCGGGGTGAAGAAAATCATTTACTAATTACCAATGTTACGGAAAAGGTGGAAGAAATCAAAAAAGAGACTTCAAATGATTCCTTTGAATTCAGTACTCAAGATTTATTTGATCGATTGTAATTATTTTATATATTATTATTATTATTAACAACCTATCAGATTAGGTTTTTTACCAAATTCTTTTTTGATTTTTACAATGTGAAGTAATTGTATTGTATGTAGTATATTGTATGAATAAATTTGTTATTGTGTTTTAATTTTAATTTATCACTTCCATGACGAGAATGGGTGTGAAGTTATAAAAGTGTGGTTGAACGTTTTAGCGCTAGAAGCTAGATGTCGTTAGTGACTCACGTCTGTCATTTGCCACTTGGCATTACGTCAAAGTGCACTGTGCAGGGTCCAGGGTTTCCGTTCCGTTCCGTTTGTCTGACTGGTAGCCATTGTTCGAAGTTTGCGTATTTGTTTGCAATCAAAACCAGTCGTTTAACATTACATTCTCTAGTGCTGTGACTCTGATTTATTATTTAAATAGTGTATTAACGCTTCTAGCGATCGTATATAAACAAATATAAGATGAATCCCGAATAGTAAGTATTGATTTCTTTTAACTAAAACATTTCGTATATGACAAAGCAATTCGTTTTTATTACGCACTTCTTATTTTTGTTACGTTCGATTGATATTTGTTGTTGGGCTTACTTTTACATTGAGACCAAATGTCGAAGTAGGTAAATATTAACGAAATGTTACCCACCCACCCACTTTTTAATCGTCTTGCATTGAGTGTCACTTTTTTGTCATATGACTCATTTTTAATAATTTCGGGGTTCGACAGAGTAAATAAAACATATAGGCTAGAATGAAACCAGATCATACACCCCACCAGGTGTGTAATAAAAATAAAAAATATATATATATATATTTGGACATTTTTGTATTTTGCAAAAACCACTTGACATTTCTCTAAATTTCATATAGAGCGAGCACCTCATTATTAAATTAATTTTGATTTATGCAAATTTGATGTAACCGTAAAAACGTGTAAATTACTATATAGGCCATATTTGCTGTTATTCTGTTCACCATTAACATATTTGTAATTAATTACAGTGATTATTTATTTAAATTGTTGCTGATTGGTGATTCTGGTGTTGGAAAATCGTGTCTCCTCTTGCGGTTTGCTGTAAGTCGTGACAAGTTGATATGAATGAATTCGTATGTATATGTTCAAATTCAATAACTAATTGTTTCCAGGATGACACCTACACTGAAAGCTATATTAGCACAATTGGCGTAGACTTTGTAAGTATCTAAAAGTTGTAATCCGTATTTAGTTTGGATAATAATCTTCTTGGCGAAAATTCTTTCTATTGACTATTAAATTATTGCGATATGATTTATTAATTTGATGCTAATGAAAGTAATTGTATATTTCAGAAAATCAGAACAATTGATTTAGATGAAAAAACAATAAAATTACAAATTGTAAGTATATATATATATAGATAGATATATATTTTTTGTTTTATTCATAAAATAGGATAGAACAACAAACAGTAATTTGTTTATTGTTATGTATATATATATATATATGTTTTTGTGAATGTATCTCGAGTGTTTTAACAGTGGGATACGGCAGGACAGGAACGTTTCCGAACGATCACATCGTCGTATTACCGGGGCGCGCACGGCATCATTGTCGTCTACGACTGTACAGACCAAGAATCCTTCAACAATGTAAAACAATGGCTCGAAGAAATCGATCGTTACGCGTGCGACAACGTCAATAAACTATTGGTGGGCAATAAAAGTGATTTAACCACTAAGAAAGTCGTCGATTATACTGCAGCCAAAGTAAGCTAGAAATAATTGTTTCGCACAATCACATCAACAACAAAAATTATACATTTATTTATGAATTATCATTGTGCCTGCCAGGAATACGCCGACCAGTTGAGAATTCCATTCTTGGAAACGTCCGCCAAAAACGCGATTAACGTCGAGCAGGCCTTCATGACAATGGCGCAAGAGATCAAAAGCCGTGTGGGACCTCCATCGGGGGCCGTGGACAACGCGAATAAAGTCAAAATTGACCAAGGCCGTCCAATTGAGACCACTAAGTCCGGGTGCTGCTGAAACACTTGCGTTCATTAGCAGAACAACGTACTCACAAAACAAAACTAAATTTCAAAACGGTAAGTTTATCATTTATTTCGTTTCACTTTTGATTATACGGTTTTGGTTCTCTTTGGTTGTTTTACCCCGAAAGTATATTTGTCATTATATTTCTCCTTAGGTAGATGGTGCATCGATCAGCACGGACATATAATTATTTTTTATTTGTAATTGTGGACTATCTAATTTTTAATCAGTTTAAAAATAAACCTCCACTATACAAGATAATTTTTTTATGTATAGTTATTATTCTTCTGTTTTTGTTCTTATACATACATACATACATACATACATATATATATTTTTCCAATTATCATTTTTGTTTTACATATATATATATATATATATATATATGTATTTTTTTTTTTTTGGTTGAATAAAACACTAATATCAAACAGTACATTTATGTTTGTTAAAATTCATGCCAAAAAAATGTTTTTCTAAAAAAAAAAATCGCCCTGTTGCCGATACGAAACGGTACACTTCCCCAGCTCTTAGTATTAAACTATTCCATGAGTGAAAATTGTAGGTTACTTTATCCAAAACTGGCATGAATTTCCACCAAATCTAATCTCTAATTGGGAATTAAACATGTACTAGATTTTATTATGAATATAAAGTGTTTCACTAGGCTCGTTTTCATTCGATTTTATTTGTTTTCCTTTATTAACAAACACATAAACTCTTATTATTATTTCCCGGAAGCATAATTTGGTTTGGAACAGTGAATGCTTCTCGAACGCTCACACATTTATCGAATTGTTTAAACGAAGCATGAACGAACAATAAGTGTTGTTCCAAATTTAAAAAACACTTTCACGAACAAGTTGATTAGATATGTGTCCCTACGGACATTTCTAGTGTTTCGAATTGTTTCTTGAATTATTAATTAGATAAATTGCTATTATATTATTATTATTATAAATATTAAACTAAGATTATTTCCTCTGGTTTGATTTAAATCGCACTTTTTTCTCATTATTGTAAGAATAAATATCAATCTTGAAAATCTTTTAAATAAAAATCAAAAAATGCTTTTTGTATTTCGAAAACCAAAAACACTTTTATAGGAATCGTTTTTTAATAATATGAATTTAGGAGTGATACTAAATGAAATATGGAAATTTATGTATAGTTTCCTACCGATTTTTGTACAAAATTGATTTATTGATATGCTTAGCATTCCGTAAGAAAAATGAAAAAAAAACTAAGACATTTTTGTAGTTGATTATATTAAAATAATGGGTCTTCAATATTATGTAATATATATATATATATATAATTAATTTGAATTGTTGCGTTTTTATTTTATTTTTTTTCTTTTAAGAATAAACTTTAATAATGTCGCTAGTTCAGTTTTTAATTCAAATTCGCTCCAGTACCTAGGTATATCCTCTTATCCTATACATTTTATCTCTGGCTGCAACGTAGCGTTCCACTCTAACATGAAAAGTGAATGAAACTTCACACTAGTTTGTTAAAATAATGAAATAACCTTCAAATGATGACAGCTTGTTTTTAATAAAAACAGTATTTTCTACTAAATAATCACCTTTGATCAGCAAATTCAAAGGTTGAACAGTGTAAAAAATTAACATTTAATAATTTTAAAATGGATATAAAACGCTGTTTGTTGAATTACAATGATATTTTGGAGCCTCGACGGTATGAATTGAGTAATTTTTTGTGGGTCTCGCGTAAATTAGACACAGTTGTTGCTTACAAGCAACATGTTAGGCCCACTCCGCAAACACACAAGAAAGGAACGCTCTCAAGTCAACGGATGCAGGAATTAATTGAAAAAGTGAGTTGTCATCATTTGAATCAATGGCATGTTTTGTAATACATGATTTCTTATTATCGTATTATCAATAAAAGATCAGTGATGAGAGCGGAGAATCTAAAGCTGAAATCGAACGAAAAGTTCGATTGATTTTGGATGAAATCGGATTTAGCAAACAGGTGAAAATAATCAGATGGTTAGGTTTGGTGTTGACGAAAATTTGCCAAAAAGTTCATAATGGTATTTACGTAAATGAAGCGAGTGTTGTTAGGGTGAGTGCCATGAAATGCCATGAAATGCCACTGTTGTGCACTGTTCTATATAGACTAGTTTTCTGTGCTTTGTATTAGCTGAAAGCCAAAATGGGAAATTGCCCAGTGATCTTCGCGCCCAGTCATCGAAGCTATGCCGATTTTATATTGATGTCGTATATTTGTTTTCATTACGATCTAGAAATACCAGCGATTGCAGCTGGAATGGGTTCGTTTCAAGAGAAATCTAGATCTAGAGATTATCAATATTATTATTATTATTTTTTTTTTATGATTAATTATTAGATTTCCATAGCATGTGGGGGATGGGAAGTATGCTGAGGGATACTGGAGCGTTTTTTATGCGACGCTCTTATAACGATGACCCATTGTATTGGGCAACTTTTAAACAATATGTCCATCAATTAGTCACCAAAGGCGAATTGCCCATTGAGTTTTTTATCGAAGGAACACGAAGTCGCAGTTGCAAATCACTAGCGCCCAAATATGGTAAGAATTAAAAAAAAAAAAAAATGATTCTTTTCATGTATGCATACTATAAAAGGTTGTTTATACTTTGTCTGTTAAGGTTTATTGTCAATGATGTTAAAACCTTTCTTCACTGGAGAAGTCCCCGATATACTTATCGTCCCAATAAATATAAGTTACGATCGCGTTTTAGAGGAAAAACTATTTGCATTCGAATTACTCGGAGTTCCGAAACCCAAAGAGAGTACTTCGGTAAGTGACGCTCATCTAGTCGATAGCGATATAATAATAATAATAATAATAATAAATAATATATTTTAGGGATTTTTCAAATCCCTAAGCATTATTAAAGAGCAGTACGGTAACATCTACGTTGATTTCACAACACCTATATCCGCACGTGAATATTTTCGTTCATTTGATATTGGTTTCAATAGTTCATTGAAACCAATCCACCAACAAGACCTTACCACAACAGACAGATCGCTCATTGCTGACTTGGCCTACGAAATCGTTTTAAACCAACGCAAACATTCGGTTTTAACTGGCTTCAATGTAATCTCGTTGATTCTAACTAATAGTCAACTGTTAAAACGACCGTTAGGCAATGTAGAACAGTTAGAAACTGAAGTAGATTGGTTGAAAGCTGTTTTGGAGACGCTAGGAGCACTTGTGTCGACTTCAATTGGTTATATGGATGAAATTCTAAGCGTGCATAAGGATTTGATTTATATAAATCAGGATTTCAATGTGGATTTGCGTCGCAGTTCGATTGTTGTGGATCAGATCGATCCGAAACGGATGAAAGGTTACTTGTTGAGTAATGAAACTATGACGAGAGCCGTTCCGGATGTTTTGTTGCAGCTGTATGTGAATCCGTGTATGCATTATTTGGTGGATTGTTGTTTGGTGACGATAGTTATTCGGTGTTTTGGTATTAACAGTATTAATAAAGGTAATTTTTGGGACTATTCTTTGGCTTTGGTATATTTTCTATAAATATATACATATAACATTTGTGTGTACAGATGACATATTTGGACACTTCCGGTTCCTGCGGTCTTTGCTAGCGCACGAATTTGTCTTTTATCAAAAACGGGAGCAAATGGTGTGTTTTTAAACAATTCCCTATGCATTTAATTCTTATTCTGCCGTTCGTAGTAGTTGATTGATTGATTGATTGATTGATTGATAATAAATCAAATCTCTATTCTATTTAATAAATATTGCAGAATTATTAAATAATCTTCAATACTTAGTCTTAGTTAATTTATAGAAACCGTTTACAATAACAACACATATTGTTTCAATAATATAGGAGTTTGAAGATGCAATCGCTAAACTCGAATTACTGGAAGTTATCGTATATACACCGAATAATAAATTCATTTTCGGCCCAAACGAAAAACTCCAAGTTTTATTCACAAATCTGATGAATCCATTCATTTCGGCGTACCATTGCGTGTGTCGTATTCTACAAAATGTAATAATAATAATAATAATAATTAAAAAACCGAATTTCGTTTCAAAATATTTATAAATATTTCTATATATCTTTTTTAAGGTACCTGTAACAATGTTTATTGAGCACCAAAGCGTTTTAATTGACACTCAAAAACAATTGGAAGCCGCCGTGAACGAAAGTGGAACGGTTTTAAGTTCGTATTGTCTCAATTTAGACAGTTTGACAATTTGCCTACAAAATTTGAGCAATTTTGGGGCCCTGCAACAAAAGAAAGAGTAATTAATATTAACATTAGCATATGTGTTTTGGTTATTGAATGATTATTTTGATTTTTAGCAATGGGAAAATGAAATATACAATTCGTCCTGAGCAGTTTAATTTCGTCAGCGACAAATTGGGTTCGTGCATCTTTCATTTGCGTTGTTCTGGTATTTAAGAATTAATTTCATTATTGTTTCAGAGCAATATTCATCGAAATGTTTCGGGAATTTTACGAAAGCTGTATCTACACATTTCTCAGCTAAATTGTAGATATATTTCTTTAATTACCAACTAGTTTTTATTATTATTATTTAAGGGGTTTTTTTTTTTGTCAGTATTTTTGATGTGCCATTCATGAGCACTTATGATGTCCCAAAATCAAGTAAAATTATTTTGAATGATTACTAGATTGAAAATGCAATTTATACCAGTGAATTTCTTTGTTTATTATTAAGTTTTATTTTTGTATATTATTTGTTGGAATATTATATGGTGTATTTTGATATTTATTTCACATAAAGTGTGGTGATAAAATACTTTTTACAAATACATATAATCAATATCCTGCACGAATTTAAAGATTGATTCGAGATAGAAATAATAATAATAATACCTAAGCAATTTAGAATAGGTGATGCAAATGCATTTTTGAATGTTTTAAGTGTCCCACTTTAAAAATCAAATGAGCGCGCTTACGTAATATGATAGTAACTAAAGGGAAATTAGGTGCAAATCATTAGTAACATTTTTGTGAAGGAAATTTGAGGGCTAAAGTGTCCGTTTGATCAAAAATTGTCTAAAAATTATAATTTTATATATATATATATATTAATAATAAAATGAGCACAGAGACAAAGCCAGATAGTCAACCAACCCCAGAAGAAATCGAAAACGGTGAACGGTTAAAATCGGAGGCGAATGAGTATTTCAAAAGTAATTATCACGCTCATTTCATTCATAATAATGCAATTGAAACCTTTGATTAGATACAAATATAGATTTTTGAATAATGACAATATTTAGTGAGGCGGCATGTGTTTTATTTAATCCATCTAGTTTGAAATGTTGACTGACATAACCAAATTTATCAACGCTTGTTTTCTGTTAACTGTAGTAAGGTAGTATTTTTATTGTAACAAATAGAGCAAGACTATGAAACTGCAATCGGACTCTATTCAGAAGCAATCGATTCGAATCCAAACATCGCCGTTTATTATGGAAACCGTAGTTTTGCCTACTTAAAAACCGAATGTTTCGGATACGCGCTTAACGACGCTTCGAAAGCGATCGAATTGGATAAGTCATATATAAAAGGGTTCTATAGACGTGCAGCCAGCTACATGTCTCTCGGAAAGTTCAAAGAAGCCCTAAAAGACTACGAATATGTAAGAGAATAAGGAAGAGCACTTAAGCATTTATTTATTTATCTTTTTCATTAATAATAAAATCACTCGTTTTCGAAAGGTAACGAAAGCTAGGCCCACTGATAAGGACGCTAAATTAAAATTTACCGAGTGTAATAAGATTGTTAAGAAAATCGCATTTGAAAAGGCTATTTCGGTTGATGATGTCAAAAAGAATATTGCGGATTCGATCAATTTAGATGGAATGAGTAAGTTTCAATAGTGAATGAGTAAGTTTATTTTAAAATTAATTTAAATGATCGAAGCTATCGAAGACGAGTATTTCGGTCCCACTTTGGAAAATGGTCAAGTTACTCCTAAGTTTATATCGGATTTAATGGAATCGTACAAAGTTCAGGGCAAACTACATAGGAAGTTTGCGTATAAGGTAGTTTCTTTTTTACTCTACTGCCGATAAATTATTTCGATTTTAATTTCATTCAATTATCTTTTATATAGATCTTACTAGATGTTAAAACACTTCTAATGGCTCAACCTTCGTTGATCGATGTTCCAATCGGCGACAACGATAAATTTACGGTTTGCGGCGATATTCACGGCCAGTTTTATGATTTGATGAATATTTTCGCATTGAATGGATATCCTTCGGAAGCCAATCCATATGTATCCTTTTGTTGTTGTTTATACACATTCCATGTTTAAAATTATAAAGGCTATATTTTCTTACTATATATATATATATATAAAAAAACAGCTATTTAACGGTGATTTCGTCGATCGGGGTTCATTTTCTGTTGAATGTATATTTACGCTATTCAGTTTTAAGTTATTGTATCCGAAACACTTTTTCATGTCCAGAGGTAAGTGAATGATACGATTTTCAGTTAGTTATAGACTGGCAATATATTGAATCTGTTTTCGAAAGGAAACCACGAAAGCGCAACAATGAACCAAATGTACGGCTTCGATGGTGAAGTGAAAGCGAAATATAGCGCCCAAATGGCCGAGCTGTTCACTGAAGTCTACAACTGGTTGCCGCTGGCGCACTGCCTTAACAACCGCGTTTTGGTACATAAACTAAACTAAAAAAACATTTACTTCTATTTAATTCTATTCTTCGATGTTGATTCAACAGGTTATGCACGGAGGACTTTTCACGAGAGATGACGTCACTCTCGCTGAAATCAAATCGCTGGATCGCAACCGGCAACCGCCCGAAGATGGTCCGATGTGCGAGCTCTTGTGGTCAGATCCGCAGCCACAGGAGGGCAGAGCACCAAGCAAGCGGGGCGTTGGTTGCCAATTTGGGCCGGACGTTACTAAACGCTTCTTGGATTTGAATCATTTGGACTATGTGATTCGATCGCATGAAGTAAAGAGCGATGGCTATCAGATAGATCATGATGGTAAATGTATTACTGTCTTTTCTGCACCGAATTATTGGTGAGTTGTTTGAATGTGTGTTTCAAGTATGAATCGAATCAATTATTTTGAAATTATTTTCCCATAGTGATACTATGGGCAATAAGGGAGCTTTTATAACGTTAAAAGGGAAAGATATGAGACCAATTTTCACTGTATATACAGCGGTGGTAAGTGTTCAATGCAATTCAATTTTCTTTCAAGTAATTCTGAATGTGTCTGTTATTTATTTTTCAGTGGCATCCGAATGTGAAACCGATGGCGTACGCTAATTCGTTGCTGAGTTTGATGTGCTAGTATTTGGTGCGCCGTTCGTTAAAAACAATCCACTCAATTCAACAACTTGAACATATTTTCATAATAATTAATTAATTATACATAAATAAAACTAGTTAAATTACTACTGGACGAGTCTCTAGTTTCAAAAAAAAACAAAAAAACAAAAAACAATGCTTTCGAAACTCATTTTTGTCGCCACTTTCATTTGATTACAGCAATTCAAAAATATATTTCCATTGTTCTTTATTGTATTGTTGTCAGATTTAGTTTAGTTTGCAATTGATTCAAGTCATTAGTAGAAATCATGGTTGCTGTTTGGATGCGTTTAATAAAAAATCAATTTGATTACTTTTTACTTTTACCATCAGAGAATAAATCTGTTTTGATAGGTAACCCGGATATAAATATATATATATCATTGAGTTAGATATCATTCCTTAAAGTGCCTGGGCGACAATTTTTTTTTATTGATGACAGCTTACGTGTACCTACATTCACACCGTAGATTGACTGGACTTTTCTGTGTAACCAATCACGTGTTGGATTCTGTGTTTTGCCAGGCTAGATCACTAGAGAAAGAATAGAATTTATTGTGGCGTTCCTTGCTTTTTACGCTGTAATCCTAAAAATTTGACGTTGATATGCAGCAAGATAACTAAAACTAATATATTATTAATAAATACTAAGTGATTTTTTAGTTTGACAAATGCAGATTGTTCGTGTGCTGTTGACTGGTGTGGAACTCGTACTTGTTTGGTTAAATATATATGTCAAATGATCTCGTAACATAGTGAAAAATTGGACAAGCATCCGTTGTGAAATGTTGAATATTTATGTGTGCTGGGATTATGTTGATTGTTTTAAACGCTTTTAAATTGGAATTCGTGTGTATTAAACCGATATGATGTACGCTAGGTTCCCTAGGTACGTTCTAAGTTTGTGAGGTGTGGCGTGTATTCGTTTAACAATGGTAAGCTTGCTTATATTTATATATATATATATATATATCATTAGAGAAAAATCACTAATACTACAAAACTTGTGATATATTTACAAACGCATTTCTTTTAGTCATTCATTATTATTATTTGTTTAAACATAAGTAATTGTTCTGTAGCAAGGAGACGATCCTCCGTACTTGCCAGTAGGTACTGCGGTAAGTGCCAAATACAAAGGTGCTTTTTGCGAAGCAAAAGTTAGCAAAGTTGTTCGTTGCGTAAAATGCAAGGTATTTTATTTGGTGAGTATACAATAGAATTGTACAAAACTAAGCAGTGGATATTGTTGTTTCCTAAAGATTACATACAAAATGGGACTCGGCACCGCAACTGTAACTGATGAACAAGTGCGGGGGTCTCTCCGGGTGGGTCATACCGTTCAAGCGCGCCATTCGGAGAAGAAAGAGTTTGTCGAGGCGACAATAACGAAAATTCAAGATTGTAGCCAATATACAGTCGGTATGTAACAATTGTATGAAGTAATAAATACAAATACATCAATAAATGATAACTACGTAACAAAGAAACATTTCTACGAATATGTAGTGTTTGATGACGGTGACATAACTACACTAAGACGAACAGCGTTATGTTTGAAAAGTGGTCGGCATTTCAATGAAAGCGAAACGTTGGACCAATTGCCGCTAACACACCCTGAACACTTTGGCAATCCGGTTGTTGGGGGACGCAGGGGACGAAGAAGTCGCCAATTGAAGTAAGATCATTATCTTTCCCGAATGATTCTTTCAATTCTTCCATTTGTTTATTTATTTATTTATTTATTTATTTAATTTAGAGAAGACAGCAGTGAAGGAGAAGTTGAGGAAGAAGCCGAACCTGATTTGGATCTGTATAGCAGTGATATCGGTAAGGTAGTGTGCGTTGAAGGTAACGATAAGAAAAAAAGTCGCGAAAATTGGTTCCCGGGGCTCGTAGTCGTGCCCAGTGCCCAGCCCACGGTCCGAATCAATGTCCGTGAAGAATACTTGGTCCGCAGCTTTAAGGATGGCCGGTACTACACAGTGCCGAAAAAGGAAATCTCGGACTTCTCTCGCGATATGGGCGCCCGCGTCGAAAGTGCCGCACTTTCAGAAGCCATGGAAAAGGCCCTCAAGTATCTCGACCGCGACGAACTGCCGGTGCACTGGGAACGAGCGACTCTGTTTGATTTACAACTACCCGATTCTGACTCGGACGAGAACTACACGGATAGTTCGGATGATGAGCCGCGCGAAGAAAAAGATCATTTCGTCGCGCAATTGTATAAGTTCATGGATGATCGCGGAACGCCCTTAAATAAATCGCCAATGATCGCAAGTCGGGATGTTGATCTCTATCGCTTGTTTCGCGTTGTACAGAAACTGGGCGGCTATAACCGTGTCACCAACCAAGGCAAGTGGCGCTCGGTGACCATTCGCTTGGGCTATCCGCATAACCATGCTACTTACAATCAAGTTAAGCAAGCCTACAAAAAACATCTCTTTAGTTTCGAGGAGTTTTACCGGAAATTAGGGTGCACTATGATTAATCATCCGCGCAACGCGAAAAAACATCGCGGTCGTAGTTTGATTCGCGATCGTGACCGCGCTACACCCGTTAACCACTCGCCCCGACCAGAAGATGCTCCTCTTGAGGATATTAAGTGTGAAGTGGTGCCTCCTCCCTTGCCGGCAATTGTAAAAAAGGAACCACTAAAGAACAAAGAGGAAGACATTAAAGACGTTAAAAGACTTAAGAAAGAAGTCAGCGTTGAGCGGTTGAGCAGTTCCAGCTCCAGCTCCAGTGATGCGACTGTCGACATGGAAGCCGGCCCCTCCTCTAAACCCCCTCTGATCAAAGAAGAGTCCGTTGTGAAAAAGAAAATTGAGACGGTCGTGAAGGCGAAAGAACGCAGAGTCAAAGCTGCCGCGGGTGAAAAAGTTAAGGCGCTAGTGGAACACTTTGAAGAAGCTAACAAAGTTGAAGAGGAAAAAGTTCTTCAGCAACAAACTAGATCGAAATCAGCGATCCCTCGACTTCCCAAAGAAGTGGCTTCGCCTGAACGTGAACGTAGGGAGCCTCCTGGCCCACGGCTGGTTAAGCCTCCCAAGAAGATCGAAGAAGATAAATCAAAAAGAGGACGAAAGCGGAAGGATACGGAAACAGAGACCAAACCGCCGAATGAACTGTAAGTTTTATTTATTTAAATATTAATTAATTTAGTTATATATATATATATATATATATATATTTTGTTAATTCATTCTGCAGCGCCGCTGAAGTAACCGCAATCACTGCTCAACCCGTCAACATCGGCGATAAACTTAAAGTTTATTACGGCCCTACGCACGAATCCAAAGTGACCTACGAGGCAAAAGTTTTGGAAATCGACCGGGACAGTGCCGGAACCATATACCTGGTACACTACACCGGTTGGAACACTCGCTACGATGAATGGATTAAGCCAATGCGCATCGCAGAAAACCTTAGTCTTACAACCAAAGCGAAACGACTTAAACTGGGACACACACCCAATAAAGCACCCAAAGTCGCGGCGAAGAGAGGCCGCGGCACTTCAATAACAAGCCGTGAAACTCTTCCGCCGCGTTCCACAACACCTTCATCGGTAACGTCTTCATCTTCGCGAACTAAATCGCCGGCGACACCGGCTAGCAGTAAAACAACTCGCGTCACGCGGCAGGGCGAAACAAATCGTCGAACACGCCGTACATCTGCTCATACGGATTTGTCAGTTGCGTCATCTGATTCGGATCCGTCGGAATCCGAATCTGAGGAGTTAAGTCGAACACGAAGTGGCAGTAAGTCTGATGATCAACCGTTGCTACGTAAGAAGCTTCCACTTAAACGAAAAGATGATGAAGATTCGGAGGATGAAGTCGAAATCAAACCGAAACGTATGAGAAAAAAGATGAAAGTGAAGCTGGAAGAAAAGAACTCGACAGAGAGTGATGATGACGAGACTTCACCCCCAAAGGGACGCGATTTTGATCTGAATCAGATTAGATCGGAACTGAAAGGCTTCGAAAAGGCTGTCAAGCTGAGCAGTGAAACCACTTCGGCTGAACTTCCTGAGAATAAAATTGCGGAAGTTTTGAAGATAACAACGAAATCTGAATTAATCAAAACAGAAATAGAAGTTGAAACAACTACAACTGACGATATTTACGAATTTAAAGAGCCGGAGCCGTTTGAGTTCGAGTCTCGAACTAAAACTGAAGACAAACCTAAAAAGCGGTTAGTTCCGCGCTTGTTTGAAGAACTTGAGAAATCACCCAAAAAGAAGGGGAGTAAAACTCCGCCAAAAACAGATCATCCTGAGGATAAAAAACGCCTGTTTAAACGCACACCGAAAAAAGTCCCGGTGGAGGAGGAGGAGGAGGAAGAAGAAGAAGAAGAAGACGACGACAACAACGATGAAGAAGAAACACCAATTAAATTAGCTAGTACGTCGGCTGATCCATTCGACAAGTTAGTCGAATCACCGTCTTTTAACATTGGAGGCGAGAAACGCACGCCTCCGCCAGCTCCACCAGAACCAATATCAGTACCGGTACCGATACCGATACCGACACCGGCTATAACAAAACCTCGCGTTGTCAAAGCCCTAAATATGGATGAAACTCTCCGGTTATTCGGAGATCTTCTTGAAACCGTTGGAGATGACTCACGAGACCGTTTAGACTTGTCTGACACCGATGACACGCAAACTGAATCACTATTCACGCACAGAGAACCAATCTTCTTAGATCCAAGCTTCAGTAAAGTCGAATCAGCGCCAATATTCCGCGGTTTTTCTGGAGATGACGATAAAAAGTGTTCCAAAGAACAAAGCGATGAAGATGATTCTATAACAGCGGCAATACAACGTGCTATAAGTAATACTATGACCGATGAAGACAGCACCGAGGTTGACCTGTTTGGACAACATTTTGTAGTGAAATCGCAAATCAAAGAAGAACTAATTCCATCATCTTCAAACTCAGTTTCAATCGTTGAAGACGTCAAGGAGCCTCTAACAATTAACACAACCGATTTAATTAAAGATGTGAAAGAGAAAGATCTAAAAGAGAAACCAAAACAAATCTCACCGGCGTTGCAGGAAACTGATTCATCTCTTTTAGAAGCGATAAGCCTTAAAACGGAAGTGCTGAAAAAAGAAGACAACCGGGAACCTCAAATAAAAACCGGCACCAAAATCGCTGATTCAATCCTCCAAAAGTTTAACATGATCAAAAAGAACGAGGAAATCAAACCTGTAATGATAGCACCAGAGTCAGAACCAAACCAAGTCATTGATGATATAAAAACTGAACCAGAAGCTGAAGCTGAACCACCGCCAGAGCCGCAGTCGCAGCCACTGGCTCCAGAATTCATTCCGGAAATGAAGAAACGGACGAGAAAAGTCGTCAGTCGCGAATTTATAGAGGAATCCGATACAGATAGTGATGATTCGGAAGAGCGGTTGGTCATCGCACGTTCCGACGAAGATTCGCAGACTTCACCATCAGACAAACTAGATCCCAAAGATACAGACAACAATTCCGCTCCGCCTCCTATAACAACGGATGATTCGCAACCAGATGAACATAATTTCAAATTGGGTGAAATCAAAGTCGAACCTGTTGTAATAACAGAATTAGTTGAGCCAAAAACGGAAATCATTATTAAGCCCCTGGAAGAGGAACCGGACAATAACATATCGTTATTGCTTTGCAAAGAGACTATTCCGGGGAGTCCAGCTCCGGTGACGGAGGCTTCACCCGCACCAGCTGAGCCCCGCACGAAACCGAAAAGTGCTAAGAGTCTATTGTTAGAGATGCCGTTTGCTAGCGCACCAGGGAGTAGTAACAGTAAGACAATGATGGCCACTCCACTTGAGATAGCTAGTAAGGTGGCCATAAAAGAAGAGGTGTTGCTACCGTTGGCGGTTCCTTTAGAAACACCAGAGAACGAATCTAGTAGCGTCATGATAGATAATACGCCACCCACTACGCCTGAGAGTACTATTTCTAATTTGTCACCCCGCGGTGGCGGTGGCGGTGACGGAGATCGGATATCGCCCAGTGCAGTTGATAATGAGAGTTGTAAATCGACAGATTCTGGAACGCAAAAGCCGACACCAAGCAAAGTAACACATTACAGCGAGGAAGGTAAATCGAATGAAATGAATAATACATTTCTAAATTTTATAAATGTTCATTCAATTATGTTCCACTCAACAGATACAATACTAACAGCCGAGCCTTGTCTGGCAGCGCCCAAAAAACTGACTCCCCCCCCGTCTACCTCGCGAGCAGAGGATATCTCAGGAGTTGCACCCTGTCGAAAACGGCGGCGATCTTGCAAAGCCTCCGACGAAATCCCCTCGAAACGTGGTCGCCGCCCTAACGTTCGTAATTTACGCGCAAACAGTGATAGTGATGATACTTCCGAGCATTCCGCTCCGGGTTCAACGCCACCGACAATTTCAATCACGAGTCATGTGGCTAGTTTACAATTAGACACTCGAAGGTTAAGCTCACGGAGTCCTAGGCCTTCCAAGTATAACTTTATCATCGAATTAGGTGAATATTTAGACCAGTTACATACAGGAGGATTGGGAGATGGGGCATTTTTCAGAATTGTTCTTTTCCGTAGATCCTGGATTGGATTGCGGCCAAAAGATTTCATTGTTACAGCAGAAGTTGACTGAGTTGCGGAAGACTTATATTAATGTTAAGACTGAATTAGCGTGCATTGACCGCAGGAGGAAAAAGTTACGAAGACGAGAACGTGAAGGTAAGATTCGAATTCATTTTTATTTTATATATATATATATATATATATATATATATATATATATATATATATATATATATATTTATATTTAGTTATATATATATATATGCACGCACGCCATCTTGTAAGTTTTCCATGAACAAATCGTTCCAAAATGGCTACTATTTTAAGCATTTCTTGTTTATAGCCATTTAAATGTGAAAAATTATTATTTTTTTATACTTTTACAGCGATGAAGGCTGCCAAGCAAGAATTAGCGTGTGCGTGATTATAGTTCACTACTAGGAAAAGGCAAGTATTTCCTTTTAATTTTATGTCAAATGAATTATTAAAATAATTCATATTTTGGATTTTCACGTGATGTTATATCGTACAAGTACTAATTATTTGTTAATTTGTTGTCTAGTACAGTAGTTATTCAAGTAATTTTAGGTTAATATATATATATATATATATATATATATATATATATATATATATATATATATATATATATATAATATATATATATATATATATATATATATATATATATATTTATATAGAGAGAGAATTAAAAAAAATTGTATATAACGAATAATAATTGTAAATTTAGCAACCGAAATAATATATTTGATAATTGCGCGATTTATTGCATTTCGAAAGACGTTCAAGAAATAAAAGCATTGTAACCACAAGTAAGCTGGTTACGTTTTGCAACGTTTTCGAAATACAGTTATTCAAATGAATGATTGTTTGCATATTGTAAGCATATTTAGCTGGTTCAAATAGAATATAATGTACAAATCAAATGAATTATTAAATATAAATATAAGAAATTCTGCTTTAGCAGACGAATGGCCAGTTTAATATGTTTCATGATATAAATTTGTATTTTTTATATAAACAGAGAAATTTGAATTTTATTTATTGTCTAAAAAAATTGTTCTATTTAACCACAAAATACAAGAATAAGAATGAAAAAAAATGATGCATTTTTGTTTCTTTATTTTAGTCGTTTATTAAGGAGGAAGGACGCATGCATACGTATAAATTGTAAGTGGATTTATGGTCGATTTATTCACTCATGGATAGGCAACCTCTCAATACAACACTGTTACTTAAGTTGCTATTTTAGTGAGTGTCAAATGAATATAATTTTCGTTGCAAAGTATTTCTAAAATGCATTTGAAACTGGCGCGTTTTGTGTTGAGAATAGTACAGTTCTAAACATGCCACGTTTCTCAATCTGTGTTACCGAAAACGATATGTTATGATATGATATGATATATGACGAAATAACTAACTCCCAAATGAGTACTTCGGAATTATTGATGTTGTAGTACAATTATAAGTATTTCTCCAGTATTACCGTTAGAAAACGTGTTTGTTACAGTGAACGAATTATTTACATACATATATAATATACTACTACTATGTATGTATGTACATGACATTACATACATACATATGTATGTATATATATATAGATAGAAAAGGAGATAGAGATTGTGCATTCCTAAAGTTGACGAAAATTGTCATTTATTATGAATTTTGAATATAAATATCCTGATTGTTTAAAACGAATATTATTCTTAGCTGGTGTGTGGACGTAGGTCCAGGCTATAAAATTGATCTAAACAGGTTTTATAAATGTCCAAAATAGTACGTTCGTTTGCTGGCAGTAGTTAACGCCGCGTTAACGATGTTTGACAAATTTCGTTTCTTATTCTATACATTCGCACTTGGTTATTGCCAAAAATCACCGACTGCAACTTATTATACTTTCCAAATGAATGATTGGTGGTTAGTGGGTTTTCCCAGGTAAACTATTCAAAAACATTACTTAAGACTTTGTGGTTTTTCCATTTTCGATGAATCAGTAACAACAAATTATATATATATATATATATATATATATATATATATATATATATATATATATATATATATATATATATATTATTTGTTGTTTACATCCGTACTGGGTTCTCATACCATTTGTAGCACAGCCATATAGGGATGGGGGAAGGAACCTATAATGGATTAACAGAATACATTGGTAAAAAAAGCTATATTCAGACTATACGTCATGGGGGAACTCCCTACGTGTGCGCACCAGCACCCCTACCTAAAACGAACGTTCATGACTTGCTTGTCGCCTCCCTTCCTCCACCATACTGTCCACGCAGTAATTGAAGTAGCGTGGGGTGGAACTCACATATTACAACCCCTCATGCGACGCCCGTATATAAGGCTCACCCTTGTAAGGTTGTCAAAAATCGTGTCAAAGGTTTTTTTTTTATTTATATTTATTGGAGGAGTGAATTATTGTATACACTGATATCAAAAATAGATTTATACAAATATATGTATCTAGATAAATATAAGATTGTATACAAAATGTTTAAAATAGGGTGACAAAAACCATACGCTATGTATGTATGTACATACATATGTAGGTATTACTACGTACATATGTACTATAAAAATTTGTTGTTGCAGCATGTTTAAATTTAATACCTAATCACTAGATAGATAGTAGACCTAATTATTAGGGTTCAATTCATGGCCTCAGGCGTCGTTTAGTGTTTTGCCACATTGGGTAAAAACATTTACACAAACAATTTCGTCATTATATTAAAAGTCGTTGAAATACAAATATTCTATAGAATACGCACATACATAATATGTATGCCTGTACGCGTTTATCGCTTACTACTACCAAAAATACACTCACTACCCTTAATTTTTGAACAAATCAAAGACTGCGATTCGGCGCATTCATCCTTATGACTAATTTGTGCAACCATAAAAGTTGAAATGCAGCACCGAGATGGGTTGCTGCAAACGCGGCAAGCGAACGCTCACAATGTGACCGGGACTTGTGCGTCATCCTCCTCTTACACGGCGTTAACTGTGTTCTAGCTGTCCTTGTTTGCTGTGACGTCAGCCTTAGTTGTAGATGTGAAGGGACCCGGTACAAAAATAACTCCTATCGCTCAAATGTGTCATGGAGACTAGCGTTAAGGACGTCGCCAAGTAAAATTACTGTTGCAAGTGGATTACCATGTTACTGATGCTTACATGGTTCATTTGGTACTAGTTTTACATTTCTTCTCATTTACATATTGCATTTGATATCAAATAGAGTTAACGAAAATCGTTATCGATTCATAGGAAATGACATCTTTTGTATTATCGATCTATTTTCAATTTGACTAAAAACATTTTTACACAATACTTAGCGGTGTATTCAACAATTAAAAAAACTGAAATCGGCTGACAATGTGTTGGTCTCTATGTCCTTGTCTCGGCTCGGCTGTGCGCGTCGACTGTAGCGCGCGTACAACAAAGAGCGACCGAACGACTCGCATGTGTACAACAAAGACGGCTCGGCTCGGCTCGGCTCGGCTGTGTGGTGTTGTTTTATCTTTCGACGAACGAAACTGCCTGCTTTCTATTATACCAGTGTGTGTGTGTGTGTGTGTGTGTATATATATGTATGTATGTATGCATGGGTGTGTGTATGTGTTGTGTGCGCTTTGTATCTCCCGCGGCAAAAACCCCCTGTTGAACTGCCTGGCTGCCGCGCCAGGTCGGTGTCGCCATCTACGTCTTCTCTATTCTTCCGTTTTGCCAACCAATACTCTTTACTCTTCTAACTAATCTCTTTGCGCCTCTTTACCGCTATTTCTCTCTGCAATATATGAAGCTAGAGAAAACTGATAAGTAAACGTACGTTGCGCGACTTGCCTTTCCTTACGACGGCCTCAATTTTTGGACTCTAGAAATATTTTTGGTTTTCATATATTACATATGTATGTATGTATGTATGTATGTGAGCAGGTATTTGTTGATCGTGTATGAAGTGTAAAATGATTTTTTGAGGAATGTTGCGCTCGAATTTTTATATTTATTAAAGAATTACACGGAAGTTGTAGTTCTTCGCAGAGGATGCTGATGTAGTACGAGAACTGGCGCCAAATTACCTACCTCGGCAGCCATGTTTTTTTATCAGAGCCAATGCGACGCAGAGATGTTTCGATTTTGAAATCGCGATAGCGCTATACTCGCTTCTTCGCTCTCGCAATCGTCGTTGGGGGTTTTTTGTGCTCTTGGCTTTAATATTTCTTCTACCTTTATGTTTTAGAATTTAATTTTGGGAATGTTTTACTTGATGCAGACGTATTGAATGATGCTGTCTTTGTTTAAGCCTACATATACATTACAGTACATGCATATACATCAGAAAAGTTATTTTCATAAAGTATAACTATTATGTATATACATACATATGTACATACATGTATACGGAACCTATTCTATTAGTAGTCAGTATTCTTCATGTTCTTCATGTCAAATTGTACGTATGATTTCCCGCCAATATTAGGACAACTAACAAGAGAATCCCCAAATAAATATTTAATTAAAATGGATGAAAAGTATAACAATAAGTTCCTTGAAAGCTGACCACGATTTTACATGTAGCAGCAAAGAGCTGTTTCACGTTACTTTCGAAAATATGACGTCACCGTGCGCATGCCTACTCAGCAGATTCGTAGAAAATTATTATATACTAAAAATAACATAGACATTTCACAAGTTAAACTACAACAAACGCAAGTCAGACTTAGCTTTTAAACTTCTACATACATACATATATGTATGTATGTATATATAGATATGTAGAAATATCGGATTATTTGTACCGTTCAATTGGTTTATTAGAATAATCAACATTCAGTTTAATAAATAGCAAAGTTTGCCTTTTTTAAGGCTCATTTTCCCTTTGTTTTAGGATGCATAAAATACTTTATGTTAACGGTAATATAACACGGTTTATG
This sequence comes from Nebria salina, assembly GCA_944039245.1. Classification (NCBI taxonomy): domain Eukaryota; kingdom Metazoa; phylum Arthropoda; class Insecta; order Coleoptera; family Carabidae; genus Nebria; species Nebria salina. The sequence goes on from OX063271.1 coordinate 16,467,859, forward strand.
TGTTAGAAAACGCATATTTTTAATATCAATAAATGTTGAGTCGACTTTAAATTCAAAACTTCAATGGCTCAATTCTACATATTTATTTATATATATATATATATATATATATATATATATATATATATATTTATATACGTAATTGATAAAATTGAGGGAAAAACAAAAACTACGTAAATAATGCTCTACCGATTATTAATAAAAATACGTTTCAAACTCGTATGATACCAATCATGCTGCTATCTGGCGGCCAAAGTACGAACATTTTATCGACTGCGCACCGTGCTAAATATACTTTTTCCAGTTACTGTGTAAAATTCAATCGAAACCATCCTTACAAGTAGAAGGAACATTATTCAAAACGCTAATTTAGTTATTATTACATTTTAAACTGCACGTCATCTTCAATGTACTTACCTAATCACAAATCATTTTGAATAAATGATACATTTTAAATGTATGTGGCGATAACAGACATCTCTGGCAATCCAAGCCAAGCCAATCCAACCCAACCCAACCCAACCCAACCCGTTCAGAGGCACCATAGATAAAGCAATTTTTCGAATGATTATTTTTGTTATTAAACTATACATACATACATACATACATATAAGCAAAATAACCATATCGATACGAAAATTGTTGCTTGCTTCTTATTTTTGCTTGTACTGCTATTTTTGTAAAAAAAGATCTGTCTGTTTTGCACACTGCATAACTTTGCAGTTTGGTCATACTGATTATTACTGGTTAAATGTTGTTATTCTGTGATCAAGTTGTGTGTGTGTGTGTATGTGTGAGTAGTGTCGTGTGTGTTTAGTACAAGGTTATAGTCATTTCGCTTCTATATCAGCGCGCAGCACGGGCAAAATTAGTATAATTATAATAATATGGCGACGTCAAAACGAAGCAACGGTTTTTTTGTTTGTTTTTAACATTTGAAACGAAATACAATGTTCGATCGTTCTGAGTGCATTTGGTAATTGTTATCAAACACTTAAACTTAACTAACGCAAGCTATTCTAATGTAGTACATGCATAATAAACCCATACATAGAAGAATGTGCGTTTGAGCTATGTAGATTATATTGCTACACAGTTGATGATCTTCTAATATTTCATAAGAACATCTAATTACTCGTTTTCAAACGGTTGAAAAGCTAAGAACGCGCGCGCGCGCGCGCGCGGCAAACCATCACGCGATCCTAGCGCCATACGGATCGATGGCCAACGACAACCTGGTGCCACTACTTGGTATCAGCCTTCTTTTTCTTACACTTGTAATTAGAGAAAGATGATGGCAGCCTGTTAGTTGGCATCTGCGTGGTACTCGGTCAGTTGGTAAACTTGTTTCTTCTTCAATCTGCAGAGAGTTAGAGTTACTTCTATTTAGAAGAAGAATGCGCTTGGTTTGATGTTGATGATGATGATGAGTTCTCTTTTTCTTTGTAATGCAACTCGATGAAGAACTGGATACCATCGTAGATTTGGATTTATATTTCATTCCTTTCTTGCCAGTGGAGAGGCCTGTCGTGAAGATGCTTCGTGAGCTGCCCTAACGTAAACGATCTATTTATTTTTTAGACTTCTGCACGATACAAGTGTGTATGAACAAATCAAAATCAGAGCGGTGTAGGGTTTTGACCTACAGTTGCTGAAATCTCTCTGAATTGAATTGAAGTTGACAAATATATTGTTTGTATGTATGTATGTATGTATGTATATATGTATGTATGTGTGTATGTATTTATGTATGTATGTATACATTTCATTTCATTATTAGAGAAATAACGTTCAATGACGTCACACTGAGATTACGCACTACACAGAACTGAAGATGTGACGCAACCCGCCTGACATCCACCAACAAGCACCAGGATGCAATGCAGCATCTTTGGTGTGGTGATGATAGCGTGTACTACGCCGCATTACAGCTGACGATGGCAACACGGACCACGGTTACATCAATTAGGCAGACGTACTAAAATTGAGGACTTGTATGTACATAAAAATTAAGCGGCAATAGTGAAAATATTCACTATGATGATGAGATACTATTAATCAATATAGTATGTATGTATGTATGTACATGTGTAGTGCAAGTGATTCCCGCTTCACGGTATCATCGCATAGATATTCCCGGTTTTTATATTTTTATATTCTCGTGCGCAAATTTTGATTATATTATTTCCATTATTAAGCCTGAAATACAGGGTTGAAGTTTCGAAATTATCCATTCCATGGTTATATGTAACTAGCAACATCGCCCAGTCATTTCGCGTAGGCGATCGACTTTGTTCCATCGTCTCGTCGTCCACAGCGTCGCACTGGGCGACTGTAAACGGAGAAATAGACAGGAGGGTCGACGTTGCAGCTTTCCGTGAAAGCAGTACACTGTAGCCTAGCTACTCATACTGAAATGGTGACGTCAGACGACAGAGATAGCGCACACGACCTGCTCAGTGCGTCTGAGTGAGATGTGGCGAAAAGAAACTTATTACAGTAGGGAGAGCCGCGGCCCGACCCAACCTAACCACACAACGGCCTGTTAGTAAAGCGAACCCGAATACCGGAATAAACAAGGATAGAGAGAGCGCTTGGTTTTATGCTGGGGTTCGCTTTACTGGCAGACAGGCCTGCAATCCACTGACTCACTGTAAATTGATAATGGAATAGAACGCGAGTTGGTTGAGGTGGGGTGCGGCGAAGTGGGTGCAAGCAAGAGGACATCGAATCGAATCGAATCGAATCATTTTACTCTGCTGTGCACGCTTGACTGTGTAGCAATGCTTTTTTGAATTTGCCGCCCGGCACATTATTATTAATTCATATATATATATATATATATATATATATATAGAGGTATCTGTGAGAATTATTCTTTTATAGCCGCAAAATAGTTGGGAGTTTTCTTATGAATTCTCTCATCTACTCTATCCCTTTCTCGAAGTAACATAGCGAATGTGGTGTAAATCATTTTCAGATATTTCGTTTTATTATTTCGCAAAATTAAAACGCTCAACTAATCCGTTATTGTTGAAGAAATCAATAGAATCACCCCCTCTCGCCGAACAGCTTCGCGCAAGTCGCTAGTACGCGCACGGTCGCTACGCGTCGTTGTAGACTATTTTCACTTTTCGCCAGTTTTTTTCGTTGGAATTTCAATCTTTTGCTCTTCACTTTGGAATAGATCAACATTCTCTTCAAAACTAATTATTCACAAAATAACTATCCTACGAATTATTTCGTCTTATCATTAACCAAACGAAACTCTATTAATAACCACGAATCGTCGAATGTTCGTTTACTTTATTTTTCACTCGTATTTCAAGGAACTTATAAACAAAATTCATATTTCGTAAATACTTTTGCGATTTTTTTTTTAACGTTTTCTTTCTTTCTTTAGTGCGTCTTATCAGAGGGAGCAATGTCCAATGATACGGTTAGGTGTTTTAATCACGCGCTCTTATTGGTCCAAAGAGTGAAACGGAACTACACAAAGTGTCTTTGTTGCTTCGGAACGTGATTGGTTGCTTTTTTTTTGGTTCGTTCGCTGGTGTACGATGTTTCTCTCGTTTTCGTTTTACGTTTTAGTTTTTTGGTGTCCGAATTTTTATGAAACGCGTAGCTCGCGTCATTGCAATTTATACATTTGAGGGAGAACTTACATGTGTAACTTAACTAGTATTGCGAGATCTCTGTAGTGGATTCATTCAAGAAATATCGTCTACGAACACTTTAATTTCTATGTCATGAATAAGACGGACATAATATTACTGCCGACGATTAATGCAGCTATTATTATAGAATCTTTCGAAGAAATGTATAAATCTTACAAATACATCCATACGCAATTTTTCTAAATTAGCAGTCGATAGAAGGATAAGTTTACAATCGTCAATTTCTCGCACAAAGAAATTTTATTTCAAATAATTATAATGAAATATCAAAATGCTTGCGTATAGACGTATATATAAATATATATATATGTATATATATATATAAATATATATATATATATATATATATATATATATATATATTTGTAAAGGAAAATAATACATATCTACCATATCCTGCGTGCGTAAAAACCCGTCTACCTCGCGCAATTTGAAAAATAAAGTATATTATTTTTGAATTGTCCCGCTGTTGCTCGACACCGAGATCCAAGCAAGCCTCGCATGTGAAATGCAGGTGGGTCGAGTGCGGCGAAGATTGTCGAGGCCGCCCGATCTACCGCAGACCGGTCCCGATGCGAACTCTAAAAATTCCCGCACCAACAGACCGTATTCCCAACGCTAGCGTGCTGCACGTATGTCGAAACCGCGCGCATACGCGTGTATGCGAGGTTTTCTAACCATAAAATTATGTTGTGTGTTGTGCCCAAGCATAATTTCATTTAAATAAAGTGCACGTTCGTTTTTCCATGTTTTTGTTTATAACTTGGTAATAATTGAACCTTTTCATTAAATAAACTTGACAAATTTATTGTGAAAAGTGTATGAACACCACTTTGGACATGTTGCTAAACGCAACAATGTCATCTCGTGTCAACTAACAATGTGGTTTGAATCTCAGGTGAGTCACTAACTTTAAATTGCATATATACGAATAGATGCTTAAGAGTTGTCCCCCAAGATATTGATTAAAAGTGAAAACGAATATTTTATTTGGTTATTGGAATTTGTATATTTTATAAAATAATATGTAGGGGGAAAGGAAAGAAAGAAATACTACGGGTTTGCCAAGACATTTTTGCGTTTGGGGAAAATATTAATGAAATAATATTAGTAAGAAAGTGCCTTAACGCTCGATTCTATCTTCATCATTTCAAAATCGTGAACGTGTATCATGTTATTGATGGAACATGTGTAACCGCCATAATCGCGTCGCCTGTCAAAAGTATTCAAATATCGCACGCACCGTATCGTCCACCACGTGACAACTGTCAAACACCGATCTAGTTACCTATCTCAGCATGTGTTTTGTTTTGAAACCAGCGCCGCATACATTGAAATCGCAGTATGCCCTGCGCTCGAATACAGTGGACCAGCGGTGCGTTGCGGTGCGGTGCGGTGCGGCGTCGGTGACCGGCATACTGACATTCTCACCGTGGCGTTGCCAGTATTCAGTTGTGCGCTTAGATGTTGGTCGTTTTCACTCTAATGGCAGTACGAACGAACGATGCAGAGTGAGTTGAGTTGGTATTAGACGGCCGGGGTGAGGTGGAGTGCGAACAGGGCTTTACCACGGTTCAACTGTCTTGTTCGTTCGTTCGTTCGTTCGCTGAGTATGTTTATAAAGTTGGCTGTGGAATAGAGTCCGTCCTTCTCGGATTTTGGAGGCTTTTCAATCTTTTGTGATATTTTATTGTATTTGATTTTTGAATTATTGTTCGTTATTATTTTCAAAATAAAGACAAATTTGATTAATATTTGCAATCAATCGAGTTCCAGATTATTTATGTGATTGAATCGTCTTTTCAGCGGCGATTAAGGTTATTTTAGATTTGAAATGGTTTGTCATTAGGTGACATTCCTATATTATTAATGATGTCTATTTTGTTAGCATATGACAGATTCAAAGTAGTATGTAGTGTTTTTCACACACGTGATGGTTACGTTACGTTTAATGAGAGTCTGCTTTCTTTCACGATTACATTGAACACCGTAAGCTATATGCTTATATACATACATACATACATACATACATATATGTACACCACCTAAATAGCGAGTAAAATATCCTGCGCTTTACGGTGACAGTGAGCTTTGTTTGGGGAAATAATTATGTATGTATCGTATATATCATTTTGATTTCTCCGGAAAAAGAATGCAGTCAATATGATGATAACAAGTGATGCGATTGTATTTTATTTACTCGAATGTATTCAGTAATTTTGGTGTTTGTTTATCTGTTCAAATTTTATTATTATTGTTGATATTCTTAGCTGTATATTACACAGATTGATTAGAAATGAAATAGGCTAAGGCGTTATTTAAGTAAAGGAAGGACGCCCGTGACAAAAATGTATGTTTTTTTAAATCGAATTTATAATAGCCTCTACATAATATACCTACATAGTAATATGTAATAGTATCGATTCACTTTTTGAAAAGTGCCGGTCGAAACAAGACTTCAAAATCGAACTACGCATACACCAACGCCACCTACATTACACAGAACTGGCAAGCAGTGCGACAACCTATCTTTTCACTCATATCGCCGTGGTCTTATAATGAGTTAGAACGGGACACCTATATAGTAAGTTGTTGTTGCGTTACCTAGGTAACCGGTTGTGGGCGTAACACATACACACATTGACACATTTATAATAATATACGCATGCGCTATCGTTCTTTCTGTTTTTCTCTCTCTCTCTCTCTCTCTCATCTCTTAAAGCTGTAAATGTGTAATCGGATGATATGTGTTTTTTTTTCTTCGAATAAACATGCTTATATGATTGTATATTTGAATTGTTGTATACCTATGTATGTATTTTTCATTGCTATTTTCATTGAGGCGGCTTTTAGTTGATATACCTACGTATTTCACGTTGGATGAATTAAATGTTTCTGCAAATTTGGATTTATGAAAGCGAAACTAATTCTTTATTTGTTGTCAGTCATTAAATTGATATTTGTACGAAGTCTAAATAAGTTTGTTCATTTATTATTATCATCCTATACCGAATGTATAAACAAGGGAAACTAAATCATAGTTTCTCTAAATTTGGTTTGAATTCTGTGTGAATGTACGCGTATAAAAATAACACATGATTGTTATTTTATGAACAATTATAAGTGAAATATGTATACGAGAGAAAACAATACTCTGAGAATAAGGTGGAATAAATAAATAATGCAAACAATAGATGTTCCTCTTTTGCTTGCACCAGTAGCAGTACTAACATGCCTTACTGTCCAAAATAAACGGCTGCACTTTCGGTAGTATATACTCGAAATAATACTATTTTTTACTATTTACATACGTAACATCACGCCTAATCCCATCAAATGAGGTGGCAGAAAACCCTTCACATTTTTTTACATACTTTTACATCTTTGCAATCTTACGGCATTCAACTTACACTCATGTTCTTGTATTCCTCTTGTTCGCAACTTGTCTTTCATGTAGCTCATTCGCAATCATTTACTCCAAGGACGGCCTTGTATTTTCACACCATTCATCTCTCCCACATAAATCTTTTTTGTTAATCTTTCATTCGACATTCTTTATTGATAACTGGATGTTTATTATCTAATATTCGTGAAGATGTATATAGTACAATATTTACATAGGTAATTATGTATTCACACTCAATAATGACATAAAAACAACATTTGATTCATAACAATTAAGGCTGATTTACACGAAATACATATGAAGCACGCGTCAAAAGAGCACGAGACGTCAAAATAGATCCAAACAGAATAAGTATAATGGGTTTGTTGCGGGAACGGATTTGAGGGGATAAATCCCGGAATGATCGTCTTACGGGACCTAGGGACACCAATGGATGGTCTTAAAATACACTTGTTGAGTTTTCTCGTATTCATATACATGTATGTATGTATGTATGTATGTATGAATGAATGTATGTATGTATGTATGTATGCATGCATGCATCCATCCATCTATCCATCCATGCATGTGAGAGTTTATGATGGTGTTTCTGTGTAGAGTAAAGAAGAACAGAGATATACATACATGTGGTTCCTGGTTTTACTACACTATACGCTAGTATCGACGTCTCCGCAAGTAAATAGTAGTTGTCCTTTGTCCCAACGTCTACAGTGGTAAATTTTATGAGTAACGCCACGTGGTTGGTTGGTTGGTTGGTTAGTTAGTTAGTTAGTTCAACATGCATCGAACAGTGCCGGAATTAGTATAGATATTTAGATAATATGTAGTGGCGGTAATGGAAAAACCGCGAAAACGCTCCATTTCTGTGATTATTGACGTAGCCACAACGTGCTTGATTTGACATGTGAATGCAATATGTAAACAAGCAATAAACAAAATCATAAAAACACATTAGCGAAGAGCACGAGAGGCGACGCCGAGTGGAAGGAGTGACAACGTGATCTGTACCCAATCACATCTCTGAACGCATGCTTCAAATGCTTTTACATTCATTCGATTGCTTTGATTCTGTGGTTTACGCACATATTTAGTAGGTACATATGTACTATAGAGCAATAAATGATATTAGGTAGTCAACTATCATACGATATAAGCGTGTGTGTGTGTGTGTGTGTGTGTGAATGTATGTAACCAACAAACCAAGATTCAACAAAATCGAATAAACGAATAACCCTTTGCACATTTTACTTAATCTTTACGCAAACATTGCGTTCGTTAGCATAGCATAGCATAGCATATCGGAGGCAGGGTAAATGGTTAAGTGAAAAAAGGAGATAAAAATAACTCCAAAACAAATGAATACCTTTTCAGTCTGTAGTAGTACATACAACTGAAGTAAACTAAATACGACGGTTATCAAATAAACAGACGACACCAAGCGAAAGATTCAATGAAAAATTGCGCACGCGCGCAATTCAATAATTCCTGATTGATATTTTTGACAGTCGGAAAACAGAGGCGTAACAAACCGATTTTTATCATCCGCAAGAACAACTGAATTGTTTGTTGCGTAACGCGTCTAGTCTAATACAACGTATAAGTTATAATAAAAATATCGATTTCATATTTGAAATCACAAGGCAAACGGGCCAAGCAAAGCAAAGCAAAGTAAAGCAAAGCGACATGGAATAGTGTTTACATTAGGAGAGAACATTGTAGTACTATCAGCGCGCAACGACTTGCATAGAGTAGGCATAATATGTATATACGGGCGACATCGCCTATCGGCAAACACGCTGGCCGTAACGAAACTCGCCCGTATCGCTCGCTCGCTCGCTCGCTCCCTTACCCGGGCCTCTACGTCTCTGGCGATAAGAGAAAACAGTCGCCATGCGAAGCGCCGCACTCGGTTGGCTGGTGCGCCGACGGGACGCCGAACGAAGCCGATCGCGCCGCGTTTTAGCGTGGCTGGGCAAAAGAAGGCCACGCACGCGATGTGAACTTTTCTCTGGCGAAGGCGACTAGATACTGACGTAGCTCTGAAATGTGCAATCACATAACGGGCGGCCGTGGAATGAAAAATAAAACTGACTGAACAGCGCAGATGTTATTTAACGCAAGTGAAGCTGTGAGGCGCTGCATGTCACTTGTTTGAATGTTGTTCACGTGTTTATTCACTCGTCACATACGATGCACGTGATGCTGTCGTCTTTAATCACATCGATTCTTGATTGTTGCGTTTTTAGATAACTATTTGCAATTCGTTGTTGCACTACATCTCGAAACTGATCTAACATTAGCATACATAAATATCTCATATTCATTTGTTTTATAAATCTTATTACTATATCACCACTCTCTTTGTGCACGCATATGCTATACATTACGTACATACTACATATGAATGTAAAGCCTCTCTTTATATAATATATAATATTGTGTGCTGCTCTGCTTTCATGAATATGCGAGTGTTAAAATATATATATATATATATATATATATAAATATATATTCTTTCTTACATGGGAAATCTGCGTATCTATCGTCAATATTATAATAAACTGAATGTTGAAGTAAGTTTGAGGTTTCTCCAACAGTGCGCCACACGTATATCATGTATGCATGTATGTATGTAGATAGGGTGGTGGTGGTGGTGGTGGTGGTGGTCCTCCCTTATGATGATTGTATGAATGAAACTGTACGTAAATGCAACATTTTGCTGTGGCTAGTGACGTCACCAGTCACCACACACGATTTATGTCCTAATTGCACGCATCGCCGCGAAACAATTGCGAAGCTGAGCCACCTGTAATACTAACAGCTCACATTTCTTACAATTCCATGAATGAAATGGATTGTTGTTTTATGTTTTATTTTCGGGCGACGGTGAGGGAGAGACGAACGCAGGTTGAATTTTCTTTATTATAGAATACGATTTTTATATACATATGTATAATATGTGCCAACATATACTTATGCAATCATAACACAAGTTATTTGGGTGACCAAAGTCTACGCCAAAGTTTGTTTTTAAACAGTTCTATTTTTGCTTTTAAATTATCCTCTCACAAAACTACACACAGCTTCAGTATCTCTCTCTCTCTCTCTCTTTCTCTCTCTCTCTCTTGTATACCCAGCGAGTGAGTGAGGAAATGTGCTCTTAGGTGCTACTCTTTTTCTATTTAATTTTATTTCTAATTTCACATTTCAACTAAAATCTAATCCAAATGCTGTACACCGTCGCAAGGATGACAATTTGCAGTGGATTTTGATGTTGTTTTCATTTTAAACATGTTTTCCCGATAGTTTTTGTCATTTTATTTCAATGATCTGGTGGTGGCGACACGGAAACTGGCACCATAATCAAAATGTTGCCAGTTTAATTTTAGGCTTGTGCTGCTTAGGTACAAATACTCGTACACCACACGTGGATGCGAGCAATATTAACTATAGTCATATTCTTTTTATAGTCGATACAAAATGAAAAACATTTTTAGCAACGCTGATTAATTGTCCTATGTTTGTTGGATCGTCCAAAATTCAGTGGTGGCAGTACGGCGTATGGGTGAGGTGACAGGGGCGCCAACCCCACCACTAAATACAACCAAAGAGCGACAGAGACGAGGAGAACGTGCGTTTGTTTTTGCTCTGTTAGAGTAGAGTAAAAATGGGGCCATACACCGGCGCTCCTCGACGCCCGTCACCATGGTAACCGGAGCCAATGGCGGTATAGCACATATATACACACACACACACACACACCTAGCACTCTACTCTCCAGTATTACATGTTCCATCTCTGTCTTTATGCCAGTAATATAAAGGGGTGCGATTCCGATAACCGCTTTTATGAAACGATAGAGAGAGCAGGCGAGAAAATGAGATGGCACTAGAGAAGAGCGCGCTGATTTTTGAAACGCGAGATCATTATTTCGGGAAGAGCACTTTTGAAGTTAGAAAATAAATACGTACACACACACACACACACGTATATATATATATATATATATATATATATATATATATATATATATATATATATATATATATAAATATAAATATAAATAAATATATTGTGTACTGTAACTACTACATTACATGTGAATAATGTGCTGAAAGAAAGCAAGCCAGTCAATTAGTTAGGCAGCCAAGTGAGAGAACTCGCTTCTCCAAAATGATAATAATGCTTGAAACTTTTAGAAATCCTTCTGTATATTGTTTGCGTGATAATTTCTATTAATTCGATATTTTAAAATATTAGTAACATCCAAACTAAAACATTGCAATATTGACAGACGCAAACGCAGTTTGCTGATTTGCCGCGTGCTAGCGCTGTTCCAAGCCACATCACAGCCTACATGCTCCGACAATATCCGATATCAATACAAGGGGGTTTGCCTTGCCTTGCCTTGCCTTGCTTTGCTATGCTTTGCTTTGCTATACCTTGCCTCTCACAGCTTACTGTTCTAGTGCAGGAGACACAAAAACCCACGTGCTTCTATGCTAATACAATTATTTTATTCACAAGGGGTTGTGAATCTTAAAATAATTGCAATATTATTACGTAAATAATCACTTGACTTATTTCCTTTACCTACTGACTAATATATCAACCTTTACACGGAGTTTATTCATTTAAACTATCTTCTAAATTAGAACTACATACATATATTTATTAGGGAAAGAGGATCCAGAGTTTACGTTTACGTACACTTGATTCAAAAGCATTTTGATTCTTCAAATTCACACGTGGAACTGGATAATGTGTGAATTTGAATGACTAGTAAAAGTATTCACACAGTTAACAACATACATACATACATACATATGTGCATGTACCCATGTGATCATTTAAGGTAATATCGCAACTTTCACTTTCTGCAACCAATCCAAGAACTAACGTGTACTTGTATGTATGTATGTATGTATGTACTACGTAAGAGGTAGCGTACGTATAAGGATATACACTCACATCGCTCTACGACCGCGTGCTGCACGTACATACGTGCACATCTTCGTCTTATGGCGCCAACATACTACACTACACACAGTCCATCCATCCATCCACCCATAGAGTACGTACAATAAAGAATAGAGCATCATTCAATACACGTTTTATCGTATTCGCATCTGAATCGCGCGACTTGCGACTATTCATGAATCCCCCAGTCAGTATTCTGTCAAAACAACACCAACACCGAGGTTTGCGCCGACCGCTATGCCCAGTCTGTCTCGGCGGTCCACGTGGACATCCCTTACCTTCCTTCACGGATAACTTTTTGCTGTTTAACAATGATTCGAAACTTGTCCGGTGTTTCGCGGACTTTTTTTTACTGCACTTTTGCGCAATCGATCTCTACAGAATCTATAGGTCATAAGCAAAAAAAAAAAAAAATATATATATATATATATATATATATATATAAATATTTAGGATACTTTATTATTTGTACTTGTATAGAAACTATTAAACAGTATAATATTGTCGAATCTCCTCTACGGTTATTTAGTTTAAGTATATGACATATGTACGTCACAAGTACGCATGCTTGGAAATCGTATAACGGACGTGTGTAATAGCACGGAACGCGCTCACAACACACCGGGAACGAAATGTCTACGTACGTTTGTACGTTTCTCTTTATTTTATTACTTTAAACGACTCTCTATTTCTCCCCATTCAAGTTATAATATTCGATAAATCTATACTAAATTCAGTTGGTTGCAAAAAATGTATGTTGTAAGAGTATATAGTAATGTCCAGTTTTGTACCTTTCATATTTTAATTAACATTGCATAGTAGTTTCGTATTGGCAAACTTAATTGTTTAAATCAAAATATAGGCATTTCTCGTTCATCAAAGTTTTCATTTCAAAATATATATTTCAATTTTTCGTATTTTGTAGTGCGCGTTGTGTGTTGTTCATGTTCAGAAAGTAGGGTTATTTTTTGTGCTGTCTTAAACGAGCTAAAAAGAGAGGGCATATGACTATCGCATGAGATAGAGAGAACGCTGCCGGGAATTGGCTGCGCTATGCTGTGTACCGGCACCGTCTCCCCGACCCGCCCCTCTTACCCATACACTGCGACAGAGGACGCGATCTCGAATGCCTCATAGTGCAGTACTACAACTTCGCACTTGGTATCTGAAGTTTTCAGAACATTTTCAGGCACTAACAATTATAGTACTTGCCTTTCCAAAGAATTCTACGCTTTACTATATCATTCCAAGTGTTAGAATTTCAGTTTACGTTACAAGACAAGCTATGCTTTACTAAGATATTTTTCAATTTGGTTTAATAGACATAAAAAACGCACATTAAAGATGGTCAATATTTACAAATGCTTCTCGCTTTTTCTCGCACTCAAAAACAAAGGTTCAAGCAGCCGATGGGGATATATTTGCACAAAAATTATTGAAAAGTTTATGTTTTTGTCAAAGTTTCATATTTGATAACAACGTTTATTGTTTGTCTCTCTGTAACTATGGCAACGAGTTACAAGTTATTGAGGTTAGGTACGTTGGTAAAAGCTAGGTGCAATCCGGTTCCTCGGCAAGGCCAATGCGCATGTGGCGGCCGTAGCCCCGTCCAACACATACACACAGGCACACAACTCGAATACTCTATCTATCTGTGTCGTGTGCACTCTGTCGCACCGACGAAACTTCTAATGCGGGTGTTCCTGTCTTGCTCATACAGCACAGTACTACATAGAGAACGGCACGTTAGCTGTTCTATTCAACGTTCTCTCTACCCTCGTACGCTAGCCCGTTCAGCAGGCTATGCAAGTTCAGAGGTACTCAAACGGATTGGGGACGTTGCTATATTATTTATATATCTAAGTTTTTTTGAAGGCTTTAATTTAAGCTGGCTTCACAAATTTTGTCAGTACAGGAAAATATAATTCTGTATTAACTTCTGCGCTAAATCCTTATTTTCCCTTTTCTAATGGAGAAATGTATTTTATTTGTTAGTTTTATACATTTGTACATGCAAATAAATATTTATGATTAGATAAGTGGTTTCGTCTTGGTAAAACATCTAAAATTGCACTAAACAATCAAGTTCTTAATTAACTTGAGCCATTATGATAACAGAGTACATTTTGACGTGCACTTGTTACTGTCGAGCATAAGCGGAACCCCTCTTAGGCTTAGGGGAACATCGAACGTCGACTACCGTCTACCGGCAACGACGTCAGATCGAGTGGGGCCTGCCGACAGAGTAGGGTTCTTCCGCCGCTAGTGAGCACCCTCTACCGTCATACGGTCGCCAATGCTCCTCTAGGGTGGAGCGGAGCACCAACCAACATAAGGAAAATGTACGGGCCCCTCGAAAATAGGAACCGCGTAATCCTGGTCCCATCAGTGGCAGACACCCCATAATTTTCGAGTTTCTGCTCCTATGCTGCAATATTTTATACTAATGAATCTAGTAGGTATTTGAGAAGTTTATGCGCCAAAATGGTACGCAACCCAATATACAAATTGGTAATACATGTTGTAGATACTTTCAAAATGAGATACGTAATGATATGATGAGTAGTCACTTTAAATTGTTTCGATTTTACAACGATATAAATGGGTGGATGATTAGTATCTACATTTATTTCACGTCTGAATCTATTCGATATCTTCAGAACTTTACAATTGAGATATTCAACACAACTTACGCGCATACCGTTACCTAACTACTGTATTTTCGTATTTACATAACAGTTACTGCATTACACAGGGCACAAGAAATGTCTTATAATCTTATTCGCTTCTTTCCTAAAGATGTTGTTATTTATATATATATATATATATATATATATATATATATATATATATATATATATATATATACCTGTTGTCTCTATAGAGGAGGCAATTCTTTCGTTTAAACATGGGCCGGACCGAAAATATATTTGTTACAATATCAAAAATCTTTTACTGTGAAGCCAGGTAAAGCAACTTACTACCTACCTATCCACCTATCTACCTGAATAAACCCAAACCAAGTGGGACTATGGAACAAACACACATACCGTACATTTTGGATTGGCTATACATATTTGTATGTATGTATGTACATACGTACGTTGTACCTACATGTGTATTAATAATTTCTGGTATAAAAAACGCGATTCGCTCGTTATATGTAAAATGAAACGATTTATTTCGTGGGAATTCAATGAAGTACTGCTAGCGGTATCTTAATTGATGATTTATCGATATTGGTTGTGTAAATGATCATACAGCTGCTGCGTGCATCCGAATCTTGTGCTAGTGTTGAGGTCTCATTGATGATTCTGATAATTATTGGTTGGGTGGTAGATTGAGTCATCCATCGCTGGTTTGACGATGTTTTTCTGACGTTGAAGATCTGTTTGGCCGGATGAGGTAGCGTCAGCAACCGGTCGTACATCCGTCGAAGGCCGGTTACTTCTTTCGTTAACTGTTGGAAAGAGAAACAACAGTCGTTTGTGCTTCAAGGTTGTAGATTGAATACACATACGTACATACATACATACATACAAACATACATACATATATGATGAGAGCACCTTGCGCAATTAACCACCGCCAGCCGGTTCTCTACTTCTTTCTACCCTTTTGCATTTAGTTTTCTCTTATTTTTGACATAATCTTGTCTGTTGGGTTATTATAAATTGTTTATAACATCTTCTGTTATTCTTACACTATTTAAATGACTAAATACTACTTGTATAATAAGATATATAAGAAATGATTCATTAATGGTTCTTGATCATTCCCTTTAGGATAAATGAATTGATTCGATATTAAAAATGGTGGTTTTCTTTTCTAGAACTGTGCCATGATGGGTGTACAGGTGACCGCTGGGAAACGCAAGTTGGAGACTGCAGCAACAGCCGGTGGTGATATCCACCCAGCAAAAGCTCCGCGCTGGGAATCTGAGGCCTCAGGCACCGTTGGCCCCGGTCCAGATGACTGCATCGCTAGACTACAAGCCGTCGCGGTGCCCGGTGACGCCTGGCGACCTACCACGCATCCAGGACTGACTACGGCAACAACCATGGGCCCAGTGCTGGGCGCGACTCCGCTTACTGCCACGCTCCTAAGCTCCGACGACTTTGACGACGACGACGATTTTGAAGATGAGCTGTCTGATGATGACCGGGGAACACCGTATCCCTACGATTACCACCCGCCACATCAGACGCCGCACCAACAACGCTATGGCGGCTGGCAGTATTATGCACCTCCGGCGGCGGCGCAGCAAACGATTCGTTGCGAAGAAAATGGTAAGAGTTATTTAGAGTTGGGGGCTGCGCCGGTGCCTGCACCTCCTATGGGAGCTCGAGCCAGGTGCTGTGATGGCCGCACGAGATGGTGCAATGTGCCGTGTTATCGACAGAGACGATTGGCGGTGTTAAATCTATCAATGTGTAAGCTAGCGCGATATAGACAATGTTCGGATCCATCTTTACGGCGTTCTGTGTTGATTTGTAATACGTTACGGCATATAGAACGGGAAATGGAAACGGAGGGACAACAACAACAACAACAACAACAGCAACAACAGCCACATCATCAAAATCATCATCATCATTCGTCGTCAACGCCGTCGTCACCATCTCCGCCGCCACCGACGTCGTCATCGTCTGAACAGTGTTACAATAGTTTTCCGCCGGCACCGCTAACGCCGGTGCCGCAGCCGTTGTCGTTGCGGGGGCCGCCGCAGCCAACGTCCCTTGATCCGTACGAACATAGTTTACGGGAGTTTGCGTCGCCGTCGGGCAGGGCTACACCACATCCGGCTAGTGTGCCGACGGACGCAGACTCGGGTATCGGTGACGACGACGCCGGCCGCTCCATTAACTGGGGCTCGGTGTTGTCGTTGACCTCGCAGACCGATTTGGAGCCCCTAAATAACAACGAACTGTACGCCGAACTGGGGCTGGAGTGGAAAGAGCCGGGCCGTGTTGACGGTGGTGAATGGGATAGTTTTATGCATGTCCTCGTTGGCGGTTCATAGCAACACACATATGAGTGAATCTATGGATCCCTTACTCTGCTCCACTCATTACTCCCCAAACTGCATCTCAGGTTGTGATTCATAATTACTTAGTTAATAATAAATTAATTCGTAAGTAAAGAAATAAATAAATCGAAATAGGACATAAAACTGTGCAGCTCTGCGACATTGTTGACTGTTTTTATTTTTGTAAACATTATATTTAATATATTTGTACATACAATACCTATCATATACATATATATATATATATATAAATATATATATATATATATATATATATATATATATATATATATATATATATATAAATATATATATATATAAATATATATATTGTGTAGCTGTCCAGTCACTGTCGAATTCATAATGGCGCGGACACAATCATTTATTACATTACAAGTTGTACTTATGCAATCAAATCATTTTATTCAATTTCTGCTCAAAAAAAAATTGACAAAAATCAGATCGCTCAAATGCCATGTTTTTAATACATAACATATAATGATAATAAAAAGACAGACAAATTGATTGATTGATTGATTCATTGTGTGACTAGACAGCCATATTCCTTCTTGTACATTCATTGTAAATACGATTGTACATAGTGTATATAAGAGTTATTATTAATTAGGGCTGATTATATATATATATATATATATATATATATATATATATATATATATATATATATATATAATATAATATAAAAACTATTATTATTTACAGATTTATGTATATGCTATATTGAACACAAACGAAAAACATGTCGACAACTATTACATTATTAGGTTGGCAATACCACAAATATATCTCCCAGGGTGCAACGCACATTCAAACAAACAAACAAACAAACCTACCTACCTACCCGGATAAATTGAAATATTGGGGTGAAATGAAACAATCATTCTTATATAAGATTTATTTCGACATGAATAGAAACTAATTTCAATTATTTTGGCGGTTAGATAATTATTTCACTATAACCCATGTGTCTCAAATGTTAAAATACAAAACGTACTTATTACGAGCATTTACATTTTATTATTACAAAATTATTTACCAAAAGTCGAGGTAATTCAAAATTTACAGAAAAAAAAAAAAAAAAAGAAAAAATCAGCGTTACCAATCCTCGCAAATGGCCTATACATGAATGTGGCCCAACTTACGCTGGGAGAAACAAATCTAGTCTTATTTTTACTGAAACCATTATCGGATTGCACAAATCCAAGAACTAGTATTATTTTTGAACGTATTCGTTTTAACAAATATTGAATGATACTTGTTCTATACCGTCCTTTCTTGTGGCAGTGTGATAATGGTTTGAAAAACTAAATAATTATTGTAAGAGTAAGGATTTTACTGATACATCTTGCCATGTCAAATACTTTTTACATTGGAAACGACCGATTATTATTACTGTTATGATTTTGTTGCCATTTATTACTGTAACAAATCTATACCAACCAAATTATTTATACAATCATCATGTGAATGTATATTTCTAATTTTTTGATTTTCTTAAAAGAATACACTATATGGTATTTATATCGTTTTAAATAGTGTGTTGCCAACAACCGTGAGATTTCCATTGCAAACAAAAAGAGTGTTTCTTTTACTACAAATTTACGACGATTAACGGTATTATTTTGTTACAGTTGTATAAATTGTATTGGCGTTATTATAATGCATATTTCAAATGTTGTCTCAAATCAATTGAATTTCGTTTCCTTTTGTGAAAATTTGTGCTCAAAACTTGCAAACCGGAATGGAATTGTGTTTAGTATATAAATACATTGTTGATAAATGTTAATTAAATCGAACCAGAAACTGAAATAATTTAATTTTTTTTCTTATCAAACCTATTCTTTTTAAAAATAACAATGTTCGTGCAGATATTTCGTTTTAATTTTCATTTTTTTTTTATCTGTGATAGTTTTCACTGTAAGCATTGAACGAATTTACAGTTGCGATCCAAAACGTCACTAGATTAAAACCATGATGAAATCACATGTGGTTCTTTGTATGACAATACCGCTCACCAAATCATAAGTAAACTGGTGACGTTTTGGTACTGGTTGGCAGATCATAAAATTGTTATTTAACGTCTTGAAAAAAAAAAAAAAAAACATATATATATATATATGTAATGATCTGTTCACCAGAATACAATTGTAATCAATTTGAAATATTTTTGTTGCGAAACTTATGAATGAATCAAAACAGGTGCAAATCGTACAGGTAAGTTGCCTACCTACCACCCTCTTAACAAATCAAGGGCACAATTTATACTAATAAGGGACGTGTTATTAAATTAATACAACAAAACGGTGCGTTATTTTCTCTGTCTTATGATCAATCAAACAAACAAACAAAATTGCAATTTTATTTGAATATCTTCAAAAAGAACAACGGCAACCGTTTCTGCTTCTTCATTTTCAAGACGAAATATTTTGATAAGATTGCAATGATACTACAAAATAATGAGCCATGCAGTCAATTCATCATGTGGATGAGCGACAAATGAATGCGTGAATTGATTGAAATGAAGCACTCATTGTTTGAATTGTAGAATTAGTTTTTAAGTACTTGTACTTCGTCCCACATCGACGTGAGGTCAATAAAAAAAAAAAGAAACGTACAACACTGATTGTGTGCAAGTAACATGTGATATCATGTAATATGTTAGTTATTAAGGAATAAATCAGTATAAATAATTAATAAAGACATGTACTATGTTATTATGCATTTTTCGTGCCTTCATTCAAAATATAGTTCAGTTAAGTGCATACTATATACATCCCTATAATGAAATTGTTTCAACCAAGAAGCACATTTTAAACCAAAAAATTATCATTTTATTTTTTTTGCATTATACTGCAAATTATTGACGCATTGTGAAGACGTGACATTCTTAAAATTCAGTATAATATATGTATATAATGTTAACAAACAAACATATTCATAATACACGTTTTATTTACACTAAATATACTACATATTCATAAAAGAAATGATTTTATTGTATTACAGCAATTTTATTTTGAAATTGTTCATTTTTGATTCGAATCGCTTGCATTAAATACGGTATCTTTTCGTGGTCTAACAAATGCATCCAAGAGGCTATGCAGACAGGTACCACCGAACAACCACCTGCTTCTATTGTGCGAAACAATAAATGGTAATAAGGTCGCAAAATTTCTCCCCTGGACTTGTAATAAGAAGAATCGCATCCAAAAATAGCAATTCTAAAAGAGAATTTTGGGGTGATTGGTATTAATGAAAAAAAAAAAAAAAAAATATATATATATATATATATATATATATATATATATATATATATATATATATAATTACATATGATTGTCATTTGGAAGTTGTAAATGTTCTAGAAGTGTCGGTTCATCAGTTTCGTAATTAATTCCAATTGGATATCCACCCTTACGCATCACTACTACGTGGTCTGAAATAGAAGAGAAGAGATACACCTGTACATAGAAATAATCGTCAAACGTGGTTAAAACTTACGAAGTAAATGATGTGATCTCGTTGCAACCTTCGTCAAAACATAAGATTTACCACCAAAACCTCTTTCTAGCGCTCCTTTCAGAGGTTCAAATGGGACCCAAGATGAATACACATATTTGTAAACATCTTTTATATAGGTACAATTATGTAATACTTTTGAGTATTCCGGATGTAATGTCGTGAGTGTTTGGTGCAATAAAAGGTAATTTTGACAAGTTTTATAAGAACCTATACGCATGTATAGAATGATTATTATTTATATGTATATTAATAAATACATACACACACACACACACCATCTTCTAAATGTCGTTTGATACATTCACTTTTTAACGCAATTTCTAGAACTTTCGGTATGAAAATATCTAAAATAGCAAGTCGCGTTGCGAATATTATCCAATTGAATTCTCGTTTCGTCTCATAAATACTTTCATTTTCTAATATCCCCTGTCGCACAGATTCCCAATGCAACGGCTTGTATTCAGTACCTTTAATGAACCTGTAATTAAGTCAGACGAATAAATAAATATTTACACATACATACTGCAGAAAGCTGTAACTAAATGAAATAAATTCCAAGCGCTTGTATTCGAAATCAAATTCAAATCTTTATGGCCCAGCGTGGCGATATAGTCCAGAAGTGCATCATTTGTGTATCTCTACAACACACACATACACAAAATTAATGAATATATTATTATATATATATATATATATATATATATATATATATATATATATATATTTTTTTTTTTTATTATTTGATCAAACAACGTACAACTTTAGAAAATTTCTTTAAAATCCACATCGTTTGTTGAAAACCGACATCATTGTGAACAACATGCTCAGCTACCAAATCGAAAAACTCTTTCTGATAATAAAATGATTGATTCGAATTAAATCGATAAGTGAGTTTCGTCAACGTCGTTTCTAAATCGGAGATTTTTAAATCGCGACTGCGATTAATTGTTTTAAATGCCCTTTTGAGCAGCGGTTCGAATTCGTCGCGTGGCTTCAAATCGCAAAGTGACCAAATAATGCTCATCGCCGCGCGTGATTCTAATTCGCGACATTCTTGAATCGCGTTTATCAAAACGGTTATTGTACTTTCGGATAGTTGGTTTTTCGAGGCGTATTGTAACATATCTGATAAATGCTGCGTGTTATCGCGGTCGAGTTTTTGAGTCAATTGCGTCTCGAAAACAATCGGAGACGCGATCAGCAACGCGTCTCCTAACGGTGTCGGTTGGAATTGATTCAGTAAGAAATCTAAAAAGATGATCTGTTGCAGTTTCATGTGGTTGATGTCGTGTCGAACCATTTGTAGTAACATTTGTACAACTGTGCTATTTGATGGGACTCCAATGTAGCTCAAGATTTTTAAAGCTTCGATCACTTCGTTCAGCTCAATTGAACGCATTTGAGTCTTCAAGGAAAGGCAGAGTTTCTTAAAATCGGGGTGAGATAGAATTTCTTTGCGTATCTTATTATTTGTACTGAAATATTTATTTATTTATTTATTTATATATATATATAAATAAAATAGAAAAATTGTCTTAATTAATGAAAAGATATACGCTTACCTATTGTTTTTCTGCACGCTAAATAGCGATCGAAATGCTTGCATTAAATGTTTATTATTCATTATTTTGTGATGTGATGCGACCAGCTCGAAAATATTTCCAGTGGTAGTGGCGTTTTTTAAACCTTGATACAATAGATCTTGGTTTATTGCACCACGAACGAATGAAATATCTACACATATCAATTTTAGATACCGAGGTATTTCTTTTACAATAGACAATGACAAAAGCTACCTTTATTTGTTGAAACAAAGCGAACGGTTTGATGTGAAACGGTATTTGTGTGAACTAAGCTTAATATCTGTAAGAATTTCCGCGCTAGTAACGACATGATTCCAAAGTAATAACAGTAAAGAATTTTAAATTACGCGGCTTTCTTGTATGTTCAGAATGCCGAAGATAGGCTCGGTTCGACTTCTTCAAACATACCAACATAAAAGCTGCAGCAGAAAATGCAAGTGAAATATGTCTGCTTTGTTAAATGACTAGCGTAATTTGTACTGCAAATAATATATATATATATTCAAAATACGTTCCGTGTGATCTGCAATAGTTATTTGTTATCGTTGCTGTGTACACGTGTTATAGAATTCATTCGCGGCGTCAACAATGGACGACTTGGATCAAGAAGATATTCGCTATAAACGACTGGGGTTTAAACCTCAAAAAGAGGTGATTTATAATAAATTACTGCCGTACGCCGATATACTCGACGATGAATCTCTTAAGTTGTATACGGACATCAAAACTAACCTAGTCAAATCGGTTATGTTAAGAGAAATACTACCTGGCTGTGTACTATGGACTTCTAAACTAAATAAGTAGGTTCTATAATATATGTTATTTGATTGTTGCACACTCACAAGCAGTGATTTTTAAATGATATCATTTGAAATTTGTATCGTTACTTGACAGTTTGTAACTCATGCTTACTGTGCACTATTTCACTTGGTTGGTTTAATTTCATTGATGTGAAATTAGCAATAATGCTATTTATTTTCGTATCATCGTTTTTGATCCGTTCATTTTATATATTTTTTTAAATGGGCATGCGGATTGTTAATATATCATTTAATATTATTTATTTATTTATTTATTTAATTGTTACATTCGCATCTTAAAATTTCAACATGTGCTTTGTCATCGGAATAACAATGTTGCCAACTAGATAAATAATACATATATATATATATATATATATATATATATATATATATATATATATATATATATATATATATATATATATATATATATATATATATTTAGCTAAGAAATTTTCAAAAAATGCATGTGCTTAAGTATAGATATGAGTTTTATGTATATGATAGTAAATGTATTAAGCCGATTAATTAATTTATGACAAAAATTTATTTAATTTTTCTAGATATATGAAAATTTACGGACTTAAATTTTCTAAAGAGGATCATATTGCCTTTATAAAACTTATGTATGAGTTAATAACGATTCCGGAATTGGAACCGACACGTGTGAATAAATTTGGAACAACCTTACACCATTTGTTAAAGTTAGTCGCACATTAATTGATGAATAATATAGAATAATAATAATAAGTGTATTTGATGTAGGAAAAAAGATTTGATCGCGCCCAGCGAATTACAGTTACCATGGCGTCCTTTATACGATCTGCGCGAACGAATCATGTCAACGTCGCACACAGATCTAGGAATGTATCGTTACTTTTCATCGTTGGAGAACAATTTGAACCATTTAATTCATGCAGCAAGAATGTAATATGAATACAGAATGAAATAATCATAGTTTTGATCTGGTTGTGGGGGGAGTAGATATTTTCCAGCAGAATCAACGCAAGAGATGTTGGACGAGTGGCGTCCGAAATTATGTCCGTTCGACAACGCAACAATGCTAAAGACTGTTGAATTATTGGAGTGGTTCTTGCCGATTGCGTTACCACCATCACAGGCTCATCTCGGGCACGAGCTGTGGTTCAAAGAGTTTATGGAATTGTGGGAAGTGTTCCATAATGCCCCACCATGGGAGACAGTAAGTGCAATCTGATTAGTGCAGATTATGATGTGATTATATTATATAAAATCTAAATCTATGGATTCTTCGGCACTAGGATATGATGTGGTTGATGGCTCGCCTGTCCACATATAATGTAGGCTATATTAACTGGGAGCCTTACATGCCATTAATGTTTACTCGGTTTGTACGTTGCTTAGATTTACCGGTTGCATACCGTTCAAAGCAATCGCCTAAACACCATAAAATCGAAACAACGTCGATCGCGATGTGGATCGCATATACAATCGGTGAAAATAGTTCCACACTGAACTATCTAGAAAAATTCATGCAAACCCTCGAGTCGTATTACCACCCGGCGAACACCGGCCGCTGGGGCACCAAGCTCCGTGAATTGTTTTCAAAATTGCCGCTGTATTTCGTGCAGCGCGTTCATCGCGAACGCTACAAGAAACCGAGTTGGGAAACGCAAACGCCGGATGGTTTTAAGATAACCGACCAAGATATCGACAGATTCGTAGCAATCATGCAACCGATAGTCATGCAAGCGATATACTCGCTGCAGGGAACTGCCGAAGTGAGCGTGGCCTTGCAACATCTGGCGACCCTCCGTCCGAATATCATCGTCCCGTTAGTCTTGGATAAAATCTACTCCACGCTCGACTCTCTCACCGAGCCGCATAAGTTGACATCCGCGATGCAGTGCCTAGTGGCGGTTGCCCGTCCCATGGTGCAGGGCCCCAAGTACTCCTATCCAGAGGGCCCCACTCACGTAATGCCACTTCTAATGTCCCTACTGCCGGGAATCGATCCGAACGACTTTCGCAAATGTTTCTTCACTTTTCAATTCTTCACTACGTTCATATCGATGATTCCTCTGGTCGATTCATCGACCGCGAGTGAACATTGGAAGGACTTGACCGAAGAGGAGCATACTGTGTGTTTGGCAACGGCTGGCATGGAGGATTTTGTCCTACAGTGTTTCGATAACGTGTTGATGTTGATTGAGAACAGCTCGTTGGAGATGACGCGTTTGGAGCAGGTGGACGTGGAGAAATGTAGCGAATTAGAAGCACTGATTCAGAGTGTGCTGAACTCTATTAGTAGAGTCATTGCAACTCAATCATCTTTATCAATTTTCAAGGTCGGTCGGTCAATCGATCGTATTGTATTATTAGTTTATTATTATTATCAAGCATTTGTTTTGTTTTGTTTTTTATTATTAGTCAACGCTAAGAAAGTTATATACTTTCGTAACCGAGCACATTCTGGAGACCAAAGTCTCGGGACAAATGCTTGCAATTATATGCCGATCATTCACACATGTGAACCCTGAGGATACGCTAAAGGTATTGTTGCCACATCTATGCGATCGCATTAATCAATTATTGGGCGACGGCGACGAAATACAAAAAGATGAAAATTTGGACAATGAACTATTATATAATTTGCTGATTTTATCTGCGGTATATTGCGTACAGATAACTAGAAGTTACAGTATAATATTTTGAAATTGTTTTATTATTATTTTTATTAGATGATATATTGCGCAGGCAGTGCACTGTTACCTTATATAGACCGTCTAACCAATATTTTAGACCGTACGCTACATCTAACATGTTACCAAGGTAGTGTTATGGCTGGTCGGTTGCTAAATCAACTGCTAAACTGTCTAACCGTAATCCAACCGCTGGAATACCGCAGCGTACCGCCACCGTTTAATCAACCAATCAAAGAGCATCTGTCTATTCGGTAAACATTCTAAATTCTAATTCAAATATCAACAAAACAAATGAGTATCACAAGATCAATCGGTTACAGCGATTGGGGTAAACCAGGAAACATTCACAATTTAGGTTTGACATGGTATCAACCAGGTGAAGCCGAAATGAGCACCGTTCAAATGTTACTTAATCGGTATCTACCGGTGGAGATTGACCGTTTAAATAAATATATCGATGGCAGCGTACCGCTGGCAAAGGAGGAACTTCGGCGATCGCTGCAGATTGTGTATGCAGCACTTGGTGCACAAACCATGCTTCCAATGTGGGACGAACCAACCGTACAATTGTAATTGCTTCTTTATTTCTTCTTTACGACCATGTAATGTTTTTACATGGAGATGGAGATTTTTTTTTTTTTTTTTTTTTTGGGCTTTTCTTCTTTCAGAGTGGATTCGAAATTGGAACCGTGGCCGTTCGAAATGTTCATTGGATTACAACAGCGAGTCACAATGCCCGATGGTAGTAATGTCCGACAAGTTTTAACAGATGTAATACACAGATTACAACATAAAATGTTACAGTCCGCCGAAGATGATGTTAAGAGTTTGTTTGTTATTATTTTGGTTAGTTTGTTTGTTTTCTAATTTATGTAACTGTAATTATATTTGCGAAAATCTATCGTCCTGTATCTTGAATAGATTTGGGATTCGTTGTTAATGACCAAATTGCGCGGTCGCAATTTCGAGTCACACTGGAAAAACTTCCACTCAATAAAGAAAGTGATGGAAGATCGTCTCCATGGCAATAAAACCCATTTCCGTCAACTCCTAATAGACCGCGTTATGCTGCAGCAGGAGTTTCGTACAGAGACACGAACCTGCATGTTCACCGAAACACATCGGAGGATAATTGTAGACTTATACATTTTAAGCACGAGTCATTATAGCGAGGTATTTATTTTCAAATAAATATAAATATATTTCTTTCATAAAAATCGTTCTAGGTTCGTATTAAAGCTCAAATGAAACTGTTCGCTGCCATTGAAGCATTTCCTCATTCGTATACCGTATTAACGTCTCACTTAAAGACGACACTGCAAGTGGACACCAATCAGAACCATGAACAGTTTAAAGGATGTTTATACGTTTTGCTCGGCCCTAAAAGCACTCCTATCGTAATCCGACACGATTGGAATTTTGTACGTGATATCTGGCCACTGTTAATCCAGGCGAAACCGTCCGAGAAGCCATCCGTTATCAATCTGATATCGTGTCTTGTTGACACGGTGCACAAACATTTTCCGACTATTTCGGTCAAGGTTCAAATGCCACAAACATGCTTGGATGCAGCGGCTGTCCTAGCGGAGAACGCGCCTTTCTTGGGAAAGACGATTGTCGATGAAGGAGAAGAAACGCTTCGAGTGGTTAGCCAGAAGAATCAGGACGTGTACCAGGCGTTGATGGACGATTTGTTGCAGATTATTTTACAAGGGAATTTGTAAGTTATTTAGTTATTTATTTATTTATTTATATTTACGTACGTTTTTGTTCTCTCAGTTTTATCAAATGAAATGTTGTATTTGTAGACATTGGCGTTACCACACAATGGCGCTAAGTTTCATTCGCGATTTAGTCCATCCGGATGTCAAATACAGCGAAGACATAGTGCATTATATCTTGCAAACGCTAGTGCACGATTCTTTAGAATTACGCAAAATTGCAATCCGCATAACGATGTACATCCTCAAGCAACATAAACAATCCCAGATGAAAATCAAAATAGACCCGTACAGTTTCTTAGCCATCGCAGGCAAATCGTCCAGGTCAAACGAAATAGCGCCGGGGCCCCGACCGGACAACAATTGGGTGCAATATAAAAGTGAAACACGACCCCGAACGGACGCCGAATGGAATCAAATGCGATTCATACACAAACCGTATCACGGTTATTATTGCTGGCCCCAAACTGTCGAACTGTACGCTCCTGTGAGTGAACAGCCAAAAATCGATCGTACCGAAGCCGAACTGCCGGTCCAAGAACGCCACATAAGGGCGTTCTTTTCTAACCAACACAATGTGGATCGAATCATCGGCTTCCTATCGATGGAAGAGAAAAAGGGCAAGGACAAATTCAATGGCTATCGATTTGCTATGTTTAAGAACTTATTCCGTAATCATGGTGACGCGCACTTGCACCTATTTCTGCCCCATTTGCAGCGTTTAGTTTTAAGCAAGGAGGAGCACGACCAACGGTGTGCGGCCGAGATCATCGCGGCGGTGATTCGCGGATCAAAACATTGGCCTTTTGACAAGTGCGACCGTCTTTGGGCCGTTTTGACGCCTCTGATCAGAACGGCACTGGCCAACATGACCGTAGAAACCGTTTCGGATTGGGGCGTCTGTTTTGCGACCGCATCCGAAGGCCGGGACCCTAATCGGCTCCACTGGCTTTATGAGCTTCTAATGGAAGATCCGCTACGAGATGAAGCTTCATTCCTTGAATGCGGACGTCTGTATACCTTACAAGGCGCGTTAAATCAACAAATGTGGCGTGTGACGGAACTAAATCAACGTTTGTATACCTATTTGCTAAACCATCTGGACCATTCCTTTCAAAATGTCCGGGAACGGATTAGTTCGGTGTTGGCGAACATGTTTGAAGTTGACATTCAGTTTCCGAATGAAAATATGAGACGTGCGTCACGCGTGACCGATTTTATGAATCAATTAATGCCCAAGTTAAATGTCTTATTTGTTGCTGGCTTTAAAGATGTTAGCCATCATGACGTCGCCATTGATCAAACGACGAATATGTTGAATCAAGTCAAGTTAACGGACGATCACAAGGATGTGTCCATTCGATTATTCAAAACTGGTAAGTTATTTAATGTTTCTACTTGATCCATGTTTAATAATTCAGCAATATCAGCTTGTAAGTGGGTCATCAGCAGTATAAGTCGTGCGAATTACGGTGCCCTCTCGGATTACTACCGCCTGTTTCCATTAGCGTGTTTATTGCAATCCTACGAAGCTGATGAAGAATTAAGTCTTATTTGTGCCTCGTTTTTGGGAATACTGTCACAGTCGTTACATTTGCTGCCGCACGTGGAAACTGCGTTGGTAGCCATCGCTTCGGCGGCGGACAGCGCCTCCTGGAGCGCACGTGTCGCTTGTACTGAATTTATCCAGGTGTTTGTGTTTCACAATATGGCCACCGTTTACAGCAATGACCAGTGGGTTGTACAGGTACACAAATCAATTTCATATTAATGAAAATAAATCAAAAGATATCTGGTTAGTTATTTGAACATTTGACAACCATGCCTTGGTTGGTACGATATATGAACGTTTTTTGAAAAATATTTTCTAATTAAAAAATTATTTATATATATATATATATATATATATATATATATATATATATATATATATATATATATATATATATATATATATATATATATATCTTTGAGTAGGTTAAGAGTATTGTCCTGAAGCTCTTGGAAGATGAACAACCTGAAGTGCGCCAAGTGGCCAGTCAAGTTCTGGGAGGATTGTTACATTGCCAATTCATACCATCTTCGAAGGAACTGTTGGTATGTTTGTGTTTTTCTATAATATATATTGTGTTAAAGAGTTAAATTCGTGTGTCCGTTATATAACAGGATACATTCAAACAAAAAGCGAAAACTAAGTTAAAGCGTCAAAACGACGTAAGCAACGCGAATGTGCGGCCCTACTCAGCAAATTCAATTCGAATTCGGCACGCTGGGGTTCTTGGTTTATGCACCTTCATCAACGCGCATCCTTACGATGTTCCGGACTACCTGCCGGAGGTGTTTCTCGAACTCGGGGCTCACCTGAACGATCCACTACCTATTCCGGTAAGTGTTTCTCTATTGTTGTATTGTATATATTTTTATATATAATTTAATAATAATAATAATATCTTAAAAAGACTACGATACGTAAAACATTGGGCGATTTCAAACGCACGCACCATGATAACTGGGAGGTGCATCAACTCAAATTTACCGAGGTGGAACTGTCTGTTTTGAGCGATTTAACCGTGCCGCCCTCTTATTACGCTTAAGATAAGATCGTTTTGTTTTTTTTTTTTTAAATAAATTTTATTTCAATTGGTAATTGTTTAATATAATAATGAATCTATATTTTTGTATACTGAATCATTCGATCAAGTTTATAACGAATTGTGTCATTCCATTTATAATTGTTCGACATTTTAGTTGATAATTTATATTTTGTTCAATGGTACAACCTTTCTTAGGAAAAATGTGGATGGTGAGCATGAATTTATTTGCTATATTGTACAAAACAATAATTGTTGATTTAAGTAGGTACCTCAGGTCAGGTGAAATCGTTTTTATCGTTTCGGTTTTGGTTTAAATACGGTAGATTCTTCTAATTATAAACGATAGTTTTAGTATTTTTAAACAAATCGTGATCGTCATTTAAATGAAATATTATATTTATGCTTAGGAATATGATTTCATTTTGCAGAATTCTGTTTTATGATCATCATTAATGATTAATGTGTTCTGTAATGTTGTTTAATATACAGATTTTTAAAGTATTTATTTTGTAGCCCCCCCCCCCCCCATATCTCCTACCAAAATAAAATTGTAGATTATTTTATGCAGACGTGTAGTATGTGTTGAATAACAAACAATTCGTATAAAATATTTCTTTTATTATTTACTGTAATTACATTTGATTCAATTCATCCAACAAACTCTTACATTTGCTCTTTAATATTTTAACACTTTCCACAAATAGAACATCTGGTTTCATCGCTCCGACAGATTCGACTGTAACTGTAAACACAACAACATTCAAATTCACTGTTCCAAAAAGCTTCGGTGCTTTACTTACAAATGAAATGGTCCCTTATTTTCGACATTACAACAGAATCTTTCAAATCCTCGCATCTGAAGATGTTTCGGCTTGAGGTGTCGTACCGAGGATTGTTTACAACGGCTATCTTTTGCCCATCGGGTAAACGTTTGATTCCGATAACACCTGGCGAAAAAGCGCGTTGCAACCGTTCCGCTTGTTCATCTTTCACATCTCTGCTTAGCTTTATATCGGGAAGGAGTCGGTACGACGCCGTCGCTAATTCATATTATATAATAAATAAATTGATGAAATCGCATTTAGTTGGTTAGGTTATACTCACCGACCGGTTGGAATTTCGCGTGATCCCTGCCGATTCCCTTAACCGCAACCAACTTCAGATCCAATTCATGGCCCGGTCGCATTTTAGCGATTAAAATGTCTTCATGAATCGGGCCCACGTCGACTTCTTTATATATTGATGCTTGATCACCGATTGGCAACCATTTTATATGCTTACTGTAAACTATTTCAAATCAAATAGCTATTAGTATATAGCACATTAAATAAGAGATCTATTTTGATTACCATTATTATTATTATACATATCGTCAACCCTGGTCGACTCATTTTGTGATTCTTTATTCCAAGTACACTTAATTTTCAACTCATACTCTAGTGTATCCCTTTCGCTCCCTTCCGCGACCCCCTCGGGTCGGAATTCAAATTGTCGGGGATCCGCTTTTAAGGGGATCAGTCCTAATCGATGCACCAAAACTTCGTCTTGTATGATTGAAGTATTGTTGTAAACAAATACTTTTTCGATCGCCATACTTGGCACGTCGCTTAACATCAGACGGCGGAACGCATTCGCGATGAACGGATGCAATCCTATTAAATCGAACTCCATTTCGAATTCGTCGTAGCGAATGATTACGATTTGGAAGTTTTTGCGGAATGTTTTGATGTCCCATACATCATCGAATATCGTTGGGGTATTCGGTACATTCTAGAACCAAGAGGTTTTGGTTTCAAATCGTTTTACTAGTCACATTACACATTACATACTTGGGTAATTGTTTGCTCGTTTAAAATTATTCTGGGTTTTTCGTCGTTTACTTTTGGCATTTTTAAGTTTATAACCATAAAATACCTCCACGAGGAGGCGTACACAACTTTTAGTGCTTTTCCTAACGCCAGCTCTGGTAACGTTGCTCTATATGATCTAGTTGGTTACACTGAACACTGAACCACGCAACATCATATACGATATAATAAATGTAATCACTTTGATTCAAAACAATAATGAAGGGGGATAAACACGATTGTTTAGCTTGTAAGGTAATTTCAATAGGTTGTTTACTCGGACTAGGATGCTATATGTTTAAATTAGGTATTACAAGTACACGTAAATCTAAAATGACGTACAATGCGTTAGGGACAGGTATACTAATTGCACGCGTGCCACTAGTAGACAACAATTATATTTATATATTTTTATTGTTGCCCTAGGATTGCTTGGTTTAGGAATCGGTGAAATATTTAATGTTTCGCCGTTCCGAAAGAAAACAATAGATTGAATCAGAAGATTGATTTTTA
This sequence comes from Nebria salina, assembly GCA_944039245.1. Lineage (NCBI taxonomy): Eukaryota > Metazoa > Arthropoda > Insecta > Coleoptera > Carabidae > Nebria > Nebria salina. The sequence goes on from OX063271.1 coordinate 16,500,239, forward strand.
TTCAAGATTGGTATATTTTTTTATGTATATATGTTTGTATTAATAAGAGATTGATTTTATCTTCCGACTTGGCCTATCTTTGTGTCTGTTTTTGGATTCGCAGTTACTGACTGTACAGCAACAATCAATTCGTTTATATTTGTTTGCAGTAGTCGCTGGTTTTGAATGTATAATAATCGTAAAATCTTTGCCGCATGATTTAACGCATTATCCCCCAAATCGAAACCTAAATTAGCGTCTTGGAACAGAAACGGTGTGCCCTAAAATCGAATCATTTACGATTCAATCGTTTTTAGCCTTTTAGCGGGTTACTTACTGTAACGATAATTTGTTCTGGATGCGCCAGCGCTTCTGGATTTAAGCGTTTCGAAACTACTTTGCGTACTGCTCGTAATGTCATTAAATGGTCTGGGTGTTGTGATATTTTTAGTATTTTCGCTAGCGCGTTCACACCATTCTTAAAGTCTGCACTGATAACTAAGAAAAAGATATATTTATTACTAATGAAAGCACTGAATTAATAAATGCTTCAAACTTACAGTCTAAATTATCTAACGCGTTAACAGTCACAACATTCGGCGCACTAATTCTAGGCACCTCTGGTTCTTTTTTATATTTCTCCTCTGTAAATAAACAAACAAACAAACAAAGAAACATTGGGAACCTAATGAAAATAGTTGTGTGCATGACTATAATTACTGTGATCGGCATATTCTAATCGGACCGCAAATGCTAAAAGCCACTGCAATTCCTCTTTGGCGATACTGGATTGAATGGGGCACATAATATCAGTTTTATACTTGTCGAAAGCATTTTGCCAGTCATCCGATTGGATGTTTCGGAGTCCTTGTCGATCGTCAATTTTGTAGTGACGAATTTTCTGGTCTTCCAACCATAAAACAATACTTCGGTACTCGTTTTCGTCTGTTAATTTACCAAAAAAAAAAAATATATATATTCATTTCTGTATTAGGTATGTTATGGGCGACGAAATTAAACCGATGCTTCTTACTATTTATGTTGACATTTTCATAAGCGGGGTAATCAAGCGCTTGTAACTTTCGTTTGAACATGATAGACACAAATATTTAATGTAATTGCTGTTCAATTACCTAGTGCAAGTTGAGTATTTGACAACGCAACACTACCTAATATTATTTTATTTACTTTTTACTGGCAACATGGAAATTATTACATTATCACATAGTTGGCAATATATTGGACGAGTTGCTGTAGCAAAATTAAGATACATTCAGGTAAAATATTTTCGCGTTTTCTTATACTTTTAGTGCCTAGATCACAACTCGATTAATCTTCGGTACCTAGGTATTTGAACCGATTTGAAAACTGATATTTTACATATTGTAGAAAGTATAGTAGTTTCTATATATTGCTTTTTGGTAAATAATTTATTACAACTTATATTTACACACTTTTACAAACACACACACACACATAAATTCTTTATTATTATTTATTAATTAGGAGAATCTTGAAAGGAAGACGTAGAGGCGTATAATTCGCAAAAAAAATATTTTTGGGAGTGTACAGCAAGGAACAGTTATACATTTGTCCACTTGACGCAGGCGCAGTCAGCGCAGTTCAGCGACGTCGACTGTTTGAGCCATAGATAAATTCACAGTGTTCTAAATAATTTTCCGTGTTTTCGCGTTTCTTTCAGTGAACTTTTAGTTTGAAATTAATTTCGAATAATTTTCGATAGAATGTGAGTAATTGTGTGTAAATTTTGATTAAATGTTTTAGATATATTTAGTTGATAAGTGCCACGACTGCAAAGTAATGCCGGCATGATGCCATACCATAGCCAAGTTGTCAATTGATGATTTACCCAATTGAGTTAATGATTAAATCGGAATTTCATAGATAATGGGGATAATGCATATACATCATTTTTGTTTGCTGCTTAATAATAAATGTTCGACATGTAACAGCTACTAACTACGATGGACCTCCAAAGTGGTGTTGTATGCGCACTGGTGTTCGTGGCGTCTGCTGTCCTACTTCTGTTGATTTCGAAGTTCGGGATGCGTGAAAAGAGCTACGAAGAAGCCCTAGCTGAACAACGATTGCTCACCAGTGGCCTCTTGGGTCCGCAACACCGGCCCAAAGCAAAGGAGAAGAAAACGAAAAAGGCCATCAAGAAAGTTAAAGAAAGGGCACCGTCTGCACCACCAGCGGTTGAGACCTCCACCGAGGAGTCTGAGACAGCAGATGGAGCTGAGCTCACGTTGAAGCATCATGTTGAATTTGAAGATCCGACGGTTTTAGAATCGGCACAGACAAACAATAATAAGGTGGGCAAAGTTTTTTCTACAAAATCTATTTATCATGTTCGATGAGTAAAAACGTCTAATTATATGTGTATTTTAATATCAAAATACTGATTGTTAACATGTGAGTGCAATGGGTAATCTGCCACCTTTTGCGATGGGATGAAGTTGGCATATATATATATATATATATATATATATATATATATATATATATATTTTTGAATTAAATATAACGTTTTTATTATATAATATATAACAAAGCACTATATTTACCTGCAGAAACGTGCAAAGAAAGAAAAAGTGAAACCTATTCTAGTCAATAAAGATAAATCGCCTGTGCACGAAGTGGATTTGTTTAAAAATCAATCGTCTACAAATCATTTTGAACAAATTCATCCGAAAGATGATTTCGAATTGTTGTCGTTAAACGTAAGTGAAATATGGATACAAAATACCAAAAAACCAACAAACAAATGTCTTGTTTTATATATATGTGTCTATTTTTCAAAAATCAGCATCATAGAGAGGAACCACTTGTGGTTGAATCAGAAGTAAAACCCAAGAAATCAAAACAAGATGAATCAAAAGTCCAAGGCAAGCCCAAGGAGAAAAAGCAATCAGTGATTGAGAAGAAGTCTGCCTGCACTGCAGTGGCGCCCCTCAAGGAATCAACAGTCCCAGAGCAGCAAGTTATTCCGAAAGTCCAGCAGCAACAGCAAGTAAACGGTGTTAAGGACAAGAAGAAGAAAAAGTCCGAGTTTAACACGCTGCAACAACTGAGTTAGTTAGATCGAAATGTTTTTCTGTTTACAATGTATAATAATTGAAAAATAATTGTTTCTAAAGCTGCTGGTGATAAACATGATGTGAACGTGAGCTTATTAGTAGCACTGGTCCGTAAATCCGATTTATCTCGTAGTGAAATCCAAATATTGATTGATCTGTTGTTAAACAAGCAGCATGAGGCGCCAGCCGTCATTGATGAATGGAGTGAGGTAAGTTCGACGTTTTTTTTTTTTTTTTTCTTTTTAAATGAATGATTTCTATTATTCGAACAAGAGTATGTATGAGTGCAGATCCCTCTAGTCTAAATAAACTATTATTCAAATCGGGCATAAATCCATAAAACATTTCGATTTAATTTGATTTGATGCTAATGTGTCTCTTAGAAAGTGCAATTATCTAATTCGGAAATGGTTTGTAAGTGGGTAAGTCCATCCGAAAATCGCATGCAGCTTAGTTGAAAACGAATCGACAGCCCCAGTAAACTGGTTTGTTTAACTTCGCAGGGTCGTGCAGACCCCGTCCAGAAACTCAAGAAGCAACTGGCAGAGAAAGAACGTGCACTCGCTGAAGAACAGGAAGCCGTCGTCTCCGCGCAAGCAAAACTACGTGAACTGCGTGCAGAACTAAACCAGGAACGCAGCCGTAACACACAAAACTGTCGTAACTTGGAAGAATCCCTTCTGGCGAAGCGCACAGAAGTCCAGTCAGTCACTGCACGGATGCTCGCGCAAGGCCAACAATGCCAGCAGCTGCAAGTTCAATTGAATGAAGAAATGGTTAAGATGCGCGCGATGGCAGATGATTTGAAAGCAATGCAGATTCAACGGCAACAGTTGGATATGCATATTAATCAGAAACAGGAAGCGGAAGCCTCGTTTCAGTCGCAGTTAGGTCAGTTACGATCCGAGCTGCAAGAGACGCAAGCACTCAATGGACAATTAAACATGGATTTGAGAACTATCCGCGAGAAGACTCACGCAGAGAAAGAAATGCTGCATGAACGTATCCGGCAGATTGAAACACAGGCAGTTCATTATAAAAACGAATCGGATCAAAAACAAGATTTGTTGATGCAACTCGAGGTAAGCAACGAACGAAACGAACACAATGCAGTTTAGCATAGCGTTTAAATTAACTATACAGCTACCTTCTTTCATCCACCTGGTGGTTAGGATTCTCGACGGATGTTCAGCGAACTGGAACACCGTTTCAGCGTGACCCATCGGAATGAAAACGAATTGAAAATGTTGTGTCAACAGCATCTGGACGAAGCAAGGCGCCATGATATTTCTGCGACGAAAACGCATGATGATATCGCCGCCTTGCAATCGGAAATTAATCGATTGACCGTGTTGAACCAATCGCAGGACGCCGACAACAAAAGAATCATTGCTGATGTAAGTTTGGCACTTGAGCTCCTCCCCCTAGGGTTGTTGTTGTTGTCGTTGTTGTCTAACTGAACACATTTCTTTCTAGCTGCAAGATCAATTGTTATCCATTCAAGCGGGTGGCGGCGAGGACAAAACGAAAGATGTTGAAATCCGGAATTTGCACAACGAAGTATCTTCGCTACGTGGGATGTTGGCGCTACGGGAAGCAGATCTTAATGTCGAACTTGATAACAAGAAGAAAATGCTTCAAGAACTGCAGGGCGAATTGACGGCACAGAAATCTAAGAATGATGTAAGTTTCGATTTTTTATTATACGAATTTTGTTTTATTTCAGTTTATTTTTCTTTTTCGTTTGTATTTTCAATCAAATTAGGAATTGAGAAAAAAGAATTGGAGAATTATGGACGCGTTAAGCGATACGGAAAACGCGTTACGGAAAGAAATTGGTAGTAACATTAATAAAGATGGAAATGATGTAAGTTTAAATCATGATATGATTTTGCTTCTTTTGTGGGGTTTAAAATGATTTCAAACTGCGTAGGACATCATCATAAATAAAACAAAAACATGATTCAAATGCGTTGTTACAATTAGCTGGTAATTTTAGATCGCCGCCAAGAAATTACACACCGACGAGCACGCCAAGTATAAATCATTACTCCTGCGGCTATTCCCCGATATCGCTATCGCCGACTCGGACAACTGGTTGACGGAAACCGAAAAGCGTATAAAAACCTACGTAACCGAGTTACAAATGGTTCACCGTGACACCGAAGAAGTGGAACGGCTACAGATGGAGCTGAGAAAGTATAGGACAATCATCGATGATACGGTATGTTTAATTAAAATGATTAATTCGTTGATGAAATTCATCTATTGTTGATCTGTCAGGAATCATCACTGAAACAAATCCAATCCGAAGTTGGCAATGAAGAATCTAAATGGCGGCAGCAGTTAGACGAAAAGGAATTGGAGATTGGTCAGTTGAAGGAATATCATAGGACACAGGTTTGTTCTGTGTTTTATATACATAGCGCTTTTCAGAGAGAGAGAGAGAGAGAGAGTGTGTGTATGTGTGTGTGTGTATGCATGTATGTATGTATGTATGTGGAAATTTTAACAGACGCATTTCATGAGCTGATTGTTTTTATTATTGCGTATCGATGATTTTTGATTTTGTTTTTTTTTTGTGTTGGTTGGTGTGCATGTTTAAAAGAGCACGTCCCCCGATGCTCACGGTGTTCGGTTCGCGTTTGAGTGCATTGAGAAATCGTTGCCCAGCATTATCAAACAGGTAAACGAACCGAAATATGCGCTTTTGTTGCCAAAATCTGTGTGTGATGTATGTGATGTGGCTTGAAACCTTCGCTGCCCAAGCGCCATTTTGTTGTTTATATATTTTATTTGTGTGAATCGTTGTTAAAATAATTCTGAGTTTTTACAGTTGCAAATGCAATTAGACGAGCTGACTGAACAACTAAAGGCGGAGCGCCACGCACGGACTGTTCTATCAGAGAAGTCATCAGCGGACGAACAGATGGTAGAGGTGAGTGGTTTACTGTCAAGTGACATTGTTGAAATGTGGAGATTTATTTTTGATTTGTTGATCAGGAAAAATGTCGACTAGCCGATAATTTAGTTCGTGAGCAGAAAAGAAGTCAAGACCTTAGTGAAGAAATTCAGCGCTTAAAAACGTTAACGGATTCCCAACTTATCAAGGTAAATTAATCATCAACTCATCACCACATCACCACTTACGGTTTGATGGGAATAAGAATGTCGAATATGTATAAATAAATGGATTCTCATTGTTTTTGCAGGCAGTGCACAACCACACAGCAAATGGAACCACATTAGAAATGTCGTCAGATGTAAGTCTTATTTTTTTTAAATACGTATATTGAATGATGAATCTATAATAATTTCACCTTACATATTTATTTTGATACTAAATACGCTTTTATTTTGTTTTAAATGAATTGTGCTAATCCTAACCTCACTTTTAACATAACGCAGTTACCAACCACGACTAGTTCCAATTCTCCGACATCTAAACCACGTAATAAAAAGAAAAAGGTACATGTATTTCTTAACAATGTTCTGCTGTATTTGTAAATATAGGAAGCGATTTTTATTCAGCTTATCAGGCCGTTACTCATACGTTGAATCGAATTATTTTGCGATATAATTCGTGAAATTATCAACAACTAAACCACGATAATTTAGGATTGGTATTTTGTTTTCATTAACTCTTAATTCAATAAATAGCTCATTGTAACTACAAATAACATTGATAGTGTGCTTATAGTATAGCATAGTAAATGTCCGAAAAATGAAGTGCCTTGAACTGAATTTCAAGGATATAGCACGATATAGAATTTTGCAAAATGTTGCGTTGCCACTAGACATTCCTAGAATGTATTTATGATATAAAATCATTTTTTAATAACTTTTTATTCCAACGCTTAACAGAAGAACCAAAAGTGCTTTTCTATTATAAATACATCCTTGCCAATTCAACGTGTTGCAAAATTCTTCCGCTGTATCCTTGAAATTCAACTTTTACCAAAACTACTTCATTTTTCGACCATTTACACAATGTAGCTATAATCTCATATTGCTGTGTCCTGGCTTTGAAAAGTAATAGGAGTTGCCGGAATATTCTCTCTTCATTGCCCAGTGCTCTATTTGTGAACGAAATCAACAACTTCGTCATTGGTCATTACGCCAACGATAATTTCGTTCACGAATTTCATTTTCGGTGATGTCGTACTAAAGTAAAAATGCATGCAAGGTAACCAATTAAATGATTATTCGGTTTGTGTGAGAATGAAGCTTTAGATATTTTTCTTCTGTACACATTCGCGTAGAATTTTAGTTGTAAATGATATAAATAAGTTATTCTATATTTTACGCTGTAGACCATTTGAGTTGTATATATTTATATATTTTTTTCTTTCTTTCTATGTACCAGGCGGCCACCGGAAATTAGCACAAATGTGAACTCTAATGATGTTAAAAAAGTGGTTTAAACGAGTGAATTGTGTTCTATTGAGTGCTTTTTTTTTTTCAAATATACACTATATATTTATTATACTGCGCTTTATGAGTAATTTATAATAATAATATTTCAATGACTGATTCTTTGTATGTACGCATTCGTAGTTCAATAATACATACATTCTATTCTAGCAATTAGAAAGTTTTTAGATTAAAAAATTTAATTAAAAATGATATTATGTAAATCATTAAATAATATTTAAGAAATATCTCAAGGCCTAGAACGCAATCACGCATTGTGTTTATATTTTTGGTGGTTTTGGAATAATAATTGATCGTTCATGATTACATCAGAATAGCGCCTAACAACATTATTTTTTGCTAATTTTTATTTCTAACTATACACATTCCTTTTACGAATGATATTCTGTTTATTATACATCTATAGTTTGTAATCAATAAGCTATGTAGTGCGCTGACATTTAGGAAGTTCAGTTCCTGTTATTAAATATTCTAAACTCTGCAGGGATGGTCTAAAAAGATTTTGCGTTTTTGAAATATTTTCATTCATTCATCCATCTGTAGATGGAGTTTGCATTTATTTAAGAAGTAACTAGAGAAACAAACCATTCATTTTATTACTGATTAATTATAGTTTACTTGTTACGAGATTATGCTTAGTAATCAATGGTAAATGAAATGTAATAAAATAAATCATGCGAACATATTTAACATGTATATATATATATATATATAATAGTTTATTATACTCAAAATAATATTTATATTTCATAATATAGTCCTTGCAAAATAATTAATAAAAATCGTTATAATAACTAAACAACTTTGGAATGATTGATTCTTAAATGAAATACAAATAGTACATAGATTTGATCTGAAAATGAGAATAATTACACATTTTATAGGTGACGGGATTCCTCAATTTGGCGACTCGTTCAATTATTTATATAATAAATAAATATTCACATTTTCAATAGACAACAAATACTATGTGTGTGTGTGTGTGTGTGTATAATTTTTAAATTAACATTGAAATGATTTAAGTAAAAAAAATTAGAAATTTTAGCTCAGATTCCTTTCATTTTAAACGTGTTTAACAGTAGTCCAATTATGTCCAGTTTGTTTAAAAACGAAATCGTATAGACGGCGCGTCGCCAAATGCCGGAAACACACAACACACGGGCCTTGGGCGCCTTGCCCATTTGTCACTTGGTGACCAGAATCAATTGCCGGCGATCACATAGGCGTGTAATCCAGTTGTACGTACAGCTGCCGAACACCCGCCGCCGCAAAAATCATTTGCGTATGCGACACCACATATTTTGGATCGACGGACTTAGAGACTTCTAATTTCATCGCGCCGACGTACACGTCACTGCACAACGTCCAGAAGTGGGGCTCCTGTACCGAATACACCCCAGCCAAACCCACCACCTTCTGGTAGCACTGCGGCAGCACCAAATCTAACGCTTGCGGTTGCCGTTGCATTAAAATCAACACCGAGTCTTTGATTAACGCGAGTACACTTAACGCGATTAGGACCGCAATGAATATTGAGCAAATTGGGTCCGCAATCATCCAGCCGAACATTTGCATCAACACTGACGAGATGATAACACCCACACTACCCAGGGTGTCGGCGAGAATGTGCAGGAAGACGCCTTTCATGATTTGTGAATTCCCGCCGTGCGGATCCATGTCGGTGACGTCGTGTGCATGACCATGCGAATTGTGAGCATGCCCATGGTTGTGACTGTTGCTGCCACTGCCGCTGCCGCCGCCGCCGCCACCACCACCACCCCCATGTGAATGTCCGTGAGCGTGACCGTGTTGAAAAGCGTAGATGCCGACAAGGTTTACCAGTAACCCAAATACGGACACCACAAACAATCGTTCGTGTTTTACCTAAAGTTTGTTCAAATGAAGTTTCGTGCTTTTATACAGAATTGCAATAAACTCACTTCAGGTGGCTCTATAAGTCGTTCGACGGCTTCAGACATAATAAAGAAAGAAATAAATAATAAAAAGAGCCCGTTAACGAATCCAGCCAAAACCTCTGCTCGTACGTAGCCGTACGAGTATTTATCATTCGCTCGCCATTTCGTGATTACAGAGGCCGCCAGTCCCGCCAGTAAACCCGTACAATCGAAGAACATATGGAAGGAATCGGAAATTAAACCTAAATCAAAAAATGTCATTAATAGAATATATATATATATATATATATATATATATATATATATATATATATATATATATATATATATATATATATATTCCAGCAACTCGATTGGTGAAATTGTTACCTAAACTATTTGTCCATATGCCATACGTAAGTTCTACAAACGCAAACGACAAATTGAGCAACAGAAATAAAAATAAATTACGAGAGTTTCTATCCGAAAAAATCAATCGCATCCATCCGTACAACTTGTCTTTGATACGCGAACCGATGCCTCGGTTCATCGAATCTCTGTGTGATAATGGTAACATTGTTAACGTTGCGCCGGCCCGATATTGCACACACACAAAGGAATTGGTTTATTTGTTGCTTGCTCAACACTATTATAAATAAATACGGTGTTTCAATGATATTTTCAAATAGAAAAACATGCATACGTGTTAAATTAAATTCACTATAGATTTATTCAGACTACTTGAGTTTTATATGTTTAGAAACACAACTATTGGCACACAAAATAATTGCAACTGATTTATTTAAGTAAGCTAATTTATTTTAATAATTTAACCTCGGCTTAAAAAGCCCAAAAACATTAACAGTGACAACCAGCGCCATGTTTGTAACACGCTGTCAAAATTCAAAACGAACGGTAAATTTACATTTCTGTATTCTTGTTCTGCAGTACAAGACTTTTATAAATAACAACATAATTAATTAAAATATCTACTATTATTTTTAAATTCAAGTTCAAATTGGTGCTGGGAATATTCGAAAAAATAATAGAGGCCTTGCTCTATAAGTTTTCCAGTTGCAGTGGCTCTAACAATTTGGGAGCGAACAACCCTAGACTTGAAAAAACATTTTTAATTTACTTAAAACAAATTCTCTAATCTCAAAATAAAATATACCTACCTATTAATAATACTTTATTAGATGAATTTTTATAGTTTTTTTCTATAATTTGTACTCGTACATTTTCTAAACTAGGGGGTTTGTAACACAGTTAGCAATACTGTATAATAATAGATGGAGCTGTTCGTATATCCTGTTTTAGTAGTACTTGCCTGAAGTAAGAAGTGTTTCCGTATTCCGTTCTTTCCGTGTGGAACGCCATCATGGTAAGTGTTACTCCATTTTTTGATTTAATTGCAAGTACTGTGCTATAACTGGTAGTTATTATGTAAAAATTGGTCGAGTACATTCAACCCGAAATATAGCAATATTAGAATGATTTAGATTTATCATCTGTGAAAGTTTCGGTCAGTAAATGATGTGAAACACGTGTGTTTCAACCAACTAAAACAATATATGCACCCATATTTGAGTGAATTATGTTTCAAAAAACATGTGATGAAAATCATTTACCAGAAAATAACTTAATGTTGGTTTAATCTGATTTAATGAGTCTGATGTGAAACATCGATGTTTCAATTTCGTAATTATCGGCGCTTCAAATATGTGCGCTTGTCATGTGATTCATTGTAATTGTAGCCTCCAAAGAAGGATACAAAGGGGTCTGCGAAGCAACCCCAAAAGACCCAGAAAAAGAAGGAAGGCTCCGGTGGCGGCAAAGCAAAGAAGAAGGTAATTTTCTACTAACTACAAACATATATATGTATATGTATTTTTGATTTTTTTTTTTTTTTTTTCTCTGCGTAGAAGTGGTCTAAGGGAAAAGTTCGTGATAAATTGAACAATCAGGTCCTTTTCGACAAAGCAACTTACGACAAGTTGTATAAAGAGGTCCCCCAGTATAAATTGATCACACCATCTGTGGTATCTGAGCGTTTGAAGGTCCGAGGATCGTTGGCACGAAGGGCTTTAATAGAACTTCAACAGAAAGGTAACGGACCCCTGTACGAATGTCTCTCATTTGACGGTGTTTATTTTTCATGATGATATCATTTATGAACCAGAATATCTCAGTGTTGGCTTAATCTGATTTAATGAGTCTGATTTGTTTACCATTTTGTTGAATTGTTTTCCTGGATTTATTTCAAATGAAAATCATTGTGTTATTACGTCTTCAGGACTCATCAAGCAAGTGATTCAACACCATGCGCAATTGATCTACACTAGAACGACGAAGGGCGACGATCCAGTTGCTTAAAATTTTTTATTGGTGTACTCTATATAAGTTTAAATAAATTTATAAAACATAAAATGGCTCATTCATTGCTTCTTCTTGCCCATTATGTTGGTCATACATATAATTTTTTATTTATTTAGAATAATTCCAAATAAGTCGATTAAATGCGAGTATTAATTGGAATTTAGAGGGGTTTCGTTATATTCTACCCATATGAAGTGGTTGGTTTCAGAACATTAAAGGATATATTTAAAGACAGTTAAAACTTTATTTGAATAGTATTATAACCAAGTCAATATCTTATATAATACAATTGTTTAGTATACAAATATGTATTGTAACATTTTTAATGCTAAAATACTATAATTATTAATAGTGTTAACATTGTCGAAATTTAAATTACAAATGACGGTTAACAATTAATAAACGTTAAATAATAATAATAATAAACAGATCTAGAATAAAAATAAAATGTCAATAAATTGTTGGCAAATAAGATATAAAGAAAAATGAATGTGGGTGTGTTTCGTAAAAGATACATTCCGATTTCTTCGTGTAATATATATATATATATAATTTAACGATAAATTAGATTTTCGTCAAACACAATTGGTAAATGTACTAGTATTGTTAAGCCATTAGTAATAAACATTTGTAACGGTTATAAATATTATGTATATGGTTTAATTGAGTGAAAATGATATTTCACTTACAGACAATGAATCAACAATAAAACAGTAGAAATATAATTAATTTTCAACTCGAATAAGGCATGATTTACAAAGGCAATTCTGGTTTTGCATATATGTGCGTTACTTACTTAAACCCAACCACCAGTCAATTTGTGGAAAAGCTCTTCATTTAGCGACTGGTTGGCCTCTTTCGAACGCATCGACAAGAAGATATAACCACCAATGAACTCGTGAATCACTTTACAATCAGCTGATTGGCAACTGAATATTATGTTATCCTCCTCGAACTGCACCATCATGTGTTTCACTTCCCAGTTAACGTTCCAGGCCTTTGAAAAACGTAAATCATTAAAATGAATATATATATATATATATATATATATATATATATATATATATATATATATATATATATATATATATATATATATATAGTATTTATTTAATTACCTTCATCGTGTTATACCGCCATGTTTTCAAATGATCCCCTGTACTCAAATCCATCTTCATCAGACGATTATGGGCAACGCCTAATAATTCTTCTTTCTTCTGGCCCATAAATTTAACAACAAACAGAGCAATTCCATATTCAGGTAACGATTGCCATGCTTTGATAAAGTTGAGCTTGGCGTCCACTAGCGGTAGATCTTTCACGTTCGTATGCGCTTCCAAGATTCGCTGGACGAGCTGTTGATTTTTAGATTGTAATCATTTGTATTGCTAAACTGCTAAAATTGTAAGGACATACACACACACACACACACACACACACACAAACAAACCAACCTTTCCTTTCAATTTTCGTAAGAACTTCGGCGCAACATAATCCTCGGGTTGTATATCGAGTGTAGCTGGGTTGATTGCGGTTTGCTGGGCAGGATGTTGCATCTGCAAGAAGCTCCGGATATTTCTGACTTCTGATTCATACGAACTATCTGCAAGAGAGCGCCCTTTGGACGCCAGTCGACACGCAGCCATCCAACGCGCGTACTGTCCCTCCTACACATAAAAAACATGTTATTCGGTATTCCAGTAATAAAGAACAATTAATGAAAACAAAAACAATCCTACATCATCGCATCGAATCCACATTTCGGTCATTCCTTCCGCGCTGGGCACCTCCAGTTTTATACCAAACTTGTTCTGCGCCAAATTGACTTCAGGTGTAACTTCGCACCCTCTTAAATTGATGTGGTGGACAGGTGGAGCATTTGGGACAGTAGCTTCTTCACGAGTTTTATATAATAACAGATTTAAATCGCGGCAGGTGAACCAGTAACGTTTGAATGCCTTTAAAGTAAAGCGTTTCGGTCTGAAAACAATGAATGATATCACAATGTGTCGATGTTGTTGGTTGTTATGAAATGTTTACTTCAAAAATCGTAACTGATCGAATAACTCAGGCACATTCATAATGTCGTTTGATACCGAGTCCAGATGTGATCCCTCCAGAGTAACCTGCAGATCGGTTAAGGCAGCATCGATGTCGTCTTCGGCGAGGCCGCCCATGCCGTTGTTGTCCATGTTCGGTTGGGGTTGGTTTGCTTGTAAATTAATTTGTAGTTGTAAGGCGGCGAACATTAGCATTTCTTCTTCGGTGCAGTCGAGTTCCTCGTTGAGTAACGTCCATTTGGCTTGTTCATATATTTGGTTGATTCGGACCGCATCGTGTTTCGGGTTCAAATCGTAGAATGACGAGAATTTAAAACGAAGACACAGCGTATCGAATTCTTGGACGCCCTGTTCCATTATTGATAACGATGAATCTAACCAACTGTTGAAAGTTTTACAAACAGTCACATTTGTTTTCAATTGAATTATTCAATATGTATTGTACTTACGCTACATTCATCCTGGCTTTTTCTACAAGACTTTTCGGCCGAACCAAATGGTTTCGCGCTTCTGTACTCGGTGTAGGTGAACTTAGAGCTAATGATGAATCCGCCCCGCCATTTAACTGCTCTAAACTAAGGCTGGTTGTAACATTTGGCGAGTAGCTTCCATTTAAATCGTTGCCGAAACCATTGTTTCGTTTCCATGTACCTGCCTGTTGTTTTAATCAAATTTAGGAAAAATGATAAATACCTACATATATATATATATCTATATTATAAATTACTGTTGCAACAGGAGAACTGATTGGCGTTGAAGCCGGGGGCGCCGGTGATCTATGGGGAGTGACCGGTGCGCACATAAGTGGTGCCGGAGTCCTGTCCAAACTGCCCGTGCTCCCAGCAGGACTGTGATTCGCTATAAACGTATTTGTATCAGGTGGCGGTAATGGAGGCCCGTGTCCATTCCTAATCGGCTCGTGATGCCGCTTCTTCGCTGGCACATCTTTGTAGTTGTGCTTTAGATGGCTGGCGTCCAGTGGTTTGGAGAAGCTCAGTTCTTCAGGGTGTCGAATACCGATTTCTTTGCATAGCTGAATAGTGGCGCTAAACGTTTTGATTGAAAAGTCTGCTTTCACATCTAGATAGCGGAGGTCGGGTAGCTGAACGCGGAGGTTTTTGTGCATTGGGGTGAAGTGGAGCAGGGCGTCCGCTTGTACCCCGCATTGGTCCAAAGTTTGTCTAGTGTGTGATAGCCAACGGTTCCTATAAGGCCACCAAAGAGCATGGTCGGACCAATCCATCGCTATGTCTGAATAGGAGGAACATCATATCATTTAAAACATGTATATATATATATATATATATATATATATATATATATATATATATATATATATATATATATAAATAGGTATATATAGGTTATTTTATGTATGTATACATCGACATTTTTTTTTTTTTTTGAAAGATAATATTTTTCAAGGATATTAGATTATGCTAAAACAAGCTGTGGAATTTCAAATAAATATTTACACAAATCAGATAAAAAACGGATCAAAATGTTTGCTTTTACAACATCTTGTACTAAATTTAGAAGTACCTATACGACACATTGGAAAGAATTTCACGATAACCGTTGTTCAAATCGACGTTTCATTTTCATCAATTTGTAATTTTAAATTCTACTATCTACATCTAAAAATATCACCAGCTTGAATTCTTAGTTAGTTTTTAAATACTCTGGTATTCAGTGTTTCCAGGATGATGGCGGTTACAACCGGATGATCGGTTAGATACTGGTTATTTTGCAACATTGATAACGCGAAATATATATATGTATGTATGTATGTATAAGTATTCGTTTTGTTAAATTTAACTGGTTTACAATCAATTGCAATAATAGTAAAAAAATCAAATTTATTTAAATTGTGAATCGTTATTGCTAATTATTACTGAATAGAAGATGGCATACTCTTTCTATAAACCCTCTTGCAACCATATTTCCTTTTCGGATCTACTTTTCAAATCCTGTTTAGGATTTCGAAGCGCAACGTAACGTAATGCAGTGTCTTCATTCCATTTATGAATAACAAATCTATATTCGATAAAACAAAAGCGCAGAATTTTGTTTCAATATATTTGATTAGACAGGATATAGCGCATGGAATCGTTTAAAAGTGGAACGTATGTAGCTACCAAATGTTGGTACGAGCATCACGGCGCCAAAATAAATTATACTATTTTTAGCTAGGTCTGCTCTGGTCATACTTGGAAAATAAATGGATTTATTTAGTTTATATTTATTAATTAAATATGGTCCTATTTGATGTTAGCTTATAATAAGTTCATTGAACCGCTACATAGGTAGCGCCATTTCGACTTGTAATCATGTATTACAAATCGAACATTTCACGCATCGTGTGTGCCATAAGAAGAACGAAATGTGTTAAATTTAATTTTAACTCTTTTATATACATACATATATGTATGTATGTAGTATGAAAAACAGTCACGTGGCTAGGGAAGCTGGCTTATGATTGCTAAAATTTGTCCTCGTACTAGTTGAGTAAAATTGTGACGCGCAATTGTATAAGTAAATTAGTTTATTAGGTCGCTGCTCGAGTGCTTGTTGTATATAACTTTAATTATAGCTATATAGCATACATTTTATCAATATTTACTTATTTTACTTTCGCATGACAATTGTAGAGAAGAAGTACTTTATGATTATGAATGGCGTAGTTTTTTCATTAGATATTTGGATCATATCCAAATGAACTGTGTGTGACAATCAAAAATAGAATAGGTCGCGGCTACGATATTTCATGAGCCGCCTCTGTCACAGCTGTGCTGCAATGTGTGTGCAATCATTTCTGTAGATGATATAAACGCGAAGTATACCTACTATATCCACGTATTTTATGAAATTTTAAATTGGCACAAATAGTCATTGGCCGATCATTACTATTATTATGGCAATTGACACATACATACATATATACATACATACATACATACATATGTAGGTATGAATGTGGGTAGGTCAAAGCGTGACATTTTACCTAACTGCATAATGTATTGTGCATCTTTATGTGGATGCAATCGTAGTACAGAAAAAAGAAACGGAACTTGCCAGAAACATAAAAGCACCCAGTGTTTTATTTACTTCCAGATGTTTATTTTTAAAATACCAAATACCTACAACTTACATATGTACATATTTATGTAAACCATAAATGTGTGAGGAATTAAAAAGTTCATACATACATATTATAGATATCTTATCCTAAAAATAAATAAACATATACATATGTGCTACATCCACGTAACGTTTTACTTTATACGACATTGCCTAAAATATTGCATGGCTAAATATGAAGTAATATGGTGCGGTACGTTGCGGTGCGGTGCGGTGCGATGCGGCGCGCCCACTATTACATATTCGCCTACTATTTCCATTTCACTTTACTTTACCATACACCGCAAAATCACACTTTAAATTGAGTTATTAATCATAAATAAGCAATTGGTTATCTATAAATACCTACTTACTACTATAGATAACAATTCCAAATGAGTGAAAAAAGGAATGCCGAAATTACTAGATTGCGAGGTGACAAACCAAACCAAACCAAACCAAACCATGGTGCACATGGTTCACATAAAACCGGATATGAAACGAATTGACGAACGCTACTGCATTACATGTGTTTGTATTTACTTACACATTTATTTATATTTTATGAATTTTTTTAAATGTATCTAAAGTAGATATCATTGGCTTCAATATCAGATAACATGTTTCAATTGTCAAAGTATTTACATACATAATACCTATGATATTGTATAAAGTATGTACGTATTAATAAATACTATAAAATAGAATAGAATAGAATAGGCGTGCATGTTGAGTCATACTTATTAATAAAAACAATCTATCTGACTGTCCATAATATCGCGAGTGTTAATCAAAATAAATAATGCATTCATTGTTACATGTGTATGCAAGTTAAAGTCAGATAATTGGTAAAAACATTATTTACAACCAGGACCAAAAACGATATGTTTTATGTGAATTGTATACTTATAGTAGGTACATCCTTTTTGGAGTAATATATACATATGTATAACATAAATGGCAAGGTCGTAAATTCTGGTTTTTTAAGGCCATTCATTGTTGTCCGTGTTTTTAATGTGTGTAAATTATTGCGCGAAAGATGGGAAGGGATGTAAAGAGTTTGCTGCCACCCCATTTGGTGGGAATAGACGAGAGGTTATGTATGTATGTATGTATGTATGCATGTATATGTCCATTACGCGTATTTTGCATCTTGGAACGTAGAGCACAGCTAGTACTCCTTTTGAAGGCCGCACAAGCGAAACTATGATCAAATATGGTTGTGGCAGAGTTTTTACAATGGAATGAAGGTAGGTAGGTATCGTTATTAGTAAATACGTCAGCCCATTCAAAACAAATGTTTTTAGGCTAAAAATCCTCTTCATCAAAAATTACGTTTCCTTTCACCAATGACCAGTTTGTTGGTTATAATGCATATTTGCTGATTTGCAACAGGTTTAAATAACTGTGCTTACCAAGATCTTCTACCAGTTTGAGCATCACTCCACCGATGTGCAAATCCCCTTTAACCCGAAGGGTTCGCTCGACCTGGAGATCGGTGACGTAAACCCGAAGAGTCCACGACCCGTCGCCCACCAAATGGCCATCAGATATCATATTAATAGTCAACTCGGCTACAAACTAACAATTCTGCATTTTGTCTAGAATATATTACACGCTCTCCTCTTCAAAGCACCATATGAACAAACTTTCCCAGCTAAAAATGTAAATTTCAAGCTCTTAATGCAATTTATAATAGGTATATAATGCGCCACTACGTTCGACTTTGACGTCTAAACACGAACTGAATTCCAGAAATTTTGTTGGTTAGTTGCGAGCATAGCTTGTGTAACAATGTACAGGTACTCGCATAATGTGAAGATAGGTGCATACATACATTACATACACTACATTTTATAAGTGCTGCAATGGTAATCAAATAAAATGCATTTATAAATAGACGCATCACTATCAATTCACAGAATATTCGAAATCATCTAATTATTTATAAACGAAGTAAACAAATCGAAATTACCCGAGTGATAAGTGACTTATTTCGTGTTATACAATTTTTGCAGTCTTGTTGCACTCGCACTACTGGGGTATTCAAAAGCATTTTAACCAGAAAAAAAGTGTGTATAATTGCGTTAAAAGTTGTCAAACAATGGTTTTTTAAATCTAAATACTTGATTACATATTCATACGATCACAATTCGTGATCGATAAAAGAAGTAATAGGCTATTGTTGTAAAGTCAATTTAAAACTAACAATATGATGAAAGTCGTTGATTGTAGAACTTGTACCAATGATGATGGTAAAACACAACAAATATAGGTAAATAGAAGTAGACATAAGGACAAAAGGTTTGTTAATATGGAGGAAAAAAACGAAACATAAATCTATTATCATTCATCAACTGGTCTGTTCGATCGTTGGTACGGGCAACTGCTGAAAATGGCGCATTGCACGTATTGCCATTATCGGGCTTATGTTGTAAATCGGATGTGTTGGTTCCTGGCAATGAAATGAAATGAAATGTTAAAATACATACATTTATAAAATACGCTAGTTATTCACGAATAAATCATTGATTATTTATACCAATAAATTGCTGTTTGAACCGACAACAAAACAATCGCCTTCGTCGGGGGCGGCACGTTGAGCCACCGAGAGACCACTAAGGGCGTAGCATGTGTGGTATATGTCGCGTGGTTTGCCCGGTTTATCAATTAGCCCACCGGACGGATTTTGGCAGCATATCAATATGTATTGTTGTAATGCTTCTTGATTAAACAGCATGGCGGTCGGATTAGATGAATCAGCTGCTCAATCATAACTTATTGATTGTATCATTTATCAAATTAAATCATAGCTTGAAAACGTACGTTGCGAGAGTAATAATTGATGTAGCAGTGGAAATGCGCCCCCCTGCCAAAACGAGTAACATCCGTCGACTAGTTTGTTAGTCCGGCCCTGGAATCCTCCTTCGAATTTCATTTGACGATTTACTGTCCACCTCTGTTGAATAAACAAATAACTACAAATATACACACACACACACATATATATATATATATTTTGATGGACAATAAGCAAAATATGTTGTACCAATAAGGCTTGAATATTGCACAAGTGAGCTTTGTGCAATATTGTCAATGATGCCAAGCCACAAAACGCATATCCCCCATGCGCTTCCATTCCTGGACACCCAGAGAAGCCTCCCTCGTACGTTTGACAACTAGAGAATAAATAGTGAAACAAGCGCACTTTAAACTATTCACATCGCACACAAAGTTACCATAGCACCCATTTGGCTGTTCTATCGAATAGCTGACGAATGAAAATGTTCGTCAGTGTTGCCACAGCTAGGGCGCAATAAACACCACGAATATCAACCTCACCGTCGACGTGCATACTGAAAGCGCCCTCAGAGGACCGCAGTGACCACAAAAAACGCTGAAGTCCATCTCTATATTGCAATAATCCATATATATATATATATTTATAACTAATATACTATACTACTAATGTACATAATGAATTAAATTTACCTATTTATTGAACTATACGCCTCTTCGGTACCTATAATGCATAACGTATTTACTGCTGCGTATGTTGGGGCTAAATGAGCGCTTTGTCCCGGACCCCCGCCGTAGCCACCTTCAGGGTGTTGGCATCTAAATAAAAAACAAATATTAGTTTCGACCCAAGGAACTGATTATCTACATTGGCCGATTACCGATTACATACTTGGTTAAAAACGTAACAATTTGAGACTGCAAAATACTTTGTAGTGGAACATCTAGCAACTTCAAACTATGAACAATCCAGTAACAAAGCCACGTTCTGCTAGCATCCAAACACTAAAACATCATTCACAATCCATACATTCAACAGTGTTCATTGTAACATTACGAATCGTTTCGTACCGCATAACTGGAAGGCAGATACACCACCGAGTTCTTGAGGAACTGTGCGTGTTCGTATCGTAATAATTTCGGTAAATCTTTATCGACGCATGTCCGCAAAACAAATGTATCGAACAAACGTTCTACTGATTTTTCTACTTTCAACTGTAAACATAAATTATGATTTATCTATTTCTATTTAACACAGAATATTGACCTGTTCTTCAGACGTGACTGTTGAGTTGCATTCATCGTTGAATTTCACTTTCTTTAATTCTTGTAAATTTCTCATATTTAAAAACTGTTCATTTCCATTTAAAACACGTTAGAAAAGTTTGGTTAATGTCAACTTTAAATTTTGCAAATTCAACCACAAAATTATCGAATTTATATTTCGTATAATAAAATAATGTTAACAGGGATGACCAAATTATATTATAAATTTAGGCGCCAATATTTTAAACATCTACGTATATATTTCGCTTAAATATCTATATCTGAAGATTTCTGCACGCATTCAAATACTTTCACAAGCAATCTGTTGTTTATAATCGAAGTAAATTCTTAATGTTATTTTGGTTTCCTCTGTTAATAAAATATTGCCTTTCAACTTAGGCACATTTTCTAGAGAAATATTAATTTACTTTCATATCAGTGAAATAAATCTATTTTTCTACAAAACATCCGGTATAAATATTCTTTCTTGCGTATGTTGGTTCTTTATTAGGTCCGCAATCAAATAATGCCAAACAATAGTATACAATTTTATAAACAGAAAAACTAGCAATAATAAATATTTTGTACATACATACATACATACAATTGCAATAATAATGATAATAAGTAATAAATCCGTACGCGTGCTGTATTGTTCTTGAATGATCGATTGTGCAAGTAATTTATTAGGATGCGAGATCAAATTTCCAATAAGTTGTGTAACATCACTTAATTAAATGGTTTAGCGCGACGGTGTTGTAGAAAAAGGAATCAGAATAGATACATATAATGTTGTAGTATGTATACATCATTTACGAATTCCAATAACAATACACAAACACAATAATAAACATGTAATTCTATGAACTAACGAGTCTCTGAAAATATGAATTCTGTAAAATTGAATTAAACCTACTGTCTCGATGAGAGGTGGGGCTTCCTTTCCAGCTGACGCAAATTCAACAAAATTACGGACGTAACATAGGTACGCCGGACAAAGCCAAGCTAAGCCAAGCCAAGCCAAGCCAAGCCAAGCTTTTTACATTTAACTAATAATACTAATAACCAACCGCATTCAGAATAAGCAAGTGATTTTTCGTTTCGATTTTAAAATGAGTGGAGAGGGTTCTTCATCGCAGCAGTCGCATGAAGAAGTTGTTCAAATTGACGAAGACAATTACAGGATATTCGATAACGATAACGAAAAGGTGGATTCATCGGCGATTTTCGAACCAAAACAGACACCGAAAATCATTCGAGTCTTGACAGTTTGTGGATATATACTTTCGGTGTCATTAGCAGCGATAATATTATCAGTGTATTATGTTTTAATGTGGGAACCCCCGAACTTTACAAACCAAACCAATGCTCATGGTAAGATTATGCAAATTTAATGTGATACAAGTATTCCGAGCTTTATTATTATTTTTTATTATTTTGTATTTCCTCGCTATGAATTGCTTCAAATAAAGCTTGGAATATTAAGTCATTTGTTTTTTACTATGAAATATTAATAAAGGATTTCTACTGCTACAGAATTTTAAGAAATTGCATGATTTTGGTCATCAATCTTAGCAACGTAAGTATAATATATGTATGTACATACATACATATGTATTATATATATATATATATATATATATATATATATATATATATATATATATATATATATATATGTATTACGTAGTTAGGTAATGTTTTAGAAGCACTAGTTAGGTTTATGTTTATATGTAGTTGCATGTTCGTTAGTTTGTACAACTTTAGGGCCTTGACCCAAATATTAAACAGAGTTTAATCACCACACTAATCCTACACTTGATGTGATTCTATTGTTATCGCTCGCGTAAAATAACGAAAGAAATCAAACGAACAAATTGATATAAACATTTGGTTTGCAACTACTGTTAGAAATTTGCAAAACATTTTATACGAAAATCTTAAAATAGATAAATTATTATTATCCGTTACTATAGATATTTGTATGCATGTCCAAACGGTTGAATATTTAAAATGTCATCATTCAATTTGCCGGTCGTATAAATTTAGAAAAATGTTAACTATAAGAAAACAAAAAACACACATAGATATATATATATATATATATATAAATATATATAAACTTAAAATAATCGTAATTTGAATTTACACAAGTGTTTAAGCCATGCGCAAATCGTCCTTCTAATATGGACCATTATTGATTTACACATTTCCAGAACGTACCGGCTGATTTTAGAATGTAAAATTTAATTATTATAGATAAACAGAAACATCAGTTGTTTAAAGTTGAGGAGCAAAGTCAAAAATGTTGATGCTGTATGGGACGTACGTTTGCACTATATAGGTATTTATTTTAAGAAATGAATTATTTTTGATGCTTATGAGTTGAGTTAGAGTGATGTGATTTACATATGTATGTATACATATATTGCTATAGCGCGTTAGTGACAATGTCTTTGAAATCGGTGCTTAGTAACAGTGTTAAATCGAACTGTGAACAACCACAATGGGTGAAACAACAGCAACTCGAAAAACAACAACAATCTTCGACTGAAACAAATGTGAAATTTGCCGGCGATGAAGCCAAAGATAGGCTGTACGAACCGAAACACAAGAAAAAGCTGGTTCGAGTGTTGACTGTTGTTGCGTATATATTTTCTGTGTCTTTAGCAGCGATCATGCTTTCATTGTATTATTTATTCATTTGGAATCCGAATTCACATTTGAAAAACTATGGTAATGCGGCCAAGCAAATTTGTGACACTGTTGGTAAATATTATTCTATTATTCAAATATTGTTTTATAACACAAAAGAAATAAATCTATTTATTATTTAAAAAGATTCAAATATTATAATAACGTAAAGATTTTAGAATGTTGTATACTGCCTGAGTGTAAACGATTTAAATTTAGACCACAGTATAAACATACACGTGTCATTTACAGTTTACCCTATCTCTATACTACACATACTCGTATCATTTAAATTTCCAATAATATGTATATTTGACCTAACAGTAATTGCAAATAGATACTTAATGAAGAAATTAATCTGTTTAACAGGTGTTAAATCGTTGCCACTTCAGCAAGTTGATATTGATGTTGTTTCTTCAATAACAACAACAACATCATCTGGATCAGACACCTGGCTCACCACCACTCCAGCCGAAGAGATTGTTTACAATTTAGAACTGAAAAATACTCTCGTCAGCAATAGTTTGCTGGTTTCTAAGCTGATACCAAACTATGACGGTGACACTAATAGTATATCCAATGAAACATTATACAAATAAATAACAGCGATCGGTATTGAAGATGAATAAAAGTAAACATTCATGAAAACGAAACAAATCTTCATTTAATAAACTATTTATAAATTAGAAAATATTTGTTATTTTATTTATTGTCTGAACTGGTGAACATATGAAAATTCTTCGTGGATGTCGCCATTCGCGTTAAACGATCTGTGCCAACAATACCGGACATCTGATGGCTGTCGTATTTGGAATAGATTACTGTTGCTGTCATATTTGATAAGCTGCCGCATTTTTTATTCTGATTTGCTTCCTGTAATAATAATAATAATAATATATATAACTACTACTATTTATGATTGATATTCATATGAATGTATGCTAATATATGTTTAATAAATGGACCAAATAGGTAGTTCATACTTGCATAAAGTTGCACATTTCTGAATAAAAATGTGGAAACGTAGGCGGCTGGTAGAATATAATATGTCGAATTCCTTTCATACGAATCCGTCGGAAATAGTGAAACCTTTCGGAGTACAACAGGAATTGAGCGTCACCATGAAAAAAGATGTCGCGTGCCCGAGCAATCTTCGCGTCCTTAATTAAACAAAAAATGAAAATGTTTCATCCATTTCTAATTAGGGAAGTCCATTTCTCTGATTACCTTTGAATACTCGCAAATCTGAACGAAACTTATATCCTCCCGTTTAAAATAATTCCGCAATCGAACATAATCGAAATAATTCGGAACGTAGACTAAACACTGCTTCATTAAGCTATCTTTGTACTGCGGTAATACTTTCGTAACGAAGAAATCAAAGCGTTTGTCCAACGCGTCGGCCACATTAGCGACATCGAAGCAGCGAAACACTTGAGGCACTTGGACATGCACATTGACGATTGACCCGTTTTCTATCGCGTTCGTTTGTTTTACGGCGCCAGCAAAGTTGTAACATTTTTTGTTAAATACGGAATTAATTTCGGGCAACACCAACGACGAGAAGATAAGTGTTTGGCGGTAGTATTTTGACCAGCCGTTCAAACTCCAGGTGCGCACTCGGCCGAAATCAGTGCCGTGTGTGTCTTTCGGTTGCATATGCATGTGACTCAGTATGTGTAAAATGTGGTCCCAATTCTGCATGAGAAACAGCTCTGTTTGATCGAAAACTAACAGTTCGATCGAAGCCAGAAAATCGTAATCACGCTCTTTCTCCCCTTCGGCACCAATTGTTAAACGTAATCCTAGCGGCGACGCAATTATAATATCCGAAGAATAGAAATCAGCATATAACTATATAAATAGGAAAAAAATAAAATAATATATATATATATATATATATAAAAAAATATATTACTACCAATAATAATAAAATACTTTTAAACTCTTTTTCGTCACTTGAATGCCTATTTTGAACGTGTCATCTGTATTTCCGGTGAATGTTAATTCGTAGTCTTCCGGTTTCGGGTTTTTCTTCGGCATTAGCAATTCGTTACCTGAAAAATCTTCCATGAAACGAAGTTTATTGATCACTTGTCCCTTGTCCGCCGGCACCAATATATCAATGAATAATTTGACAATTTTTAATGCTGAGTCTCGAAATGGTACTACAATAAGTACCTAAATATATTTGTGAAAAAGTAAATATTGTTGGCTCAAGTAGCAATAATAACACATGTACGTACTTTTGGACGTACAAGGCCTTGATCGCGGAACTCTTCAGGTGCGTCCGTTTTTTTAGCCATTCGTGCGTTATGATGCAAGACTTTCGTTCGTGTTTTCAAAATGTGGTTGATTGCATGTAGACAATAAGTAAACCGAATTTCTTCGCCATTTTCTAGGGTTCTTTCGGTGAAATACAGGTCCTGATAGTTGTTCATCACAGAAAATAATTCGCCTTGTAATGAGGTGAACGCGGTTGGTTCATCTTGATCCAGTTCAGTATTTGCCGCTCGGATGTGATCGTGTATTTGTGATTTTATACCCAGTTCGGTGAATTCAATGTGCGTCGAGTTGATTTTTTCAGGAATTTGTCCAACTGGTGCGAATGGTTTTTCTTCTGCGATTGTAAAATCCGTGTTTTTACCTTTTACCTGGTCACATGACGGTATAGATACTTGTAGATTGCCTAATTCAGACCATTCTAAATTATGTACGATTCTTTTGCGAGTATTTTGCAGCGAATCTAATAAAGTATCACTTATATCATAGCTTAGGTGGTTTACAAATGGGTCATTTGCTTCTAACTGAGTGTCTTCGGTATGTTCATCTTCGGAAATGTTTCCCTTATCGTCATTTGTTGAATTTTCTTCAGAATCATCATAATCTGACTGGTCTGTCATTTCCTCTTCAGAATCATGCTCAGAAACATCCTTTTCTTCTGTTGCACTTTCACTCGCATCACTGTCTATTGCCGTATGTGTATTTGTTAGCGCATTCACATTAAACGTATTCAATAGCTGAGATAAAGGATTCTCGACTTCGTCTTCCGAATCAGATTCAGATTGAACTGGTACCGGTACATCAATCTTTTGCCGTTTTACATCAATATCGTTGTCGGGGTTATGTTTTATAATACCATTCTGTTTACGTTTATTTGACGAGTGTCGCTGAAATTTCGAATTAGATGATTTGTTGTTGTTGTTGTTATGCTTCTTGTGGCGAAGTTTGTTATTGTTATTCCGAAATTTAGATTTATTTTTGTGCGAACCACGTGCCATCGTATCAATCAATCAATCGTATATTAATTATTTTTGGGTTGTTTAAAAGGGCGGCAGCACAAGAGTGCATCGGAGTATGCGCAGATTACAGGAAGTGTTTCCATCACTCTCAGCGCAAGTACCTCTAGTCCAAGTGAATACGTGAGTGTCAAAATGGCGGCTGTGTTTTATTAAGATAGGTATGTTGTATGTTTATTATATGTATATTTATAACCGAGCAAATCTATATACACAGTAAGTTTGTTGTAAAAATGACCAAATAAAATGAGTATTACATGTAACTGCAAGTGGACACTGTTTTTATTAAGTACCATAAAGATATATGCATTGACATTTTTCTTTGTTTGTTTTTTGAGCGCGGGAAAGTGGCCGCCGCAAAACTTTTCCTGTAATTTGTTGTCTAAAATCTTTTAATAATACTAGTTATTTATATTGGTGCCCCTTCCAGGTTGTTCCTGATTATCCGCAAATCACAACACTGGAAGGGGCGTACAGTGTAAGTATATTTTGCATGACGTTTTCATCGTTCGTTACAGAATAAACCGCGATACCGTGCCCATGCCCATGCCCATTGAGTCTCCTGTTCTAACGAAAATATGGACGCGGAAGAACCGCTGTCGACTGCCCCTTCATTCATCCAAAAAGTTCTAACACAGTTGACAAATTTAAAAATCGATCTTTCGGGCAACGAACTTTTAACGCAAAATATTACAGTTTTAAGCAGCGCGGCTAATAATGACATTTGTTCATATGCGGACAAGTTGAAACTATTATTAAAAAATGTCAAAAATACTGTTAACGACATTGATGTTGCTTTTAATGACGGATACACGAGCTTTTTAGCGAACGTT
Source organism: Nebria salina (assembly GCA_944039245.1). Lineage (NCBI taxonomy): Eukaryota > Metazoa > Arthropoda > Insecta > Coleoptera > Carabidae > Nebria > Nebria salina. Next base: position 16,528,098 of record OX063271.1, read on the forward strand.
GACCTAACGAATAATGCTGCGTCTTTCGTTATATCACAGAAGAAGTCTTGTGCAGAATCAGATAAGGATGATCAAGAATCAATTAAAATTAGTGAAACTGGTGACATTTCAGGAAAACATAGTCAAGTCGACAAAATATCGAAAAGTGTTAACGAAAAGTCCAGCAGATCGGAAACAAATGAAGAGCCACCTTTAGAGAACATTATTCATCCTGCGTCGAAAAAGATAATAAGTAAACCGAAACAAATTGATGACGACACAAGCGAAATCTCTGCAGAATGTGAACATTTTGAGAACAATGACGAACTTCAAATAGAACAATCAAAAGATAAAACCGTTGTACATTCCGTCACTACTAGCGGCGACACTGCAATGAATATATCTCGTTCAGAGGAAACAAATGATGGACAAGTTTCAGAAGAAACAGAGAACCCAAGTTCTGCGGAAAACGTTTCAACAAATAAAGAAAAATGTAACGAAATAGCCGAAGAAACTGTTAAAAATGATTCTGGTGAAATTGCGAATAGTTCTGATAGAAAGAATACTAGCGATGATTCTGAAGGAGAAACTTTAAATAAGCCGAAAATAAAAACCGAACCGAAATTCGGACTAATCAAGTGCATTGATATAAGTAAACTACTCGATCCGAAAGCCGTTCCGCCGAAATCGGATGAATCAATTATTCTATTGACGAGTTCAGATTCAGAAGGGCCAATTGCACCTCAAGCAAGAAGAGATACCACCACTCGTAATAAGGTTGCAGTCAGGAAGTTACCTGTGAGGAATGTGTCTAGTAGAAAGAGTAAAACCAAGTTTGAAGAATTAAAGGCACTGCGCAAGAGTAAAAGAAAAATATCCGAGAGCGATTCATCATCATCATCATCATCGTCATCATCGTCTTCGTCATTCGAACAACGAACGTTTGATCAGAAGCGTAAATCGGCAGCTAGTCGGCCAAAAATGCCACCGATTTCGTATGATTTTAAAAATGATGCAAAATTAAAGTCTAAATGTTTCGTTTCGTTGCCAGTTGTGCCATTTGATCAACTTACAGAGCGTTTTTTTGTGGAGAAAGAGAATTGTGAGGTTGACAGGTATTTGGAGTTATGTAAAATTGTTATGAAATCGTTTAATTTTTTTTACTCACTCTTCGGCGCCAATGCTGCTATCCATACATTCAAATCAAACGATTGTACGATACGTACTTTTATCACAACATATAACGATACTAGATCAAACATCAGATGATAACACTTGTCGCGGCTATTCAAATTATTTTTTACTTTTATAATTCTAGATTAACAAAGATGTCTTCACTGAAAAGAAACCGTGATTCAAGCAACGCGTCACCAACGTTGGGAAACAAATTGAAGAAAGCAAAAAAAATCACCAAACAACACCAAACCAAAAATTCCGATAGACCAAGAAGCTCGCACGACGAAACGGATACGGATATACCCAACGGATTAGACGAATTAGCGGTTGTAGACGATGTTGCACCCATTCCAGATGTTAGAATAACTTTTTTTTTCTTGTTTTCTTTTGTCAATTAAACACATTGATTTCTTGAAACGAGTGTTTATTTCATTTTCTTTCATTAGAATCTGCTGGCAAGTAGTGATAGTGAAGAAATTAAGGCTAGTGATGATGAAGACGGGAAGAAGAAGAAGCGTGAAAAAAAGATCCCAAAACAAAAAGGCAATGAGAAAATTCATGAACTGAATGGCACTGCGGATGAAGAGGACAAGACGAAAAGCAAATGGATGAATGATAAGTTGTTAAAAGCGAGTTTGTCTGGTGATAAAAGCAGTGATTCCGCAGAAGAGTTAAATAAGTTTAGGAAGAAAAAAGATAATATAAATAATGATATAGAAAGGTGAGCGCATATCGATTATAGGTGATTGAATGGATTAATTACAAGTTTGCGATTTTTGCTCCTACATAGTGGAAGTGCGGATGATGCGGTTATTACCAAAAAAAGGTATTTTACACTACAACTACAATAAATAACGTAGTGCTACTTAGGGGTTGATTTTTGCATGAATGTTTCGTATTTTAGTCTCTATTATACCTATTTGGCTTCAAGTATTCTTTTTGAATTTCCAATGATTTTGATTAAAAAAAAAAAAAAAACCACATACCTTTTGTTCAACAGAACAACAAAAACCAGACTAAAACGTATCAAGCGGCGTCTGGGCTCAGAGTTGTCGTCTTCGGAAGATGAAAACGACCGCAAAAAATCCAGCAGTGACGGAGATAATTACAAAGAAAAAGGGATAAATTCCGATTCGTCGTCGAATAATTCGGAAAAGAAATCCTTAAAGTAATTAATGTTCGTCCTTCAATACATTTTTCGAAAAACTTATATTTACTGTTACTGTAGAAAAAAATCAACCAGAAGACGCATCCAACAATTGAATGACTCCGAAGATGATAGCGATGAAACAAAGAAAAATAAACAGAAAAAGAAGGACGAAGAAGATGCCACAACGCGTAAAAAGATCCGTGGAGTATGGAATAAAGATTCTTTAGCGGAGACGACTAAACGCGCTGCGAAAGAAGAAGAAAAAAGGAAGAAACGGATTGCAGAACGACAGAAACTGGTAATAACATTTATTTATTTATTTATTTATATATATATATATATATATATATATATATATATAATATTTTGTTTGTTTGTTTTTGAAACAGTATAACGACATTTATGACAACAGTAGTAAAGATGAAAATGCAAAAGTCGAAAAGGTCGTACTCGATTTTAATGAAGAAACTAAAGAAGAACTACTATCAGTTCATTCCGATCTCGTATCAAAATTGAAGCCACATCAGGCCAAAGGCGTCCAATTCATGTGGACTTCCTGCTTCGAATCATTGGAAATGGCAAAAAAAAATGAAGGGTCTGGATGTATTTTGGCACATTGCATGGGTTTGGGTAAAACCTTGCAAGTCATCACGCTCATTCATACATTAATCTCCCATTCTGAGCTCACCAACATCAATACCGTGCTAGTCGTGTGTCCGCTTAGCACCGTACTCAATTGGGTAGCGGAATTCAAGAAATGGCTGGATGATGTTGACGGAGAGCAAGTAAACGTATTCGATCTGGTGTCGTACAAACAGAACTTCGAACGTCTGCATCAGCTGCAGGATTGGATGAAATTTGGTGGTGTGATGATGATGGGTTACGACATGTTTCGGAATCTGAGCAACTCGAAAGGGAAGCGGATGTCGAAAAAGTTCAACAACGGCTTCAGGAAATGTTTACTGGAACCCGGCCCCGATATGGTTGTGTGTGACGAGGGACATTTGCTTAAGAATGAAAAAACTGGCATTAGCATCGCAATGAACCGATTGAAGACCAAACGGAGAATCGTACTCACGGGAACGCCATTACAAAATAATCTCAAAGAATGTACGTTTTATTGTTGTATGTATGTTGTATGTATGTATGTATGTATGTTGTACGTATGTTTATATATATATATATATATATATATATATATATATATATATATATATATATATATATATAAAAATAAATATTTATATGTTTTTACTTAATTCGTAGATTTTTGCATGGTGCAATTTGTAAAGCCCAATCTGCTGGGCACATACAAAGAATACTTGAACAGGTTCGTAAATCCGATCACGAACGGTCAGTATACGGATTCAACGGACCATGACATTTCTATAATGAGAAAACGTGCACATGTCTTACATAAAAAGTTGGATGGCATCGTTGAGGTGATTAAAAGAATAATGCTTCAGTTTATTTATTTTATTTATTTATTTATTCCAACAACAGCGAAGGGATTACAATGTGTTGGCTCCATTTCTGCCTCCAAAACACGAATATGTTCTATTCGTTACTTTAACTGAAGTTCAAAGCCTCTTATACCGTGAATATTTGACGAAATTCTCACGGAACACATCCGTCAAAGGAACCTCGTACCTTTTCCAGGATTTCCAAGAGTTACAACGCATCTGCATTCATCCGCGAGTCTTATTGGATAAAAGCAACAAAGACAAACTCCGACAGGAAGCGGAAGATGTACGCATATATATATATATATACATATATGGTTTGCTTGATTTTTCAATTTTAATTTTTGTGTTCGTAGGATTCAGAAGGTTCGTTAAAAGATTTCATCGATGATGATGATGAAAAATCAACATCAGAGAGCGCCGCGAGTAATTCGGGCAGCGATTCCGATAAATCGCTCAAACAAGCCGTGTCAAAACGCCGTACTAGGGCAAATCCAAACGCGATCGAAGAAGAGCAGGATATCGCCGCCCTCACTGAAGCCCCGGAAGAATGGTGGCAGAAACATTGTCAAGATGATGCAATGGACAATATTCGGCACAGTTCGAAATTGATGCTGCTATTTGAGGTGCTGCACCAGTGCGAATTGATGGGTGATAAAGTGTAAGTAAACATTTATCATTTTATTGTGTATAATGTAACCTAATAAATGTAACTTAATAAACCTTTAATAAAATTGATTGAAGTCGCTGTTGGCACTCGGTGAAACATTTCGAAATAATGAATCAAATAAATTTGGTAGAAAAACACTCGGTGGTATTTCACAAAATTGTTTATTGATACGACTAGTTTCGGCTGTTATGAGTAACAACCGAAACTGGAAAGTGGTATCAATAAACAATTTTGTGAAATGCCACCGAGTGTTTTTCTATAAAATTGATTTGATTCATTATTTTAATAAACTTGTTGCATTCATATAGGCTTATCTTCTCACAATCACTGTACTCGCTGAATCTAATTGAGTACTTCTTGGCGAAGATCGATGAAGCCACGCAAAATGGTGAATCGTGCGAGATGTATGGTGGTTACTGCGGCTCGTGGGGCGCAGGTTTAGATTACTTCCGGTTAGACGGGACAACGTCGTGCGAAAATCGCGCCGCCTCGTGCAAATCCTTTAACAATCCATCCAACACGCGCGCTCGCCTCTTCTTGATTTCAACCAGAGCTGGGGGACTCGGCATCAATCTGGTGGCGGCCAATCGTGTGATTATCTTCGATGTTTCATGGAATCCGTCGTATGATATACAGAGCATCTATCGAGTGTATCGCTTTGGCCAGACTAAACCGTGTTATATCTATCGATTTGTGACGATGGTGAGTGTTTTATCAATTATATGTTGTACTATATTTTAAATTTCATTCATTATTGTTTAGGGTACTATGGAGAATAAAATCTACGAGCGACAAGTTACTAAACAAGCCATCTCAAAAAGGGTTATTGATGAGCAACAGATTGATCGGCATTACAACCAAACTGATTTGGCCGAGTTGTACGCGTGAGTAAAGTTCAAATTTCGTTATCCAGCATTTTTGTTATTGTTAATTTTATCTGTGATATGTAGATTCAATCCAGTGCCAGACGAAGAACGGCCTACGCCGCTTGTCCCCAAAGATCGTCTGTTTGCAGATTTACTGCAAACGCATGAGAAAAATATCTTCAAGTACCACGAGCACAATTCCTTGCTAGAGAACAAGACAGATGAGGGACTCAACGAAGATGAGCGTCAGGCCGCTTGGGAAGAATTCGAAAATGAGAAGACGGCACCAAAATTCAGTGAGTTACTCGCCAGCCAGCTAGCCAGCCAGCCAGCTAGCCAGTCAGCACCTGCAGTATTCGTTTACTGAATATGATATATTTATTCAAAACTAGATCTAATGCAAACCATGGTTCGCAATGGAATGTACGAGACGTTGCGGGTGATTGTGCAGCAAGACAACAGCACCTGGACGCCGGCGCAAGTCAACAATTTCCTGCCGAACATTGTGCAGCGCATCAGTGAGCAAGTATCGCGCGGCGATTACAGCGTGAGTTTTTTTGAGCACATAATACGCGTGAATTATGTTATGATTGAATGTTATTGTCTTTCTTTTTGTGTGATTTAAGTGTTGTGATTGTTTTTTTAGTATGCATGCGTGCACTTGTATTTTCTAGGGATCGCTAGTAATCGCTCAGTTTGTAAATTTGTCGCTAACTGAACCGGCGCCTGTTGGTGCTTTTGGTGTTGGTGTTAATGGTGCAGAAATCACTGACGGTAGTAATGTTTTTTTATAAACACGTGATAGATGTACCGCCGAGTAGAAGAGAAGCATGAGATGCGCGTGATGGAGCAGCGACGTTTACAGTTTGTCTACCAGCAGTACATGCAGCAGATCCGCCAAGCTGGTAATACGATGACACCCACAGAAATGGCGTTAGTAGTTCAATTTTATATAAAAACATACCAATATACATACTACACTTGAATATTTATATATATTTATATATATATATATATATATATATATATATATATATATATATATATAAATTTTGTTTTTTTATGTGCAACAGAAAACTAGCTCATATGATTGGATCATTGAATACTTCGATGGCCCTTCCTCAACCAGCGACAAGTACAAGTACTTCGACGGTATCTGCCATGGAAGGTGCACTACCGCCAACAGCAGGACAAGTCAGCAATGCTCCACCTACCGTCGTTGGCGATGTTATCGAACTGCACGATTAGAACATCATCTAACTTCGTTACTAAATATCTCGTTCTCTCTTTGTATATAGGTAAACAAATGAATAATGATTTTATTTATATATTCAAACGTAAATGTTAAGATGAGATTCCTCTAGCGACACAACTGTCTTTTTTTTATTTCTACTCGTATAACAATCTTATTTAAATCAATTTTGTAGATGTAATTTTAGTTGTTAGTGTGATTAATAAATGATAATATATATAAATATATATATATATATATATATATATCTAATGCAAAAAGTTACAAAATACAAATAAAGTGGTGATTCATTCACACTTGGTTGTTTTTCGTAGTGTTACTATTACAACCAGAGATAAAAAAGATTACAACTCGGTGTGAATTGTATGCTCCCCAAAAGTGCCAAAAGCCACCCACCGCTAATGCAAGACCAAATCCTGTTCGACTCCTCCTCCATTTTTGTCCTTACTGTTGTTTGACTTTCGATTAGTTAGGTGTCACTGTCGCTGCTTGTCGTTCGTGCGTGATTGATTTATTAAAGTTAATTTTCTATTTATGTATCTGGTTGGTTTGAGATGAGAGAGTTAAAGATGAATTTAATACATGCTACAAAAGTTCAATAAAAGATCGCCTTCGTTTCTATGTTTGTGCAATGATTCCGTTCTTTGTCCGTATACCTATGCGGACGATGTGTCTGTCAAATGATGAACTTGATAGAGTGCTGCTATAATAGAATAATGTTTACATGCATTGAATATTTGATCATCTACCTATGTAAATTGATTACAGCCAAATAATATTTTTAAAAGAACTCATAAATAAATAGTGTAATGGAGAATTATTATCAAGGAACAGCCTATGACGGTTAACCTAATAAATATCAACATCAATCCGTAGATAATATGTTGGAAGAATGATGATGGAAGAAGGCAGTGCAGTGATTCTTGTAAATACAATCGTAGACGCTAAGACAGTTAAAGTGCCATTCACGAATACGACAAGTGCCGAAGATGCGTGCTTATATGTTTGTAAACAACTAGGGATTGGTCCTGTCGCTAGAAATTTGTTTGCACTTCGCGAACATGGCTCGAAGATATATCTGGCGTTGAACGGCCGCTTCACAGAGAAGAACACCAAGTATGATTTCCGCATCAGATACAAAGTGCCCAACATAGTGAAATTGAAACGCGTTGACATCAAGGCGTACGATTACCTATTCCACCAAGCTCGAATCGATGTACTTGAAAACAAAATACCCGACATCATCTATGAGAAATTCAAGCGAGAGCTGGTTGGACTGGGCGTTGCGGATATGTACCGGGTGATGCTGGAGAAGGATATTGCTAGGGATATTGTGGAGAATGATTATAAGAAGTATATTCCGAAAGAGGTCATCAAACGACATTCGTTTTTTATTAAGAAACCTATACATGATTCCCTGGGGAAAATAAAGAAATGTGGACATGATGCTTGGTAAGATTATTTACAGTATCATTATTTACATTTACATATTTGATAAATTCCAATTTCACATTCAGGTACGTCAAAGCAGAATATCTGAAACAACTGGAAGCAATGGCTCCAGAGTATTTAGCCGAAGAATACCGAGCTGTAATCGATATGAATGGGAGTGTGTGCAGTGTGTATGTTAAGGTGTCCCCTTTCCATTCGTCCTTGCCGGGGATTCGAGTGTGTTATGACTCGAAACGTGAGGATTGGCAGCAGGTGTGCACGATAGATGACATGTGCTTCATTTCGGTGCGCAACGATGGCACAGTAGAGATCAGTCGTAAGAACGGCATCCCCTCATACTTGAAATTTCACACACTACCCATCATGCAGTCATTCGTGAGCCTCGTCGACGGCTACTATAGACTGATGGTCAAGTGGACTTTTAATTTGTGCAAGGACATGCCGACGCCGTCGCTGCAACGGCTGTACGCGATCAAATGTCACGGCCCCGTCGGCGGTGAGTTTTCGTATGCAAAACTCGAAGCAAAACGCAACAACCGACCTGGCTGTTTCATATTACGTGAAAGCGAATCGAAATACAACACTTATTACATTGATGTATGCACTAAACACACGGCCAAACCGAAATCTTATAAATTGGAAAAGATCGGTCCAGATGACTTTATTTTCAATGACGATTTACGACGTTACAAGAGCGTTCCACAATTGATGGCTGCCTACAATGATTCCGATTCATTAGTTTATCTACAAGAATGTTTACCTCCCTCTGAATATGGTTGGTTTTACATAATAACTATTCTACTTATATTTATATATATATATATTTATATATACAGATGCATCTCCATTATTGTTGTGTCAACCAGAAATGATTTCGGGTGATTCTCTTACTGATAGCACCTCTGTTGCTTGCCTACTTCCAACAACGCCAATTTGTATCAATACAAAGGATTTGCAAGTTTATAAAGGTATGTAATTATGTTTGTTTGTGTTTCAATTTTTAATAGTATGTATGTTACCCTTGGTTACCTAACTATTTTCACTTTCATTGATACTTAAAAAAAAAAAAAATTTTTTACAATTGTTCAATTAAACCTGTTATTGTTATGTATGTAATATACATATATCTAAACGTTCTTTTTATTATATTTAACCGTTTCAAGTGTGACGTAGACAAGAAAATTGATTTAAAAACGTGTAAATTAAGTCATTTGGGATTAGAGTTTCGCGGCGACGTTGCACAAACCGAAGGGGGAATTCGGTGTCAAAGTTGGAGCGCTAAAGATACCATACATAAAATAGATAAAACCATCGTTGATGATATGTTTATTGATGGCTCGAAGCAGAAAGCAAGAAACTACTGTAGAAATCCAACACGTAAACCGGATGGTCCTTGGTGTTACTCGATGGACGATCAACTAATTGACGATACTTGCGCAATCCCCTTATGCAGTTCCACACAATGTCGCATGACGGGCCCCGGAATGGAGTATGCTGGAGTTCACAACAAAGCTAGCTCTGGGAAGAAATGTTTAAAATGGGATAAACGACGTAAGAAAATACGAAATCACGATGGCGAACAAGAGAAATTCTCAAAAAGACGGTTTCCGGATGAAACGCGATCGGATGCAAAGAAGTATTGTCGTAATCCAGACGGAGACATTGGAGGACCCTGGTGCTATGTAGAAGATGATATTGATATTGATTACGTTCAGAAACAATACTGTGATATTCCGTTTTGCGATGAGCAAGAGTGCGTCACTTTTACACGAAGTGTTCCAAAGTACACGCATTATACAATGATTAACACTACCATTACCAATCTTACATTCGGTCTAAAGTTATGGAACTCAGATTCTTATCTAGATGGCAGTGCGAGTATTTTACTGTCGCTGTTTACTCTACCGTTAACGGATGCTCAGCAAAATGATTTCCAATCGAGTATTGAGGTGCTTATTTCAAATAACGGATCTGCACTAAAAATCGGGAATAGAGATAGTGATGACGTGACTCATGAACCAAGTGCCGGCGTCTTGAAGTCCTCCCAATACACATATTTCTCGCTAATGTGGAGTAATGGATTTGTTACGCTTAGTTTGTTGGACGTACACGAACCGATTTTTCTGGCTGAGTACAAGGCCAAAACGGGTTTGTTCAAAGAAAATAAGGATAGGTTCTTTTATTATAGTTTAAGAGGTTCGGATGTGTTCTGGTCGATGCCTCTATGCGACGAAGAAAACGAATGCGAGGTGCACACCACTACATCAGAAACTTACGAACGGTTTTGGCCGTTGTATAAGACGAACACTTCCAGTTTTGACTTGAAGTTATATGTGCGTGCGTTTCATTCTGCTAGTATTTTGTTTCAAACTAGTCCTGCTACACGGAGAGGGCCCAGTGTTAAGGTTCAACTATCTCGCAAAGATAATAATGCTACAAGAATTATTGTGTTGTATAGCAATGACCAATCGGAGAATGTACTGAAAAGTACGCTTATTTTAAATCTACTTGACTTTTGGGAGTGGCGCGAATTTACCATCACATTTTTTAGTGATACTCTCCAGATATATTGGTTCCGTGACGATATCGGAACGCAATTAATTGCCGAAGCTAAAGAAACATTACTGGCGCAGATGAGATGGTATTCGCCTGGTTCTGATAACACGTTAACACATTGGACGTTTTTCTGTTCCCCGATACAATTCGCACCGCCGCCGCCGCCATGGCCACCTGAATGCGTTATTAATACCAAAGAAGTCGATTACAATGGCACACAAGATGTCACGAACAATGGAAGAATCTGCCTGCCGTGGATTCAAGTAGTCTCCTCCGAACAAATTGATACGAAAATCGCGATCGCATATTGGAATTACTGCCGCGATCCATTCAAAGAACACATGGGAACGTTTTGTTACATCACGAACGAGCAGGGTACGTTCGAACGCAGCTTCTGCGGGATTCGTCTGTGCAAATCTGCTGAATGTCGAATGGCGGGCACGGGCAATGATTATATTGGTAATTTAAATACGACGAGATCAAATCGCACATGTCAAGCGTGGATGGCGACAGGTCCTCAGGCAGTCGATGCACATCTCTTAAACGGTACATTGTATGCAGATCAAGATGCAACAAAAGCGAGTAACTATTGCAGAGATCCGTCGAGGAATATCGCCGGGACATGGTGCTACACAATGGACCCAAGTGCCCCACGTGATCTATGCAATGTACGTGATTGCTCGCGAAGCGAAGAGTGCACCGTGATGACGAAAGCTGGTGGTCAAAAGCGAATGGTATACATTTTACCCAATTGGAAGGAACGCGGTGTTCATGGTGGGCTGCGCTTCGCGTTGAAAGAGTGGCATCCGGATAAACTAGACGGCATCCTCTTCGAGATAATGCCCTTAGAAGGGGCGGGCTATCTAAGACTTGTTATTGGAGCCGACCAAAATGAAAAGGTGGAATTGTATCTGGGTACTACCAGAGAGGATGCCACATTGATCAAGGCGAAAACGCTTCCGCATTTGATACCGGCGGGTAAATGGGCGGCGTTCAGATTGACTATGCGAAGAGGTGAACTCAGCTTGGCCCATGAAGGAACAGATGAACCATTGTTTGAGTGGAAACACAAGGACAGGGCGAAATCATTTGAGCCGGGCTTCATGTCGTACATGTCGATACAAGGTAATGTAATTGGAGTACATTTCAAATGCAACGAATGCCATACGGAACGTTCCAACACCAAGCATATGACGCGAATTATGTCACTCGGTATTTGGAACACTACTGAATCCGTCCATTATAATCAATTGAGTTTGCATTTACGTGGCACGGGCATTGCGCTCATACCTTTATTTTTATTACCCGGAGGTGGAGATTACCTTGCACTTACAATTGGTGACTTTAAGAAGTCCATTTTTTTCATCCAAAATTCGCGCGCTACAAGAACTGCTACAACATTAAAATCAATTAAAATGAATGTATCCGCTATTTTAGAACACGAATGGACGCATTATTTAATCGCTTACAGCGAAAATACTATGCACATTTATCGGAATAACGTAACCGTCCTAGAGTACACCAGTCCAAAGCCAATGCTGTTCTACTGGTTCACCGTGAGTGCAGAGAATGGTTGGGTAACGTGGACAGCAAATTGTAACCCGCCCGATATTGATGGACCACCACGAGATGGTGGTTGGTCAGCTTGGAGCCCGTGGACTTGCACTGTTAGTTGTGGTGGCGGAGATGGCTATCGGACGCGAACTTGTACAAATCCCACACCGAATATCAAAGGGCAAATGTGCGAGGGCCCCTCGCGATCCACCGGCAAATGTAACGACTTTCAATGCGGTGATATCAGCCCGAAAACGATGGATTTGATTCGAGGTCGATTGACCAGTCAAGATTATGGATTGATTGTTGATGAAGGCGAACGTGTCACATTAGAAAACGAAAAAGATATATTGAAATTGACTCAGATTGAGTCACCCAAATCGTTTTACAAATGGACTTTTAACGGAGTCACACTGCAAACGAAAGAAGGACTAATTGAGATTGTTGATGCTGATATTGTAATTAAACAAGTCTCTACTTCGGATGCTGGCGTTTACATATGTATGATGCATCGTATAAACAATAAGCGATTCGTTTTAAGAGTTGCCACTTTAGCAGTACGGTCTGTAACTTATGATTTAGAGTCCAGGGAAACGTTCTCAATGATGTTGCAGTCAAACGCTGTTGTTCTGGGTTATGTATACTCAGATTTGGCGCAACGCTGGCTACTAAACGATACTATATTTATTGATTATGGTATCACAACTTTAGCAGCAGTTGTAACCGAAGAAATAAAACGTTTGAATGCGAGTTTGCATGCAGGCTTATGGACGTGTGTGATTGAACAAGCGGATTTGAAACTGATGTGGACTACGAATATTGTGTGGGTGTTGATAAAACCTGCTCCGACGTGGTTAACGCATCTGATGGAGGATGAATTTACGAAACCCGTGTTTGGACGATTATCGAATGAGACCGCTGTATTGGGATTGTTGATTTTTCTTCTTGTGTTAGTATTTGTAATTGTGTTTTTGTGTTTAATATTGTATCTAAAATATGGTACGTTGCCGGAACGAAAATATCGTCGTCTTAAAACGATACTTGATGAAAATGAAAAATAATCTGTTTTCAAAATTATGATATAAAATATATATATATATATTATTATTATAATTAATGTTGTTGTTGCTTTTATTATTATTATTATTATTATTTAGGTCAGAAAAAAGAAAGTAAAGATGGTATAACAGTTGTTTACCGGTCCATGTGGAAAGTGACGAAGGGTAAAAAATTGGAAATTGCGATGAAAGTATTAAAGCATGATAATTGCGATCAGTATCTGAAGGAATTCATGGAACTAGCTGACCAGTGGGCATTCTTGCACACAAATGCAATTGTTAGACTATACGGGGTGACCCTGCGAAGTCCTGTCAGCATGGTGATGGACTATCTACGTTTGGGCCCTCTGGACGAATACCTCAGACAAAACAAAAACCTCTTGAAGCCGGTCGATCTTATTGAGGCAGCGTCTTATCTGGCCTCAGCGCTTTGGCATTTAGATGAAAATGGCATTGTTCATGGAAACATCCGATGCAGAAAATTGTTAGTAGCGACACATGATGAGAATGCATTTACAATTAAATTATCTGATCCTGGGATTCATACATCATATAGAGCAAAGGAGTACGTCATTACTAAAAATTTACTTTAACTTTGATTTATTTATTTACTTATAAGTATGTATGTATGTATGTATGTGTATAGTATTCATTGGATTCCTGTTGAACATTATTCGAATTTTGAGTATGCCCGTCAATCGCCGACGGCGGATGTTTGGGCTTTTGCAACCACACTTTGGGAGATTTTCACCTATGGAGAACTTCTACCGTGTACAGATGAAATTGACGCAATGCGGGTACGTTTATTATTGTCTTGGTTCAATAATATTGCGGTTGAAATGGTACCCATTCATCTTTTAGTACTACGCTGGCGGCAAACGCCTAGCGCAACCCTCCAGCTGTCCTAGTGATATCTATCAATTGATGCGCGAAAGCTGGGACACAGATCCACATAGGCGTAAACGACCTCAGGCCATCGTACGAGATATCAATCAAATTTTGTATCAAGGTATGTGTTTAAAAAAAAGTAAACACAAGAACACACACATACATACATATTTATATATATATATATAAAATTATTTCTAGTATTCAATTCTCGACGAACACATGCATACACTAAAGTATTTGCAAAATCGTTAAAAGATAACACGACGATCAATCAATCTGCAAACAGTTTATTTTCAAACGCAACCGGTATGTATTTTTATTTTCCTCCCTCAACTATATGATTTTATATATTCTATTCAATGTTCATTTTAGAGGATACGTTTTTGGGTTATAAAGACGAATTATTATCAGTTTCTGCAATGAGCGAAGTAGACAGTGATTTATCGGTCAGTTCAAGTTTCGGAATGCAGAACTGTAGTCATGCGGGCTTATTAAATTACTCGCAAGATTTCGGCAATAACGAAGATGCAGAGTCCTGTGATTTGTCCACAATTTTGTCGAATTTTAACTTTAGCACGGCCGCCACGTCGCTTGACAGCATCAATCTAATGCAAAGCATCTTCGAGCTGGACGATGACTACAATGTGGTACTCCAAGGTCGAATCGGGCAGGGGTTTTACGGTGAGGTGTATCGGGGCACGTTGGAGTACGTCGGCGACAAAGATATTGAGCCACGACAAGTCGCCGTTAAGAAATTAAAAAGTACGGCTTTGGCAAGCGGGTTGCAAGATTTCGAACGGGAAATTGCGATTATGAAAACACTCAAACACCCGAATATTGTCGAGATCCTAGGCGTGTATCAGGATCCAGAGATCTCATTAGTGATGGAATACGTTCAGCATGGATCTCTGCAAAGCTATCTAAAGATTTATCGCGAATTATTAACGACGAAACAGTTACTAACATATGCGTTAGATATCGCGACGGGTATGGATTACTTGGGCCATAAACATATTGTCCACCGTGATTTAGCCGCGCGGAATATTCTAGTTGTTGACGAACTCCATGTGAAAATCTCCGATTTTGGACTGGCGCAGGTGATGGGCACGAACGAGTATTATATCTTAAAAACGAACAGGGACCTGCCCATCAAGTGGTATGCGCTAGAAAGTCTTCGCGACGGTAAATTCTCGCCACGATCCGACGTGTGGTCGTACGGTGTGACGATGTACGAGATGTTCTCGCTGGGCGAAGAACCCCGCTTGGCGATTAACGGCCCCGAGCGCACCGACGGTCAGGAACAACAGAATTTGCTGGATGCGCTGGAAAGTGGAGCGCGCTTTCCTTGTCCCCAGTCATGTCCGCAGGCTGTTTATGTTCGCCTGTTGTATCCGTGTTGGGAGGCGGATCCCCACAAGAGGCCCACATTTTTGCAGCTGTGTAGCGAGATCCGGGATTTGTTATCACAGTATTAATTTAAACTATTTGGAGTTGGAGGTAGGTGTTATGTAAATAAATGTATCTATTGATTGTAAAATTGCATTGACTAGACAACCTGAGTCTGTCTATTAATGTTAGCCAGGTTTTATTCTATGAAAATATTTGTACATATTATTATTAAAGGGCGCTTTGTGCCCTGTTAAATTGGCGCGCACAAAATAGATGATTCAATTTGTAAATAACTGTACACACACACACACACATATACCTACATATATATATATATATATATATACTTACTAATATAATATGTAGTGTAAAATAATTACTATAATTATAGTTTTAATTGAATGAAATAACATGCAATCACTGTGCCATATAAATATAATTGTTTTCCGTTTTAGAAAATTGTGCAATTTTTGTAAGGAAGTTTTTTTATAGTTATATATGAGGCAAGTAAAACATTACGAACGATATTAATTTAATTATGATCGCACGTAAACCTATTAAAGAAAACAACGCTTTTTCAATATCACAAAACGAAAAAGAACATTCGCGTAGCATTCAATTGGAAACCTCCTTGTCCAGTTTATCAAAGTAACTGAGCAAACCCTGCAGCCGTTTTTTTACACGTTTCTGATCATCCAGCGTACAACCTAGCAACGCTGACTCAAACTTCTTATCGGTAATCCCGTGTACATAGTGCGATGAGCACGCGTTCATGTACGACAAACATCGTATTTTGGTGGCACCGGGATCGGCCTTCAGACCCACGACGAGCCCATCAATCAAATCGTTGATCTGGAATAATGCTTCCTCTTGCATTAGGTCGCGCTGCGTACGGATGTGGACTTCTATCGTGTGACACCGATTCATTATTCGATCCGAATACCGCAATATGTCGTCCCTATCAACTGCATTATAACGAAAATCAAGACAAATGTACACTATGATGTACGTGAATTACCGCACACACACACACACATATGTATATATACATACATTCATCGACGTCTTTCAACGTTTCAGCGTGTCGAATTGAGTCGAGCGATGCGAGAAGTTGATCTTTATCTTCTTCCAATCGTGAAGCTTCTTTTCGCAAGTGCTCCACATGTGTTTCAAGCATATCCAACATTTCAATCACTTTTTCTTTCGGTTTCTTTTCGTTCAGCGAGTTATTTTCATCGATTTGTGGTAAAGTGGATATTTTCGATGAGCCTGCAGTTACAAAACTGTCACAAAATTCGTGTCATGCATTTTATTTATTTACCATACCAGCGTGGCTTCCACTTGAGTTATGCTCGATTTCCATCGCATCGATCAATCTATAATTTAAGGGTTTATTATGCGCCACTTTGCGGAATTTTAATATATTATATGCATATTAAAGATAACAATCAATCAATCCTGTGATCGTATAACTATATGCACACCGAATAGCTTGTATATGGATAAAAAATTGTCACAAATATTCAAATAAAAATACAATTTTAAATGTTCATAAAATGTGTCGATATTTAAAAGAAATTTTTCTTCACTTGACAATTCAGGTTTACCACAAAAACAAACAAACCCAAACATGGTATATATATATATATATATATATATCTAGAATACCGAAACCTCACCATGACTACCGCGGTTAGTTTTTTCAGAAAATTGGTTCAGTTAAGGAACTTGGTTACTTCTATTCAACGCGGTTATGAGTTCATGTACAATAAGTACAAACATAAATCAGTGACAAAAATACGAAAACCTTACTTCGTTTGTGTTTGTTATTAATATGTGCGAATCTGTTGCAAATTGTTATGATAACATTTGATAGTTACAATTCAAAGCAAACGTCAAGCTTGATTAAACCCATTAATAGTTCACTCCTAAATTGAATCGCGGTTCGGTTACGGTGATTGCGGTTCAAAATTTTCAGGATGACATTTCGGAACGCTTTGACCTTGGTTTTGTGTATGGGTTTAATCAGGCCTGTCTATTCAAGGTTAGCACGTTTAATTTAAATAGCGGTAACTTTAAATCGCGCGTATAAATTTTTATTTTCCTTCCATACATGTATCATATAGTACTCAAATAGCAATAACAAATTTTACAAAGCCGAATTTGCGCAATAAAATATTGCATGTTAAATCTTATCAGCGTAATTAACATGCAACACGTAAATATATATATATATATATATATATATATATATATATATATATATATATATATATATATATATATATATATATATATATATATAATTTGTTTGTATGTACTATGTATATAACTATGGCAACGTATATAGCGCATTGAATAGACTAGTAGCGCATTTTAATCTATAATGCTCTATATACCTATAAAACGTTTATAATTGGATTCGTACGAAACTTTGATTAAAAATGACAGATTTAGAGGATCATTCGTGGGTGTTTGATTCCTTGATTTGTTTCTTAAACGGGCCAGTATGGAATGCACCACTACAGAGTTTTATCGAAGACAAGTCTTTAAGTCAGCTTAATAAAAAAAAGGTACTATTTATTATTGAATAGGTCAATATATGTGGTTTATTTTAGTTTTCGAACCTTTAATTAAAGAAGATGGAGAGTACAAAAAAATACACGATGAATTCAAAAATTTAGTAGATTTAATGCTCGGTAGTTATATGGAAGACATGGGAATTACTCCAGAGTTGTTCCAAGATGCCTGTAACAATGGGATGCATACAAAACTACCAGGACATTTTCAAGAAGTAAATATATATATATATATATATATATATATATATATATATATATATATATATAATATCACATAATATTATATATGTATAGGTACATTGTTTTATTTAATTTTCCGAATTAAATTTAGAATTTATTTGAGCAAATTTGGGCCGCAAATGATTACGAAATGTTCAAACGAATGATGATCCAAAAGAACATAGAATTACAACTACAAGCGTTGGAATTAATCGAGCAAAAATATGGAATTACTCCGAGGTTGTTTCAGCTAAATAAGACATCATCAACCAGTTGCGTTGAACCCGATGTAGTAACGGATATACATCCTTTAACTTCTTTATCTATCAGCAACAAGCCTCCATCCGAGAAGAAAGTATTAGTAGAAGTAATCAAGTGAGTTTTTCTTTGTTCACAATAGATAATGTACCATTTTATTGATTTTATATATATATATATATATATATATATATATATATATATATATATATATATATATATATATTTATTTATTTATATATAGGCAATGCGAAGTCGGCGACAAAAATGATATACCAACAGATCAAGCATATTTAAAAGAAGAGAAACAGCATTTAGAACATCTCCGATCTAGAACATCATCCGGTCGGTTAATAGAAGCATTCTGTTTAATAATATAATTAATTGAAAATGTTTATTAGTTTCAGAATCAGAAGAGAATTACAATAAAAAAGTCTCACCAATTGTTGAATTTCAAAAAGTACTTCCATATATATATATATATATATATATATATATATATATATATATATATATATATATATCTAGATCTTTGTAAACAAATAAATCATTTTCAGGTGGACGACGAAGAAATCAGAAAACGGCAATTGTACTTAAAAACGCAACGGGATAAATTAGTAGCGTTGAAGAAGCAGGTACGTAAAAAGCATTTAGACGTGGAGATGGGTATGGAGCAGTCTTCCAAATTGAGGCCACGCTCTGCTAAGGTGGCAGAAGCCGCGTTAAATTCAGGAACTGCACTGGAACTAAATACTCAACCAAAGACGTTAGAATTTCGCAAAGCGCTGGCAGAAAGACTTCGCATAGAAGTGATCAGCAAAGCTTCTGATTCATAAATAATATTAAATCAAATTCTTTTTTTAATTAATATTTCTTTCGTCTTTTTTATGCAATCTGCCGAATGATCTACATATGTATTATATATGTACTAAATGTATGTTAGCGATATAAGCTGTAGCACCATAAATATGTTCACGATTGAGTATTGTTGTTTATTGGATGCACGCTTTTTATTGCGATATGTTATTACCAGAAATATTTGTTTTAAATTAACTATTATGCGTTATCTATTCTATCGCTTAATGTGTATTGGTAATGAACACATCTTAGGTAATATAACAAACCAAAGTGTTATTATTATAGCGCGTGTGAGTAAATATTATTGAAATACAGTTTTTGTTGTATTTTGATTTAAATAACTAAATAAAACATGGAACAGGATTATTTATTAACTTACGTTTATTTAATTAAATATAACAGGAGTACATAATTTTATTTTACATTTGACTTTCATGTAACTTTTCGGCTTTGCTTTAATTTCGAATCTGATTGATTTTGTCAGATACTTTAAAAGAAACTAAATAAATGCAAGTCAACTTAGATCGCAAGGGTTCGGCTGTTAGTTGATAAGTAGAGAGAAACCTTAAATTGCGAACGAAACAAATAATCTGCTATGAATGTAGCTAGTATAGGCAAATCATTGTACGATCAACGATCTCTCACTTTTATTTCGAACATCGTACACCTGTCCCCTAAATATAAGGAGCTTGGTTGGGGTTAGAGCTTACTCTTTAGTTAGAACACCTGCGTTTTGTGTGAGATTCTCTGGTTTTCATTATTTATTTCGAGGCAACTGATACAAATTTGAATAGATCTATACGGCAAAACAAATGTACTTTGTTCGATAAGTAGTTGCGGGGCAAATCACATGGCGGTGTTTTACACAATATAATAAAATATATTTGCTATCATTATTAAACCTATATAATATTATGTATAGATAGCGATATTATATATATATATATATATATATATATATATATATATATATTCATTTTTGTTATATACTTATAATTTTGTGTCCATTTCTTTTGATACCTACCTACCTACATTACATTGAATATAAAAAACATTTATTAGCGCACACAAACATTCGCACTACCGATGACTTATTGGAGTCGAAAACGTTTGTACTTAGGGGGTACCGCGAACCGGTAATATGCCCCCAACTGTATAATACAAACAAATACCGAACGAATCAGCTGCTTGTCAAAAAATAATAGTGAGAGATTTTATCGTGCCTGTATGATCATACATGCAGCAGCAGTACACAACCAATACGATTTCAATCTGTATTTGTGAACATTTTTACACAGTCGTTAATAAAAATTATTTACAAATAGCACAGTACAATCATCAATGAATTAAATAAATTAGACTATATTTAATTAACGGCACTTGATCATGCAAGAAGAAACAAACGATTACGTTTAATAATTCATCCATTTTAATCAAATAAGTTGAATCCAGCAAACAAATTATTATTCATTTGTGTAGATATTATATAGCACACTACTTGTTCCATAGATTCGTCGTCGTAAAGTTCAAATAATAAAATAAAATACAAAATAACAACCTGTGTTGAACATAAATTAAAAAAAATTATAATATTAATAATAATTAATAACCAAATGTATAAATCACATTTTAAAATGAAAAAAAAACTACATTTCTCATACATTCTTTAATAGACGATATATTTCGATATAATATACTATCGATTATTTATTTTAATATTTACCAATTTTCAATAATTATATGAATCATATTTATTTATTATTTTTTTGCTGTTTTATTTTACTTAATTAACTGTTTAAACTTACTAATCTTAATGATGACACTAGTGGGGAGAGCGGAGGCGACGAGCGCGTACTTTCTAGTTCACCGCAAACGAGAAACGTTTTCATTTTATTTGTTTATAATAGCGATGAATAGGGACCAGGGGGTGGCTGTGGTGGTTAAGTACGTGCGATGCCGTGAGGGGGGCGCTGTCACTGGAGCCACACGTCTCGTAGTTTCGTTAGTAAAATTGGCCAAACACACACACAAACACACGTCATAAAATTATCGGTTCATTTTTGTTTAGTCACTGTTTGAGATCACTCGCTTTAAACTATCTCTTTAGTTGCCGCATCGGGTGTCGAATTAGGGTGGCGGGAGTGGCACGCGGGGAGATAATAACCATCATATGTGTGCAAAAACAGTTCGTTTTGAGGTAGAGATCGCCGCTCTCGTTGTGCTACTTACCCC
Source organism: Nebria salina (assembly GCA_944039245.1). Classification (NCBI taxonomy): domain Eukaryota; kingdom Metazoa; phylum Arthropoda; class Insecta; order Coleoptera; family Carabidae; genus Nebria; species Nebria salina. The sequence goes on from OX063271.1 coordinate 16,549,703, forward strand.
GACTATGACAAGCGGGGTCGTTTCGCATTTTGGGATACCACCTCGCCCTCTTCCTCGTCCTCATCGGAGTCACCCTCGTAATCAACAAGACCCTAGTTCAAAATTAATTTATATATATATATATATATATTATTATATAATATTGTTGTTAGTGTTACCTTTTTGAATAACGCCGAAGGTTTAGTGTCCTGAATGGATTGTGATGATGGTGTGCCCCCCGTCGCGGCGTTGTTATTGAGTACAGTTTGTTGTTGCTGTTGTTGTTGCTGCTGCTGCTGTACTTTCGGCAGCAGCGCGCTGTTCAGCTTGGGCCCGTTCGTCGTAGTGGTCGTCTCCATCGTGGGGGTAGTTGTCGTAGTGGTCTGCGTCGTCTTTTTCTCCATCATTTTGCCAATCGTGTCTCCTAGGTCGGGGTCGAGTTTCTTTGAGAGCAAATCATTTGTGGCTGGTACCACCGCTTCGTTATCTTCGAAATCGTCGTCCTCATTGAACCACATCTCTTCCTCTTCATCCAGCTGACGCTGGTCCCTCCTATACCGGCTTGTGCGCAATATCGAGGGTACACTAAACAAGCAAATTTATTAATTTTTTTAAGTTGTGAATCGCTTAGAAGAAAGAATTACCTGTCTAAATTTCTTTCTCGGTCTTTCAGAATGTCTTGGTAATGATCGTAGCGCAATTTGAGCGCTTTAAACGTTTGCACGTACTCAATAGCATCGAGTCGTTTACCATAGTTCTCGACGACGTGCGAACACAGCGTTTTAATATCCTCGAGCTTGATGAACTCGAACATTTCGATGATGGCCGAATCAAGTAGATTGTACCGACCATTGTTGCGCACGAACGCATCAACAACGGGCGCAAAGAGGTTGCCCTTGATGATGTACCGATTATAGAATTCATCTTTCAACGCGATCAGTTTTCGCATAAACCGCAGCGCACATAGCACCAGGAATTTGTGTGTGGATTTCATTAGAACGAGGATGCGCCGCAACAGATCTTTGTTTAGAATACAATTCTTGATGTGGTACGTGTGGTGCTCCACGCAAAACGAAAGCAGTTCCAAAATCAGACCTAGTAGCTGCACGGTCCGGTAGTCCTCTTTGGCCGGCTCGCCTTGCGCTGTATTTTCTGATAACGGAGCTAAATAATGGAGATACACACAGATATGATTTTCATAAACTAACAACCGACCGAGATCTATTTTTAACTGGCTGAAAATTGGCAACTAAACTAAACTAAACGAAAATATTGTGATTTGACGAACCTATGAGTATTTGCACGCTGTGTTTATAGAAAAAGTTGAGGATGTCAGATTTCTCTGATTTATTGACGGATGCTAGCATGTTTTCCGGGTCAAGAAGAATGCGCAACACGCCCATGAGCTGCACGGCTCCACCGAGTTCCGGGTCCGTATCGCAGATCATCTGCTCCATAATGATATGGAGCAGCAAGTGGTCTTCGTCAGTGTTTGCTTGCTGGAGCGTGTACGCGCGAACCACCGACGGCGAAAACTCGACGATGTACGTGAGGATGTCGATAGACGCAGTCTTTGTTTTTGGATCATCACTTGCGAGTGTGATCTCCAGCGCCGGCAATATATCTAGATTAGTGAGCGTCTTATAAAACGTTTCCTTTGCCTGCGGTTGTAAATTCTGTGAGTAATTGCAGAACTCTTTGAGGAAGAACACCAGATCACGCCGTTTCCCCTCTGCCGTGCTCTCGTCCGTTAACATCTGAAACAGTTCAACGAGGAATTTTTCATCCTCTTGCACGAGCGTTACAATTTCGATCTTGTTGAAAAAAATGAAGCTGGAGAGCGTCGAAAGCATGTTGTCTTCAAAGACGGACGGGGTCGGTAGCACCACGTCTTGGATGTACTGTACACGGAATGTCTGGTGAATCTTGGACAACAGTTCGGGGTTCTTGATCGGGATCGCTTCCTTGAATTTGGCCTGCTGACGCAAGTACTCGCGATGGCGTTTCGGAGGCCCCTGCGTTGGATCGTACTCTAGGCAGCCGATCACGTCGAATATCGTGTCCTCACTGAACATCACTTCGAACAGCGCATTTTTGTTCAGCAGAAAAACGTTTTTGAAAATATCATACAAATGATGGAGTCCTTCGGAATTCTCCAGGTCCTCGCACATGTGGAACAAGTTGAGTAGTTTCTTTATGTAGCCGTCAGTCTCGATGGCGGTGGCTAGTTTGTCTTTGCGCGCCGGTGTGCTCAAGCAACTGCTGATGAGCTCGTTGATGTCCTCCAGCCGGCTGAGCTCGCAGCTCGGCAATTCCACCGGTTGCGCACTGTCGGACATGTCGTCGAACCGCTCGTCCTCCGACTCCTCCACGATGTCCTGCGTGATCTCCACCGACGGGTCTTTGCCCTGTACTTGGCATATTTTCTCCCATATCTCATCGCAGCCCGCCTTCTCTTGGAAGCTGAGTGCCAAATCGAAATTGTCTCCCTCTGACCACACGATCAGCGTGTCTTGTTGCTTTTGGTACGCTGTATCTGGCTGGATCTTCGACTCCAAAAGCAACGAACCGTCTGCCTCGGCGCGCACCAGCAACGAGATTCCCTTCAATCTGTCTACGTATGAGGACGACACGTGCCCTGTACCACGATCGTCCCACTGTCTTTCCGCGTTCAGCGCATATAACTTTACCCTCCGACGTGTGTCCGTCATTTCGAGTTCACTTAATTAATTATTTTCTCACTTAATTTATATATATAAATATATATATATATATATATAAATATATTAACACCAATAATACCACCACATCCCGTTTGAATCGAATTATATCTGAAATATATGAGAAAAACAATCCATCAAAATCAACACCACATACAATAAGATAGAATTGAATAGAGGTATAATGTAAGTAGTACGTACAATATATGTACTAGGTACACCAATCATCATCAACCATCAACCAAATGATTCTCTGTATCTGTTTTCCATCAATATTATTTATGGACAAATAAATGTTTTTTATTCGCATACATACTAAAGTGTACCTACGTGATTCACGTAAATCACCAAACACCAACCTTCAATAGTGCAAAATACAACTATGCATTATTCGCTCATCACTATCTTTGCAATAAGAAATTTGGCTGGCTAATAGGTACTTATATGAAATCTTTTCATCAGAATCAGATGAGCTTCGACTCGAACACACACACTAAAAAAGTCACTCAATCACATAATAAATAAACGTGTTTAAATGTTACTACATGTATTTTGCTACATATTTACTATAAAAATGACTCTAACACTGAAACACTGCCGTACTTTTGCAAACGGGCAAAACATTAATTATCGCCATATTGGATCGGATTCACAACAACGCTGAACGCTCCACTCTACGGGGTCGACATATCCGAATTCAAGGACAAATAAACTAGACCGCCAAATTTAATTTTCTTCTTAATATTTTTATTTACTTAATTTAATAACTATCCAAATTACATCTATTAATTAAATAATAGCTAAACATGTTCACTTCATTATCCATTGAAATCGCGTATTATATATCAAATATATATATATAAATTATTTAAAGCAAATATTAACAATAAAATTTTAAATAATATTTATATATATATATATATATATATATATATAAATGTTTTTCTTAAACAAAGTGGATCAATAAATAAAGCATTTTATATATATTTTTTAGTGTTTTCTTTCACTGATGAATAGTGCACATATCCGCTCGGATCTTATGGGTTTTGGTTGTACACATACTTTTTCTCTATGATCTGGCCAGAGAGTAGGGGGAGTAATAAGAAACATAGCCACTATTGGACAGAGTTTTGTTAGGTTAGAAAATTGCATATTCGCCGCTGTTCTAGATGTCGCCATCGTCGCCATAATGAAAAAATTATAAAAATTTGAACGAATTAAATGTATATAAATTTTAAATATTTACTTGTTATTTTACTAATCAAATAAAAATTTAGGATGATTTTATACTGCATTTTTTGGAAAAATAAATTATTTGTTTATAAGTACGTTTATTGGAATCCATTTTGCATTGTCTTTTCATAATGTAAATTATTATTGTGCAATACATTATACATACAATTTTGTTTTTGTCCCTTATTGATTTGTCCTGTCATTTATCGGAAAATCCTTTTGTATTTCATATTGTTTATTTCAAACAAGTGTTAGTTTTTGAGCAATCTTATTTTTGGTGGCATGTAAGTATTAAATCACAAATAAATAGTAAACATTTGATATGAATTCTATAATAATTTGTTCGTAGTATGCGTTTAAATCACCGATTCTGTTGTGTTCCCGGATGCGTTGATCACGGAAAACGATTCGCCTGTTTTCCGAAAGACAGGGCACTTTTCCAAATTTGGTTGGAAAAAATCAACAATCCGCGACTGTGCGCTATTCCACCTGCACATGTTTATAGAACATATCGAGTATGTTCAAAACATTTCGAATGCAGGTGGATTAGACCTTGCGCATATCCTGGCGCGAACTCCCGGATTCTTCTTAATAATGCGGTTCCAACTCTGTATTTAGGTAAGAAAAATTTAAAAGTTGTACATTAATTAAGGTTGTAGGACAACGGACAAATCATCGAATATTTTTCGCCGAAAATCTAAGACATGTTGGCGGATATTTTTTGCAGACAATTTCCTGCAATATTCGGTACGGATAATTTGACACCAATATTCATACAAATATTAATATATATAATTGTAAGGAATTAAATTATTGTTTCACCTCACAACTATATTAAATTCTAGCGTTAAATATTCATATTGCCAATGGCAAATTTAATTTTGCCCATAGTTCAAATAAATTTTATTTAGGCCTTGAAAGAGCAAATAAACTTAAGGAATATAATAATGAAATTTTTATAGGAAAACACGCAAATAAAAAAGTGCCCTGCCTTTCTCCCGGGAATACAACTGAGATAAATCGCTCAAATGAAAAAGGTTTGTTTATAATTATATAATTTAATAATAAATGCAAAAATATGAAATAAGACTACAATATAAGTAATTTTTTTTAGATCTCAACTCTCAATTTGCACTCACTGATCATTCATATCATAAAAGGAGTCGTTCAAATGAAATAGGTTTGTTTATAGTTATATATTTTAATTATAAATGCAAAAGTATGAAGTAATACTACAGTATAAGTGGTTTTTTTTTTAGATATATATATATATATATATATATATATACATATCTGTTGCGTTTCAAATTTTTATTTTAAAATCGATACATGATTTCTATTTTCTTTCTCAGGAATTGCTTCGACATCAGTTGCTGTGCAGCCATTGTATGACCCTCGTAATTTGCAAGCTTCATCAACGTCAACTGGTAATTATATATTAATTTACTTATTTAATATCACACTCATTACATATTTATATTTCAGTCAACCCGGCACCAGCTTTCAAACGACAGGGCACCAAGTCGAAGAGAGCAATTGGTAATGTCATTTACAGTGAATTCTCTGTTAACGCGATATATCCAATATATTCTCGATAAAATATAAATCTTAACGTAGTTACTCTGAACTCACTGTACTAGTAATAATAATTCTAAGTATTCAGTATAATACAACAATTTCTTTTTTAGGTTTGCATTTGGGTGACATAAGAGCGACTCGCGTTGCAGATCTCGGTGTGAGATCGCGAGCGCTCTATGAGTGCAACAAGTTGCTTTCACGAAAGCTGGTGTCCAAAACCAAGCGGGTGAAACGCCTCCAGCAAATCATAGGGGTAACCGCCTCCAAGAAGGATTGTACACTCTTGGAAAAGGCACTCGGTCCCCTTAATGTTGTTGCAAAAACATTTTTGCTGGCGCAGGTAAGGGAATCGGGCAAAGCCAAGAAAGGAAGGCGTTTCAGTTATGATGAAAAGGTTGTGGCTTTGACGTTGTTGAAGAGTATGCGAGGGGCATATAAACAATTGCAACGACATTTTATTGTACCAAGTATTAAAACATTAAAGACATTGCTACAAAAGACAACATTCTTCCCTGGCATTAATGCCCCACTGATAGATCACCTCAAATTTGTTACGGGTAACATGTTAGAAAGAAATTCTTATTGTGTTTTACTTTACGATGAGGTGTGCATTCAACCGCATTTGTCGTATGATGGAAGAGAAGATATCATTAGAGGTTTTACAAATTTCGGCACGGTACAGAGGCCCGAGTTTGCCGAGCATACACTGGTGTTCATGCTTCGTGGTCTCAATAGCAATTGGAAGCAACCACTTGCTTATATGTTTGTCGGAAATGCTCTCCAGGAAGCTGATTTATTACGCTCTATTAAGGAAGCTCTCCGGGGTGCATTTGCGGCAAACTTTAATGTGGTTGCTACCATTTGCGACCAGAACACCACGAACGTGAAAGCAGTGGCGACGCTTAAAGGTGAATATCGCGCCAATTGTATACGTGCGGGGCGGGAATTTCGGCCAGAAATTTTTAGTTTTGAGGGGCGGGAAATTATTCATATCTTTGATCCTCCCCACTTACTAAAAGGACTACGCAACAACTTACTGACGAAGGACTTGATCTTCACAAAAGACAACCGCCAATATAGGGCATCTTGGCAAGACATAATTAAATTCTACGAATACGATAGTGCGACTATGGTTCGATGTCCGAATCTCACAGATGAGCATATATACCCACAGAAAATTCGTAAGATGAGCGTTAGGCATTGCGCCCAAGTGTTTAGTCGATCGGTTAATGTGGGTATTGGTCTTCTGCTTAATGAGGTTCCGCCAGAGATCCACAACTTTGGACCGACAGCTAAAGGTACGCAAATTCTGATGGATTTCGCTGATAAACTTTTTGACAGCGTTAATGGTACTCTTGTGTTTGAAGCAGGACGTTTTCGAGAACTCAGATGTGCGTTGTCAAAAAATTCTAAGCATTTAGAATTTTGGCATGAGGCGAAAAAAATTTTGCGCGATATGAAATTTGTTAAGACGACAGGAGGTTTAACCGCACGTGGCGAGAGGCCTCCTTCTCTTTCAAATTGGGTAGTTACTCTTGAGGGACTACAATGCTTATGGAAATCTCTAGAGCAGGTTGGTTTCACCTCTCTTGCTTTAAGAAGGTGCAACCAAGATGCTCTAGAAAATTTCTTTGGCAGCATTCGTAGTCACTTGGGAGCTAGCAGAAATCCTAGTTGTGCTTCATTTATTTCATCGTATCAAACCCTAAACATTAATAATTTTATGTCGGTGCACTCTGTGGGATCGAATTGTTCTGAAGACAACGATGTACCATTAACGAATTTGAAAATGTTTATATCACGATCTTTATCAGACTTTCCGAATCCGCAGCCGACCGACGATACTGACCTAGACATGACTATCAGACGTTGGGACAACAAAGTCACTGCCTACGTGGCTGGCTTTGTTGCGAGACGCATAATACGCTTGACTAAATCTTCCGACTGCAGACGTTGCAAGGCAACATTATTATCAAACGACAACTTACCTGACCACTCTCACATTAATGTGAGAGAATTGACTAAGAACGGACTGACCAGACCCAACAGTAATTTCATGACCGCATTTGAGCGCGTCATGAAAATTACATATAACATACTGCCACGACATTGCCACCAGAGGGGGATTAAAGGTAGAATAATTAAGTATATATTTGACCATAATGACTTTTCTTTTCTATCATGTGGGGACCACGATATTTCTAAAGCGTTTGTCGAGATCACTGTGCAGTTTATTCTGCATGTCTATTGCAGATTTACGAATAGATTGCTCAGTGGTCAAGACACTCGATTAGGGCATATCGTCGATCCTATTCAACGACTTGCCACAGAAAGGCATCGTAAGACGTTGTGGAGAAAAAACAGAAAGTAATTTTTTTTTGTAACATGGGTGCGTATGAGAAGAATGTACTATTGCATATACTAGAATTATTTGATTTAATTGTATATTTACTTAAAATAATAATTACATATTATGATTATTATATATCATATGACAGCATACATATTGCAATATTATACAACAATATTTCCAGTTGTTACATCTCATATGTAACATACTTGTGTTTCCTACTTAAGTTTAATTTACATCGTTTATTAATCGTAACCTAGTATATGTGATAGGGATTTATGTAATTTTGCTGGTTTGATTATCTTGGTAGAATATTTGTCAATGCTTCTACTTGTTATATTTACGTATCATACTTGTATATTCTACTGAATTGATATTGCATATCATAGTTATTATATATCATATGATCGCAAGCTTGAAATGTTGCATACATATTGCAATGTTACAAAACAATGTTTCCAGTTGTTACATCTCATACGTAACATACATGTGTATCCTACTGAGCTGATATTGCATATCATATTTATTATATATCATATATGACAACATATTTGTAATCAAGGGACGAGTTAATACTTGTCATTCTAAATTTACTTCATTTATCTGTATTTCCAATTTACATAGAACTGTAACGAATTGCAGAGTTATACAAATCTTAAGTTTAAATTTTCTTAATTTTACATTCAACCGTTTAAGCTGTAGAGCGCTCACAGACACACACACACACGGACGACACTCCAAAAATAGTCAGTATCGATTCGGGGTAGGTCAAAACGTATATTTTCGTTAAAATCTCGAGATCGAAATTTTTCGTGATAACAATACTGCGTATAAGAATGTAATAATGGGTAAAAGAAAGAATGCTGTTTAATATACAACAAAAAATAATTATATTAAAATCAAAACCATATTATTGAAGAAAAACTTATTTAAATGTTGAACAATGGTTTAAAGATTGCAATGATTGGATAAAATTCAATTGTAGCTTCATTAAATATGTACTTATTAAAATTAATTTTCTTTAATTTACTTGTTCCATTATAAAAACTACTTGATCGAATATAATTCATATTCGCTATGCGGCTGAAGAGCCAAATACTTACCATATATTATTAATATTTAATAATAAAAATATAATTGTTATCTTAACATATAAATATGTGAATGTTATATAAAGAAAAATTTAAACCTGAATTAGTAATAAATATTTGTATTAATTAAATAATGGTTTTTATTTAGGAGGTACCTTTGGTACTTTTGCATTTCGTGGTCTACTGTACCACGAAAAAAGAAGTACATCTATCCTTTCATTAAAAAAAAAAAAAAAAAAAAAAAAAAAAAAAAAAAAACGCGCGCCCTCGGTGGCTGCGGCGACAACTAAACCTCCATGAACCCGCCATCTTTGCAAACGTTGTACAACCAATTTAACGTTGAAATCCATCTCCCCATACTCTCTGGATCTGGCATACCATACATTTATCATTTCGAGTGCCTTTCGAAATTCTCTCTCAAAATGCAGGCGATAGAATAAACATACGGTTTTATTCAAGTAAAATATTCGTTTTCATATGTGGACTAGATATCCAAATATTCGTGTTGACGACACTGCCCGTATACTATTTCTTTAATGTTAAAAAGCGCACAATCTTCATCACTTATTTCGGCAAATATAACCTATTTAAAAGTCAGGTACTGCTATTTATTGGATTTTAATTGAATGTCCAAAAAGATAAATTCCGTACGCCAGAGCGAGAAATATTTTGAAAATGTGAATGGAAAAGAAATTCGTTTATTAATTCACAGCAATGATAGCAAAAAAACGTACGTTGAATTTATGATAACAGAACAAATGGAAGAAAAAATTAAAAGAAAAATTTTTGCTGTATTATTATTATTAGTGGTTCTGAATATAGTATTTCTGTATGTAAATGTCATACACCGTACTATATTTTTATTGAACTTCGTTTTTATTAGCTCTATTATTTTACAGTTAATAATGAGAGTAAAAAGTGGTAAGAGCTATACATTACTAATTGATGAGTGTAATAGAAAACAAATTTTATTGTAGAACGATTGCTTATTGTTAAATCATTAGGAATTCAATATACGGTTAATTATTATATGGGATCCCATGCTACGCAGTTTGTCCCATGGAATACTGTTGAAAAAGTGTTTATAAACGAAGTTGTAACATTGGTAAGAAAACAACATATACATAGTATAAAATAAAAATAAATGCAGTGATTATTATGCGTACATGGAGCAAGTATTACTTATTAACTAACTCAACGCATTTTTGGTTCCATAGCAACGAGTTTTATTTTTCTTAACAGTGATGGTGACACAAGAGGGCGATTTCAAATCATCCGCCCTAATACCACTATTTAAAGTAAGCGATATGATTGAAATATACCAACAGCATCTTTATAATTATTAATTGTTATTTTAGCATACGAAACCTCGACTTAAATGCTTGGAAATAATATACAAACATATGGAGCAAATATTCAGTTAACACTTAGTCATTCATTGTAGTTCTTTATATATATTACACTTTTTATTATGTATTAAACAAGCTGCCACTTTCTCGAAATCTTTCAACTTATTCTTTATTGAACTGATCTAAATTGAATGAAGATGTCGTACTGTAATTATCAGTTTAAAAAGAACAAAAAATAAATAAATATATATATATATATATATATATATATATATATATATATATATATATACATATCTATATATATGTATATATAAACTGTTTACCTTTTGTTTATCCAACAACATTGTCGCATCTTTCGAAATGATACTCTCTTTCGGATTTATATCAGTAATTATTTTGATGGGACTAATTTTGAATTCTTTTTTTTCCTAAAACGTACATCATTATTAATATAAGCAACTAATGTATATATTAGTACCCACTAGTAATTTTAATTCAATTTTACTGTTTTGCTCATCATATCTTGCAATTGTTGGTATATATTTAGCTCTTAAACTAACAATATTCAATTGCAAATTTGAAGTATTATCAGCCATATTTGATGTCGGTTAAAATGCTGTTTGGCTATTAAAATAAACAACATTGGTTTTTTTCATTACGTTGGCAACAAGTAATTACTATCCTTGTCAAGACTGCTGTCAGAAGCAATGTCAATTTCGGCAATGATAACAATACCATAAATCAAATATTGTTTTGTATTTATGCACATATATTTATGTAATTATCATAAATTTGCGTTATTTATTACTGACTTATAACCTTACCCTGCCAATAACCGCGTATATATATATATATATATACATATATATAGTATTTTTTTAAAAAGTGGCAATTGTGGGTCATTAAGGAAATGTTACGTCGAATTCTACAATACGATATTCGTAAATCATTTGTGCGTTGGATTTGTAGTAATAATCCCATGGCACATTTAGATAAAAAGCAAGTAGCTGCTCTCTCAGAGAAGTGTTTTTTGGTTGACGAAAAAGATAAAATCATAGGAAATGCTACGAAGAAAGATTGCCATTTTGTAAATGGCGACAATATCCCATTGCATCGAGCATTTAGTGTGTTTTTATTCAATAAGCGAGGAGATTTGTTATTGCAGAGGAGAGCAAATACGAAGGTACATACTACGTCACCTATATACTTAATTACTGATAATAATTGAATCTTTATTACCGAAATAAAATGATTGACTTTTATTAGTTTTGACAAAAACGTAAAAAAATATCTAAGATTCCAAGATTTAAATGTGTCAAATCAAAAAACAACCAATTTTAACTCTGAGTAATGTATCATTAAGCATATTGATTTAAGTTCTTGTAGCTCTAAACTATATTTATAACGGTAACAAAAATAAAACTTAAAATAAGGGATTCAATTATAATGTAGATAACATATCCGGATTGCTACACGAATACATGCTGTAGTCATCCACTTGCTGATATTCCCGGTGAAGATGAAGAAAAAGATGCATTAGGAATCAAGCGAGCAGCTAGGCGTCGACTGAATTACGAGTTGGGCATTCCGTTGGAGCAACTACCGCTCGATGCTTTCAAATACCTCACGCGCATTTATTATTTCGATGTAGGCGATGGTAGATGGGGTGAACATGAGATAGATTACATCTTATGTTTGCAAGCCGACCTGAAAATTAAACCGAATCCGAACGAGGTGAACGAGATAAGTTGGATACCGCAAGAACATATGAATACATTCGTTCCCGAACTCGAATCACCGCTTACCCCTTGGTTTCATATTATCTATAAGCATCGGTTACGCTTGTGGTGGGCTGATTTGGACGAACTTGATCAATATGTCGATCACAAAGTTATTCATAAACTTAAGCTATAGGCAAAGAAGGTAACGTAAGAATTAACTATCAAACTACAATAAAATAACTCATATGACAATAGGATGGGTTTTATCATATCATTTTTGTATGTTTGGAACAAACAAACAATGCGTATGGTCTGTTTTAAGCAAGGCTGCAGTTAGTTTTACGTGATGTACCTATATAGTAGCTATCCTGGTGCAGTACTATATAAGTGAGAGCGACTAACGATATATTCTTAAAAAAAAAAAAAAAAAAAAAAAAACAGCTTTTTGGTAATAGTTGCATTTAGTCTTGGTTTTTAAATTTGATTAAAACAAGAAAGGTAGGTTCTTATCAAGGAGTATTATTTATTTAATAAGGCACAATATTCTGATTTGATTCGAACGTAACAAGCACCTCGACACAATAATCAGCAGGCGCTGAGCAAACAACATGTATCAATTGATAAATAAAATAAGTAAATAAATAAATAATAATAATATCTAAGTAATAAGATAGCACCGAGCCGACCTGAAAATCCCAATGATTGTTCGCCTCATGATAAACCAAACAGTTTTAGTGCGTTAAATGCCGTAGCGAGCGCTACTTCCTCCGGCTTCTTATCCATGAAAGCTGCAATTAATTCAACAATAGCCGGTAGTGAACACGGCTCATTCCTTTGGAACGTACAATAACGATGCAGGAACGTCAAGGAGCGCTCCGTAAGGGCATCCTTAACATTCGGCGGAAGTTTGGATGCGCGAGTGTTTGGATACATGAAAGGTGCATCCGTTTCGACCAACAATCGATCCAGAGGCAGAGTCCCATCCGTTAGCAGCTTTCTTACGCCAATGTCTGACTTGTCTTTGCATAAATAACCAGTTAAACCGATGTAGTATCCTTTGCTGAGGTATCTCTCAGCTTGTTCGCATGTACCAGTAAAACAGTGGATCAACACCGCTGGTAAACCGTCGTAACTGGCCAAGATACTCATCACATCTTCGTGCGCATCTCTTTCATGGATGAAGAGAGGTTTGCGCACTTGACACGCTAGTTCTATCTGTGAAATTAACTCTGTTATCATCGTAAGGTAATCTTTTATAGCAATGCATTTTTATATCTACCTGTTTGCGAAACACGACCTTTTGCTCATCTGGTTCAGAGAAATTGCGGTTGTAGTCCAGCCCACACTCCCCTATTGCTACACATTCTGAATTTTGTGCGATCAGTTTCAGTTCGTTCCAAGATTCGTCCGTATATGACTTGGCATCATGCGGATGTATACCTTGTAGTATTTTTAATAGTGATTTCAATACAGATTATATTTCAAATAGGTGTAGTTGAATACCTGCTGTTGAATACAAAATCCCCGGGTAAATTCTAGTCAAACGTAACGCCTCTTTACTATTTTTCACTGAAGTCCCTGTCACCATCATCTTTTGTACACCTTATAATAATAATAATAATAATAATCATGTAAATTGTCATCATGTTCAATTCAATAATAAACATAACCATGCTTTGTGATGTTCACACAATATGTACCTGCATCTTTTGCTCGTTGTATCACAGAGTCTAAATCCCGGCTGTATTTCTTATTCGTTAAATTGGCACCGACATCAACAACAATTAAATTATCGTAGCAATTCTCCATTGTTATGCCTTCTTGTTGAATGTCCGTTTCGCTCAACAAATTACTAGCAGCCATTGCTTTGTTCAGCTCAATTTTTGGATCGTTGGCATTAACAGGTCAAGCTTGGCTTCTTGATAAATTAATTTGTAATGCTCAGAGATCGTTTTATAATAAGAGTATTTTTAATTGAATCATTAATAATTTTCCACGAAACTTTTATTTGATTAATTAGTACATTCAAATGGCGGCATCCATGTTGTCGAAATAATGACGTAAGCCAAAATGATTTAACTTTTTATATATATATATATATAAATATATAAACTTGGATAATACATACAACATTTGATTATATACTCACTTATGATATTTATTTTTTAAATATAATATATCGTACACATGAAAAATCTATACAGCAATAAAAGAATAATATAAATGTAATAATTAAACAACATAATTAATTTTGTTAGAATTATCATAAAAATAATAAACAATTTAGCAGGTAACAGTAGTCCTTTCCTTTCGTTTGTCATCGAATATAGGTACAAGAGTGATATCTATATTATATTTACTTATTTACATGTATTAATTAAATTTACGTTGACTGTCTGGTGCACCATCAAACAGTGAACAGAGATTCAATGACTTGTTAATCAATCAATCAATATCAAAATTGATCCAACGGAAAGGGGTATGTTACCATTATTCATCATCATATATTAATAATAATAATACACACGTTATTCTAATCAATTACGGTTACTATAAATATATGTATAGAAACCGAAAAAGAAATAAAATTAGAACAATAAGTGTAGTGCCCAAATGAAAAGAAAATTATTGCTAATGATGATGCTAGAATAATAATAATAATAATAATGTAACTTGATTCAATTATACGTTGATAACATTCACGCACTAATGCATTCATACGAAATATGTTGTAAACACTCTTAGAGTTAGATGGAATACAACAATAACAACAACGAGGTACTAGAAAATGTCATTATCGTTCATTTATAATAAAATAAATGATGTAGTGTCGATGTCGTTGTTTTATTTGCTTTTATTGTTGGCTAGTGATGTGCCCCGGAGACTTTGAGTTTTTTGGGTCGACGGGCAAGCACGGCGGCACTCTCCGTGTCCGACGTGTCGGATTCAGTCTCCAGCGGGTAGCCAGAGTCTTTGCCGTCCGCTGAGTCGACCGCATAGTTGCCGGTGGCTCGCGCCTTCTCCAGTGTGCGTACTGTAACGACTTTCGATATTTTAATGATTGTTTTTCGTTTAGAATCGATTACTAAGTGAGCATCTTGCAAAAACCGATATCCTCACTACGCGGAATCTGCCATTAAATACTTACTCTGTGATTCAAGCAGGCTGTTCTGGCGCTTCAGGTCCTCAATGTCCTGTTGGTGTGCGTTGTTTTTCCGCCGCATGAACTGTATGTATTCGGCGGCCTTCTTTAGGATTTGAGCCCTACTTGCCTGTATCATAGGTAACAAACAGAATACACCACACAACAAACATATAACCCTAAAGTGGATTTCACCCGTGCTTCAATATTACGGTAGCTTCAACTTAGCACTTACCACTTTTTCTCCGTGTAGCGATGGCACTGAGTCGCGCAAACTGCTGAAACTATCCTTGATGTGATCACGGCGTTTTCTCTCTAGCGCATTGTGGTGCGCCCGTTTTTCTGCCTGCACAACCATACTCTACACTTCTTTTTTAACATTCAATTAAATTATTCCAAAAAAGTTATAGTGAATGAGAGTCTCTAATCATTTTTTTTTATATATATATATATAAAATACATAACATGATTTACCAAAATCAATAACGTAACACATTAATATTATATACATATTTATATGTTGTCTTACCTGTGAATAATACTGACTAGTGGATTGTCTTGGTTGAGATCGAGAATCAGAATCATCACCCTCCTGTAATTTTATTTACGCACAAATATATATATATAAAAAAATTTTTATATTATATATTATTGCTACAAGTCAAGTTACATGTTCCACTCAATCATGTGCAGTGTATCTATCGAGTAGTTACTATTTCTTATTCTACTTACATCACTTTCTATGTCGATATCACGGTCATCATCACTCATGATTGCAATGGAAATTATCTTATAAATAGCACGTGAAACTGCATAAGTATTAATGAATATTTACGGTTTAAAATCAAACCGAATTGTCACTTGCACTTTGCTGGAAGTTAGAAAATACATTTACAATACGACTACACAAACACAACAACAGCCCTTGTCATATTTAATCCATCTGGCATGTGTGTGTGTGTGGTATGCCAACATTTATAAAATAGATTCCACTAGATTTACATTAATAACAATAATTTAGTAAATAAAACAGCCTACTTTATCTTTAGTCAACGTTTGCTATTTAATATTAATGTATTTATTCATTTCTATATACTACAAATAGTTACAAATATAAATGCATATCGGACGTGTTGTTTCAATCTAAACAAACAGAAGCATGTGAGAAATTTGGGTTTTTACTTAAAACTCAATTGGGATTAATTTTATAGAATAGCATATTTATTTGTGTAAATAGGAACGTGATTCTTTGATAATTGTCTGGTTTTAACTTAATCTGGGCTTCTTTTCGAGCGGTTTGATACCCTTTTCTTGTTTGATCTCTGATTTGTCTTTAACATCGGTATTATTAGTTTGTACAACGGTATCCATTGGTTCTTGTTTGATATTTGTGCTAGAGTTTACAGTGGTGGTGATGGTAGCTGTTGATGTTGCTGTCGTTACAGTAACAATCGCATTGTTACTTGCAGTTGTTGTCGC
The DNA here is from genome assembly GCA_944039245.1 of Nebria salina. NCBI lineage: Eukaryota > Metazoa > Arthropoda > Insecta > Coleoptera > Carabidae > Nebria > Nebria salina. The sequence continues at coordinate 16,566,348 of OX063271.1, forward strand.
AGTTGCACTTTGAGGCGTTGGTTTGGTTTGGATTGTCGGACTGGGTAGCGGAAACTTCTTGAGCATCTCGCCTAGCAACATATCAACTCTTTGTCGTTGAAACAATGAACTGGGTTCTTCACGCGATCGTTCCGCCTCTTTTCCCTTGATGGTCGTTGATTTTTCAGTCGGTGTTGGACGCTGCGACTTAAAGTCCCATGAGTAACCTTTGCTAGGATGATATCGTGAGAAACTCGACGCTTCCTCGAATGATGACTGTAAGTGATGAACGGCGGATAATAAACGCGAATTTAAAACGCTGGCCAAGTCAGGTGCCTGGTACACAACGCCTGCAATTATGTAATAATCAGCTAACGGTGTCGTCTGTGTTGGAGTGTGGCGATGTTGTTTTCGAATAACGTACAAGATTGGTTCTTGTACGTGCAGTAGAGCGTATTCTAAGCCCGTCATGTTAGTTAATTGATCGATGCTCAGACGCTGCATTTTCACGATTTCATTGTTGCAAGTACGGTCAAAGAATGGATTTGATCGTTCGGAGAAATAGTCCATGACATTGTTTGTATTTAAGATTGGAATCCAAGCAGAATCATGCCAGGACAATCCTAATGGATTGTCAGGAATGGCAGGACCTATTCCCAATCGTCCTGGCATCATGATTGACATGTAATAAAACGTAACCTGGAATATACATATATATATATTAAAATTAAATTAGTTTAATCAATCAAAGTACCTTGTGTGCTTTTCGGTAATTCTATTATTAGATCGAGCAGTTTGATAATGTACAAAAGCTAAGAACAAATTTATGTAAAATTTCAAAGTTAACCCAATTGGTTTCGTGCAATTATATACTCTCTCTCTCTAACCAATGTATTACCAAGATCACGTGATGTATAATAAATATATGAAAACATCCAGTAAATTATATTAATAGATATTTTTAAATGATTTCTCGATAGCATTATTCAAATAAAAAAATGCCTTTTATAAATGTACAGTAATAAAAATATATACAGAAAATATTTTCATTATCTTAAGTTTGATTAGTATTCATTCATATGTGCGTCCTTTCGCCTTGAATGGAGGAAAAACCAAGCCAAGAGAGAAAAGAATGCGCCTCAGAGTATGAATGTCCTACATGCTGATTGGCCATTTCAAAAGAGTGTTTTAAACAAATTATACTGTTTATCCGTGAAACAACCGAAAAATCTATACCTATCTACTATTTGTTGGCTATGGCTCAAAATATAAATCCATTTTTATCGCAACAGTCAAACTCAGTAAAGCAAAATGAAGAAGTATCAAATAAGTCTAAAGATAATCATGCTGTGAGCAAACGGTAAGATTTGTTGGTGTTGGCGCAAGTAAATAATATAATTGATTCATTAACGTTGGCGTTGTGTGTAGATTGCAAAAAGAACTGATGGTGTTGATGATGTCGCCAGATAAAAGTATATCTGCGTTCCCTGACGGAGAGAACCTGTTTAAATGGATCGGAACTATATGCGGTCCCAAAGAAACTGTATACGATAGTCTCAAGTATAAGTTGAGTTTAGAGTTTCCCAATTCGTACCCGTACACTGCGCCTATTGTGAAGTTCGTGACCCCATGTTACCATCCAAATGTGGATTCCGGTGGGAATATTTGTTTAGATATTTTGAAGGACAAATGGTCTGCCCTATATGATGTACGAACGATTTTGCTCTCAATACAATCCCTGTTGGGTGAACCGAATAATGATAGTCCTTTGAACGCGCAGGCTGCGGAGTTGTGGTATAACCAAGCTGAATATAAGAAACACCTTCTCGACACGTACAAAGAGACCTAAATATGCATTTTCATTTATTTTATAGTTTCACATTCTTTAATAAAACACAACCATCGCATCACATTTCATTTACTTTTGGTTTGTCTTTATTGGATATTTTTCTAAACAAAACAATTTTCATGTTTTATTTATTTCATGTATAATTATATATATATGTATATCATGTGTTTTAATTTATTTTGTAACGTGTAGTCTATATATGTATATACATTAGTAACATTACAAACTAAATGGAAATCACAATTGTATCTTAATAATAGCAAAAACAAGGTAAGTTACATACCGTAACTCTATACATATAACATATATATATATATATGAATAAGCGTTTTTTTTTTTCTGCACTTTCCAATCATATGTGTTAAATTCTTAAGTTTTGAAAATGACAAGGAGAATAATTAATAAAATAGTTGTTGCGGCAAGAGCAATGATGCAGCACATTTTACGATTTGAACGCTGGTAGGTGGCTGCACGTTGTAGCTGTTTAAGCCCCTCGCTCACCTGCGACGAGGTCTGCTCTATGTTGTAGTCGATGCGATCGAGCACAGTACCCTGATCGACAACCATGTGCGCCAACTCCTTAAAGATGTCATTCAAATCCACGATGGATCGTACGATGCTGTTAACCTCATGCTCGCGTTCATTTGCACGCTGCACATTCTCTTCTTCTAGTTGCAACAACATCTGCTGTTGTTGTTGTTGTTGTTGCTGCCGTTGGTTATTCACGAAATCAGTGTCAATCACATCTTCAGTACCGAATAGATGATTACCGTAAGAGTCACCGTCGTCATCGTTAAAGTACATCTTGGACCATTCTTCGCGCGAGTTGATTTGTTTTAAGTAGCTGCTCTGTGTGGATCGAAAATTAGTGGAGAGCTCTTGTAAACGTGCGACTAATGCTCGTACGACATTACTGGTCAAACGACGTTCATTTGGGTCACCTAAACACGTTTACTTACTTCGTCTAGTCCCAATTCGCTCACCTAAGCAATACATACATTATAATTACCTTCAAAACTATGACTTTTTATATGCTGAATCAACCGATGCGCAGTGTTGAACATCATTGATATGTCGGTTGTTACTCGTTCGATGAATGCTTCTTCTTCCAAACTGTCATCCAACGTGGGCCTGTGTAGGTGACGAGAATGCAAACCATTTAGTTCGTTAATTTTTGAATCTAGTTTTGACATTGTACTGTGTATCTTGTCCAGTTGATCTATCCATGGCGGCACAGTACTGTTTACACCGTTGCCTCTCTCCATATCGTTTAACGATATCAATGACATCCGTTCAGAATTATCCTGTCGTGAAATCTATTTTCTATAATTATCTACAAGACTTAATAATAGCAATGCTAACCTGTTCTGCATACAAGTGCCTGTTACGAATTGCATTGTTTCTCATTAGTAGAAACACTTCTGTTAAACTTCTTGTAATCATGATGGTTCCATAAATTTCACCATCAAATTTGTAAATTCACCTTATTTATTCTTTCCGCTAGGGCTCCAAAGCAATTAGTTACACACAATTGTATGTATGTTCTGTCAATACTAGAGAAGAATAGGTATTCAATTTCATATATCTAAATCTATAGTGGTACTCACTTTTAAGTAAAACAAAAATAATTTCATTGCAAATCGTTGATATTTCGGAAACGAAACGCAAAATGCCACAATTTCGTATACTAATATATCGAAATTAACTGTCCCTTGAATAATATATTATGTATTCTTTTGTTAAAAAGAATGCGTAATTTCATAAGATAAAATACGTAGTTAAATTCTTCAAATTATGTTGGTAATACGCAATACGCATTAATACGATTCTCAATAAAAAAGTTATTTTTCAATTCAAAATTAATCCAAAGCTATGTTAAAACTGATGTTATCACTAGTTACTTGAGTTTTAAAAATTTGTGTCTTATTGCATCATTGCTATGTATTTACGAATTCAACGCAATCTCGGCTGTCAGAGGACAGTAGATGTTCAAGATCAATTTTTAATTTAAACCTTTTCTAAATATACACAGAAATGAACAAAATTACCTGAAATATATTGTGGCTTCCTTAAGATAAATAAATAATAGTTCATTTCAATTAAATGCGCTTGAAACAGTCGAAATTTAATTTTGATCAAACTGTTGGAACTCATGTGAACACACATGTATGACCGCTGTCAGTGGAAGGAACATGGGTGTATATTTTAAATAACTATTACATTTTCATTAGCGACCTATAATCACTGGATAACCAGAACAATCAAACGCGAGAGGCGGTTCTTTTCATCAATAGCAAATTGTGGGTATAATTGTTACTTTATTTATATAACTTGCATATATTTAATATCTTTGAAAACTCTTTTTATTGCAATATTGATTGGATACCTAACAAGTATGTTCATTTGCAGAATTTTATACGTAACCACTCTTGCACATGATGGTGTTGGGACAACTACTGCAAAACGCGGAAATACCAAATTGAGAAATGCATTCGAGAAAATTTCTATATTCTGAAAGCTTAGTCTAACTCAAATAAATTAAATGTCTAGATTTTTGTCAAAATAAAGCTAAATAAATCAATTAGTTTCGATGTTATAAGTCATACCATAATTAAATACCAGTACACATATTAAGAGAACGGTAATATAATTAAATATCAGTATACATATTAAGACTACGATAAAACGCTATGGATTCAAGGATGCTAATATCTTTTTAAAGTTATTTAATTTAAATTTTACTTTACTTTGACAACTAGTAATATGAATCATTCAAATTTATAGAAAATTTGTTGATTGCAAACATAGTAAATATACTTTATGAGACTAACGATATATAGTTTGTGTGGTTTGATTCTTTTAATTATTACGAATCTGAAACATAACGTTTATTAATACATCTTGTTTTATTTGTATCTACGAATTGTCAGTGGAAAGGCCTTTTATTCGGTTACACATGCAACAATGAACACGGTTAGTGTTGGTAACATTAAGTACAATTTAGAATAGTTGTATAATTTGTTTAATCGAACCTTCGAATGAAATGGACGTGTCAAAGATGTGTGCAGTATGTTGAAGCAGTGGAAATGCGCTCGATGCCAAGCAAACGTGCGAATACTGTGGAAAATGTAATGTTGGTTTTCATGTAGAGTGTATGGAAATATGGCATAAATAATCTTTACATAAACCTATGTATTTAACGTTATTAGAATAAGTAATAAAATATTTCTCTCAACGAATTCTTCTACATGATATCTGCCACGTTATTTATAATATTTTACTAACCTTTGGAACTCCTTTTACTAAATTATTTCTTAGAATAAATATTAAAAGTGAAACTCTAAAATATTTAAATTTTTGTTTTTCTATTAAATAATTGACAAGCACAGTTGATACGATTTATGTGAAAATAATTATAATAAGAACAAATTTCAATAACCATTTATTTGTTTCCGGTAACTTTTTCTAAAAAATTTTCAAACAAAAGTTATTCGAAGTTTTCATGCCTCTAATTTTAATCCAAACAATTTTTCTGTGACTTCAACCATTTTTGAGTAATTGCAGAAACCGCAAAAAATTACTAGAGTAATGTAAATGAATTTTTATCTCAGAAATTAGAGCAGATCATAAAAAACTTTACTAGCAAAAACAACTTAGAAAGGGAAATATTATCTAAATTAATTTCAAAGTCGAAGTCAAGTATTTGTTTTAATTTGTAAATCTTGATATAGCATGCTCTATCCTTTTTTAACTTACAGTTTTATATGCTAATTATCGGAATCTTTCAGTCATAGTACAGAAACACAACAAGAAATAATCATTCCATTTTTTCAATTCTGCTAGTTATTTCTAGTGTTCATAGACGTCGCGGGTGTTCACTTTTTGGAAATAAAATTAAACATAAAATAATCAGTCCATTGCGCAACTCGGTTTTATTGATTTTTTCAATTCTGCTAGTTATTTCTAGTGTTCATAGAAGTCGCGGGTGTTCACTTTTTTTCATTAAATTAAATATTAAAAATAATCATTCCACTGCGCAACTCGGTTTTATTGATTTTTCCATTTCGGATAGTAAATTCTTGTGTACATAGACGTCGCGGGTGTTCACTTTTTGGAAATAAATATATGAATCCATTGCGCAACGCGGTTTTTTTTGATTTTTTCAATTCTACTGAATAAAGTATTTACCACTGTATGTGTATTATTCAAATGTATCCTAGTTTTATTCGATGTTCATACATACATATAAACAATAAATAATTAGTCTGAGCAGAAGACGTGATTCTAAAAATTGAAAATTACTTATAATACGTATCACCTCTGTGCTTTATGGCATAATCAATTAAGAACATATACTAGGATGGCCTAAAATTGATAATTTATCGCAAGTAATTATATTGTTGTTGCATATCAAATTAAGGCTAATTTTATACTCTATATTTTTGCATGAGTTAAGATGGCAAAACATCTTTCAGATTAGGCAGAATTTAGACTACAAAGTACCCCATTTTTTAAATTAATACATAATTTATTTCGATATTCTATACATGTTAAATAAGAAGCCAGTTATCATAAAAATACGTCACAGAAATTGTCTGTCCTTTTTCAACTTGTATGGGTATAGCATTTAATTCTTTATTTCGAATTATTAGGTTAAAACATGCCCGGATTAGTTTAAAATCATCAGTTCGTAGACAACCGCCGGTCATTGCAGTTCGGTTTTAACGTTAGTGTGCATATAAAATGCTATAAATAATTGTAAAATTGTTGCTACATAGTGCGGGATCATGTAGACTAGTATATGAACATTTTAAAATATAGAGCAATTATATGTATTGCGCAACTAGACTCTTGTGAACTTTTGAACCATTTTAAATTCAATATTAATTTTATTTAACTATATATATATATGCACATACTAGAACATTCGCGGTTTGTTGTAATGTGCCGGGTACAACATAGACATTAAGTGCGCGTGTGCAAGACGAGGAACCGGAAGACGGCTCTTGCAGATCAACTCGCTTGCAACTCTAAATGAGGAAGTGAGTATATCTTAATAAAAACATTTTGCCCTTTTCAGAAAATTATATATTCCTCAATACGGATTTTTATTATAACAGTTTATATTTTCGCGAGAAATTTATTTCCCTTTGTTTTAATAAGCGCTATTTTTGCTAACTAATAATTAAAATAAAAAATTCATTTTTTTGCAATTCTCGTTTTATTCAAAATTCTTACTATGTATTACTACATATGTATATAGAATATATAGAACACTTGCACACTATATAATAGCATAGCATGTACGCGAAAAAAATGGAAACTAGTTTCGCTCGAGAATTATGCATGTTTCGTTTGGTCCGGTAAGGAATTAGTTTGAAATAAATTCGAAAAACCGTATCATTTCCCTATTGATATATGTATATATGCTATTTTCATAATTGCCATTTTATAGTTAAATTTTTACGCTTGCAATTTTTATTTAATTAAATCTTATTTTAAAATAGAACTACATATTTAATTTTTAAATCGTTCTACATATATAATATATAGAACACCTGCACATTATTTATTAATGTTGCATGCACTCGAAATAAAATAAAAAGTATTTGCCAGTCTATTTATAACGGTAACCTACGAGACCCCCTTTTTTTGTAAATGATCGAATTTAATTTTTAAAAAGAACTACACTTTAGAAAATTAAAATCTAAAAATAAATAAGTCTTGCAAAAAAAACGATAAGTCAATCCGTTTAAAAGTTAGAGCCCGGTACATATTTCCCATGTTAAAAGAAAGCCCGATTGTATAACGTATAAATGTACCCATGTTACGTCCAGACCTGTATTAGCATTTCGTGTTTCTCACCAATGCATACACAAATATTGTAACATTTCTTAATTGAACGTCAAATCGGGCTACTACTTCCCTGTATTGAATTTTACTTATCATTGCAATGTAAAAACAACATATGAATAGACCGAGCGTGTATATTCTTGACGGCAAGTGACCGTTGCGTTACGGGTATTACATTTTTTCTCACTCACGCACATAATTGTAGTGTGCCGTGGAACGGCAGCTATGCGCTGCACGCGCGAATTTTCGTTAAGACAAAATTCGTAAAAAACGGGGTAAAAAACGCGATTCTATTATAGATTTTAGTAATAAAAGTTAATTAATAGACTGCCAATTGATATTCTATACCGTTTTATGTGCGGGGTGACCGATTACATTAGATTTTTGCGAAAATATGAACCATCTACTTCCTAATTCTAGAAGGTATACGCCGAAGCTAGCCATGGCTATCGTTGATCATACATACTTGCATGTTAAATTCGTATATAAGTTAACGGTTTTTATTTATTTTCTTTAACTTAGCTGTCCCAATTGATTATTATTGTTTATTAAATGTTTATGTGGGGTGTTTTTAATAATGTTTATAATTATTTACAATGATTTCTAATTCATTTGCTAATGTTTTAGGGGGGTCCAGTCTACTCAACTCTGCATTTTATTTAGAACAAGTAAGTGAATTTTTGATTACCTAGCGTGTGCTATTTTTATATTTCCCAGTTTCTTTTTTATCTTTCTTTCTGCATTTATTTATATGTATGTACAGTGCCGTTTGTAACAAAGTGAATTAAATGAGTTCGCGAGTGTTTATTTTGATTTGTGAAATAACTACGTTAAATTTATGCCATTACCCCCTTGTACAGTATTAGTGAAAGTCTTAAAATTAAATGTAATTTTCCGTATAAAAATCAGTGTTGGTGAGTGAAATAAAAAATGGTCGTGTGCAAATTTTAAATAAATAATTTCGGGTAATTAAATAATAAAGTTCTACGCTGCGCTTCGCTACCAAACAGGAACAACAAGAACTTCAGCTGTGGTAGGAGAGGAACAAGTTTGGATTTGGACTTGGTGAGTACCTTTTGGACTCGTAATATTTCGAACATGCGTTTTGGTCAGTGGTTCTCTTATACGTCGTAAACTAAAGAAAAAGAGAATCCGCTGTCTTCGGGTGTATTTATATTATTTATTCTTTCTTTCTTCTTTTCTTTAACAGTTTCTGAATACGCGCGTATTCAGAAATTGTTAAACTACACTGGGAAATATAAAATTTGCTTATAAAAAAATTCATAACTAATAAAACCATTATTAATAAAATGGTATTGATTTAAAGTCATTAAAATAATAGCACATGCACGAAACATTGTATATTGTAAGTATAACTTGAGAGAGTATTTTGTTCCAATCCACCCTGTTGTTGCTGTTATTTTACAGAACTTGTTGATGGTTCATTTAATAATAAATAAATAAATGTCTGCATATGTTTGAAACACGCGCTTTTGTTGCAAATATATGTGGTAGCCCCTGCCCTTACGGTTGGAGCATGTATTGTCTCTAGTTCCTTGTCGCTCGTTCGTTAAATTCGTAAATATCCCCCCTTTTCATCGTGGGAGCACCCACCGTTGGATTCCTGGAGGAAAACAACAATTTGAAGTCCTTTTTTTTGTATCGGTAACGCGTACTGTCCATCTAATATGGCAGTTCTGCCACCGAGGTAGATCGTTTGTTGTATTTAAATAATAATAATATCGCGTTGTTTAGCTTCTCGGGTTTGCATTTTTGGGTGGGTTTAAGTTCGGGTGTCGGGTGTTTCGGGGGTGGGCGCGTCGCGAATTAATTAACAGTAGTAAAATATTGCTTTGATTGTATTGATCGGTAAATAGTAAATAATTGATAATAACGCACCACTGTATCTCTCGGTTAAATGTGGATATTATTGTCCTAACTATGATGAGATCGATGCAACTTTGGAACACTAATGTTGTGTTATCATTGCTTGCTAAATCTCCGTTTATATATATATATATATACATATAAATATTGTTGCTTTGCTAAAACTATGATTGATGCAACCTTGCAGCACTAATGTTGTGTAATCAAGGCGTGCTGAGACTTAGTTGTAATTTAAAAATAGAATTTGATTAGAATGAGATGCGTGGTGCTTGATTGATAACGCTGATATGATTAGGCAGCCATGCATCAATATGTTAGCCGATTTCGTACTATGAGTTCCGTGTTACCGCACATCGGCCTGCATTTATACGAATGTAGGTGCGCCAAGTACATGCTCTCACTTTGGGGTCTGTTGCTCGCTAAACACCCGTCGGGCCGTAAAGCCTACTGTAGCTACCCATTCTGTATCTTACGCAGATAGTTCGCGACGTATGGCGGCACTATCTGTTATGGGATCGTTTGGATGAATATACCAGGGCGGTGCTTGGTTAGTGGCTTCAGATTTCTCGAGGTGCGGTGTGGGAAAGTGCTTAGCTTGTCTGGTTTAGAGTTTGGACCGCTCTCTCGTAGTACATTGTCGACTTAAATGAGACGCATGGCTCTTTTTCATATCAGCGCGTTGCTAATAAAACCGGCTAACGTAATCTATGTCCAAGAAAGCCCATCCGTGCTACTAGTAGTATGTACAGTGGGTGCCTGGTGTATCTGCCCCCTCGTGGCTACTGCTGCATTGCCAGGATGCAGTAGGACAGTGCGAGGGATGGTTAGTGCACTGGGAACCGGATTGATTTGTTAGTTGGTTAGTCTGGTTAAAATTCGATCGCGTACTCAGGGCCCACTAAAGGAGCTGGTGGGCCCCAATAACTAACTGTACTTTCACACTTACAGGTTTAATGTTTTTCGACGTCCCAGTCCTGGCAAACTGGGTGTCCCCTCTTTTAAAGTTTTCGCAGTGTGTGAGCAGACTTGCACACTGCACCCTATGGTAGTTCGCCACTTAATCCAAAATTTCTTACAGATACCTCCACGTGTAACATTGTGCCTACCCAATGTTACACACACGCACATAATTATATGTGCCCTGTGCTCACTAGCACACAATTAGAATAAGTATCTCAAATTGTAGGTAGGGGTGGGAATCTTTTATTTGAATACACTTTCGTTATGACGGTAACCTACGAGACTCCCTTTTTTTATTGTAAATGATCTAATTTAATTTTTAAAAGAACTAAACTTTAGAAAATTAAAATCTAAAAATAAATAAGTCTTGCAAAAAAATCGATAAGTCAATCTGTTTAAAAGTTAGAGCCCGGTACATATTTCCCATGTTTAAAGATAGCCGGATTGTATAACGTATAAATGTACCTATGTTACGTATTAGCATTTCGTGTTTCTCACCAATGCATACACAAATATTCTAACATTTCTTAATTGAACATCAAATCGGGCTACTACTTTTACTTATCATTGCAATGTAAAAACAACATATGAATAGACCGAGCGTATATATTCTTGACGGCAAGTGACTGTTGCGTTACGGGTATTACATTTTTTCTCACTCACGCACATAATTGTGTGTGCCCCGTGTGAAAAATGTAATGTTGGTTTTCATGTGGAGTGTATGGAAATATGGCATAAATAATCTCTACATAATCTATGTATTAGAATAAGTAATAAAATATTTCTCTCAACTTATTTTTCTACATGATAACTGCCACGATATTTATAATATTTTACTAACCTTTGGAAATCCTTTTCACTAAATTATTTCTTAGAATAAATATTAAAAGCGAAACTCTAAAATATTTAAATTTTTTGTTTTTCTATTAAACAATTGACAAGCACAGTTGATACGATTTATGTGAAAATAGATATAATAAGAACAAATTTCAATAACCATTTACTTGTCTCCGGTACCTTTTTTGAAAAATTGTTCAAACATAAATTATTCGAAGTTTTAATGCCTTTAATTTTAATCCAAACAATTTTTCTGTAACTTCAACCATTTTTCAGTAATTGCAGAAACCGCAAAAATTGACTAGAGTAATGTAAATGAATTTTTATCTCAGAAATTAGAGCAGATCATAAAAAACTTTATTAGCGAAAACAACTTAGAAAGGCACACATTAATTAAATTATTTCCAAAGTGGGAGCCAACTTTTTGTTTTAATTTGTAAATCTTGATAGAGAATGCTCCATCCTTCTTTAACTTATAGTTTTATATGCAAATTATCGGAATCTTTCAGTCATACTACAGTAATACAGCAAGAAATAATCATTCCATTGCGCAACTCGGTTTTATTGATTTTTCCAATTCTGCTGGTTATTTTTAGTGTTCATAGATGTCGCGGACATTCACTTTTCTTCATAAAATGAAACAAGATAATCAGTCCATTGCGCAACTCGGTTTTATTAACTTTTCAAATTCTGTTTGTAAATTCTTGTGTACATAGACGTCGCAGGTGTTCACTTTTTTGAAATAAATATATAATTTTGATTTTTTCAATTCTACTGAATTAAATAGTTACCTCTATATGTGTATTACCGTATCCACTAGCAAAATGTTGGTCACAGGAAAAACGTCATTATTCAATAGTATCCTAGTTTTATTCGATGTTCGATGTACATACATACATATAAACAATAAATAATTAGTCTGAGCAGAAGACGCGACTCTTAAAATTGAAAATTACTTATAATACGTATCACCTCTGTGCTTTATGGCATAATCAATTAAGAACATATACTAGGATGGCCTAAAATTGATAATTTATCGCAAGTAATTATATTGTTGTTGCATATCAAATTATGGCTAATTTTATACTCTATATTTTTGCATGAGTTAAGATGGCAAAACATCTTTCAGATTAGGCAGAATTTAGACTACAAAGTACCCCATTTTTTAAATTAATACATAATTTATTTCGATATTCTATACATGTTAAATAAGAAGCCAGTTATCATAAAAATACGTCACAGTAATTGTCTGTCCTTTTTCAACTTGTATGGGTATAGCATTTAATTCTTTATTTCGAATTATTAGGTGAAAACATGTCCGGATTAGTTTAAAATCATCAGTTCGTAGACAACCGCCGGTCATTGCAGTTCGGTTTTAACGTTAGTAGACTAGTATATGAACATTTTAAAATATAGAGCAATTATATGTATTGCGCAATTAGACTCTTATGAACTTTTGAACCATTTTAAATTCAATATTAATTTTATTTAACTATATATATGCACATACTTGAACATTCGCGGTTTGTTGTAATGCGCCGGGTACAACATAGACATTAAGTGCGCGTGTGCAAGACGAGGAACCGGAAGACGGCTCTTGCAGATCAACTCGCTTGCAACTCTAAATGAGGAAGTGAGTATATCTTAATAAAAACATTTTGCCCTTTTCAGGAAATTATATATTCCTCAATACGGATTTTTATGATAACAGTTTATATTTTCGTGAGTGATTTATTTCCCTTTGTTTTAATTAATAAGCGCTATTTTTGCTATTTTATTTAATAATTAAAATAAAAATTCATTTTTTTTGCAATCCTCATTTTATTCAAAATTCTTACTATGTACTACTACATATGTATATAGAATATATAGAACACTTGCACACTATATAATAGCATAGCATGTACGCGAAATAAAATGGAAACTAGTTTCGCTCGAGAATTATGCATGTTTCGTTTGGTCCGGTAAGGAATTGGTTTGAAATAAATTCGAAAATTCGTATCATTTCCCTATTGATATATGTATATATGCTATTTTCATAATTGCCATTTTATAGTTAAATTTTTACGCTTGCAATTTTTATTTAATTAAATCTAATTTTAAAATAGAACTACATATTTAATTTTTAAATCGTTCTACATATATAATAGAACACCTGCACATTATTTATTAATGTTGCATGCACTCGAAATAAAATAAAAAGTATTTGCCAGTCTATTTATAACGGTAACCTAAGAGACCCCCTTTTTTTATTGTAAATGATCTAATTTAATTTTTAAAAAGAACTACACTTTAGAAAATTAAAATCTAAAAATAAATAAGTCTTGCAAAAAAAACGATAAGTCAATCCGTTTAATAGTTAGAGCCCGGTACATATTTCCCATGTTAAAAGAAAGCCCGATTGTATAACGTATAAATGTACCCATGTTACGTCCAGACCTGTATTAGCATTTCGTGTTTCTCACCAATGCATACACAAATATTGTAACATTTCTTAATTGAACGTCAAATCGGGCTACTACTTCTCTGTATTGAATTTTACTTATCATTGCAATGTAAAAACAACATATGAATAGACCGAGCGTGTATATTTTTGACGGCAAGTGACGGGTATTACATTTTTTCTCACTCACGCACATAATTGTGTGTGCCCCGTGTTTACTGGGACAAAACTAGAATAAGTATCTCAAATTATAATTTCCTGATAACAGCAGCGATTATCCATCCCAGATTATTGCGATAATGATTATGGTAAAACAAAACTTCTGTTTTTACTCTAAGTGTACGAGATAGTTCACTCGATTGAACATTCTTTACATTCCTTAGTCAAATATAAGTAACGACATAAAATTAATGTAGATGTCTTTCATAACATGTGTATAAGTAACGACATAAAATTAATGTAGATGTCTTTTATAATATGTGCGATGGTGCCGTTTAAAGCTCATAGACGTACATCTTTACTTAACCCTGACGTATTAATAACAACAAACGCAACTACGTTTTTATTCCATCATATTTCGACATACTTCTTACATTATTGTTTTCATGTCACATTAAACGGGCCAAAAGCATGATTTTGAGTAGTTTGGCGTTATTTGAAGAAGAGAAATACAAAATGGAACTGTTACTTTCCTTAATTTTATTTAAATCTACTCCGTTTAAAAGTGTTGTTTAAACGAAGTGGGTGATTCACCAAATCCAAAATATTTGAAAAAGAAATTTGAGTAGTAAAAATCGGATATTATTTACCGAAAATAAACATTTAAATTGTCAAATAAAACACAAGCATCTTCGCTAAATATTAGCTGATTGTTTAAATTTAAATTTAGTTGTCAAGTATTTTTCAATGTCTTTATGAATTTGTAAATAAAATAATAATATTGTTTGTAAATTTAAATATTTAAAAAATATATATTTCATCAGAGCAGTTATAAAACCCTTGCGATAGAAAAGATCGTAAAGCCGAGCGCATAACCCACAGCTTTGTAGCCCAAATAATAACAAACAGTGCATAGTAATTATGACTCATATCTTATCTTGAGTCACCAAACTGAACTTTTGTAGTGGTTGCTGAAATGACTACATCACTTTCGTGTTGCTTATTTGGTCAAATAAATGACTATTTTTAATCAATTTTTTCTCTCTTATTTTACTAGATAGAAATTTAACTTTCTGTTTACAAAATTAAATAATTCATGCAGCACAGAAAAAAAAATTTTATTTTTTATTTTTATGCATGGTTACTTATATAGAAGGTGACATATTAGAGGCCGCGGAGATGAGTCCTTTTGCGGTGTGCATGATAACTCTAGTTTAGGATGTCTGAAACAAAAAATCTAACGGGGTTTTACTAAGAACAAAATAACCTGGACCGTAAACCAATAAAAAGTTAAATATTAAAAAAAAACATAGAAAATAGTGTGAGTTTAAGAAAAGTCCTACGTATTTATAATCCGGTTACTACTTATAGAAATGTAAATATCTCCGAAATGGTTTAGAAATTTACCTTAAATTTTTTTCTACATATTTTTAGAATGTTTTTGAATATAATTTTGGAAAAAAAAAATCGATTTTTTTTTTAAATTGGAACATCGCCATAAAACACAACCACGAAAAATAACATTATAACTTATGAGATAGAGATTGTATAAGTATAATAAACAAACACAACCGGCTTGAAAATGCTCAATTTACTGCAGTTCACTCGATTGTTATATATTCACTGACCTTGAACATTCTTTACATACCTTTGTAAGATATAAGTAAGTAGTTCATAAAATATACAAATAGAAGGGTTTTTTATATACTATTGTGTGCAAGACATATTTTTAATTATAAGATTATGAATTTCTCTTGAAATATATTTTTTAATTCACATAATAATACCAAATCCAAAATATTTGAAAAAGAAATTTGAGTAGTAAAAATCGGATATTATTTACGGAAAATAAACATTTAAATTGTCAAATAAAACACAAGCATCTTCGCTAAATATTACCCGATTGTTTAAATTTAAATTTAGTTGTCAAGTATTTTTCAATGTCTTTATGAATTTTTAAATAAAATAATAATATTGTTTGTAAAATTAAATATTTAAAAAATATATATTTCATCAGAGCAGGTATAAAACCCTTGCAATAGAAAAGATCGTAAAGCCGAGCGCATAACCCACAGCCTTGTAGCCCAAATAATAACAAACAGTGCACAGTAATTATGACTCATATCTTATCTTGAGTCACCAAACTGAACTTTTGTAGTGGTTGCTGAAATGACTACATCACTTTCGTGTTGCTTATTTGGTCAAATAAATGACTATTTTTAATAATTTTTTTCTCTTATTTTATTAGATAGAAATTTTACTTTCTGTCACAATATTAAATAATTCATGCAGCATAGAAAAAAAATTTTTATTTTTTATTTTTATGCATGGTTACTTATATAGAAGGTGACATATTAGAGGCCGCGGAGATGGGTCCTTTTGCGGTGTGCATGATAACTCTAGTTTAGGATGTCTGAAACAAAAAAATCTAACGGGGTTTTATTAAGAACAAAATAACCTGGACCGTAAACCAATAAAAAGATAAAAATTAAAAAAAAACTTAGAAAATAGTGTGAGTTTAAGAAAAGTCCTACGTATTTATAATACGGTTACTACTTATAGAAATCTCCGAAACGGTTTAGAAATTTACCTTAAATTTATTTTTACATATTTTTAAAATGTTTTTGAATAAAAATTTGAAAAATAATCGATTTTTTTTTTTAAATTTTAACATCGCTTTAAAACACAACCACGAAAAACAACATTATAACTTATAAGATAGAGATTGTATAAGTATAATAAACAAACACAACCGGCTTGAAAATGCTCAATTTACTGCAGTCATATGGTGTTTTTACATTGAGTGTACGAGATAGTTCACTCGGTTGTTATATATTCACTGACCTTGAACATTCTTTACATACCTTTGTCAGATATAAGTAAGTAGTTCATAAACTATACAAATAGAAGGGTTTTTTATATACTATTGTGTGCAAGACATATTTTTAATTATAAGATTATGAATTTCTCTTGAAATATATTTTCTAATTCACATAATAATACCAAATCAAAAATATTTGAAAAAGAAATTTGAGTAATAAAATGATATTTACCGAAAAAAAACTTTTCAATTGTCAAATAAAACACATGCATCTTCGCTAAATATTAGCCGATTGTTTAAAATTTAAATTTAGTTGTCAAGTATTTTTCAATGTCTTTATGAATTTGTAAATAAAATAATAATATTGTTTGTAAATTTAAATATTTAAAAAATATATATTTCATCAGAGCAGGTATAAAACCCTTGCAATAAAAAAGATCTTAAAGCCGAGCGTATAACACTCAGCCTTGTAGCCCAAATAATAACAAACAGTGCACAGTAATTATGACTCATATCTTATCTTGAGTCACCAAACTGAACTTTTGTAGTGGTTGCTGAAATGACTACATCACTTTTTCACGCATTTTTGGTCAAATAAATGAATATTTTTAATAATTTTTTTCTCTCTTATTATAATAGATAGAAATTTAAATTTTTGTTTACAATATTAAATAACCCATGCTGCATTAAGAACAAAATTACCTTCTCCGTAAACCAATAAAAAGTTAAAAATTAAAAAAAAACTTAGAAAATAGTGTGAGTTTAAGAAAAGTCCTACGTATTTATAAACCGGTTACTACTTATAGAAATGTAAATATCTCCGAGACGGTTTAGAAATTTACCTTAAATTTTTTTTACATATTTTTAAAATGTTTTTGAATAAAAATTTGAAAAATAAAAATCGATTTTTTTTTTAAATTGGAACATCGCCTTAAAACACAACCACGAAAAACAACATTATAACTTATAAGAAATAGATTGTAGAAGTATAATAAACAAACACAACCAGCTTGAAAATGCTCAATTTACTGCAGTCATATGGTGTTTTTACATTGAGTGTACGAGATAGTTCACTCGGTTGTTATATATTCACTGACCTTGAACATTGTTTACATACCTTTGTCAGATATAAGTAAGTAGTTCATAAACTATACAAATAGAAGGGTTTTTTTTATATACTGTTGTGTGTAAGACATATTTTTAATTATAAGATTATGAATTTCTCTTGAAGTACATTTTTTAGTTCACATAATAATACCAAATCAAAAATATTTGAAAAAGAAATTTGAGTAATAAAATGATATTTACCGAAAAAAACTTTTCAATTGTCAAATAAAACACAAGCATCTTCGCTAAATATTAGCCGATTGTTTAAATTTAAATTTAGTTGTCAAGTATTTTTTAATGTCTTTATGAATTTGTAAATAAAATAATAATATTGTTTGTAAATTTAAATATTTAAAAAAATACATATTTCGTCTGAGCGAGTATAAAACCCTTACAATGCAAAAGATCTTAAAGCCGAGCGTATAACACTCAGCCTTGTAGCCCAAATAATAACAAACAGTGCACAGTAATTATGACTCATATCTTATCTTGAGTCACCAAACTGAACTTTTGTAGTGGTTGCTGAAATGACTACATCACTTTTTCACGCATTTTTTGTCAAATAAACTAATAATTTTTTTCTCTCTTATTATAATAGCTAGAAATTAAAAATGTTGTTTACAATATTAAATAACCCATGCAGCATTAAGAACAAAATTACCTTCTCCGTAAACCAATAAAAAGTTAAATATTAAAAAAAAACTTAGAAAATAGTGTGAGTTTAAGAAAAGTCCTACGTATTTATAATCCGGTTACTACTTATAGAAATGTAAATATCTCTGAAACGGTTTAGAAATTTACCTTAAAATTTTTTTACATATTTATAAAATGGTTTTGAATATAATTTTGAAAATAAAAATCGATTTTTTTTTAAATTGGAACATCGCCTTAAAACACAACCACGAAAAACAACATTTTAACTTATAAGATAGAGATTGTATAAGTATAATAAACAAACACAACCAGCTTGAAAATGCTCAATTTACTGCAGTCATATGGTGTTTTTACATTGAGTGTACGAGATAGTTCACTCGGTTGTTATATATTCACTGACCTTGAACTTTCTTTACATACCTTTGTCAGATATAAGTAAGTAGTTCATAAACTATACAAATAGAAGGGTTTTTTTTATATACTGTTGTGTGTAAGACATATTTTTAATTATAAGATTATGAATTTCTCTTGAAATACATTTTTTAATTCACATAATAATACCAAATCAAAAATATTTGAAAAAGAAATTTGAATAATAAAATGATATTTACCGAAAAAAAACTTTTCAATTGTCAAATAAAACACAAGCATCTTCGCTAAATATTAGCCGATTGTTTAAATTAAAATTTAGTTGTCAAGTATTTTTCAATGTCTTTATGAATTTGTAAATAAAATAATAATATTGTTTGTAAATTTAAATATTTAAAAAAAAATACATATTTCGTCTGAGCAAGTATAAAACCCTTACAATACAAAAGATCTTAAAGCCGAGCGTATAACACTCAGCCTTGTAGCCCAAATAATAACAAACAGTGCACAGTAATTATGACTCATATCTTATCTTGAGTCACCAAACTGAACTTTTGTAGTGGTTGCTGAAATGACTACATCACTTTTTCACGCATTTTTGGTCAAATAAATGAATATTTTTGATAATTTTTTTCTCTTATTATAATAGATAAAAATTTAAATTTTTGTTTACAATATTAAATAACCCATGCAGCATTAAGAACAAAATTACCTTCTCCGTAAACCAATAAAAAGTAAAAAATTAAAAAAAACTTAGAAAATAGTGTGAGTTTAAGAAAAGTCCTACGTATTTATAATCCGGTTACTACTTATAGAAATGTAAATATCTCCGAAACGGTTTAGAAATTTACCTTAATTTTTTTTTTTACATATTTTTAAAATGTTTTTGAATAAAAATTTGAAAAATAAAAATCGATTTTTTTTTTAATTGGAACATCGCCTTTAAACACAACCAAGAAAAACAACATTATAACTTATAGGATAGAGATTGTATAAGTATAATAAACAAACACAACCGGCTTGAAAATGCTCAATTTACTGCAGTCACATAGTGTTTTTACTCTGAGTGTACTAGATAGTTCACTCGATTGTTCTATATTTACGGAACTTGAACATTCCTTACATTCCTTAGTCAGATATAAGTAACGACATAAAATTAATGTAGATGTCTTTCATAACATGTGCGATAGGGTCGTTTAAAGTTTATAGACAACAAACGCAACCACGTTTTTATTCCATCATATTTCGTCATTCTTCGTACATTATTGTTTTCATGTCACATTATTTTTCACATTGTCAAAACGGGCCAAAAGCATGTAGTGGTTTTTTTGGACAAATAAATGAATATTTTTAATAATTTTTTTCTCCCTTATTTTATTAGATGGAAATTAAAATTTTTGTTTACAAAATTAAATAACTCATGCAGTATACAAAATTTTTTTTTATTTTTATGCATGGTTACTTATATAGAAGACGACAAAGTAGTGGCAGCGGAGATGAGGTCATTTGCGGTGTGCACGATATGTTGTATAAACGAGGTGGGTGATTCATGGCGAAAAAATGTTCAAGTTCCGTGACTCACACTGTATATTTGTTACTTTATTTATATAATCTGCATATATTTAATATCTTTGAAAACCCTTTTCATTGCAATATTGATGGAATACCTAACAAGTATGTTCAATTGCAGAATCAAATAAATTGAATGTTTAGATTTGTGTCAAAATTAAGCTAAATAAATCAATTAGTTTCGATGTTATAAGCCATACCATAATTATATATCAGTACACAAATTACGACAACGATAAAACGCTAGTTAAATTCATTTAAATTTTACTGTACCTTGACAACTAGTAATATGAATCATTCAAATTAATGAAAATTTTGTTGATTGCAAACAGAGTAAATTTACTATGTGATACTAACGATATCTTTGTCTAAAATAATCTGAGAATGTTTGCGCAAAGAAAAATTGATTTTCCATGTTAAACGCCTATGGCCAGTTTTTTTAACTAACACCTGTATATAGTTTGTGTGGTTTGATTCTTTTAATTGTTACGAATAAAACATAACGTTTATTAATACAGCTTGCTTGTATTACATTTCACACTAATAAACTAAGACTCATCAACAAAACGCGAAATATAAAGTCAATAGATTCCATTTTATAGAATTAAATTACAATTAAAAAAGCTTGAAACAGTCGTAAACTGTTTTATTTGTATCTACGATATCAACGCAATCTCAGCCGTCAGTTGATGGAAGATGTTAAAGAAACAATGTTTAGTATAAAACTTTTCTAAATATACATTGAAATGAACAAATTTACTTGAAATACATTAAGATAAATATTAAGAGCACGATAAAACGGTACCATAATTAAATATCACTATACATATTAAGAGCTCATTTACACGTAGATACTGTATCTGAGATACATTTATTGTGAGACATTACGTCTATATGTGTTACTTAATACATGAAACTATGAACAAGGTTAGTGTTGGTAACATTAAATTCAATTAAGAATGGTTGTTTAATTTGTCATTTCTAGTAGTCATCATCGAACCTCCGAATGAAATAGACGTGTCAAAGATGTGTACAGTGTGTTGTAGTGAGTGGATTGTTTGTGCGTACAATATGCGAATATTGGAGATGAACAACACCCTTGTAACCCTTTTTTAGCAACTTATTTATAATAGTAACTTTGTATAATCCAGAACAATCGAAACCGAAAGTGAGGTTCCAAACTATTATAAAAAAATTGTAAGTTGAATCAACTTATTTACTATTACAACTAAATCAAAAACAATGCAATCTTGAGCAAATATTTAAACATTTTGAGGAGGCCAATTTATGGATTAGTTATCGAATGGTTGTGATTCTTGTGTGTGTTGTAGTATATGTAGCGTATATCAAGTGTGTTGCATGCGAATGAATGTATTGTAGTTTGGGATTGTGTGGATATCAGTCTAAAAATTGGCATTCCATTTTATATCTGTGATTAAATTTGTTGTTGTATTGATTTTCATTGAAATATTTTAACAATCATTAACTAGCTTATTAATTAAACCATAATAATCAATTTTTTTTTTTTATATTTTCAGAAGTCTTTTAATTGTGAGCAACAATAAAATCCAGCTATTCCACATTGCAGTCGTGGGCTGCAATCATCAATTACCTTCCATGGATGCAGCTTCCAATTACTTTCCGAGGATTCAGCTCAATATTGGAGCAAATAGAAATACTTATATTATATGAATAATTATTATATATGTATATATATAGTGGTGACCACAAAAGATAATATTTTGCAAAACCTAATTAACAATTAATGAGTAAACTAAAACTTGATTTTGAATTATAAACTGCTAATAATTTGTTCTTGCAAAAAAAAATCTTTTAGTGGTTTTGTTTATAAACAAATGGTTCAGATAATAAACAACGACATTTTATATATAATCATAACTATGCATTGTTGAATGATGAACGAATGAGAAATCCTTAAGTCAAATCAATTTTCAATATTTTTCAAATAACTTTTACAAAATAGAACGATTTGATACTGAAGGACTTTCTCTATTGTTACAGAAGAAGGACACGAATAAAAGAAGAAACATTCAGGGGTTTATTATTGTTTTAACTTTTGATATGAATTATTTATATAAATTTAATTTTTTATTAATTTTTTGCTATCAATTATAAAAATTACACAACGGCAGTCGCTGGTCCCTCCGCCCCCCGCCCACTCCCCATTTTTTTTTTTTTATGGGAGTGGGCGGGGGGCGGAGGGACCAGCGACTGCCGTTGCGCAATAGTAAATGGGGTTTGTAATTAGAGGGGTGCGGCGAGGGTACTACGTCGATTGAGGAAGAAGCAAGGACCCTGGAACGTCGATTAAGGAAGAAACAAGCATCCAGGAACTACGTCACCATGACCAAAGCGGCCCAACCCATCCATTTATGGTTAGATACTGTTTTTTTTATTTATTAAAAATGGATTGAACGTACGAATGAATGAATACAATGCATAGTGTTTAAATAAAGAATTTGTTTCAATTATAATTCAAACCATACATTTGTTTATAAAACATTGTTAAATATTATTACAATAAATAGAAATGAAATACTGTTATTTATAATTTGTATATAACAACTGTAAGCTAAATAAGTAAATAAATCAATTATAACGATAAAACGGAATCATAATTAAATACCAATACACATATTAAGAGTACGATGAAACGGTACCATAATTAAATATCAATACACATATTAAGAGTACAATAAAATGGTACCATAATTAAATATCAGTACACATATTAAGACTACGATAAAACGCTATGGATTCAAGGTTGCTAAAACCGTTGTAAAGATATTTAATTTAAATTTTACTTTACGTTACAACTAGTTGTCGGTGGAGATTTTTTTTATGCGGTCACACATTTATTGTGAGACATTACGACTATACGTGTTATTTAATGAACACGTTTAGTGTTGGTAACATAAAATTCAATTTAGAATAGTTGAATAATATGTTTTTTCTCGCAGTCATCATCGAACCTCCGAATGAAATGGACGTGTCAAAGTAGAGTGCAGTGTGGTGTAGTGAGTGTATTGTGTGTTATGCTAATATTGGTGATGGATATAGATCAACACTAAATTACCTGGTGAGTACCTAATCAAAATCAGCACGTATCTTCCATTTACTTATTATATTTATAACAATATATATAATACATGAAACAATGAACACGGTTAGTGTTGGTAACATTTGTTGTTGCATTCAAAGTGGATTGAACGTGTGAATAAATGAATACAATGCATAGTGTGTTTAAATAACGAATTTGTTTATTATAATTCAAACCATACATTTGTTTATAAAACATTGTTAAATATAGTAGGAAAATTTATTAAAATGAAAAGCTATGAAATAGAAATGAAATGATAAAACGGTACCATAATTAAATATCAGTACATATTAGGACTATGTTAAAACGGTACCATAATTAAATAACAATATATATTAAAAGTACGATAAAACTAGCAATATGAAACATTCAAATTAACTAATCTATCAACGAAGCGCGCAATATAAAGTCAATAGATTCCATCTTATATAGAATTAAAGTGATCAAACTGTATTATTTCTATCTACGTTTTCAACTCGAACTTTTATTTGTGTTTGTAATCTTGGCGCGTTTTTACTGGTTACTAGGGTTTTTTTACACCATTGGTAGCATTGCGAATTTGAAAACGTGACCGTTTTCCGTTGTGAAGTGAAGCCCATGATGGCATGCCGGTGTTGATTCTAAACGTATTTCTGAATCCGACGTAATCTTCGTGATATTCTTGTTAAAAATGAATCTAACTATTGTATACAGTTGCAAATTAATATGAAGCATTTCATTAGTGTTATATTTAATATTTCAATGACATGGTGCGCTTTATTTTCACACATGAAAATCGACACGTGCAAACACAATTAGGGACGTAAAACGCACACATACAGTGTTTAACAACTATTTAAATATCCTTTTGTTTCGGAATGATTTGAATAATACAGTAGAGCTGCCTTTCAATTGTGGGAAATCCAGTTGAGTACAATATAAAAAAATGTAAGTTAATATTTTGTTTATTTCATATCATAATTAAATATCAGTACACATACCAAGACTGCGATAAAACACGGTACCGTAATTAAATAGCAGTACACATTTTAAGACTACGATAAAACGCTAAGGATTCAGAAATTCAATATAACGGAAAATTTGTTGTCTATTAACACAGCTTGCTAGTATTACATTTCACACTAATAATCTAACACTAATCATCAACGAACCGCGATATATAAAGTCAATAGATTTCATTTTATAGAATTAAATTTTAATTAAATAAGCTTGAAACAGTCAAAAATTAACATTGATGAAACTGTTTTATTTGTATCTACGAATTCAACGCCGTCAGTAGATGTTACAGGATCAATGTTTAGTATAAAACCTATCTAAATTTACACTGAAAAGAACAAATTTATTTGAAATACATTAATAGACTGCTTAAGATGAACAAGTGATGTTACATTTCAATTAAATAAATAAAATAAATTTGGATGAAACCGTTTTACGTAATAGGAACTCTTGTGAACACACGCATGTACCACAGCTGTCATTTTTATTCGGTTACACATTTATTGTGAAACAGTACGTTACTTAATACATGAACGATTGAACTATGAACACGTTAGAATAGTTGTATAATTTGTTTTTTCTTGCAGTCATCATCGAACCTCCGAACGAAATGGACGTGTCAAAGTTGTGTGCAGTGTGTTGTAGTGAGTGGATTGTGTGTTATGCTAATATTGAAGACGGATATAGATCAACACTAAATTACCTGGTGAGTACCTAATCTAAATCAGCACGTATCTTCCAATTACCTATTATATTTATAACAATATATATAATACATGAAACAATGATCACGGTTAATGTTGGTAACATTTGTTGTTGCATTTAAAATGGTTTGAACGTGTGAATAAATGAATACAATGGATAGTGTTTTTAAATAACGAATTTTTTTATTATTATTCAAACCATACATTTGTTTATAAAACATTGTTAAATATAGTAGGAATATTTATTAAAATTAAAAGCTATGAAATAGAAATGAAATGATAAAACGGTACCATAATTAAATATCTTTAGGACTATGTTAAAACGGTACCATAATTAAATAACAGTATATATTAAAAGTACGATAAAACTAGCTATATGAATCATTCAAATTAACTAATCTATCGACGAAGCGCGAAATATAAAGTCAATAGATTCCATTTTATATAGAATTAAATTGATCAAACTGTATTATCTACGTTTTCAACTCGAACTTTTATTTGTGTTTGTAATCTTGGCGCGTTTTTACTGAGTTACTAGGGTTTTTTTTACACCATTGGTAGCATTGCGAATTTGAAAACGTAACCGTTTTCCGTTGTGAAGTAAAGCCCATGATGGCATTCCGGTGTTGATTCTAAACGTATTTCTGAATCCGACGTAATCTTCGTGATATTCTTGTTAAAAATGAATCTAACTATTGTATACAGTTGCAAATTAATATAAAGCATTTCATTAGTGTTATATTTAATGTTTCAATGACATGGTACGCTTAATTTTCACACATGAAAATCGACACGTGCAAACACAATTAGGGACGTAAAACGCACACATGCATTGTTTAACAACTATTTAAATAACCTTTTGTTTCAGAATGATTTGGATAATACAGTAGAGCTGCCTTTCAATTGTGGGAAATCCAGTTGAGTACAATATAAAAAAATGTAAGTTAATATTTTGTTTATTTCATATCATAATTAAATATCAGTACACATACTAAACTGCGATAAAACACAGTACCATAATTAAATAGCAGTACACATTTTAAGACTACGATAAAACGCTAAGGATTCAGAGATTCAAATTAACGGAAAATTTGTTGTTTGCAATTTACTATACGGATTGATTCTTTTAATTATAACGAATAAAACATAACGTCTATTAACACAGCTTGCTAGTATTACATTTCACACTAATAATGTAACACTAATCATCAACGAACCGCGATATATAAAGTCAATAGATTTCATTTTATAGAATTAAATTTTAATTAAATAAGTTTGAAACATTGATCAAATTGTTTTATTTGTATCTGCGAATTCAATGCCGTCAGTAGATGTTACAGGATCAATGTTTACTATAAAACCTATCTAGATTTACACTGAAAAGAACAAATTTACTTGAAATACATTAATAGACTGCTTAAGATGAACAAGTGATGTTACATTTCAATTAAATAAATAAAATAAATTTGGATGAAACCGTTTTACGTAATAGGAACTCTTGTGATCACACGCATGTACCACAGCTGTCATTTTTATTCGGTTACACAATTATTGTGAAACAGTACGTTACTTAATACATGAACGATTGAACTATGAACACGTTAGAATAGTTGTATAATTTGTTTTTTCTAGCAGTCATCATCGAACCTCCGAACGAAATGGACGTGTCAAAGTTGTGTGCTGTAGTGAGTGGATTGTGTGATATGCAAATATTGGATCAACTCCCTTGTAACACTAAATTACCTGGTGAGTACATTTGCACATAACAACAGATATAGATAGATTTTTAACTAGTTGATAATAGATGTATATCAATAGATCATACAGCAAAGCTGACTTCGAATATCGTTCAATCGCAAGGAATCCATATCGGATGAACAATACACAAATGTACGTTTGCGTAAATCATTGATCTGAGACTTTAACAACTTATTTATAATAGTAAATTAATATTTTGTTTATTTATAGATATACACGGAGCTGTTATGTACAATCAATGTAATCAATATCGTCAATTATAAATTGTAAGTAAATTCAACCAATTTTTGTTACTTTATTCAGATAGAAAAACGTATACATGCTTTGTTTAACAACTATTTAAATATCCTTTGGTTTCAGAATGATGTATAATAACTGCGTTTATTTGGATAATACAGCAAAGCTGACTTCAAATATCGTTCAATCGCAAGGAATCCATTTCGGGTGAACAATACACAAATGTACGTTTGCGTAAATCATTGATCTGAGACTTTAACAACTTATTTATAATAGTAAATTAATATTTTGTTTATTTATAGATAGATACGAAGTTGTTCTGTATAATCAAAGTAATCCATTTCGTCAATTATAAATTGTAAGTAAATTCAACCATTTCTGTTACTTTATTCAGATAGAAAAACGTATACATGCTATGTTTAACAACTATTTAAATATCCTTTGGTTTCAGAATGAATTAATAACTGCAAAGCTGACATCAAATATCGTTCAATCGCAAGGAATCCATTTCGGGTGAACAATACACAAATGTAAGTTTGCGTAAATCATTTATTTGAAACTTTCACACATACTAAAATTACGACAAAACGGTACACATATTAAGCCTACGATAAAACGCTATGAATTCAGAGATCCTAATATCGATTTAAAGTTAATTAATTTATTTTAAATTTCATAATACTTTGATAACGAGTAATATGAATCATTCAAACTAATGGAAAAAAAATTGCGATTTGATGCTTTTAATTATAACGAATAAAACATAACGTCTATTAACACAGCTTGCAAGTATTACATTTCACACTAATAATCTAACACTAATCATCAACGAACCGCGATATATAAAGTCAATAGATTTCATTTTATAGAATTAAATTGATCAAACTGTATTATTTCTATCTACGTTTTCAACGCGAACTTTTATTTGTGTTTGTAATCTTGGCGCGTATTTACTGAGTTACTAGGGTTTTTTTTTACACCATTGGTAGCATTGCGAATTTGAAAACGTGACCGATTTCCGTTGTGAAGTGAAGCCCATGATGGCATTCCGGTGTTGATTCTAAACGTATTTCTGAATCCGACGTAATCTTCGTGATATTATTGTTAAAAATGAATCTAACTATTGTATACAGTTGCAAATTAATTTAAAGCATTTCATTAGTGATATATTTAATGTTTCAATGACATGGTACGCTTAATTTTCACACATGAAAATCGACACGTGCAAACACAATTAGGGACGTAAAACGCACACATACATTGTTTAACAACTATTTAAATATTCTTTTGTTTCAGAATGATTTGGATACTACAGTAGAGCTGCCTTTCAATTGTGGGAGATCCAGTAGGGAACAATATAAAAAAATGTAAGTTAATATTTTGTTTATTTCATATCATAATTAAATATCAGTACACATACTAAGCTGCGATAAAACGCAGTACCATAATTAAATAGCAGTACACATTTTAAGACTACGATAAAACGCTAAGGATTCAGAGATTCAAATTAACGGAAAGTTTGTTGTTTGCAATTTACTATACGGATTGATTCTTTTAATTATAACATAACGTCTATTAACATAGCTTGCTAGTATTATATTTCACACTAATAATCTAACACTAATCATCAACGAACCGCGACATATAAAGTCAATAGAGTTCATTTTATAGAATTAAATTTTAATTAAATAAGCTTGAAACAGTCGAAATTTAACATTGATGAAACTATTTTATTTGTATCTTCGAATTCAACGCCGTCAGTAGATGTTACAGGAACAATGTTTAGTATAAAACCTATCTAAATTTACACTGAAAAGAACAAATTTATTTGAAATACATTAATAGACTGCTTAAGATGAACAAGTGATGTTACATTTCAATTAAATAAATAAAATAAATTTGAATGAAACCGTTTTACGTAATAGGAACTCTTGTGAACACACGCATGTACCACAGCTGTCATTTTTATTCGGTTACACATTTATTGTGAAACAGTACGTTACATAATACATGAACGATTGAACTATGAACACGTTAGAATAGTTGTATAATTTGTTTTTTCTAGCAGTCATCATCGAACCTCCGAACGAAATGGACGTGTCAAAGTTGTGTGCAGTGTGCTGTAGTGAGTTGATTGTGTGTGCGTACAATATGCTAATATTGAAGACGGATCAGCCTCCTTGTAACACTAAGTTACCTGGTGAGTACATTTGCACATAAGAACAGATATGGATGGATTTTTAACTAGTTGATTATAGATGTATATCAATAGATCATACAGCAAAGCTGACTTCAAATATCGTTCAATTGCAAGGAATGCATATCGGATGAACAATACACAAATGTACGTTTGCGTAAATCATTGATCTGAGACTTTAACAACTTATTTATAATAGTAAATTAATATTTTGTTTATTTATAGATGTATACGAAGCTGTTATGTACATTCAAAGTAATCCATTTCGTCAATTATAAATTGTAAGTAAATTCAACCATTTCTGTTACTTTATTCAGATAGAAAAACGTATACATGCTTTGTTTAACAACTATTTAAATATCCTTTGGTTTCAGAATGATGTATAATAACTGCGTTTATTTGGATAATACAGCAAAGCTGACTTCAAATATCGTTCAATCGCAAGGAATGCATATCGGATGAACAATACACAAATGTACGTTTGCGTAAATCATTGATCTGAGACTTTAACAACTTATTTATAATAGTTAATTAATATTTTGTTTATTTATAGATAGATACGAAGTTGTTCTGTACAATCAAAGTAATCCATTTCGTCAATTATAAATTGTAAGTAAATTCAACCATTTCTGTTACTTTATTCAGATAGAAAAACGTATACATGCTTTGTTTAACAACTATTTAAATATCCTTTGGTTTCAGAATGATTTAATAACTGCGTTTATTTGGATAATACAGCAGAGCTGCCTCTAAATAACGGTCAATCGCGAGGAATCCGGTTCGGGTGCACCGCGTTATACGCCAAACCAATGTAAGTTTGCGTAAATCATTTATTTGAAACTTTCACACCTACTAAAACTACGACAAAACGGTACACATATTAAGCCTACGATAAAACGCTATGGTTTCAGAGATCCTAATATCGTTTTAAAGTTAATTAATCTATTTAAAATTTTATTATACTTTGACAACGAATAATATGAATCATTCAAATTAATGGAAAAAAATTGCGCTTTGATTCTTTAAATTATTACGAGTAAAATATAACGTTTATTAATACAGCTTGCTTGTTTTACATTTCACAATAATAATCTAACAGTAATTTGTTATTTATGTCACAAATAGTGATCATCAACGAAGCGCGAAATATCAAGTCAATAGATTCCATTTTCATAGA
Source organism: Nebria salina (assembly GCA_944039245.1). Taxonomy (NCBI): domain Eukaryota; kingdom Metazoa; phylum Arthropoda; class Insecta; order Coleoptera; family Carabidae; genus Nebria; species Nebria salina. Next base: position 16,597,025 of record OX063271.1, read on the forward strand.
ATTAAATATCAATCAAATAAGCGTGAAATAGTCGAAAATTAACATTGATCATACAGTTTTATTTGTATCTACGAATTTAACGTAAACTCAGCCGTCAGTTGACAGTAGTTGTTACAGAAACAAAGTTTAGTTTAAAACCTTTCTAAATATACACTGAAATAAAAAAATTTACTTGAAATAAGATAAGCAAGTGATGTTACATTGCAATTAAATAAGTTTGAAACAGTCGAAAATAAATTTAGATGAAACCGTTTTACGCAATAGGAACTCATTCGGTCACACATTTATTGTGAAACATTACGTCTATGTGTTACTTAATACATGAATAAATGAATGATCTATTAACACGTTAGAATAGTTGTGTAATTTGTTTTTTTTGTAGCAGTCATCATCGAACTTCCGAATGAAATGGACGTGTCAAAGATGTGTGTATGAACAACAGATGTAGATGGATTTTTTAACTAGTATATCAATAGATATTGGTTGTTACTGCAAAAAACCGGCGTGATCAACTTCTTCAATTGAAAATTGTAAGTAAATATCTTAATTTTGGCCACTTTCTTGTTGAGAATCACACTTTGCAATTGACAACACAACTGTTTCTCGTTATTTTTAAAAATCATACAACCACATCTGATTCTTACCCTAACTGATGATAAATAGTCACTTAATTTTGGTCACTTTCTTGGTGAATCACACTTCCAATATGGAACATTAATATACAACTATTTATTTTGATTTCAGAATGATTAAACAACTGGGTTTATTTGGATAATACAGCTGCCTCTAAAAATCGATCATTCGCGAGGAATCAATTTCGGATGCACTGCGCTATACGCCAAACCAATGTAAGTTTGCGTAAATCATTTATTTGAGACTTTCACACATACTAAAACTACGACAAAACGGTACACATATTAAGACTACGATAAAACGCTATGAATTCAGAGATCCTAATATCGATTTAAAGTTAATTAATCTATTTTAAATTTTATTATACTTTGACAACGAGTTATATGAATCATTCAAATTAATGGAAAAAATTGCGATGTGATGCTTTTATTTAATACGAATAAAACATAACGTCTATTAATACAGCTTGCTTGTTTTACATTTCACACTAATAATCTTACACTAATTTCTTATTTATGTCACAAATAGTGATCATCAACGCAGCGCGAAATATAATGTTTTATAGAATTAAATTTCAATCAAATAAGCGTGAAATAGTCGGAAATTAACATTGATCAAACAGTTTTATTTGTATCTACGAATTTAATGTAAACTCAGCCGGCAGTTGACAGTAGATGTTACAGAAACAAAGTTTAGTTTGAAACCTATTTAAATATACACTGAAATAAAAAAATTTACTTGAAATAAGATAAACAAGTGATGTTACATTGCAATTAGATAAGCTTGAAACAGTCGAAAATAAATTTAGATGAAACCGTTTTACGTAATAGGAACTCATGTCAATTTTAATCGGTTACACATTTATTGTGAAACATTACGCCGCTGTGTTACTTAATACATGAATGAATGAATGATCTATGAACACGTTAGAATAGTTGTGTAATTTGTTTTTTTTTTGTTGCAGTCATCATCGAACTTCCGAATGAAATGGACGTGTCAAAGATGTGTGTATGAACAACAGATGTAGATAGATTTTTAACTAGTATATCAATAGATATTGGTTGTTACTGCAAAAAAACCGGCGTGATCGACTTCTACAATTGAAAATTGTAAGTAAATATCTTAATTTTGGCCACTTTCTTGGAGAGAAACACACTTTGCAATTGACAACACAACAGTTTCCTGTTATTTTTAAAAAACTTACTACCAAACCTGGGTCTTACCCTAATTGATAATAAACAGTCTGTTAAATTTGGTTACTTTCTCGGAGAAAATCACACTTTGCAATTGACAACACAACAGTTTCCTGTTATTTTTAAAAAAAACTTACTACCAAACCTGGGTCTTACCCTAATTGATAATAAACAGTCTCTTAAATTTGGTCACTTTGTCGGAGAAAATCACACTTTGCAATTGACAACACAACAGTTTCCTGTTATTTTTAAAAAAAACTTACTACCAAACCTGGGTCTTACCCTAATTGATAATAAACAGTCTCTTAAATTTGGTCACTTTGTCGGAGAAAATCACACTTTGCAATTGACAACACAACAGTTTCCTGTTATTTTTAAAAAACTTACTACCAAACCTGGGTCTTACCCTAATTGATAATAAACAGTCTCTTAAATTTGGTCACTTTCTCGGAGAAAATCACACTTTGCAATTGACAACACAACTGTTTCTCGTTATTTTTAAAAATCATACAACCACATCTGATTCTTACCCTAACTGATGATAAATAGTCACTTAATTTTGGTCACTTTCTTGGTGAATCACACTTCCAATATGGAACATTAATTTACAACTATTTATTTTGGTTTCAGAATGATTTAACAACTGGGTTTATTAGGATAATACAGCTGAGCAGCCTCTAAAAATCGATAATTCGCGAGGAATCCATTTCGGACCAATGTAAGTTTGCGTAAATAATTAGTTTGAGACTTGTACACTGATATAGCAATGTTGAGAGAATCGGGCACTAGAAATGTTGAAGTTTATGGGTTTTAAAACAATTCTGAATATAATTTAGCAACTTGTCTATAATTGTCACTAAATATTTTGTTTATTTATAGATGTATACGAAGCTGTTTGATGCAATCAATGTAAAACCAGCATGATCAATGACATCAATTGAAAATTGTAAGTATAAATCAATATTTGATGTAACTTGAAACGCAAAATAATTGAAATAAAATGAGCAAGCCAATTAATGGATTAATATCGAATGATTGTGGATGTTGTATGGGCCTCTCGGGAGGGAGTTTGAGTGAGGGATGCACCGTGCATCTAGTTTGTAGCATGCGAATGAATTGTAGTTTAGGATTGTGTGGATATCAATCTATAAATTGGCATATACATGTAAAAACGATTCAATATTAATGTTTGATTCAATTACAAGTTATTAAGTTATTACAATGTTATTAATCATAATTTTGACCAGTGTCCAACCAACGAAGCAATCAACCAACCAACGAAGCAATCAACCAACCAACGAAGCAATCAACCAACGAAGCAATCAACCAACGAAGCAACCCATCAACCAACCAAACAACCAATCAACCATCCAACCAACAGGAAACAGTCGTTCTACATCGTTGAGTCTTCTGTTGCAACTGTCCACTGATGCAGTTTCCGAAAACGGCTCTTGGATGCAGCTCAAGCAGTTTTATTTCTTTACAAAAGTTTTTCCGAAAGCTTATGTAACATTTATATTGATCATAATTGAAGATATTTTGCAAAAACGAATAAATTTAGTAATGATTTCATATGAATAATAGTTGCAATCGTTTTGTTGTTGTTGATGATGATGATGATGATGATGATGATGTGGTTTTTGCAAAATATCTCAATACACAAATACCTTCGATATCAAATATATGTAATACATTTATAAATATGCATTGTTGAATGATGAACGAACGAATGAGAAATCCTAGAATCAAATCAAATCAAGTAAAATCAAATGAAATTGAGCTTTCAATGTATTTTTTGCGGAAATTTTGTTCCGATTTGATGCTAAAGGATTTTCTCTATTGTTGCAGAAAGCCACAGATGATTCGTAGCTTTCTGCCTCTGGCAGTCACCGATTCCTCTCCTCCTTCCTAATCCTCGGGGGGAGGGCGGGGGTCCCGGGGGTTGGGAAGGAGGGGAGGAATCGGTGGCTGCCATGCGGGGGGAGAGGTCGACGTGGGGTGTCCGTGCGTCATGTCGCGTGCGGGGATTGGGGGGTGCGGGGGGTGCGGGGGGTGGGTATGGGCGCCAATTTCGAATGTGGAACCACCGATCCGGGGTCGCAAGCCTTGGGGGAGAAGATCCAGGTTCCATTGAAGGTGAATATCTCTAATATCTCAAATACTTGTTGTTTTTTTGAATTAGATTGAAAGTGCGAATGAATGAGTGAGTGACAGAAAGAAACCATTGCATATTATAATTGTATTAGATATATATTGAAATGATTGTATTGGTTGTGTAATGAACTAAATTGTGTTTAAAATAAACGTGTTTATAATTAAATTGAAAAACATTGACTGATTACATGGTACAGAAATTTTTAGGTTACAAATTTTGACAGTTGAAAAATCGTAGTGTGTTCTAAAAATGTTGTCTAGTATTTAGGAATTTGAAATGATGCTTAGTATTTAGGAATTTCATATTTGCCGCGCTGGTCTGTTCTGTTTAGCGTTGATTTAGGTAGCTGATCAGTTCACTATTAGCTGTCAAAATGGTGGACAGGAATACATGACGTGCAGGTCTACAGTGAACAAAAAGTGAAGTTTGTGTTGGAATAGTTGCATTGTTTTATTGTTGCAGTGATCAAAGTTGCAGGCATCATTGTTGCAGTCATCATTGAACTGATTTAATATTTGTATGTTTTATGTAATAGGTATGTAACACATGTACATGTACATACACGCACATGCATACACACACGTGCACACACATGCACACATACACACATGCACACATACATACAGATATATAGGTCATACAGATATATAGGTCATACAGACATATAGGTCATACAGACATATAGGTCATACAGATATACAGGTCATACAGACATACAGGTCATACAGACATACAGGTCAGACATACATACAGGTACACATGCACACATGGGAACATTGGAACATTGGGTACATGGGAACATTGGAACATTGCAACATTGGAACATTGAAACATTGAAACATTGGAACATTGGAACATTGGAACATGGGAACATGGGTACATGGGAACATGGGTACATACTGACATTGGAACATTGGGTACATGGGAACATTGGAACATTGGAACATTGGAACATTGGAACATTGGGTACATGGGAACATTGGAACATTGGAACATTGGAACATTGCAACATTGGAACATTGGAACATTGGAACATTGGAACATTGGAACATTGGAACATTGGAACATTGGAACATGGGTACATGGGTACATGGGTACATGGGTACATGGGTACACATACACATACACATGCATACATACACATGCACACACAGACACATACACACACAGACACACACACACACAGACACACACACACACACACAGACACACACACACACACAGACACACACACACAGACACACACACACAGACACACACACACAGACACACACACACACAGACACACACACACACAGACACACACACACAGACACACACACACAAAAATTCTCAAACACAAAAATTCAAAAACACAAAAATTCAAAAACACAAAACTACGAAAACACAAATTCAAAAACACAAATTCAAAAACACAAAATTTTAAAAACACAAAAATTCAAAAACTCAAAAATACAGACAGACTGACACACAGACACACAGACACACATACACACACACAGACAGACGGAAACACACACACAGACAGACAGGAAAACATGCAGAAACACATACATACAGACAGAAAAATTTGCAGGAACACATACAGACAGACAAAAAAATTGCAGGAACACATACAGACAGACAGAAAAACATGCAGAAACACACACAGACAGACAGAAAAACATGCAGAAACACACACAGACAGACAGGAAAACATGCAGGAACACATACAGACAGACAGGAAAACATGCAGTAACACACACAGACAGACAGGAAAACATGCGGAAACACATACAGACAGACAGGAAAACACACACAGACAGACAGAAAAACATACAGAAACACACACAGACAGACAGGAAAATACATACAGACATACATACAGACAGACAGACATACAGACAGACAGACATACATACATACATACAGACAGACAGACATACATACATACATACATACATACATACATACAGACATACATACAGACATACATACATACATACATACATACAGACATACATACATACATACAGACATACATACATACAGACATACATACAGGTCAGACATACAGGTCAGACTTACAGGTCAGACATACAGGTCAGACATACAGATCAGACATACAGGTCAGACATACAGATCAGACATACAGATCAGATATACAGGTCAGACATACAGGTCAGACATACAGGTCAGACATACAGATCAGATATACAGGTCAGACATACAGATCAGACATACAGGTCAGACATACAGATCAGACATACAGGTCAGACATACAGATCAGACATACAGATCAGACATACAGGTCAGACATACAGGTCAGACATACAGATCAGATATACAGGTTAGACATACAGGTCAGACATACAGATCAGACATACAGGTCAGACATACAGATCAGACATACAGATCAGATATACAGATCAGACATACAGATCAGACATACAGATCAGACATACAGATCAGATATACAGATCAGACATACAGATCAGACATACAGATCAGATATACAGATCAGACATACAGATCAGACATACAGATCAGACATACAGATCAGATATACAGATCAGATATACAGATCAGACATACAGATCAGATATACAGATCAGACATACAGATCAGATATACAGGTCAGACATACAGATACACATGCGAACAGATACACATGCGAACAGATACACATGGGAACAGATACACATGCGAACAGATACACATGCGAACAGATACACATGGGAACAGATACACATGGGAACAGATACACATGCGAAAAGACACACAAGCATACATGCAAACAATAGTTAGTAAGTGAAAAATAAATGCTGTATCATAAGTTGTATAATACTTGTATATGAAAAAATATGAATTAATAAAGAGAAATGATATAACAATGACTATCAATAAATGTGAATATATTATCAGTCTATGTTTGAACATTGAAGGGTGAAGACGTATAGTGTTTATGTGACATGTGTTTAGGATCAGTGATGGGTATGCAGGCAGCAGAATAACAAGGTAAGATTGAGTGAGTATCTAATATGGAATATGAAATATATAATATGGAATACATAGACAAGTAGAAGCTGTAGCTAGGGGGTGCAATATATACTGATAAGGGCTGATAGGGGTGTGGGGGTGAGTGGGGGGTGACCTTGAACTTGAAAAAACACGAAAACTGACTTTTACAAAGCGCCAACGTCGCGCGCCAACTGCTTTTAATGGCTTCCGTCCCTTTTTTATGTGCCTCGGCGCGGAAAATTCTAAGTCCAGTAATGACACACAGGTTGCAGGCATACAGGCTGTTGGTTGGATGTTGGTTGGAGAGTGACACGGGATACACTGGTATTATGTGTGGTGTGTGATGAGTGGTTATGGACTGTAGATTGCTGGTATGCTCTGTGCCATGGAGACGGATTGTGTGTTGAGAGTGTTGTGGATGGGTAGGTATGTTGCTGGCTTGCGCTATGTGTCTGTGCTGAGCTATTTGACTGTTGACTTCCCTGTTTTGTGCCTCGGCGCGGGAAATTCTAAGTCCGGTAATGACATGCGGGTTGCTGGGACATGGGGTAGAGACTGTGTTGGACAGATAGGGTGATGGAGAGGTGGTTTTCATTGTTGTTAGGGATGCACACTGTGACCTTGAGAAGTTTGTGGACAGCCACTATTTGACATACAGATAGGGTAATGTTAAAGTGGGATGCGTATGTAGCCGGAGATAGGGTAATGTTAGAGTGTTATGCTGGTTGACGGACGGCCACGGTTTGACATACAGATAGGGTAATGTTAAAGTGATATGCGGATTGGTGGACGGCCACTGTTTGACATACAGATAGGGTGATGTTAAAGTGATATACTGATTGATGGACGGCCACTGTTTGACGTACAGATAGGGTGATGTTAAAGTGATATACTGATGGATGGACAGCCACTGTTGGACACGCAGATAGGGTGATGTTAAAGTGATATACTGATTGATGGACGGCCACTGTTGACGCGCTGATGGGGTAATGTTAAAGTGGGATGCTTATGTTGGACGGCCACTGTTTGACGTACAGATAGGGTGATGTTAAAGTGGGATGCTTGTGACGTTAGGGAGAGTTTACGGACGAGACACGTATGACCATTAGGGAGAGTTTACGGACGAGACACGGTTGACCATTAGGGAGAGTGTACGGACGAGACACGGATGACCATTAGGGAGAGTGTACGGACGAGACAAGTCTTTGTCTTAGAGAAGTTTCTGGACGGGACTTGTCTTACACTTAGACAAGTCTTTGAACAAGACCTGACCTTGACCTTGAGAAGTGTCATCTACTTGGACGAGGGACTTGGGCTAAGACTGACTGGCTTATGTTATGCTAAGACAACTTGACTTATACTACACTAAGGTTAGGTTAGGTTAGGTTAGGTTAGGTTAGGTTAGGTTAGGTTAGGTTAGGTTAGGTTAGGTTAGGTTAGGTTAGGTTAGGTTAGGTTAGGTTAGGTTAGGTTAGGTTAGGTTAGGTTAGGTTAGGTTAGGTTAGGTTAGGTTAGGTTAGGTTAGGTTAGGTTAGGTTAGGTTAGGTTAGGTTAGGTTAGGTTAGGTTAGGTTAGGTTAGGTTAGGTTAGGTTAGGTTAGGTTAGGTTAGGTTAGGTTAGGTTAGGTTAGGTTAGGTTAGGTTAGGTTAGGTTAGGTTAGGTTAGGTTAGGTTAGGTTAGGTTAGGTTAGGTTAGGTTAGGTTAGGTTAGGTTAGGTTAGGTTAGGTTAGGTTAGGTTAGGTTAGGTTAGGTTAGGTTAGGTTAGGTTAGGTTAGGTTAGGTTAGGTTAGGTTAGGTTAGGTTAGGTTAGGTTAGGTTAGGTTAGGTTAGGTTAGGTTAGGTTAGGTTAGGTTAGGTTAGGTTAGGTTAGGTTAGGTTAGGTTAGGTTAGGTTAGGTTAGGTTAGGTTAGGTTAGGTTAGGTTAGGTTAGGTTAGGTTAGGTTAGGTTAGGTTAGGTTAGGTTAGGTTAGGTTAGGTTAGGTTAGGTTAGGTTAGGTTAGGTTAGGTTAGGTTAGGTTAGGTTAGGTTAGGTTAGGTTAGGTTAGGTTAGGTTAGGTTAGGTTAGGTTAGGTTAGGTTAGGTTAGGTTAGGTTAGGTTAGGTTAGGTTAGGTTAGGTTAGGTTAGGTTAGGTTAGGTTAGGTTAGGTTAGGTTAGGTTAGGTTAGGTTAGGTTAGGTTAGGTTAGGTTAGGTTAGGTTAGGTTAGGTTAGGTTAGGTTAGGTTAGGTTAGGTTAGGTTAGGTTAGGTTAGGTTAGGTTAGGTTAGGTTAGGTTAGGTTAGGTTAGGTTAGGTTAGGTTAGGTTAGGTTAGGTTAGGTTAGGTTAGGTTAGGTTAGGTTAGGTTAGGTTAGGTTAGGTTAGGTTAGGTTAGGTTAGGTTAGGTTAGGTTAGGTTAGGTTAGGTTAGGTTAGGTTAGGTTAGGTTAGGTTAGGTTAGGTTAGGTTAGGTTAGGTTAGGTTAGGTTAGGTTAGGTTAGGTTAGGTTAGGTTAGGTTAGGTTAGGTTAGGTTAGGTTAGGTTAGGTTAGGTTAGGTTAGGTTAGGTTAGGTTAGGTTAGGTTAGGTTAGGTTAGGTTAGGTTAGGTTAGGTTAGGTTAGGTTAGGTTAGGTTAGGTTAGGTTAGGTTAGGTTAGGTTAGGTTAGGTTAGGTTAGGTTAGGTTAGGTTAGGTTAGGTTAGGTTAGGTTAGGTTAGGTTAGGTTAGGTTAGGTTAGGTTAGGTTAGGTTAGGTTAGGTTAGGTTAGGTTAGGTTAGGTTAGGTTAGGTTAGGTTAGGTTAGGTTAGGTTAGGTTAGGTTAGGTTAGGTTAGGTTAGGTTAGGTTAGGTTAGGTTAGGTTAGGTTAGGTTAGGTTAGGTTAGGTTAGGTTAGGTTAGGTTAGGTTAGGTTAGGTTAGGTTAGGTTAGGTTAGGTTAGGTTAGGTTAGGTTAGGTTAGGTTAGGTTAGGTTAGGTTAGGTTAGGTTAGGTTAGGTTAGGTTAGGTTAGGTTAGGTTAGGTTAGGTTAGGTTAGGTTAGGTTAGGTTAGGTTAGTTAGGTTAGGTTAGGTTAGGTTGGTTAGGTTAGGTTAGGTTAGGTTAGGTTAGGTTAGGTTAGGTTAGGTTAGGTTAGGTTAGGTTAGGTTAGGTTAGGTTAGGTTAGGTTAGGTTAGGTTAGGTTAGGTTAGTAGGTTAGGTTGGTGGTTAGGTTAGGTTAGGTTAGGTTAGGTTAGG